>CM062809.1:569452469-570171465 GCA_031772625.1 Pinus tabuliformis | reverse complement strand
AGATGGGGATGATTGGGGGGATTCGAATGATGGGAAAAATGATGGAATTGAGGATTTTAGAGATTTAGAATTCATTTGAATAGGATGGGAGGAAGAAAGGATTGTTTCAGGCTGTAAGTCTCAAAGCTGCTGCTGTTGTAATGATTTTACCATTTAATGATTAATACCTGATTTGGGAGTTGTTGTTCATTCTTTTCATCTAAAGTAGCCCAGCAGCATCCGCTGGCGGCTAAGGGACCCAGCCTCTGGTGGAGTATGCTGCTGCTGTGTGATGGTTTGATTTATTTCCTATTCTTTTGAATTGCATTATTTTACAGTTTCATGTTTTTATAGTGTGCTGTTAGAATATTTTATGGAATTGTTTTATTGCACAAGTTGAGATTGAATTGCATGGTTGTTCTTTTCCATAATAACAGAGATTACTATCCTTTTCAACTTATATTGTTATGCTGTTCATTTCAAATGTAAAGCTTCGCTGTTTATTTCAGATTGTTGGTTATTCGATTCCACTAATTAGAGTTTGTTGTTCAGATTTATTAAATATGATTCGTTGTTTAATTCCTTTAATTATAAGTTTGCTGTCCATTTACTTCGTTGTTCAGTTTGGTTGATTAATTGCAAGAGTTTGCTTTTAAAGAGTTTTCCTAGTTTACTTTCAAAGGCAGCTTTAGTTCAGTTTCGATTTCCTTTTGATTGCTTTAAAGCAGGACTGTCAACTGTAGAGAACATTGGTTATTGCTTCCTTGCTCCCAGATTGATTGTCTTGTTCCGGTTTGATTTCAATTGCATCAATATCTAGAGGAATGAGTTATTGCTACTGTATCCTCAATTGATGGTTGTTTGAGTGAATGATTTAGTTTAAGAACATTTCAGTTTCTTGCTATTCCATTTCTTAATTGTTGTTCCATTTCTTATCTGCCATTCCATTTCCTGTTATTCGCATTATCTTTATTTTGGTGTGAGAGATGATTTGTGGCTGTAGTGAGCCTTGGCATTTCCTGCCTAGCTTCCAGACCCGTGGTCTATGCTCTAATTTCCTTTCCATCAGTTTCCAAAGGGATGGGCTATTGTTGTCGAACCCTTGACTGATACATTGCTTATTTTTCCGAATGCATGGTTTAAGTCTTACAGTGCTTTGTTGTAAGTAGATTTTATTTCCAGCTTTCATTTACTTTTGGATTTTGAGCACTATACTGCAAAACATTACTCTTGAGTAAATAGCCACCTCAGACTGAGTACACTCTTGAAATAAAAAGTCGTCCTGGGTTGATATTAATGTGAAGGTTAATTAGGAGTTCAAAAGACACCTTTTTATCGCTCCACATTTTGGCGCCGTTGCCGGGGAGAGTGTAGCCATTTCTAAAGAGTAGTGTGAATTTGATGAGTGCCTGCTAGGGAAGAGTTGGATCTTAAAAACGGAAGGTAAGAACCTGCATGCGGAGCATGTAAAAGCCCTGCTCTACTATCTGCTTTCCTAACAGATTTGTTGTTGCTTTGTTGGGTAGAAATAGATGTTTGAATTTTTGTGTGAATGACTTAATAGAAAAAAAATAGAAATTTTGAAAAACAAATCTCATGATTTCTCTCAAGTGGTGATGTAAGCACCACCCATTTCACTAACCGATTGACAGGAACATTTGAAAAAGGAGCCTCGAAGAAACACATGAAAAACATCTTATATTATGGTAAGAAATGGATCACATTTCTACTTTTGAATTTCCTATCAAAGATCCAGGAGGAGTGACACAAATGCACATAATTCCCCCATCTTTACCAAATTTTCATGGTTTAGCAAATGAAGATCTAGATACATTCTTATTTGAGTTCGAAATACTTTGTAGAGGATATGATTATTGTACTAATGGTCAAAGATTGAAAGTGTTTCCTCTTACTCTAAAAGGAGCAGCTCTCCGATGGTTCATGAGCCTAGGTGGGAATTGCATCCAAACATGGGAGGACATGAAGAACATATTCTTGAAGAAGTACCAAGACTATTGCAAATCCAATGAAGATATTTTCGGTATGATACAAGGGGAAGATGAAAGTTTGGAGGATTATGTAGATCGATTTCATTATAACCTTCAAAATCAAACCATAAGCATTTGGAAAAAGAGATCTTAAAAACACTCCTTCTTAAAGGAATCAAACATGAATTTTTAGAACTCTTAAATCTGATAGGAAAAGGTGATGTTTTTCAGTTATCATATGATGATGTTTGTGAATTGTGCATAAGGTATTCAAGAGGAATCTCCAAGGCTGGTAAGAATTCTAGAGATGTTTGTTCTTTCTTTTCCAAATCTGCTACAAGAATAGGAGACATAAGAGCTGAAATCAATACTTTATTTGAAAATTTTAAAGTTGATTTTATTAGCTCTCTAAGTTCAAAATTGGATGCTTTGCAGGTTCGGAAAAATCAAGAATTTGATGAAGTGTTTTCACTCATGACCGAAAGGAGCAGTCCATAGATAGTTGTTCTTCCTTATCTAGGATGGAAGTAGCATATCAAAGAGATGAGGAAGATGCAACAAAGTCAAAACCATGGAAATCATGGCCTACAGGTATGGTTCAAAACACTTCCTCTTCATTCTCTTACTTGCATAATCCATTATGGAATACTAATGTGTTAGGGCAGCCATGTCAATTTCAATATAACCACCAATCTTGTTTACAATTTGGGCATGGTTCATCTTATGATGGCATGACTACTCTCCCTCATCTTGTAGCACAAACATATTCTCCATATTTTTCACCAGCTCTTCCACAACATCCTGCTTGCATACCAAATTCATCCACTCAACCCAATCAACCACATCATCACAATGCTCCATTCCTTACACATTTTCCTGCTCAACTAATTCCACACCCTCACCATAATAAATCAGTATAACATGCTTACAATGTTGAACTGCCAAATTTACCCACCCTTCCACCCATTCTATCTCACATGCGCCATTAGAGAAAACTTATAATGAGATTCAGAATGTTTCAAATTCAAAAATTGTAGAAGCTATGGAAGAAAATGAGGTTTCTTATAGTATGTATCAACAAGCTATTTTAAAAGCTCAAGAGCTTCATGATCTGATGGATATGAGAAATCAAGAAAGTAACGGATACATTGAACATTGGTTTCACTCCATCATTTGTTTGCAACATCACTCTATGCTTCAACAATTTTTGATACCATTTTTTGAAGGGAAGTTGGCTTCTCATACCCTAATATCCATTAACATGCATTTTTCAAATTTGGGTATGTGCATACATGAAGCCCTATTTCGAAAATGGTTCCATTGGAAGTACTCCTATACGTAGTCATATTCATTTTTCAAATCAAAATAGGTTAGTGTAGAAAATAAAATAAATAAGGGAATAAATAAATGCATTTTGTTTTTTTTGTAAAACTAGTTGTTTCTTTTGTTGCAACACGCTATTGAAATCAACATCGATGATAAATGAAATTCATTTGTGTATGTAGATGATTTAAAATAGAAATAACAATTCTACAAACACTTATATTCATCTTTATCATCAATATGAAAAAATGGTTGAATATCATTTTTTTGGCTTGTGGGCTTGATGAGATTTCTGGAAAAACAGTCGGGACAGTCATGTTTTGAGGGACCAAAAGTGAATATTTTTAAAACCTGTTTCTACCCTAGGTAGCCCTTGGTGTCTACTTTCTAGCCCAATTTGAACCACTCAATTTGGATTTGAAACGAAAAAGTTAGAAACAAAACATTGATAGGGTGTCTAGTGGGCAGCTCAGGAACAGAGTTGGGATAGTCAGTTTTTGGAGGCATAAATGTTTGAATTTTTAAAACATGTTACTATGGTAGATTCTCCTATGAATCTAGTTTACAATTCAATTGGAATCACTCATTTTTGATATCGTATGGGGACGTTATGATCAAAATACTGACTGTCTATCGTAAATCAGCACTCTTAAAACTTTGTCTTTCCAGTTGTTCCTTAAAGTATTTGACCTATAAATTCTTCTTGTCTTAAAAACCTATTTCTATTGGAGATAAATAAATGAATATACTTTCATTTCCAATTTGAATCATTCCAATCCGACATCAAACGAAAAACCTATGCTTAAAACATTAACTGTTGGTCTGAGCTGGGTAATCAAAAATGACTCTGTTATGCAGGTTGTTCTAACTAAAATTGACATATCATATCATTGAATTTTTAAAACCTGTTTATATTGGAGATATACTTTGAATTAGCTCTCATTTGGCTTTGGAATCACTCAATTTGGACAAAAACAAAGAAGTTGTGATTAAAACATTGTTGGTTAGTATGGTCGACCACTGCTCTCCCGCAGGTGACAAATAAATTTTACTTTGTTATTTTCTCTGTGGATTTGTTATACAGAGTAACTAATTGTTAGTTTTTTTGCATAATTCTTGGATTAGGGGAGCCTGGTCACCTCTCTTTCTCCATGATTTGATGTTTTATTGCAGGTAGACACTCGTTTTTTGCAGGTCTTGGGAAAATAAAGAAGGTCAATTTATGGACGAGTGATTTTTGAAAGAAATTTTATGAAACAAAGGAATTTCATCCAACTCATTACCCAACGGATTCATAATAGAAGAAATGAAGAATTGATTTCCATTTGAAGATTCATGTCATGTCTTTGCTGCCAAAACATTTTTCAAAAAGATCATTTTTTTTACATAATATCATAGCTGTTGTAACTTAATTTATTTACATATTGTTTTTAAATAAAATGTTGTTTCTTTTCTAATTTTTCTTATATTTTGTGTTTCAGGTGTTGCTTCATTTAAAGTGTAACTCATCCTCAGCATCAATACAGTGAACAGCGAATTCATTCTTTGCGTGCTTGCATTTTATGCTTGTGCATTTTTGCTATTCCTTTTTTTGAAGAGACAACATTTGTGTGCACTTTTGTTTCTGCTGTTCCTTTTCCAAAAGGAAAGCATTTACGTTTTGTTGTTCCTTTTCCAAAGGAACATCACTATTTGGGAAGTAGTTTATTTTGTTGTTCCTTTTTCATGGTTCATTTTTTTGTTCCTTTTCCACGGTTCATTTTGCCGTTCCTTTTCCACGACTCATTTTGTTGTTCCTTTCCGAATGGAACAACACTTCTACACTTTCACGTTTTGTTGTTCCTTTCCGAATGGAATAGCACTTCTGCACTTTTACATTTTGTTGTTCCTTTCCGAATGGAACAACACTTTTGCATTTTTACGTTTTGTTGTTCCTTTTCAAATGGAACAGCACTTCTGCACTTTCACTTTTTGTTGTTCCTTTTCGAATGGAACAAAACTTTTGCACTTTTACGTTTTGCTGTTCCTTTCCAAATGGAACAATACTTCTGCACTTTCACGATTTGTTGTTCCTTTCCGAATGGAACAACACTTCTGCACTTTTCATTTTTGTTGTTCCTTTTCCAAAGGAACGACACTTGTGTTTTTGTTGTTCCTTTTCCAAAGGAACGACACTTTTCATTTTTGTTGTTCCTTTTCCAAAGGAACGACACTTGCGTTTTTGTTGTTCCTTTTCCAAAGGAACACACTTTTGATTTTTGTTGTTCCTTTTCCAAAGAAACGGTACTTGTGTTTTTGTTGTTCCTTTTCTAAAGGAACGACACTTTTAGTTTTTGTTGTTCCTTTTTCCAAAGGAATGACATTCGCATTTTCACACTTTTTTTTGTGTATTTTTGTTTTTTTTGTGTTCATTTCCTTTGTTGTTCCCTACAAGGAACACCACTTTTTGAGTGTTTTTTCTATTCATTCAAAAGAGAAACCCTTTGGGATTATTTTCGAGAGCAACCCTTCTTTCTTCTTGTGGGATTATTCTTAATTCATCTCAACCACATTTTAACTGATTCCATTTTATGGCATGAAGTACACTATTTTTATGAAGACAACAATTATGGATTCTTTTGAAGCAAGTTAATATCATTCATGTTATGATCTTTAACATGACAGCTCCTTGATGATAGCTTATTTTCAAAAGGGACACAATTATTTATATACTACTTTACTGCATTGTTTTCTACTGTACATGATACTGATTGATCATCTTGATACCATGTTGGTTCCATCCTCCCTGGTTATAATCTTCTCTGTTTTTAATAAATGAGATTATGGGTATATTTTTTTCTATTGACATGTTCAACTTCTTCCACCATCCCTGCTCTTAAGGAATATTGAGCCTCCCTCTTTTTATCATAAAAATGTGTAATAACAACAAAATTTTGTTCGCAGATGGAGGATAGGGGGTCTCATTACGAGCCAACCTACCATGTTCATAAGGTTGTAAGAAAGTGACATTCCCATTATGGCCACCACACCAGGGTTATGATCCATTGGATAGCGAGATTATCCTTAGAATAGGAGGTCTCATCACGAGCCAGCCTGATCACTTCTGCTACATCCCAGTGAATGGCAGTGTGGTTATCTGGTTACCACGCCAGCGCACTGGTCTCTTCTGTAAGAACAACACTGAAACTCTCTAGTTATAAATTGAGGATTCTGGCTCATATGGGTTAAAAAGCAACCCTGCCGAGGCTATGGACGCCTACTGGCAGCAAAGGATCTGCTTATGGTATTGAAGTTATATTTTATCGTCAATTATCATTATAATACCCTTTTCTTATTTTTTCTTTTTATCAGAGAAGTTATTTCCTTAATTTTTTTCCCTATTTTGAACCTTTATGCATGGTATTGAAGTTATATTTTATCGTCAATTATCATTATAATACCCTTTTCTTATTTTTTCTTTTTATCAGAGAAGTTATTTCCTTAATTTTTTTCCCTATTTTGAACCTTTATGCATGAGAAATTGTTTTATGGTCAATCGCATCATTTTCAGCTAGCATACTATCAGTAAAGCATCTTTTTGGCATATTGTTGTTCTTTTTATCTTTTTCATAACTTATCATCAATCCTAAGCGTCCTATCTCTTATTCATAACTATCTTTACATACTCTGCTCTCATTATAACCATAACTCTCGCTATCCTATCATTGATAAGTGTATTCTGCTTCATTTACTGATATATTGTTCATTCCTGTGCCTTGCCGTCAACATAACCCCTTTCATATGCTTTATGGTCATGGAATTCATTTTCCAATTGGAGGGGGGGGAATGTATGCATTATGGGATTGCATGCGATATGATTACTGCACTTTGCCATAACTTGTTGATTTGATAAAATATATGATTGAAATTTTTGCATGCATCTTAATCTGTTGCTATTCAAAACTAACACTATGGATTTAAGAACATTGTATGCAAAATCGTGATTTGTTTATAGGAAAACAACAAGTATGGGTAGAACTCTATTCGTAGCATGACCACACTATTTCAACTAACATAAGAGGCTCACGAACGTGAACAATTCTTTAGACATGATGTGTTTACCTAGATTCCACCTTTTGTATCACTTTCAGCACCAACTCTGCCTACATCAGCTTCAACAAATGCCAATCCATATATGTCATTCCACATTTTTGGAGGTACAACTTGAGGTAAAATAGCATAATTTTCTGATTTATTACGAATTTAGGAGAATTTCATAAAAAATCCATTTTGAGTATTATTTATCATCCTTCACTCCACATTTGTACCACTTCCCATTTTTCAACGACATATCATCTTTCAGTTTGGGGGAGTGTTGTTTTCATTCATTCTTTCTTATAAACATGTTATTCATATTCTTTATCATCCATTACTATTCTTATTCCTTCTCAACACCTCCCTTCTTCCATGTTGTTTTACACCAAGCATAGAATTCAACAGCTGGTAGCAACCACCTCTATTTGTTTTCTGGCATCGCATGAGGGCATGATAATTTTTCAGAGAGGGGAAGGAATTGCTACGCATGATGGATGTTTGAATTGCTACGCATGATGGATGTTTTCTATTTTCTTTCTCATTTAAGGCATACAATTTCAGTGTAGAAATTGATTTCCATAATATTTTTAAAAACTATGAAATCAATTCTTGTGATCTCTAGGAAACACAGACATACTATTAAAATACACATACCTAGATAATTTCAAGATAAATTGGTTCATAAAATTTCAGAAATCATGCACTCTCACCTACAGCCATTTTTTTTATATCTCATGATCCATGCATCAAAACGATCTGATTTTTGGATCATAGAGGCATTCATATATTGTAAATTTACTTGCAACATTTCAACAAAATCTGGTTTGTAGTTTTTGAGAAAATGGTTAATGAAGTTTGTTGTTATTTATATCATATTTTGTTGCAACTTCATACATATAGTTGAATGTCAATGTAAAAATTGTTATGCCTTCATCAAGATTACTAAAAGTTAATATTCATTAATTAAGGAAGAATTCATTTGTTCTATCCATTTCATGAGCTGAGATGAACATATTTTTTATTGTTTGGTTAAGACATGGGTTTTTGTCTTTGGGTTGCATGAGGACATGCAATATATTTAGTTTTCGTTGCATGAGGACATGAAACATATTGAGTGTGGGGGTATGTTGGGCCGTTAATATGTCATTATTATTATCTCTTTTGAACACTTATTCCACCCATTTCTATTATTCTTCATCATGTCATTTATTATAATTTATTATATAAATCCATTTTATGATGATTTATGCTTCTATGAATGAATATTATTTATTCTCCTTTATTTCTAATAAATTGATGATTATGCATGATTTTATCAATGATAGTTTTAATAAATAAATTGTAACATTATTCACCATTTTTAGCCTCCAAGATAATTTCCAGATTGAAGATTTGATCATTAAAAGTGCCAACCCAGAAATTCGGTGGAATAAGAAGTGACGGTTTTCCGGTTGAGTTTTTGAGCAAATGAAATAGAATCTGGAAAATCCGAAACATGGGTTTTGTCCAAAACGGACCCAATTAACTTTATCAAAGAATGGTTTGCCCAAATTTGGCTTGTACTAAGAGAAACACAGGGTTCTTTGAGCACGATTTTCTCAAATTTGTTGTTGCGGCCGTCCTCCAAATCTCAGCTGCAAAGCCAAATTCGTCTTGCTCTTGTTGAAAGCTGGATGGAAATATATCTTCTTGTTCATAAATTGATTGGAAACAATCCAATTTTGTAATAGAAATCATGTTGTACTTATCTTTATTGTTACTTCTCTCTGATCTCTCTCTATTTAAATGAAAACAGAGATCAGAGATGGGGATGATTGGGGGGATTCGAATAATAGAAAAATGATGGAATTGAGGATTTAGAATTAGAGATTTAGAGTTAAGAATTCATGATAGGATGGGAGGAAGAAAGGATTGTTTCAGGCTGTAAGTCTCAAAGCTACTGTTGTTGTAATGATTTTACCATTTAA
The DNA here is from genome assembly GCA_031772625.1 of Pinus tabuliformis. Lineage (NCBI taxonomy): Eukaryota > Viridiplantae > Streptophyta > Pinopsida > Pinales > Pinaceae > Pinus > Pinus tabuliformis. The sequence goes on along the minus strand of CM062809.1, from coordinate 570,162,134 downwards.
TGATTAATACCTGATTTGGGAGTTGTTGTTCATTCTTTTCATCTGAAGTAGCCCAGCAGCATCCGCTGGCGGCTAAGGGCCCAGCCTCTGGTGGAGTACGCTGCTGCTGTGTATCATATCTTTACAATTGCTACTGTGTGATGGTTTGATTTATTTCTTATTCTTTTGAATTGCATTATTTTACAGTTTCATGTTTTTATAGTGTGCTGTTAGAATATTTTATGGAATTGTTTTATTACACAAGTTGAGATTGAATCGCGTGGCTGTTCTTTTCCATCATAACAGAGATTACTATCCTTTTCAACTTATATTGTTATGCTGTTCATTTCAAATGTAAAGCTTCGTTGTTCATTTCAGATTGTTGGTTATTCGATTCCACTAATTAGAGTTTGTTGTTTAGATTTATTAAATATGATTTGTTGTTTAATTCCTTTAATTATAAGTTTGCTTTCCATTTACTTCGCTGTTCAGTTTGGTTGATTAATTGCAAGAGTTTGCTTTTAAAGAGTTTTCCTAGTTTACTTTCAAAGGAAGCTTTATTTCAGTTTCGATTTCCTTTTGATTGCTTTAAAGCAGGACTGTCAACTGTAGAGAACATTGGTTATTGCTTCCTCGCTCCCAGATTGATTGTCTTGTTCCGGTTTGATTTCAATTGCATCAATATCCAGAGGAATGAGTTATTGCTACTGTATCCTCAATTGATGGTTGTTTGAGTGAATGATTTAGTTTAAGAACATTTCAGTTTCTTGCTATTCCATTTCTTAATTGTTGTTCCATTTCTTATCTGCCATTCCATTTCCTGTTATTCGCATTATAAGAGACGATCTGTGGCTGTAGTGAGCCTTGGCATTTACTGCCTAGCTCCCAAACCCGTGGTCCATGCTCTAATTTCCTTTCCATCAGTTTCCAAAGGGATGGGCTATTGCTGTTGAACCCTTGACTGATACATTGCTTATTTTTCCGAATGCATGGTTTAAGTCTTATAGTGCTTTGTTGTAAGTAGATTTTATTTCCAGCTTTCATTTACTTTTGGATTTTGAGCACTATACTGCAAAACATTACTCTTGAGTAAATAGCCGCCTCAGACTGAGTGCACTCTTGAAATAAAAAGTCGTCCCTAGGTTGATAATTAATGTGAAGGTAATTAGGAGTTCAAAAGACACCTTTTTATCGCTCCACACCCACGTCGAGGGGTGTACAAACTTCCTGGGGTATACATCCGGCTGAAACAAAGACCTCTGAACAATCATGCTCCACACCCAACATTTGAAAATTGGGGCATGGAGTACATTAAGCCCATTGGCCCTCCATAGGGAAAAAAGAAGTATATCATTGTGTGCATTGATTACCTCACTAAATGGGTTGAAACAAAGGAAATAACATAAACAACTCGGTAGTCAACCTTCACTCTTCTTTGATAGCTGTCATCTTCCCTCTCTGTCTACAAGGGAGTAGAATACCCTTCAGGTGAGAAACCTAAAATTTATGAAGAACCTATTGGGGAAGAAGAAGAACCCACTTCACCTACCCAAACTATTGCTAAAAACAAGGACAATGAGGCTTTCCCTATTAGAAAGACCAAAGGAAAGGCTAGAATGAAGAATATAAGCCTTACTTCCCTTCCACACTTCCATGTCTTAATTTATGAGGATCTTGATACCTTCATGTTTGAATTTCCTATTATTTGTAGGATCTAAGATTATGCCTCTAATGAGAATAAGTTAAATTTATTCCCCTCTAGCCTTTAAGATGCATCCTTGCACTGGTTTATGGTTTTACCTGGGGGTAGCATCACTAACTAGGCCCAAATGAAAAATTCCTTCAATAACAAGTACAAGAACTACTTTAACTCCAAAGCAATGAAGGAATAAATTTTTAGGATGACTCTTGGACATGATGAATCCCTAAAAGACTATTAGGAGATATTTCAACTCAGTTATACAAGGTCCAACTGCACCCTTGATCCTGAATCAATCAAACTAGTTCTTCTCCGAGGGATCAAGGAAGACATGTTGCAGACCCTCAACACGTTGTCTGGGGGAGATATCTATTAGTTATACTATGATGACATTAAAAATTTGTTCAATAATCACTCTAGGGCTACTATAAAGAAAGGTAGGGCTAGTCAAGGATTGATTAGTTCCTCTTCCTCCATAGCTTCCATTAACAATGAGATAGGAAACATGTTGCATGATTTCAAGAGTGAAATGTTTCATACCTATAAACTACAAATGGATATCATGAAAATAAAAATAAAATAGGAGGAATTAGAAAGCTCCCTATCTATTTTATGCCTAAGATGCAGCAAAAGACATCATAGGAATGAGTGCCCCTTAAATGTCACAGAAATATGCCTAGTCTGTGAAGAAAATCATGTAAAAAACAAGTTTCCTTCTTCGTTAGGACTAAAATTTGTATGTCAAGGAGTAGAAGGGTGGTTAGAGAAACTGTTGAACAAAATATTGTCACCATGACATTCTGCAATCAGTGTGAGTCTATCACTACTCATACTTTCCTCCTTTGCAAGTCTTAAACCTCAGTTCTTCATGTCAAGCCTTGAAAAATAAGAGAAAGCCCTTAAAAGTCTCTGAAACTCTGGTTCTGCACTTTCTCTTAGCATTACCTGTGGTCCCACACCTACTAGTCATGTCCCCTACGTACTTGACCACTCTGTCTCTATGTAATGGGTGCGAACACCTGTAAAAGTCACAAAGGCGCAAATACATTCTTAAAAACTCACTTTGAGTCATTTATGGAAGCTTCTAGAAGGAACCTTGAGGTGGCAAGTATGCTCCTTTAAGGTTCATGCATCCCATACCTTAAGGAGCTAACCCCTTGATGTGAGGAGCTTATCCCTTTGAAGGAGGACTCTATCCCTTCATAGGTGGACCTGTAACCTCCTCCCTTTGCACTATAAAATGAAGCATTGGGCTGCTTACTGAGGAGGTTGGAAGCTAAAGATTTTTTAGGTGAAATGTTGTTGGAATTTAGTCTTCCTAATTGAGATTGAGAGGAGAGATTACATACCTTTTTTGATATCATTAGGAAGAGTGTGAGGCTTGTGAAAGTAGAGAAGATTCCTGTCTGGACCCTGGGAGGAGCTTGTACAACATCAAGGCACCAAAGGTTGTAAAGTTCTTCTATTTTAAAAGTTAAAAAAATCAAGTTTATTTTTCTCAATAAGCTGTGTTTTATGGATTATTTCATGGATTCCTTCATCACCATGATGAATATGATTTATTATATTGGCTATACAGGTGCTATTTGATGTGTGCTTGTTTGTGATTGCGGGTTCTCAAAAGGAAACTCGTTCGGACAGTCGAAGCATGGCTGCCACAAACTAGCGTTGGACTTAAGGTAGGGTCTAAAACACCTCTTAGTTTTTATTAATGAATCACAATATATTTAGAGAAAGGTAGATTTGCTTTTCCTGCTTGTCGCTAGATATCTGTTGATACTATGGAGATTGGTCTTGTCTGCAAGAACGATTTATCCGGCCGACAAATTGGCGACTCCACTGGGGACTGGAATTTGGTTTTTACTTTTCCTTTTTCTTTGACTTGAGAAACTTTTTCTTGTTTCTGGTTTTTGCTTGATGTGTGTGGGATTGGGTAGTTTTTAGGATCTAGAGTATATTTTGTTTTTTCTGAAATTTTGAAGAGGACTGCACTTTCTTTTACAAGACAGTGCGGACATCCTCGCACTGTTCCTTTAGTGCACAGAGCGGTACCGCATTTGGTTCTACTGGAAGCCTGCGGACCCTATCAAACTTTTTGAAAAACCCAAAATGTTTTCGTCCAGTTAAGCTTAGGATTTATTTATGCTTTTTAGTCTCTGCCCAGATCTGCATGTGTCCTGTCAAAATTTCTTGTAAGTAAGTTCCATTGGAATTTTGGTTTTAGGTGATTTTCTAGAATTTTTGTGTGCCTAGATAGATTTTCGCTTGGTCTTTGTAGTGACTCAGAGATTAGAAGCCTAAGAAAACTTAGATTACCATGGTATTTTTGGTCTTCTTGATGAGTCTAACTGATTTGTGAAATATGCCCTTGCTGAGGAATAGATTTCGTTTTCTCTTTGCAAAGCTTTGAACGAACTTGCTTGAAAGTTTTGAATTTCATTTTTATAAAAAAAAACATAGCTAGGTGTTTTTTGATTAATTTGTTATTCTGAATGAATTAATCCTTAGTTTTCTGAATAACTAAGTAAAACGTCCTCAAAAAATATTTAAAGCTTTTACTTCAATTAGGTTTTTAGAAGTTTAGATCTCAAGATTAGTTTTTATAGTTTTGAGTGTTTTCTAGAAATTGTAGAATCTCTTTTGAAAGAAATTGTTTTCTGTAGATTTTGAGTGTTGAAAAAGAAAGGGATTTTTTCGTGAGCATAATTAGTAGTCTCGTTTTGAGTTTATTGAGAAAGACAAAAAATTTCTTTTCATTTACATGTTGAAAGAAAGATTTTTTTTTCAAAGAATTGCATTCTCATCTCTTTCTTTTAGCTAGAAATTCATTGAAGAAAAAGAATTTTTTATCATCTTAGGTGCATTTTTAGTGTTTTTGGAGTCGAGTTTTCACACCATAAAGTTTCATCTCCATTCCTATTGACTTAAGAAACAACCCATAAAAATAACGCTTAAATTAAAATTGATCTAGCAATCTTTTTATTTCTAGGGCTCTTATCACCAATATAGCTTAGGCTAGTATCTTGGAGTAGGGAGTAATTAACTCTCCAAGATAGTTAAAACAAACAAGTAGCTATATCTTACGGTAGGAAAAATTCCAATTTTTGCATGTATGCTCTGGGAAGCTCATCTTAAAGGAGTGAAGCACGAGATCATATCTGAACCAGTGAGGTAATCAATCCTTCCTCATTTGGGAACAATAGAAAATATACACGTATTAAAAACAGTAAACCTCGAATTGACCATTCTCGAGGAGCCTAGGGTCACTTGTTGGTAAACCTTGGATTATGTAAAGGAGCCTTCAAGGGGATTGAGCTTTGTTACTCTACCCTTGCATGTGTATCGGATCATAGACTGTTCCCCCAGGTATTTTTGTTTCCGTTGGTAACCTTAGTGGCCATAACCTATAGGATTATTTCCTAAGGTGACGGTGGAGGGAAGATCCCACTGTACCTGGAGTAGACGTCGACTAGACTCACTTGGACTCTCTGGGGGGTTCTCTTCACTCAAGATGGTTTTTTGAAGAAACTTGTGCTAGTATTTTTCATTAAGCAGGTTGTCGGGGTAACTGTTCCAACCTTCCTTTCTGTATTGAATTCTGCAACATTGGATTTCATCACCAACTAGTGTTTTTGGTATGGAAAGTTACTGTTTGTGTGTGGTTTGAACTCTTAGATCTTTAGGCGTGTGATTCAATTGTTTGGTTCTTTAGAGACTTTAGGTGGTTTCATTGAGATTTTCTTTGTTTTCGTGTGAAGTAATTAAAATGTTTAATCATGGCTGAATTACCAAGACAATCGCGTAGACTTCGGGGGCAACCTCCCGAGTATACACCAAGCCAGCTTGAAGGGCTACGAGCTCTTGTAACACCTAGTGATAGTAGATTTCGGTCACCAGAAGATAGAGAATCTTCTTTAATTGTTCATCCTGATTATCAAGTTCAAGCAAAAGAGTATATTTCTGAACCAATTTCATTTTCCGAAGTTACTAGTAGTATTTCTTCTACTAGTGAATTAGCTGAAGAACCTGAAATTTATGAGCCTAAAATTGAACTTGTTGCTACTCCATCCTTAGGATTTGCTTCTCCAACTTCTAGTGGTCTTGGTTCACCAAGGGTAGGAAGGATCATTACCCAAAATATTCCTTCTGGACTCATTTCTATTGAAGAACTTGGTAGTCCGGAAGAAGATATAACTCTCCCTGAAAATCAACCAACTTTAGAACTTAGGGAGCGTGAATCAATTTTCTATAGTCCACCTAGGAGGGATGCTTGGTACGTCTCATTGACTAACTTTTTAGAAAATCCGGGTCTTAGTTTTTCACCACCTCGAATTCCTTTTCATCCAACACCTAGAGGTTATTATCCTCCTTTAAATATGTCGAGATAGTCATCCATGTTTTCCCAATCACCGGAAACATTTTTATATGGCGGTCCTTCTATTCCTTCTGGGTATCAGTCACTCACTGGTACTTTTTCAGGAGCATCTCCTCAACCCATTGAACATGGGATATCAACTGGTAATAACGGAACTCAACCGTTGAGCGTAGAAGAAATTCTTATGATGTCTGGTACTATTCCAAATACGCAACCTCAAGGTAGTCAGTTATCGCTTGGGGGGCAACCTCAAGGTACTCAATTACTGCCTGGGGGGCAACCTCAAGGTCGTCATTTACTGCCTGGGGGGCAACCTCAAGGACAGTACATACTTTCAGGACAGTACATACCTCAAGGTCAACCCCAGACTCAGTACATACCTCAAGGTCAACCCCAGTATCAATATATACCTCAAGGTCAACCCTAGTTTCAGTACATGCCTCAAGGTTATCAACCTCAAGGTCAGTACCCAACCCAAGGTTTCCAACCACCTTCTGGTCAATCATTTGTACAAGGAGCTGGAAATGCACCATTGAATTATCAGCCCTATGCTCAACCTGGTTATGGTCCTCAATATGCTCAACCTTCTATGGGTCCATACCCCAGAACAAAAATGGTGTGGGATCCATCTCAAACTAAACAGATTTTGCAACTGAATGTGCAGTTGTCATCTCAATCTGGACAACCTTTGGTTTCTGGTTCAACCCAACAACCTGTCTGGCCTACTATTCAAACTTCTACACCTAGTGTAGCTCATCAGTCTGAGCCTAGTTCACCTTGAAATCCGCCTCAAACGACTGCTACAACTACTGCAGCTTTTGTTCAATCTACCCCACCTACTTTGGAGTATCGGCAGCTCCGGTTTCTACTGTTCCTGCATCAACTCCTCAAGTCTCTTTACCTCAGTCAGGACCTACAATTCAGACTTCAGTCTAAATACCTGTAGGACAACCTAGTCCAAGTACGGTTGTCACAAGTCAACCGCAATTCACTTATCAACCGTACCAGGGACAGTACCAATTCGGTCCTGCTATTCAAAGCCCAGTTTACCAGTATCAACTATACCCTGGATATACTTATCAGAAACCTCAACAACCCCAGTTTGGTCCGCTTAATCCTAGTTTTCCGGGAGAATACAATATTCCAAATCGGATTACCAATTCAAGTTATCCTGGATATCCTCCTTTGGGGTTGGTCTTATGACCCAGGGTTTTCGTGACCCTAACCGTTAGTTACCATTTATTGCAACTTTGGACTTGCCTGATTTGTCGTACCTTATGAACGATCCGATTAATTATCTTCCGTTTTGGCCACCAATGCCGAATAAGTTGCCCAGTGATATCCCAAATTTTGAAGGTAAATCAGGAGAGGATCCATCAAACCATGTGATGACTTATCACCTCTAGTGTGCATCTAACTCCATTATAGATTATTCAATTCACTTACGTCTTTTTCAATGCACTCTGATTGGTCTTGCGGCCAAGTGGTACATTGAGTTACCACGAGCTTCTTTTTATAATTTTAGTGAGTTAGCCACTTCTTTCTTAACTCATTTTCAGTTGCCTGTTAGATATCACAATGGCACGGAATTATTAACTTCATTAAAACAGTCAACATCCACATATATTTTAGATCATATTCATGAATGGCGACGTCGACGATGTTTAGTGAAAGTTTTTATTCTGGATCAAATTTTAGCAGAATGGTTCATTAAATAATTATTAACTAAAATCATTGAGGATGTAGCTAAGGCAGGAGTTGTTACTGAAGAGCAAGTAATTACTCAAGCTCAGTACCTTGACCTTGTTTATACGCAGTCAAGTACTTTACATGAAAAAATCCCTGACCTTCCGAAACAAAATCAAATAACTGCAGCTCCTTCAGGGTCTCATGCCGCTGATGGTATGATTGGTTCAGTTAGTACCAAAAGTAAGAAGAAATCTTCAAAGAATTATTCTCCTATTATAACTTTACTAGATTCCCTGACAGGATACTTTTCCGCTGAAATTCCTGCCGATATTCATGTCGTAGAATCATCTACAGCTAAATCAAAATCCGGTGGTAAAAAGAAAGGGAAGAAGAAAAATAAACAAAACTCAAAAGAGAAATCAGATAAAACTGAATCTACTGACGAGAAACGTAAACCTTGCTATCCTTGTCTCATTTGTGATGAGGAACATTTTACAAGAGATTGCCCACATCGAGCTGATGTTGCGAAAATCGTCAAACGTTCTCAAACGCCTGCTATCTTGAAGGATCCTTTTCCTAGTCAAGATAGTAAGATGATTGGTTCTTCCTCAAATGCCTCAGAAGAACCCATAATGATGATGTCTCATGTCAGGATTGTGACGCGATCACAAGATTATGGTAGTAAAAGTCCTGTTGGTGGTAAGGAAGCAGAATCTTCTAATTCAAACCCATCAACTTCAACTCCTTCTGGTTCTGATCCGCTACAGATCGAGAAACCTAACCCAGACTTAGTAATCAAACCGCCTGCTAAAGGCATACGTCGGAAGTCATCTTTCAGTCCACATGCGAGAGCTGCTCAAAATTATAACATTGTTGAAGACTTAGTTATTTTCCCTTCAGAAATGTCGGCTTTGGAGGTGCTGCAATCATGCCCAGCACAGCATAAATTACTATTGTCGGCTATAGGAGCTGTTGATATTCAGGATTCGAACCTTATAATCTTCGATTTAGAAAATATTACACCTCGCCTATCTCATCAAATGGCTTTCCAGATTCCAGTGTTAGTCAAAAACAGACCTTGATTTAGGACTGTAATTGATGAGGGAGCTTCTACGTGTATTATGTCGATCCAGTGTTGAAGATCACTTGGTTCTCCTACACTCAATCAATCCCCGACGATTCTAAAGGCTTTTGATGGCCGTGGGTTCCATCCTTTTGGCATTCTATAGGATTTACCTATAGGGGTTGAAGGCAAAACTGTTAATCTAGATGTGGAGGTGGTTGATGCCCCTCTAGATTATAACCTTCTCTTGGGTTGCAGCTGGTCTTATGCTATGACTGCTATTGTTTCATCGGTCTTTTAGCTTATAAAGTCTCCTCATAATGGAAATATCATAACTATAGACCAGCTAACTTATTTTTCATCTGACCCAGCCTCTTCTGAAAGTATCCAACATGTCGATAAAACAACTATCCCTTACAAGGATGTTGGGGTAGGATTGATCAAAGATTCTAGTTTACTAGGAACTTTTTCCTTTCCTCCTCCTAACGCATCACCTTCTACTGCAACTATTCATATGATTTCATCAAACACTATTGTTTTTTATGATCCTTGGATCGTACCTTCCGATTTTGAGGTGGATTCATTTGGTGATGCAATGCTTTTGAGTCCCTATGAGATTGCATACCAGGTTGTACAGTCGTTTTCTTACCCTTGTTCAACCGAAATTGATCCAATGAATGTGGTCCATGGAGAATCACTTTCAATATCAACCTCAGCTTAAACAACTTTTTCTGATCCTGTTCATACAGATGAGCAGATTCGTGAACTTTTGTCTGTTGATGATTTACCATGGGAAGGTCTTCATCATCAATCTTCATTCTTACCTGAGCTTGATCATTTTGAAAATTATTTTTCATCTATTTTTACTACTGATTATGTCAAAGAACCATAGAATCCATTGCAACATCCTGATTCTGAGTTAAATTTGGGAAATATTTCTCAAACGGTTCCTATTGACATTTCAGTTAAACCGGGAATTATTGAAAACATTCATATAGGTGCTTTCTGTATGGACAATGAACTCCAAACTTATAAAGCCCTATTTCAAGAATTCTGTGACGTGTTTGCCTGGTCATATAAAGAAATGCCAGGAATCGATCTGTCAATTTTTGTTCATGAAATTAAAACTTACCCGGATGCTAAACCTATCCAGCAACATTTGCGTCAGATACATCCGCGAAAAGTTGCTGCTATTAAAGCTGAAGTTGAGAAATTACTTCGAGCAGGCTTCATTTATCCAATTCCCTTAATGGATTTGGTATCGAATATTGTTCTTGTTAACCAAAAGCAAGGAACAATAAGAATATGTATCGATTATAGGGATATTAATTGAGCTTGTCCCAAAGACAATTATCCAACCCCCTATATCGATCAAATCATTGATGATTGTGCCGGTAGCGAAATTTTCTCCTTTATGGATAGTTTTTCCGGTTACAATAAAATCAACATACTCCCTGTTGATCAACCAAAAATGACTTTCATTTGTCCATGGGGGACATTTTCTTAGTGAAAATTACCTTTCGGGTTGAAGAACGCTGGAGCAACTTTTCAAAGAGCTATGTCTTACGCGTTTCATGACATCAAGCACATTGTGCAGCCTTATCTCGATGATTTACCTGCCCATTCATTACGTAGAGCTGATCATCTCACTCATTTACGAGAAATCTTTATGAGATGTAGGCATTATCGAATTAGGTTGAATCCACACAAATGTGTTTTCTGTATAGAAACGGGTCATTTACTGGGATTTGTTGTTTCAAAAGCCTACATTCGTGTCGATCCCTTGAAGGTTGAAGCTATTGTCAAATTGCCTCCTCCTTCGACTCTTCGCCAACTCCAAAGTTTGCAAGGGAAAGCAAAATTTTTATGTCATTTCATTCCTAACTACGCCGAGATAACAAAGGGTTTTACTAGGTTGTTGAAACAGAACACTCCATTATTTTGAAATGAGATATAGATGACAAATATTTTGATGCACTTAAACACGCGTTGACCCATGCACTGTTATTGCATCATCCCAACTACAACTAGGATTACTTCTTGTACCTCGCCGCTTCTCATTCCACCAGTGGGATGGTTTTAGTTCTGGAAGATGAATTCAACAGTGAACATGTGATTTACTATCTTAGTCGAACTCTGAATCTAACTGAGCTTAAATATTCGCATGTGGAGAAATTGGCCTTGGTAGCTATTCAAGTTGTCCAAAGATTTCGTCATTACATCTTACTACGCAAAACTACTGTAATTTCTGACTGTAACCCTATGATCTATATTTTTACCAAACAATTGCTAGGGAGCAATTATTCTAAATGGATTGTTATCCTACAGGAATTTGACTTGGAATTTGAAAAATCCAAGGCAAAGAAATCTTTGGTATTTGTGGAACTGATGTGTGATTTCCCGCGTGCTGATATTGAAATTGTGGCAGAAGAGCCCGTTGCGGACGAATCCTTGTTTCTTATCAGTACTCTTAACCCATGGTATGGAGATATCATAGTTTATCTCCAAACCCAATCTTTTCAGCCTGAAATTTCATGATCTCAGCAATGAAAAATATGTTTACAATCCCAACAATACAAAATTATTGGAGATACACTCTATCGTCGTGGGGCATATTCTGTTTTCTGACGTTGTTTAACTCATGAAGAAGCTGAAAAGGTTCTAAATGACTGTCACTCTAGAGCATGTGGTGGTCATATGTCTAGGTATACCACAGCCCAAAAGATATTGCGTGCTGGTTATTTCTAGTTGTCTTTATTTAAAGATTGTATCTATGCTATCCAAAAATGCCACAATTGTTAGATTTTTTATCGTAAGATGCATGCTCCACCTGCTCCTTTCCACCCTATAATTGCCATCAGTCCTTTTTCAAAGTGGGGTATCGACTTTATTACATGTAACCCTCATTCGGCCGGGGGGCATGTGTATATCATCCTTGCGGTAGATTATTTTACTAAGTGGGCCGAGGTGATGCCTACATTTTTGGCAGATAGCAAAACTGCTGCAATTTTCATTTTCAATCATATAATTACTAGATTCGGTGTTCCTCAAGCGATTATTACCGATCATGGGAATCATTTTCGAAACATCATGATGACTGAACTAACAGATCAACTTGGCCTGCGTCACGATAGTTCTACTCCATATTACCCACAGGCTAATGGTCTGGTTGAAGCCATCAACAAAGTTCTAGTCATTATGATCCGACGAATCATTGGTATTCATAGGTCGAATTGGCATAACATGTTATTTTTAGTGCTTTGGGCATATCGAACCTCAGTAAAAACATCAACTGGTTTCACTCCTTTTCAACTGGTTTACGGTTTGGAAACTGTGTTACCCATTGAATGCTAAATTCTGTCATTGCAAATAGCCATAGAATTACTCCTAGCCACTTTTGAAGAGGAGAAAAGTTTGTTGTACTTAACTCAGCTAGATGAGAATCGACGTGATGCTGCATTAGCAATCGAAACTCATGCCAAAAAAATAAAAGCTCAATATGATCGAAATGTTACACCCCGTAATTTTTCGGAAGGAGACCTAGTCTTAGTATACGATCAAGCAAACGATAAGCTAGGGGCTAGAAAATTTGTACCTATGTGGCATGGTCCTTATGTTGTTAAGCGAAAGCTGGCAAAAGGGGCCTATGAATTGGTAGATTTTGATGGTGTCTCTTTGGGTAAACCCAAAAATGGTCTTTATCTGAAGAGATATTATGCTTAAATCTAGGTGTGGAGATTTTTGTTAGATTAGTTTCTTTCTATTTGGGGTGTTTAGATTAGAAAAGTGTGCCTAGTTTAGAGAGTGTTTTTATCATTATTCCTGCTTATCTTGATTTTAGTATTGATATTGCAGATGTCGACGTCTCTTCAAACATACATTGGTTTCGCTGATGGTGCTTGTCGTAATACATGGAACATTTCTTCTGTAGCTTGGGTTATCTATTCAACCTCTGATGAGTTGGTATCTATGCATGGGGTAAGCCTCGGTCAAACAACAAACAACATTGCAGAGTATAGTGTAGTGATTGAGTTATTATTTGAATCCATCTCATTCGAGATTCAAAGTTTGATTGTTAGGTTAGATTCTAAACTCATTGTATTGCAGCTTAATAGAGTTTATGCCATTAGAAATCCAGTGTTATAGAGATTATTTTTGAGAGTTCGTCTCTTGGAACGTGAATTTGACTATATTGAATATCAGCATATTCCAAGATATTTAAATACACTAGAAGATGCAATTGCTTCTCAAATGTTAAATAGACATTTGCAATAATCAAACAGTGAATTTAAAACATTCCATAATATGTTATACAAGATAGCCAGTAATAGTGATATAAAATAGCATAGAAGTGTGTCAAATATACATCGTCTTCAATCATAGGTTGAAAAACACCTTATGATCGGCAAAAATGATAGTACAAAAGGCAAAAATGTCGTACGAGTCTACAAAGGCGATCATCCTATCACTAGTGATGATCACGATAAGAAACCACTGCTCGGGCCACCCTACAAAGGAACCTCCTGAAAGGTCCTGGGACCCCAATCACATAGCGTTGTAACCTAAGTGGAATATCATCTATGCTAGTCTCTGGAATATCTGTTGTCAAACGCTCTAGATGATTTTCCAATTCGGTTAGGGTCTCTGTAGATTCGTCCCGTGGGGCCAGTACTGCTACAACTAGGTGTCTCCTCTCATAGGGCCGGAGAGTGGTTAGTCGCCGTAGACCCACATCTGCATTTGAAACATTTATTATCAGTTTTTGACAATTTAAAAAACAAAAATAAAAGAATTAGTTAAAACTTAGAAAATGTTGAGAATGATTTTACTTGAATCATCCCACTACTCTCCTGGTGGAAGAGTCATGTCTGGGTCACCACAATAATCCATCCTAGCATATGGAAAATCCTGAATCATGAAAAGTTGGTTCTCGAACCAACGAAAATACTCAGGTAGAAATGGAACAACCTCTGAACCCTCCTCAAGATGACGAGCCATAACTGCAACCCATCGCATTAGCTTAGGTTCTTGGGGAAGTCCAACTCCAACAGAAAGTTGTTGTGGGACCAACATCGGAACCCTCTCTAGACCAAAGCTCACAACTAGGAAACCATATCCAAAGTTTTTTAGCTGTCCGTTCTTTGCTCTAGTTAGTTGGTCTTTTACATTCGCCAACACAGCTTCGCACCAGCTGAAGATGGTGCCTCAATAACAGTCTACTACCATTCGCATTTGGGATCCGATAGCTACATGCAGTTTTGTTCTTCCGTAGAGTTTAGTGATAGTAAATGCAATCACTTTAAGTTCAGGATAGGAAATAGTTTTGATATCGATCCCATTGTCCTTTGTTTGGTCATTACAAAACTCTAGTCGAAGACTATTGAGAGACTGTCCACTTGGCCTAGTCCTGAATAGAGATAATATTTCACCTCTCTTGGGAAAAACAGTCAACAAATAAATGTCCTCTAGCTCGATCTCGAGTCGGTGGCCACCAATAATGAAACACTGGTCCTGTACGTTCCACCTGTCTACCAGCCATTGCAAAAAGTCTACTTGGGCCCTCATGCCAAGTATGACCCAGAATTTAAGTAGTCTGCATGCTCTCAATGCATCCAGTGAGGGTTGATGATTTATTGTGGCAAGGTCCACATCTTGGTGCTCGTGTTCCCTCCAAATGAGCATTTTTTATGTCCTACATTGTACAAAGATGTATTAGAACAATTTAGTTCGAAAATTTTTGGGTTGAAATGGAAAAATTGCAATTTTAAAACCTATTTTGTGGGGTCGGCATCCACTAGTTAGGGACAGTGCGTAGGTCCGCACTCTTCTTGAGCAACAAGTGCGGGACTCTGGCTATTTCCTCTCTAGGAAAAATTCGGGGTCCGCAGGTTCCGCATGTTGTGCCTACGGACCCCCGCGAGCAGTTTTTTAAACTAACTTGTCCCTAAAAATCAAAATGGAAGCCTAAAATGAAATGCAAATAGTTGAAATGCAAGATTAAGATGATGTGGATGACCTAGAGCTGATGATTTTTGATTCCAACAGATGGATTTTCTGCAATCTTCATAGGAAGTTTCTTACCCTAAAGCTCTCTTTTCTCACTCTGAAGTCAAATGGTAAAAATGAATTTACAAAAGCCCTTTTTATAAGCTTTTTTGAATAAATGAATTTTTAATTTGTTTATTTTTCACTTTAAAAAGGTAACTTTTTTATGCATTTTTATTTATTTTAAACAAGTATGAGTAATGTTTGAGTTTTTGTGCAGAATATTGGTTTTTTTCAAGGAAAATTGATCATTTTCAACCAAAAAACATTGGAGTCCTCTTTAAGCTCTTTTCTGACTCGTAAAATATGAAAAGATTGCCAAGTTTTTCTTTTTAATCTCGTTAAAACAAAATTAAAAGGACGATCCACTTACAGCTCTTTTCTGACCGCATAAACATGAAAAGATTGCCAGATTTTTGTTGTTTCAAATTTGATATTGGTTATAAAATGACGTGTCTTTGATCGCTTTTTTACTTTTTCGGATCAGAGACACTAATTATGAAAAGTACTCCTTGATCATAATGGTCAAGTAGTTCTCTCAAGTATTATTTTATACTTTTTCAGGCTTGGGAGACACAAATTTATGAAAAAGGACAACCATGGAGTTTTCTTAAGTTTTTCTTCTGACTCCCTAAAATTGAAAAACGTTGAGTTTCTCCTATACTGTACTCGTTAAAATTTAACAATAATTAAACAGGAAAGAACCACTCCTTCTTAGGGTTCAAATTTTAAACTAAGTTGGACTCATCCGAAGGATGAGCTTATACCCAGCAAATGTTATCCTCCTCAAGCTTGTCAAAAATAAAGACGTACTTGCCAGAAATGGTGGGGAAAGAGAGAAAAATGAACTTGTTTGTTATACTTTGTGTCTTATAAAAGCATTCAACCACTCTTGAACATGACACTTTTTGTTCACCTGGGTTGGGAAATCCTTTGCCTAATAGTTAATCAAACCATATTGGAAGTCTTCAGCCAGTTTCTAGGTATTAGCTTTGGGTCAATTGTCACCAAACCATCTGCAATGTCGTTATGTGTTTAAGAGGTCAATTCAAATAAACCATTCATTTGCAAAATATCTATCATCCATCTTGACCACCGCTGAGTTAGTCCTTGCCAAATATATTTCTTCAAACTTGATCTATGATTTCGTGTTGTGGGCTTACCTATGACAGATTGCTTTCTATCGACTTCAGCTCATTATCTAGAAATATGATCTAGAAATCGTCAGTACCTTGGAATCTACATGCCTCATTGGTAGGTTTCTCGCCTTCGACGACAGGTTGCATAATTGACCTTCGATCAAAGGATTCTGTGACATGTTCGACATCAGCTCATCTATTCACATTTCATGGATTGTACTGAGTACTTCGAGAGCCGTTGACATTACTGGTGGTTTCTCTTACACTTGCTAACAATTCACATCATTGACTAGTAATCAAGTGGTTTCTACCATGTTCGACTTCGACACATTCATTCACATGGATAGAATTGTACTAGTTCGGGAAGCAGAAATCAAGACCCTGGATCTAGTTTCCACCATCCAGGCTGCGAGAAATTTTGTTATTCATTATACAGTGGACTATTCATAAACAGATGGTTGCACCCATATTGTGTCTACATATGTCTATACTTGTGATGTATTACAAAATCATTCCTATATCAGAGCAATTTAGTTAGTTTTCTAGTCAGTTTTTGATCTGAGTATGGGAATGCCTACCTTAGTGATGATATGTTCACATATATATATTTTGTATTGAATGTTTTTACAGGTTCCGAATAGGGTGTCCACAAGATGATCCTTGAAATGATAAAGTACTTCACTCTTCTTAGATGACAAATGCTATCCTCATCTATTATAGACTTCACACTTTAGGGGGCAATCTGTTACACAAAATATTGTCACCATGACATTTTGCAATTGGTGTGAGTCTATCACTACTCATACTTTCCTCCTTTGCAAGTATTAAACCTCAGTTCTTCATGTCAAGCCTTGAAAAATAAGAAAAAGCCCTTAAAAGTCTCTAAAACTCTAGTTCCACACTTTCTCTTAGCATTACCTGCGGTCCCGCACCTACTGGTCATGTCCCCTGTGTACCTGACCACTCTATCTGTGTGTAATGGGTGTGGACCCCTGTAAAAGTAAAAAAGGCGCAAGTACATTCTTAAAAACTCACTTTGAGTCATTTCTGGAAGCTTCTAGAAGGAATCTTGAGGTTTCAAGTTCGCTCCTTTAACGTTCATGCATCCCATACCTTAAGGAGCTAACCCTTTGATGTGAGGAACTTATCCCTTTGAAGGAGGACTCTATCCCTTCATAGGTGGACCTGTAACCTCCTCCCTTTGCACTATAAAATGAAGCATTGGGCTGGTTACTGAGGAGATTGAAAGCTAAATATTTTTGAGGTGAAATGCTGTTGGAATTTAGTCTTCCTAATTGAGCTTGAGAGGAGAGATTACATACCTTTTTTGATCTCATTGGGAAGAGTGTGAGGCTTGTCAAAGTAGAGGAGATTCCTGTCTAGACCCTGGGAGCAGCTTGTACAACATCAAGGCACCAAAGGTTGTAAAGTTCTTCTATTTTCAAAGTTAATACAATCAAGTTTATTTTTCTCAATAAGCTATGTTTTATGGTTTATTTTATGGATTCCTTGATCACCATTATGAATATGATTTATTATATTAGCTATGTAGGTGCTATTTGATGTGTGATTGTTTGTGATTACAGGTTCTCAAAACGAAACTCGTTCGGATGGTCGAAGCGTGGCTACCACAAACTAGCGTTGGACTTAAGATAGGGTCTAAAACACCTCTTAGTTTTTATTAATGAATCGCAATATATTTAGAGAAAGGTAGATTTGCTTGTCCTGCTTGTCGCTAGATATCTGTTGATACTAGGGATATCGGTCTTATCTGCAAGAACAATTTATCCAGCCGACAGAAATATTTTTTCATCAATCAAAGAAGACCTCTTGGACCTAGGCCATATCAACAAGGCATGCAAGGTGCACACTACTCTTATTATAATCCAAGTCAAAATACACCCTTGCAACCTTGGTACTCTTCCACTCACACATCCTAGTCTACGCCCCCTTCTTCACCTTATGCTCCTCCATATCCTCCTCAAACTGTTAGTGATATCCACCCCAATATTCCCAATGGGGAAAGCCATCACAAGGCTGGAGGCCTCAAGCTAACCCACCTCTTGCTTTACTGGTTCCACCCCAACCTCAACCACAACTCATTCATACTACTCAACCTAAGCAAACTGAAATGGATTCTCAACCAAATCTAAACCTGAACAATAAGCAAGCCCGATAGGTCTACATTGGAGAGACATCTTGCCCTACTTATGTTGTGGAAATCCAAGAGATCAACCTTCGCTCGGTGAGAATGCTTACAGATAATCACCCACCTTCTCCACTTGAAGAGCTTGAAGGAGAGAAGGAAGAGATTTTTCCTTAACTTAATCCACCTCCTTTTCCTAAGATGTTGATCCATCCTAGACAACACACCCAATAATAGTTTGAACTTTTGGGAGAATTGAAGAGTTTGTGTGTTAAAATACCCCTTCTCTAGGTTATTAAATATGCTCCCATCTATAATAAGCTCATCAAGGAGAAATGTTTCAGACATCATGGGAGAAGAAAAAGAGACACCCTCATAATAAATGTTGTTAGGTAAATTATCTAATTTGGTGCTTGGGAGGGTTATCTTTCCCAAAAAAAGATGTTAGAGGCCCTGTGGTAGATGTGCACATTTATGGCCTTATAATCCCTAATGATGGGCCTCTAAATTATACATAAATTAAGGCCCATACCTCTAAATTAAACATTAGTTTAAGGCCTGTGACCATCCTTAAGCACATTAAACCTATATTTCTACGTTAGATAATGTATTTTTAGTTTTAATATATTCATTAGGAAGGTTTATGAATAATTCGCTATTTGTGCCTAATATTAATTTTTTTTTGTGGAATATTATGAGAATATTGGATAGATTATGAAGATTTGGAAGAGGAGATAATTAAGAGACTTTCTATCTGCTATAAGAGGATCAATAATAAATAATAAATCAACAAGATGTTATGGAATTATGTCACATATTGTGGAACTCCAATGATCGAGAAAATCTAGGAATGTGTTCCTTGCCATTTAATGCAGATTCCTAGTATTGGGGACCAGATCCATTAATCAAGGGATTTTGGTGGGGAAAGATTCCTCCATTCATGGGGAATAATTCCTAATCATTTTTTATGAGTAAAAATTTGAATTTTCCTCTAAGGGGAGACTTTAATTAATGTTATTTTGGAGAGAACTCATATTTATGTAGCTCCATTGTATTTTCTTGTAGGGATGTAATTGTATTGATGAAATAATGAATATTGGTGTCATGTTCAACTTCTAAATATTGTTCTCCTACATATGTCTCTAATTTTCCTTGGGCTTGGCCATCCTAGGAGCCTCATATCTCTTTTATATAATTTTCTTTCCTTCTTTTCACTTCTGTTCACACGCATCTCTTGTTTTTATTTCTTTCGATTTCTGCATTTAGTATTAACTATTTCTTGTTGTAGGATTGAGTTAAATGGTTGATGTAAGCTATTTTTCACGATAACAAGCATCATTTAATCCCTAAAAAAGCTCTGGAAGTTCATAGTAATAATTGAGCTGCTTGGATTAGTCTTCTTATTCCCAAATCTAGATTTCTGGAACTTCTTTATGGCAAAGAACAATAAATGATTTCTATTTTTTAGAGCATGCTAACGAGCTTTAATCAAGTTAGTTCCACTTGCATTAGATCAAAAAAACATTCTAGTTCATAATACAAACTACCCCATTGCATTTTCACTTGATTAGTTTAGGCATTTTTTAGATTTACTAGTTCATAAGTTCTCGAATTTCTAGATTTTCGACTAGTAATGTTTTTCTATTTTTAAGCATGGGTTAACAGAGGTATTTTTGAGTGATTCTACTTGGAATGGGGACCTAAGACATCCTAATTAATAAAAAAACTTGTCACATCCAATCTGGATTTGATTTTCTTTGTCATTCAATGAATTATAATTTCATATAGTAAATGTGTAACATCTTGTAGTAAATTAGGGCATCCTGTAGGAAATCACTGTAGCATCATGTAGGAAAGCTTGTTTTGAGCCCGAATTGATAAAATTCATCATTGAAGTTGGGATTAGGTGTCTATTTGACCTCCATGCCATCAAGACCATTTTAACCCTCTTGCTCCACACCTATCTCCCCTGCTAAAGATCAAAGGAAGATTAGCATTTACATTTATAAAGCAAAAGGATTTAAAAAATGAGTTCTTTTACATTTACACATGCACACAACAACTAGTACTTTCTAGATCAAATTTCGTGCTTAGATTGGCTAAAACATCACATGTGAAAAATAGGGCTAAAATAGGGTTCTTTTGCAAACAAAGTGTGTTAATAAGTAGACAGAGGATTTCATGTTACTTTACAAGCATTTTTAAATTCAGTCTTTCATTCCTGCAAATAGGAAGCATTTCCTTTCTCTCATGACAGAAAATGGAGACATTGTATACTGCACATATAGTGTCAATACCTCTTAAGTTTGTATGAACCCCGAGTTGATAATTAAAGTCAGTAACATTGGGAGTTGCAACATTCTTGTTGCAATATCAAGGCTCATCACTTTTTTGTGTTGTTGCTGGGGAGGTGTCAAAGTATGCATTGTTTTCTTCCCTAGTTGATTCATTTCTTTTTACTTTTTGAAGAAACAAAAAATAACTGCATTAAGAATATTTAATTTCAAAAGCAGAAAATTTCATTGCATTATGTTATGAAACCAACTCACAAGAAGATAGAAAAGATAGATCAATGCCTTAGAATTCAACCTCTTCGAGGGGGCAACATCCTTTACATTATACAAATGAACAATTCTTGGATGATTCAAATGACTAGACCTCCCTTCTATATATAGGAGTATAAGGGGTCACAATGTAATCAAGTTGACATAACAATAATAGCATAAGGGCACAAAAATAACAATATGGGGGCAATAGGGGCACAATAATAACAATAATGGATACAATGACAATAGTAATGGGGGAATCACTTGTATTATAGGGGCCTAAGATGCCCCTCTCCTTCAGAAAAGCATTGTCCTCAATGCTTGAGTAGTTCAGGATGCTTCTATATAAGATTATCATCCTCCCATGTGGAATCTTCAGCGGCTAACTTCTTCCACTTGATGAGATACTCCGAAATTGATCGATTTCGTAGCTATCGAGTTCTTGTTTTTGTGGCTACCTCCGCTTCCAATATTATTTTTCCTTCCTCATCAAGTTCTAGCAATATTGTGTGAACTGGGAGCTTGTCACCTATAACCTTCTTTAAACATGAAACATGGAAAACTGGGTGGACTCAGGAAGCTGCAGGAAGCTCCAATTTGTATGCAATAGTACCAACCTTTTGCAACACCTTGTATGGACCATAATACTTTGGTGATAATTTATTATCCTTCTTATCTTGCTTGAGGGACATTTTTTTTATATGGTTGTATCCATAGGAATACCAGTCACCTACATTAAAACTTCTTTCATTGCAATGTTGATCTGCCTATTGTTTCATTCTATTCTGGGCCAACCTGAGGTTATCCTTTAAGAGTTGCAGACCTTGTTGTTGATGCTCGATGTGATGTTCCACTGCTTGAACCTCAAAATTTTCTCCTAAATATGATGTGATGGATGGTGGATGATATCCATAAAGTGCCATAAATGTGGTCATTTTTGTTGCAGTTTGGAAGGAAGTGTTATACGACCATTTAGCCAGAGGCAACCATTTGACCCGTTGTGTCTGTTTATTAGATACAAATCAACGAAGATATCCTTCCAAACATTTGTTTACTATCTCAGTTTTCCCATCAGATTAAGGATGATAAGATGAGTTATGAACTAACTAAGTACCGAGACAAGAAAATAATTTTGTCCAAAAATTTCTAGTGAAAATGGGATCTCTGTCGCTTACAATAATCTTTGGGTTTCCATGCCGCTTTTGAATTGTTTCCATAAATGCAGTAGAAACTGTACTTGCTTTAAATGGATGTGATAAGGCACAAAAGTGTGCATACTTAGTAAGTCTGTCAATTACCACCATGATGACACTCTTTCCTTCAGACTTGGGTAAACCTATGATAAAATCCATTGAACTTCTTCCCAACATTGGCTTGGAATGGATAAAGTTTGTAATAGACCTAGGATCTTAGTTGTTTCAACTTTATTTTGTTGGAAAACCAAACATTCCGCCACAAAATTTTGAATATTTGATTTAAGGCCATCCCAGAAAAATTCCTTCTTAACCCTGTGGTAGGTTTTTGGAAATCCTAAGTGCCCTCCTAAGGGAAAGGCACGCAATTCCCTAAGAATCTTTTGTTTGAGTTGTGAATTTTTATATAGGTATAACTGATCCTTGTACCATAACGAGTCATTTTTCCAACTAAATGTATCATATGTACTAGGACCTTGTTGTATCTGTTGAATGAGTGCCCACATTTCCTTGTCATTTTTCCATTCATCGCTTGCTTCATTTATCCAATCTGGTTGGATAATAGAAATTGCACACAAAAATGCTTCCACATCCTCACCCTTTCTTGAAACTGCATCTGCCACACCATTTTGTTTCCCTTCTTTGTAGATGATTTCAAAATCATAACCCAACATCTTTCTGTCCCATTCTTGTTGCTCTTCATAGGATAACCTTTGTTCTAAAAAGTATTTAAGACTATCATGATCCATTTTTACCTTGAAGTGTCTTCCCATTAGGTAGGGTCGCCATTTCTTAAGTGCATGGAGTATTGCCAACATTTCCTTCTCATAAATAGCTTTTTGTAAATACTTTCCCTTGACTGGATGACTTTCGAAAGCAATGGGTCTTTCATTTTGCATTAAAACAACACCAATTCCATTTCCTGAAGCATCACATTCCACAATATAGGTTTTTGTGAAGTCTGGCGTAGCTAAGTTTGGTGCTTGGCACATTGCATCTTTAAGATGTTTGAAGGCCTTTGTTCCTTCTGGAGTCCATGAAAATGCATCTTCCTTCAATAATGTTGTTAGAGGTGTTGTTATTTTTCCATAATTCTTAACAAACTTGCGATAATACCTTGTCAACCCAAGAAATCCTCGCAAATTCTTTAGAGATGTGGGGATTTTCCATTGGCTTTAATTTTTCTAGGCTCTACCTTAACACCTTCGTGAGATACAATATGAACAAGATATTCCACCTCTTGTACTCCAAAGAAACATTTGGAGCTTCTTGCATATAATTGTTTCTCCTTCAATAGTTTGAGCACCATCTCAACATGTTCAACATTATCCTTCCAAGACTTGCTATAGATTAGTATATCATCAAAAAATACTAACACAAATTTTCTAAGGAAGTGTTTGAAAATGGAATTCATCAAACCTTGAAATGTAGAAGGTGCATTGGTAAGGCCAAAAGGCATGACCAAAAATTCATAATGACCCTCATGATTTCTAAATGTTTTTTTCGAAATTTCTTTAGTCTTCATTCTGATTTGATGATATCCTAAATGAAGATCCAACTTGGTGAAGTAAATTGATCCATGCAATTGATCCAATAATTCATCAATGAAAATAATGGGAAATTTATCTTTAATAGTGAGCTTGTTGAGCTCCCTATAATCCGAACACATGCACCACGATCCATCCTTCTTGTGCACCAATAATACTGGAGCAGAGAAAGAACTTTGACTAGGTTGAATTATACCAGCCTCTAGCATTTTTGCAACCATACATTCAATTTCACTCTTTTGGACATAGGGATATCTGTACGGCCTGATGTTTGGAGGAGCACTTCCTCGAATCAAATAAATAGCATGATCATGATCGCGAATAGGTGGGAGACCTTTGGGAGTCTCAAATACCTTGGAATGATTGTCCAAGAATTTTTGGATATCTGGAGAAATAGATGATTTTGATGTGTGAACCTCTAGTGAACATAATTGTGCAATTACACCTCGTTGTTCCTTCTTTAGAAGCTTTGTCATGCCGTTAGAGTTGATTATCTTTCCTGATTTCCTTGCAATACCGCTTAATTCAACTTCCTGTCCTTCCACCCAAAATTTCATGAAAATTTCTTGAAAATTAAAAGCTATTGTACCCAAGGATTATAGCCATTGGACTCCTAGTACAACATCAGCACCACTCATTGGAATAGGAAAGCATTGGGCTATTCAATACATATTCTCCAATGGATAGCTTGATATTATGGCACTCTCAAGAGCAATTTACGGTTCCTCCACTTGAAACCATCACTTGACACTTTGGTGCTGGATATAGGAAGCAATTCAATTCCTTTGTTATCTTACAATGAATAAAATTATGTGTACTTCCCGAATCAATCAACACTATTACCCTTTTCTTCTTGATATGTCCTTCTATCTTGATAGTTTGAGGAGTGGTAATTCCAGCCAATGCATTACAAGATATTGTCGGATTCATTTCTTCTTTATCGAGGGTTTGTTCCTGGAGTATATACTCTTATTTTAACATTTCTTGTTCCTTTTCTTCCTCCTCTTCACAATCTATGTAGAATAATTTCTTCTCAGCACACTTATGACCTTTAATGTATTTTCTATCACAACTGTAACAAATCCCTTTTGCTCTTTTTTCTTCCAATTGTTGTGGTGTCAACCTTGTAGGTTGTGGAAGGCTAGGCAAAACAACACTTCCATCTTTACAGTTGTGAGTGGTAGGCTTCCTCGTTGCCATAATTTTGCTTTCCATTTTTCTTGCTAACCTGAATGCCTTCTCCAATGAATCAGGTTCCCAAAGGCGAACCTCATGTTGGATATTATCCTTTAAAGTCCCGTTGAACACATCAATCATATGCTCCTCTGGAATATCTTTTACAATTATGTTCAGTTTTTGGAAGTCCTAAATGTGCTCCATCATTGAACCCTTTTGTTTGAGATTTATCAATTGGCTAAAAGAGGTGTTGTTTTTTGTATCCTCATAATGTGCTATCATTTCTTCCGTAAAAATTGCCCAAGTGACAATTTGTTTATGAGAGAAAAGCCATCAATACCATACAAACTTATTTGGTTCCAAATGTAAAGTTACAATACATACCTTTTGTGTGTTTTGCACATTATGGAGATCGAAAAATTGCTCCATCTGTAGTATCCATGTTCCAGGATCCTTGCCATCAAACTTCCTCATATCTATTTTTGGAACATGGTGGGTCTTCAATCCAACATTAGAGTCTATGAAATCATGATTAACATTTCATTTTTTCTCATCATGAGTTTCCTTTACTACCCTTTCACCATTAGTGACCATTTCGTGTAGCAACTTATTCAAATTTATCTTAAATTCTTCCATCTTAGCATCCATGTCATTCATCTTAGCATCCATGCCATTCATCTTAGCTTCTAGACCTCTCTCTAAACCATCCATCTTAGCTTCCATGCCATCCATCATAAGTTGCATTCCATTCATATTAGCTTCCATGCCATTCATCTTGGCTTCATTTACCTTTAGTGAGAGTGAAATTTGTTGTACTTGGTCTTGTAATTTTGATATATCATGTTGCATTTATTCCTCTTCTTCACAAGTCATGCTAGAGCTTTCAGGTTTCTTACTAGGTGTTTCCATTTTATTTCTTTGGGGCATTAAGTAATGTTAATAATTCTTCACTATTCCCTTTGATTTCCTTCAAACTAATTTTTCAAGCCAATCTTATGCAAAATTAAGAAGAAACTACACACCTTTTTTTTCACGTTGTAAGAGCTCGATATTGGATCTATTGTATCTCTGTAACTGCGGATCTTGAATATCTAAAATCTTGTCCTATGGTAGCCCTTTGAGTTGTCTTTCTAACCCCAAAATTTTGATCAATCTTGGATTCTCCAAGGAAGCGTTATGCCAAATCTCCCACAGTGACTTGATTATAGAATAATTCAGTAGAGCTAACTTCTATGATGTGCCACGCGTCACTGTTTTGACCTTAGTAGCTGAAACTGATACACATAAATCTAAAGGCCATCCTTTTTCTGAAACTTCTTACGAAATTTCAATCTAATGCTCAAAACAGAAGTGATGATGATATTCCCCAGGTCACCTGTTTGGGATGTAATTTAGGAGTCTACAAAAATGCCAAATTCCTCAGATCCTATCTCCACAAATATAGTGAGCCAAGATCAGAAATTTGGACACAAGTTTCAGGCTGATTTCTTCTCAAATGGGTTCTTTTCTTAGCTTTTGAAACTTCATAGAACGATGTTATAGTGAAAATGCCACGATGACCTATTTGGAGCAGCGAAACCCTAGAATCCAAATCTCTAATACCAAATATTATGAAACGAACTCACAAGAAAATAGAAAATATAGATCAATGCCTTAGAATTCAACCTCTTCGAGGGGCTCACCTCCTTTACATTACACAAATGAGTAATTCTTGGATGATTAAAATGACTAAACCTTCCTTCTATATATAGGAGTCTAAGGGGTCACAATGTAATCAAGCCGACATAACAGTAATAACATAAGGGCACAAAAACAACAATAGTGGGTTTCTATGGGGCATACTAATAACAATATCGGGGCAATAGGGGCAAAATAATAACAATAATGGATACAATGACAATAGTAATGGGGGAATCACTAGTATTATAGGGACCTAACACATTATAGTTTTCATTCAATCATAAAAACAAAAACAAAAAAATCCTCCAACACTAACCCACCCCCCCATTTTATCACGTGGTGCAGTAAGAGCCACATCACCATTCACTTTTGTAGGTAGAAGAGAAGATGAAAAATAATGTAGAAGAAATGGATGGAGATGATGACAATGAGGAAGATCCTCTCAGATTTCCCATTCAAGATACTGACAATAGTGTGCACATGAAGAACATCCCTCCATCTTTTCTTCCAAACTTTCTAGGTCTAATGTCAGAGGATCCGAAAACATTTCTCTTTGAATTTGAAATTGTTTGTGCATCTTATGGTTACTTATTAAAAACTCAAAAATTGAGATTGTTTCCAGAAACATTGAAGGATAGAGCTCTTAAATGGTTTATGAGTTTAGGGACTAATTCAATAAGATCATGGAATGATATGCAAAAGATATTTCTAGAAAAATATAAGGATCATGATCTTAAAGAAGAAATATTTAAAATGAATCAAAAAGAAGATGAGAGTCTAGATGATCTAATAGAGAGGTTCATGTGTAATGTTAAGAGGGAAAAACTACATCATTTAGGATTCGACACACTAAAAATCCTCTTACTTAGAACAATTAGGTATGAATGGATTGATCTTCTTATTCTCATCAGTAGAGGTGATGTATACCAATTATCATTTGTTGAAATTTGTGAAACATGCAAACACATATCAAGAGGAAGGGCAAGACTAAGTCAATCAACATCAATATCGGTAAGTCAAACTAAACTTGGAAATTTGTTTGATGACTTTAAAACATAAATTCTTAGCAATCTAACCGAACAAGTAGAAATGTTAAGAATACAAAATGAGAAAAAAGAAGATGTTTGTGTTGTCCATGCAGAATCACATGATGTTAAATGTTTCTCCTCATTACCAAGGTTGAAGGAATTTCACCAAGAGGACAATGGAGCAAGTCAATTTCCAATGAAGCTATGTTATGTAGCTCCAAGAGAACCATGGCAGCCTATTCAACCTAACATGATGCAAGAGCCTAATTCAAAATTTCAAGCTTATGCACATCCATCTCAAAGTAATTGGAACACATCCTTTCCTTGGAAACATTGGCCATCTTAATGCAAAAACCAATCTTGACAACAAGGCTTGCAATGAAATTATTGAAGCCATCTACAATATCCTCAATATTTTCCTCAATATCCTCCATACCTGACTCCATGTTATCCCTACCATTAATCTCCACCACAACCACAACCCCAACCACATCCATCTCAAATATCCACTCCCACTCAACTACCTATACCACCATTTCCAAACCCACATATTGAAGTAGCTCAACCCACTTACAATGCTGAGGTACAACACTTCCAAAATTCTCCTCTTGAGATCAATGGTATTCACCATAGCTCAAGAAGAGTATTGCAAAAAATGATTATCTTGATATCATTGAAGGACCACATATAGAAGAAGAAGATTCAAATGAGAAAACCATAGAATCATGGGCTACACTTGATGAAGAGAAGACATCAAAATCAGAGATCGAGAGAGCTCTCGTATGGTTACCATTAAATCATCCATGTATTCAAGAGAACAATCAGGAAAAATAGGAAGATTTGAAGGTCATGGAAGACAAAGACATCCAATATCATCCAAATCAACAAGTGGACCAAGGGCATCACAACTATATTGAAATATGGTTCTAGATAGTCACTAAGTTGCAACAATACTCTCTTCTTCAATCATGTTTGATATCATCAAAGTCAAATCATTTGATCACTCAAATTCAGGTACATGTCAATGCATCCATTTCAAGCCTACACACCATATTTTCTGTCATCTTGATGAGCACATGGCTCCATTGGAAGTATTCTTATACTTGAAAGTGATTTTTTTTTCAAGTATGGCAGGGTAGAAAAGAAAAAAAGAAAAAAAATGAATGAAATAAGAGAAGAAAATTAAAATCTCATGTGAAAACCTCCTTGGAGGCACCTTAGATTGGTCATTGACTGGAAACCTCTAAGAGGCGGTCAATGGGTTGGAAAAAAAAAAAAGAGAAAAAAGAAAATATCCTAGGTGAAAACCTCCTTTGAGGCACCTAGGTAGACCTACTACCTAAAATCCTCCTTGAGGCGACTAGTAGACCTAGAAGAAAAAAAACAAGGAAAAAAAACAAAATCTTTGTTTCATGTATCTCTCTGAAGAATGCATGTACTCTCCAACATCTAAAAGCAACAAAAACAAGTTGGTACCAAAAGAAAAATTGTTGTGTGTGGAGCATGATTGTTCAGAGATCTTTGTTTCAGCCGGATGTATACCCCAGGAAGTTTGTACACCCCTCCACGTAGGGGGGTACGGGGGGGACTTGTCCCCCACGCAGGGGTTCGGGGGGTACGGGGGCCAGTGGTCCCCTGGCGGGGGCTCGGGGGCAGCGCCCCCGATGCCAAAAATAGATGTAAACTTGCCTTGTAAAAGTATAGTAATTTCTAGTCAATCTGGGTTGTTCATTAGGTGAATGATCTGATGGTAGAACTTATGTTTAGTTGAGGGTTTTTTGCCCTATAAGGCAACCCCTCTCTTTGTATGAGGGCATTGTATTTGAGGCTGTGTAATAGATGTGTAAACTGTGAGTGAGAAACAGAGAGGGGAGACTGTGAGAGAAAACAGAGGATATTACAGCGGATCTGCTGTAGGTTGTGTCTCTTCATTTTGCTGGATAATAGATAGGAAGGACTGGCTGTTTGGGGTGGACGTAGCCCAAACTGGGTGAACCACGTATATCTGTGTCTCTCTTGTTTTATGCGTTTTCTGTGTTTATATTTCTGTAGTATTTTATGTGTTCCATTGCTCCGTAATAAATAATTCTCTAACAACTGGCATCAGAGCCGAAGGTCTATTTGGCTGATAAACTCGCAGGAAAGAAGGATTCCTTGTTCGAGTGAGAACAATGGCAGAAGATGGTAATTTTAGGGTCGAGAAATTTAACAGCCAAAACTTCTCGCTATGGAAGATGCAAATGGAAGATTATCTGTATCAGAAAGATTTGTACCTACCATTGAGTAGAAAAATAAAGAAGTCACTGGCTATGACAGATGAAGAATGGAACCTTCTCGATAGAAAGGCACTTGGAACAATACGTTTGTGCCTCGCTACGTCAGTCGCCTTCAACATTTCGAAGGAAACAACAACAGAGGGTTTGATTCAGGCGTTGTCGAAACTATATGAAAAACCCTCGGCCTCAAACAAGGTATTTCTTATGAAACGGTTATCTAATATGAAGATGTCAGAACATGGATCTGTTGCAGATCATTTAAATGATTTTAATACAGTTACAAGTCAGTTAAGTTCTGTAGGGGTAAAATTTGAAGATGAAGTTAGAGCTCTGTTATTGTTGTGCTCATTGCCAAAAAGTTGGAATGGTTTAGTAATGGCCATTAGTAACTATGTCTCTGGATCTAGTACTTTAACGTTTGATGATGTTTTCAGTGCTATCCTTCGCGAGGAAATGCGACAAAAAAGCTCCGGTGAGACATTGGGTAATGCCTTGAGTGCAAAGTCTAGGGGAAGGAAAATGGAAAGAGGAAAGAGCTCAGGATATCGCAGTAAATCAAGGAAAGTTAAATCCAAGTCCAGATCAGGGATAGTGTGCTGGAAATGTGGAAAGAAAGGACACCTAAAGGAAGACTGTAGATCTCAGAAGGGAAAAGAAGGAGATGCATAGCAAGAAAAAGATCATGAAGCAAATGTGACAGGTGAGGTGTTACAAGATGCTTTGATTCTTTCTTTCGAAAATATTACTGATTCCTGGGTGGTAGATTCAGGGGCCTCATTCCATGCCACACCTGATAAGAAATACTTTCATGACTATGTTCAAGGAGATTTTGGACAAGTTCGTTTGAGTGATGATAAACCCTGTAAAATTGTTGGAATGGGTAAGCTTGTTGTAAAACAACAAAATGGAAACCAATGGCTACTAAAGGAGGTAAGGCATGTTCCAGATCTAAAGAAAAATCTGATTTCAATAGGGCAGTTAGGCGGTGAAGGTTGTGTGACAAATTTCACAGATAAAGCTTGGAAGGTCACTAAAGGAGCCCTGGTAATAGCAAAAGGCAAAAAGGTTGGTACATTGTATTTATGCAATGGTATTTCTAACTCTGTTAATGCTTTAACTTCCAAAGGAGCAGATGCAGCATTATGGCATCATAGGCTCGGACACATGAGTGAAAAGGGGATGAAGATTCTTCACTCAAGGAATTTGTTGCCGAGTTTGAAGAATGTTGATTTGGAATTCTATGAAAATTTCATTTATGGAAAACAGAAGAGAGTCAGATTTCTCAGAGTCGGGAAAGAAAAGAAGAGCGAAAAATTAGAGCTTGTGCATATAGATGTATGGGGACCTGCTCAGGTATCATCTCTCGGTGGCTCTCTATAGGAATTTACAGGGTAAGTTCCTCACACAGAACACCAAAGGACACCACTCACAAACAGATCACAGATCAATACACCAGTATTTTGACGTGGTTAAAACCCTTAAAGAGGGAAACAGTCCACGGTCTGAGCCAATGCAGCCACTTCAGGCAATTTATTAATAAAAGAATGAAAATTTACATATGCTTCTCTCATAGACGGATTACCCTACAAATGACCCTCCATGCTCTTTAAATAGAGACCATGGACCAATCAGGTGTTAAGCCACGGATCAAGTTTCGGTAATACTGAGGAGAGAACGAACCATCGGATCACTATATATCATGACCGTCGGATTGTAAGTTACAAAATTTACATAGTAAAGAAACACACTTTACCTAACTCTATACCTAACTCTATACTAGACCAAGTTGTACTTAACTATTTCCTATGTGTCGAAATATCCTAACATCCACCCTTAAGAACAACTTGGGATAGGATTGAAGGATTTACAAATATGACACAATAGGAGAAGGAAGGAGGCACTAGAGCCTATCCCCCCTTAGTGACAACTTCCTGAACTCCAACCATAAATCGAAGTTTAGTGAACTTCGCCTCTGTGAGAGCCTTTGTAAAGATGTCTGCAACTTGATCATCTGTTGAACAATATTGCACTTCAAGAACATGGTCGTGAATGAGCTTTCTGATGAAGTGCATGTGCAGTTCAATGTGTTTGCTGCGCTAATGTTAGACTGGATCTTTGCATAGCTGAATGGCACTTTGATTATCACACCAAAGTGTAGTCAGATGCTGCTGCTGAAAGCCAAACTCTGATAGGATCTGACGAAGCCACAAGGCTTCCTTACTAGCTTCTATAGCACCACGATACTCTGCTTCTGCTGAAGAAAGAGAAATGGCACCTTGTTTCTTACAAGCCCATGTAATAGGTCCTGAACCAAGAGTGAACACATAACCTGCAGTAGACTTCCAATCATCAGAGTCACCAGCCCAATCAGAATCAGTGAAACCAACCAATAGAGGAGATGCTTCGGCACTGTAATGAATCCCAAACTGAACTATACCTTGAACATAACAAAGTATTCTTTTAGCTGCTTTCCAATGACTTTCACGTGGGTTTTGCATAAACCGAGCAACAAGGCCAACAACAAAGGAAAGGTCAGGACGAGTATGGGTTAGATACAAAAGTTTTCCTACAAGTTCACGATATAAGGTAGCATCAACTTCAGGAGAAGTACAAGTGACTGAAAGTTTGACTCCAGACTGAAAGGGAGAAGTGGCTGGCTTACAGTCTTCCATGTGAAAGTGGCGTAGAATATCACAGGCATACTTGGATTGGGAAAGAGAAATACCTTCCTTGGATTGCAAGACTTGAAAACCAAGAAAATAATGTAAGTGTCCTAAGTCTGTCATTTCAAAGTTCCTTTTAAGGCTAGAGTTCACATGGTTTATAAGGTTGGGATCACTACCAGTCAGGATAAGATCATCAACATAAAGAACAAGAATGATAAGAGACTTTCCCACTTTCTTGGTGTAGACAGTATTGTCAGAATGACACCTAGCGAATCCAGATTCTAAAAGAAAGTTATCCATTTTGGCATACCAAGCTCGAGGAGCTTGCTTGAGACCATAAAGGGATTTCTTAAGCCGACATACAAGGCTGGAGTCTGTTTGTATAAAGCCAATAGGTTGTTCCATATAGATTTCTTCATGCAAGTCCCCATGCAAGAAGGCAGATTTAACATCCATCTGATGGACTTCCCATTTGAAAGAGGCAGCAAGGGAAAGAACAAGGCAGATAGAGTTCATTTTGGCAATAGGGGAGAAGGTTTCAGTGTAGTCAATGCCTTCAACTTGTGAAAAACCCTTAGCAACAAGACGAGCTTTATGTTTATCAACTTTCCCATCTGGTCCATACTTGGTTCTATAAACCCATTTGCATCTAACAAGTTTTCGTCCCTTTGGTAGAGGAATAAGATCCCATGTATCATTTGCCAATAATGAATGATATTCTTCATTCATAGCTGCTTCCCAATCTGGATGGCTTGAAGCTTCTGCAAAGGTGTCAGGATCATAATTCACTGAAGCTTGAGCTAGTAAAGAAGAGGCTCTCTCGAACTGAGAACGTGTATGACGCTGATCTGTAGGATCACCGGCAAGATCACCTGCTGCATCCTGAGTAGCATGGACCCATTTTGGAAGCTGAGGAGCTGAAGGAGGATCCTGAGAAGGTGGGGGAGGATTTTCATCCTCGCTTTGATCATCTGAAGAAGAAATATTTTCAAAAGTAGAAGAGATAGGGAGAGGTGGCACATCCGCCGAACTAGGCTCGCAGGCCGATATATTTTCAGCAAACTTTACATCTCTTCTAATGATAACATTTTTGGACTTAAGTGGAATAAGTCTATATCCTTTGACTTCTTCAGAATATCCAACAAAAATACATTTTTCACTCTTTGGTTCTAAAGCTTTATGTTTCTCATCTGGAATAAGGGCCCATGCTTCACTTCCAAAACACGAAAGTGACTTACATCTGGTTTGATTGAGCTCCATGCTTCTTCTGGAGTGATATTCTTTAAAACCTTAGTAGGAGTGTGATTTATTATGTAATTTGCACAGTTAATTGCTTCTGCCCAATAATTAAGACTAAGTCCTTTAGATTGAAGCATACAATTAGCCATTTCCTTTAAGGTGCGATTCTTCCTTTCAGCTACACCATTTTGTTGTGGAGTATATGGAACAGTATGTTGCATTTGAATTCCATTCTCAGTGCAAAAGTTGATGAATGTGTTCTTAACATATTCTCTGCCATTATCAGATCTTAGCTTAAGAATTTGATGTCTAGATTGTTTTTCAACAAAGGCCTTAAAGGCCAAGAACATGTTAAATACTTCAATCTTGAGTTTTATGAAGTATACCCAAGTGCGTCTGGAGAAATCATCAATGAAAGTTAAGAAATACTTGTAGCCAGAGAATGAAGCAACTAGAAGTGGACCACATAAATCACTATGCACGAGCTGCAAAGGGGTTGAGGTGTGCCAAGAGGTACGTTTTTCAAAACTGTCCCGATGATGTTTTCCAAGTACACATCCAGAACAAACACCATCTCTGCAAGATACCATTGGAAGACTTGTCACCATATTTTCTTTACATAGATTCTGAAGAGAGTGATAGTTTAAGTGACCAAATTGCTCATGCCAAAGTGTGCTCACTTCATCATTATGAGCAACAAATACTGAGGGAAGATTTGATGACCCAAAGTTGTGAAACTTATACAACCTTGTAGAATCATCAGTAATGCCAGTAGCTAAAATCTATCAAGGATCTCTTAGGTCCTTAATTACAACATCGCGAGGTGAAAATTCAACGATTTTACCTTCACCTAAATGGGTTATCTGATATACAGATAGAAGGTTGTAGGATAAGGTTGGAACACATAATACATCATTAAATTGACCATTGTCTAGATGAACAATTCTAGTCCCTACAACACTAAGAGATCTATCATCACCAACATATATATTTTTGGTGTTACAATCATTTAAATAAGAAAACATGGCTTTGTTTTTGGCCATGTGATAAGAAGCTCCAGAATCAATGAGCCACTCATGAGAATGAGAAGAAGAAGATACATTTAGTGCATAGCCAGACCGATATGCTTGACAACCACATGCAGAAAGTGCCATACCTGAAGATGAAGTTGAAGTTGAAGATTGCTCCAAATGGATGCTATGCTTCTTCATTGATGCTTCCATGGCTTCCATCTTCTTAAAGCATTTGGATTCTAAGTGGCCATCTCGATTACAAAAGTTGCAATGTCTATTAGTCTTCTTCCCTTTGTTTTTATTTGTCTTATCATTTTGTTGAAATGATTTTTCATTTTGAGGCTGAAATTGCTTAGGACCCTTGTTTGGTTTAGGACCATTCTTTTTAGGATACAACTTCTTAGGATTCTTTGGATTTGGTTGTTGCTGGGCAGCTAATGCTTTCTTAGAAGAGTTTCCAAGATGAAGAAGACCAAGGTGTAAGATTTTTTCTTGTTCTCTTATTAAAGAATCACAAAAGGAATGAAAGGAAGGGGACTTGTAGGTTTGTCCTTGAGAAATGAAGGCTTCTCTTGTAGAATGGAAGGTGGAAACAGACACAGAATAGGCTGGTCCCAACTTAGTAAGAATGGAGTAGATAAGGCTACTATCTTCTTTCTTAACCTTAACACCTTCCAAGGGAAGTCTAAGGGTCTTGAACTTGGACAAAAAATCTTCAATGCAAGAAAAATTATTGGGGTCCAATGTAAGCAAATCACTTTCAAGTTGATGGGCTTTAAGTTCATTTTTAATTCCAAAGACTTTAGTAATCTATTTCATTGCTTCATCAGGAGTATCAAGTTCTGCAATATGGAATCTAAGATCTGGAGAAATAGACATCCCTATCAACCCACCTGCTTGGTCTTGTCTATTTTCCCATTTAGCTGCCTTGTCTTCATCTTTCGGTTTGGTCTCTTGGCCTGTGGCTATTCTGTAAAGACCTTTACTTCTAAGCAAATCCACAATGTAGGACCACCATTGGAAGTAGTTGGTGTTGTCAAGAATAAATTGGCATGGACTTTCCATTTTTAAAAAAAATGAAGCTATAGATGCTGAAACTAAGTGTTGCAATGGAAAGATCTCGAAAAATTAGGCTGTTTAAAAAGAAACGGTTCTGAAAACGGCTTCCGGATAAAGAGAGAGAGAGAGAGAGAGAGAGAGAGAGAGAGAGAGAGAGAGGTTGATGCTTTGGGTTGCGTGCTTTCTTTGAGAAAGCTCTTTTTCCCTACAAAACAAAAAACACAAAACCCAACACGGACATACAAAAAAAAATGAACCTTGCGGCTCGAAGTTAGCTTTAGCTAGAAACTAGATATTTTCAAAAACGAACCTTGCGGCTCGAAGTTAGCTTTAGCCGGAAACTAAATATTTTCCTCAATGTTTCTGATTTTCCGAGATCACACTAAGCCGCAGCGGAAAAGAGCATACGCATGAGAAAAATCCTTCCTTTCTATTTCTGATTTTCCCAGATCGCACAGAGTCGTAGGGCAAAGAGCATACGCAGAAATGAAAGGTATAGATCCGGTAATAAAAAAAAGATAAATAAACCAAAAACCGAAATAAACAGAGAGAAAATAACTGTAAACTGCAAATAAACACTGTATACCTCCAGATCTTAAAAATGACGCAGCTAGGGCTACCGGAAACCTTTTCGCGGGAAACGAAAGGGGTTCCTCACTGGAACAGATGCTCCCAACACAAAAGAGCAGTCCTCTCGGCCTGAAAGTAGTCAAAAATAGTAGATCTAGGAAACGGTAGTCGGATGCAGTTCTACCGGCTTCAGATTTGGATCACCAACGGACGCGGCCCTAAAATAGCTCTGATACCATGTAGGAATTTACAGGGTAAGTTCCTCAGACAGAACACCAAAGGACACCGCTCACAAACAGATCACAGATCAATACACCAGTATTTTGACGTGGTTAAAACCCTCAAAGAGGGAAACAGTCCACGGCCTGAGCCAACGTGGCCACTTCAGGCAATTTATTAATAAAAGAATGAAAATTTACATATGCTTCTCTCATAGATGGATTACCCTACAAATGACCCTCCATGCTCTTTAAATAGAGATCATGGACCAATCGGGTGTTAAGCCACGGATCAAGTGTCGGTAATACCGAGGAGAGAATGAACCGTCGAATCACTATATATTGTGACCGTCGGATTGTAAGTTACAAAATGTACATAGTAAAGAAACACACTTTACCTAACTCTATACCTAACTCTATACTAGACCAAGTTGTACTTAACTATTTCCGATGTGTCAGAATATCCTAATACTCTCATTATTATGTTACCTTTATTGATGATGCAACTAGAAAAACTTGGATTTATTGTATTAAGAATAAATCTGATGTATTTGATACTTTCAAGAAATGGAAAGCTTTGGTTGAGATTGAGACAGGAAAGAAATTGAAGTGTCTTAGATCAAAAAATGGAGGTGAATATTGTAGCAAAGAGTTTGATAGGTACTGTTCAGAGCATGGAATTCACAGAGAGAAGACAGTTCCAAGAACACCACAAGAAAATGGTGTGTTAGAAAGGATGAACAGAAAAAACATGTAGCGTGCAAGGTGCATGAGATTGCATGCAAAATTTCCTTTACATTTTTGGGTAGATGCTATAGATATTGCTATTTATCTAATAAACAGAGGGCCTTGAAGTTCCTTGGATGGTGGTATTCCAGAGGAAGCATGGACAGGTAAAAAGGTAAACTACTCCTTTTTAAAGCCTTTTGGTTGTGAGGCCTTTGTCCATATTGATAAAGAAAATAGAACAAAGCTTGAGGCAAAGTCAAAGAAATGTACCTTTATTGGATATGGTGTTAATGATTTTGGTTATCGTTTATATGATTACGAAAATCAAAAAATCATTAGGAGCAGAGATGTAATATTCAATGAAAAGGTCTTGTATAAGAATCAGTTGCAGGAAAAGAAGCAAGAAAAAGAAAACAAGGAATATGCAGTTCTTGACGAAATCACTGAAAAAGTAAAGGTGCCTAAAAATAATAATAATCAACAATAGAAACCACCACAATAGCAACAGTCACCCCAAACACCTGAAAGTCATGTTAGAAGATCTACCAGGATAAGTACACCCCCTGAACGATACTCTCCTTCATTATATTATTTATTGTTGACTGACTCTGGTGAACCCAAATGTTATGAAGAAGCAATGCAGGTTGAAAGTAGGAAGAAGTGGGAGGTAGCCATGGAAGAAGAGATAGACTCCTTAATGCATAACCAGACTTGGGACTTATTCAGGTTGCCTGCAGGAAAAACTACATTGAAGAATAAATGGGTTTACAGGCTGAAGGAAGAAGATGGAGGAAAACAGAGGTACAAAGCTAAACTTGTGGTGAATGGGTTTGCACAGAAGAAAGGTATTGATTTTGATGAAATATTTTCTCCTATTGTTAAAATGACTTCAATCAAAACTATTTTAAGTCTAGTAGCAGCTGAAGATTTGCATCTTGAGCAATTAGATGTAAAGACAACCTTTCTCCATGGGGATTTGGAGAAAGAGATATATATGCAGCAGCCACAAGGATATGAGGTGAAAGGGAAGGAAAAACTAGTGTGCAGGTTGAAGAAGAGCTTGTATGGCTTAAAACAAGCTCCAAGGCAGTGGTATCTAAAATTTGACAAGTTTATGTCTAAACAAGGTTATACTAGATGTCACTCTGATCATTGTGTTTATCTGAAAAAGCAAAATGATGGCAGCTATATTATATTGTTATTATATGTAGATGACATGCTTGTTGTAGGGTCTAACATGCAGGAAATAAATGTGCTCAAAAGAAAATTGGCAAATTCATTTGCAATGAAGGATTTGGGAGCTGCAAAACAAATCCTTGGTATGAGAATCACTAGAGACAGGAAAAATCACAAATTAACATTGTCTCAGAATGAGTACATACAAAAGGTGTTGAAAATATTTAATATGCACAATGCAAAACTAGTTAGTACACCTTTTGCTAGCCATTTCAAACTTAGTAAGGAAATGTGACCAAAGACCCAAGAAGACATGGATTATATGTCTAAAGTTCCATATGCATCAGAAGTTGGAAGTTTAATGTATGCAATGGTCTACACAAGGCCTGATATTGCACATGCAGTGGGAGTTGTAAGTAGGTACATGAACAATCCAGGAAAGGAACATTGGATGGTAGTGAAATGGATTCTTAGATATTTGGAAGCACCACAAATCAAGCATTATGCTTTGGTGGTGCAAACATTTCTCTACAGGGATATGTTGATGCAGATATGGCAGGTGATAGAGATAACAGGAGGAGCACTACAGGATATGTATTTACTGTTGGTGGAATAGCTGTCAGTTGGATTTCAAAAATCCAAAGTGTTGTTGCACTTTCAACAACAGAAGCAGAGTATGTTGCTGCTACAGAGGCTAGTAAAGAAATGATTTGGTTACAAAGGTTTATGGGTGAATTGGGTAAGGAGCATGATATGGGCACGTTATACAGTGATAGCCAAAGTTCCATTCATCTTGCAAAGAACTCAACATTTCATTCTAGGACTAAACACGTACATCTCAAGTACCATTTCATACGATCAGTGTTGGAAGATGGAGAGTTGAAGCTGGAAAAGATACACACTAGCCAGAATCCTGTAGACATGCTAACAAAAGTTGTAACTAGGGAGAAACTGAGAACATGCTCATTTTCAATTGGTCTTCACGGATGACGATGAAGATGAGAAACAGTCAGGTCCAAAGAGGAGTCATTGTCCAGCAAATGAAGCAGCGGTGGAGTTGCTACAATCATTTTCCAAGTGGGAGATTGTTGTGTGTGGAGCATGATTGTTCAGAGGTCTTTTTTTTAGTTGAATGTCTACCCCAGGAAGTTTGTACACCCCTCCACATGGAGGGGTGCGGGGGGGACTTGTCCCCCCCGTGGGGGTCCGGGGGGGCCGATCCCTCCTAGCTAGGGGGTTTGGGGGCTAGCGGTCGCCCGGTGGGGGCTCGGGGGCAGCGCTCCCGAAGCCAAAAATAGATGTAAAATTGCCTTGTAAAAGTATAGTAATTTCTAGTCAATCTAGGCCATT
Source organism: Pinus tabuliformis (assembly GCA_031772625.1). Classification (NCBI taxonomy): domain Eukaryota; kingdom Viridiplantae; phylum Streptophyta; class Pinopsida; order Pinales; family Pinaceae; genus Pinus; species Pinus tabuliformis. The sequence goes on along the minus strand of CM062809.1, from coordinate 570,122,533 downwards.
CATTAGGCAGATGGTCTAACGATAGAACTTATGTTTAGTTTAGGGTTTTTTGCCCTAAAGGCAACCCCTCTCTTTGTATGAGGACATTGTATTTGAGGCTGTGTAATAGATGTGTAGACTGTGGGTGAGAAACAAAGAGGAGAGACTGTGAGAGAAAACAGAGGATATTACAGCGGATCTATTGTAGGTTGCGTCTCTTCATTTTACTGGATAATAGAAAGGAAGGATTGGCTGTTCGGGGTGGACGTAGCCTAAACTGGGTGAACCATGTATATTTGTGTCTCTCTTCTTTTATGCGTTTTCTATGTTTATATTTCTGTAGTATTTTATGTGTTCCATTGCTGCGTAATAAATAATTCTCTAACAAAAATTAGTCAAGCCTAGTCAAAAGAAGTCAAATTTTGACCTTCTCCTCCTTTCCTCAAATGCTCTGACAAGGCCAACAACATGCCAATCCATCACCCTCATCTATTTTTACCATCCACCTATCATTCTGAAGCTTCTACCATTCAGTTTGCTTGTTGTCCTACAAAACTACAGGATGCTCTGTTTTACTACACTATACAAAAATACGTAGAGCAGAAATTTGTTTTTGCCATAACTTGAAAACCATGTATCCATTTGCTAAGATGTTTCAGGGGGATATGCATATGGATGATGTTAACATTCTGAAGCAAATTTAGTAAATTCCAATGCATAGTTTTCGCGAAATAGACCTCCATCACCTATAGCTAGTTTTGCATTTTCTCAATATCTGTGTATCCATTTAAAAATCTGTTTCATGGGGAGATTCACATGGATGATGGCAACATGCCCAAGAAATTTCAGCAAATTCTAGTGCACAGTTTCCAAGAAATCGGCCTCCATATCCTTCAGCCATTTTTAGTTTTTCTTGAGATTCATACATCCATTGACCAAATTTTGTTTATGGGGAGATGCATAATGATGATGGAAACATTGTCAAAAAGATATGGACAAAACAAGTTAGCTACAAAAGATTGTCCTAAAAACCTACAGGATTCCCTGAAAACCTACAGGATCCTAGAGGAGATTCTACAGGGTACAAAAAAGCACCTACATGATTGGCAGTGAGTAGTTTTAAAAGGGATAAATAGAGGTTGGCTTCATAAGAAAGTGATAAGGAGGTAGGAGCTGAACTTTCCCACATTTTTCCAAGTGAAAAGAATATATAGAAGCCTTATATTATGTTGAAAAAGATTGTAGTCTAGGGGAATTGTATACAAAGGATTTTAATCTAAAATTTCTCATCCATTAAATTTGATAAGGAGACATATACAACCTTCCACGTCCATCAGAGAAACATGACAAGGGAATTTAACAAGAGTGAACCCACCCACAATGAGGATTCATCAGCATCACCATCCAGTACCTGCACATCAAGGAACAACATCAGAAAACAAAAAGAAGAGAAAAACATATGCAACAAATACAAGTAAGGATTTCACTCTCAAACAAACAGAATCTATAGGAAAGCCATTAGGTAGGTACAGGTATGTAACATTTTTGACCTCTTCTCTTTAGTATATTATAGTTATAAATTTGTTGTCAACACATAAGAGATGAGATTTTGTAAGCTAAGGATGGGTCAACAGTCTCAACCGCCTTCAACTAGTTAATTGCAGCTCACGCTGTCACTCATGCAATGTTGAAAAGTCAAATTATGAAGGGTGTTGATCTCAAGGAATGAGGACAACAGTTAAAGCAAGAAATTTTTGCAAAGGCCAAGTCACCATGACACTCCAAGCCCTCTATCCCCTTCATATTCACTATCTATTCATCATTCGTCCATCCCATTTCATTCTTAAAAAAAAAAGAAAAAATAGAGCAGCCTCTCCATTTTCACAAACCTACACTACTCCCTTTGAGCCCTAGCATCATCATCCAATCCCTCTTCATCATTTCTCATCACTCCCATACAGTTAGAATACCTTGAAATAGGAGGAATGACTATTACAGGAAGGCAGAATGTTGCTACAAGAAAGAAGAAATGAAAAAATTAGGCTAAACCCTAAGATGGTAGAGCTTAAGAGATACCTAATCAAAATAGAGAAATACAAGGCCATTAGGCATTCATCTAGGCCACAAGAGAGAAGAAGAAGGAAACAAAAGGAAATGAGGCATTCACCATTAAAAAAAAAAAAAATCTCAAACTGCAGCAATGAAAAGATTTTTTCCAAGAGGTCTCCAATCTCTTTCTAGCTTTTGTCCAAGGCCTAAACATGGGAAAAATGTACACGAGTCAAGTTGAGGGTCTGTCCTGGGTTCAGAATATCATTTATGCTAAAAAAGGGTTTCCTGTAGTTTTAAGAGGGTTTCCTGTAGTTTTAACATGGTTTCTTGTAGGTTAGACAAGAATTATTACAGGATGTACTAGTTATCATCTAAAGGAAGCTTGAAGGTTTTAGAGCTGTGAAAATGGTGGAATAGGGTAGAACAAGGTGGATAAGGATATGGAAGGACTTGCTAATTTGAAAAATATTCAAGAACACATCTTGAATGAGGGGAAAAAGGCAAGCTAATGGTCTCAAGAAATAGTGATTTTTCTTTGCACAAATATGTTTTTGGGCTTGTCCTTTCAGAACTTACAGCGAATATTATTAATGCACAAGAAAGAGGCCACCAGAGCCATGAATGAAGCCCAATGAGGTCACTAAGTTGCTCAGAGGATGAGCAACACTTTCAGCAGGGGGTATGATGGCCTTCTAAATTAGACAGAAATGAAGGCCCATACCTCTAAATTAAACAAATTTAAATTTTATATATTCATTAGGAAGGTTTATGAATAATTGGATATTTGTGCCTAATAATATTTATTTTTGTGGAATATTATGAGAATATTGTGAAGATTATGAAGATTTAGAGGAGGAGATAATTTAGGGACTTGCTCCCTACTACAGGAGGATCAATAATAAATAATAAATCAACAACATATTATGGAATTATGGCACAGATTTCGGAACTCTAATGATTGAGAAAATCTAGGAATGTGTTCCCTACCATTTAATGTAGATTCCTAGTATTGGGGACCAGATCCACTAATCAGGGGATTTTGGCGGGGAACGATTCCCCCATTCATGGGGAATTATTCCTAATCATTTTTTATAAGTACAAAGTCAACTTTTCCTCTAGGGGGAGACTTTCATTAGTGTTCTTGTGGAGAGAACTCATATTTCTGCAGCTCCATTGTATTTTCTTGCAAGGATGTAATTGTATTGATGAAATAATGAAGATTGGTGTCATGTTTAGCTTCTAAACCTTTTTCTCCTCCATAGGTCTCTGAGTTTCCTTAGACTTTGCAATCCCAGGTGCCTCAGAGCCCTTTTGTATAATTTTCTTTCCTTATTTTCACTTCTTATCCACATGCATCTCTTGTTTTTATTTCTTTCTATTTCTGCATTTAGTATTAATGATTTCTTGCTGTAGGACTAAGCTAAATGGTTTATGTAAGTTCTTTTTCAGGATCACAATAATTATTTCATCATCTTAAAAGCTTTGGAAGTTCATACTAATCATTGAGCTACTTGGATTAGTCTTCTTATTCCCAATCTGGATTTTTGGAACTCCTTTGTGACAAAGAACAATAAATTTATGCTATCTTTTAGAGCATGCTAATGAGCTTCAATCAAGTTGGTTCCACTTGAATTAGATAAAAAAAAAAATCTAGTTCACAAAAAAAATTACCCCATTCCATTTTCACTTGATTAGGTTAGGCATTTTTTATATTTACTAGCTCACTAGTTCTCGAGTTTCTAGATTTTCAACTAGTAATGTTTTTCTATTTTTTAGCATGGGTTAATAGAGGTATTTTGATTGATTCAACTTGTAATGGAGACCTAAGACATCCTAGTTAATAACAAAATTTGTCCCGTTCAATTTGGATTTGATTTTCTTAGTCATTCGATAAACTATAATTTTGTATAGTAAATTTGTAACATCATGCAGTAAATCAAGACATCCTTTAGGAAATCATTGTAGCATCCTATAGGAAAGCCTATTTTGATCCTAAATTGAGAAAAATCATCATTGAAGCTGGGATTACGCCTTTACTTGACCTCCATTCCATCAAGACCATTTTAACTCTCTTGCTCCACACCTGTCTCCCTTGCCAAGGATCAAAGAAAGATTAGCATTTGCATCTATAAAGAAAAATGATTAAAAAAATGAGTTCTTTACATTTACACATGCACACAACAGTTAATACTCTCTAGATCAGATTTCATGCTTAGATTATTTAAAACATCACATGTGACAAATAGGGTAAAAATAGGGTTCTTTTGCAAGCAAAGTGTGTCAATAAGTAGGTAGATGATTTCATGTTACTTTACAAGCATTTTTAAATTCAGTCTTTCATTCCTACAAATAGGTAGCATTTCTTTTCTCTCATGATAGCAAAGGAAGGACATGTTGTACACTACACATATAGTGCCAATACCTCTTATGTTTGTACAAACCCTAGGTTTATAATTAAATTTGGTAGCCTTGGGAGTTGCAACATTCTTTTTGTAATATCGAGGCTCATCACCTATCACCCTGATTGTTCTTGGGGATGCCATCAATGTTATTACTAAGGGAACCATGTTAAAGATAAACCTCCCACGGGCTTTGAGAAAGACCAACACATTGTTGCAACTTGCAGACAGATCCACAGTAGCTCCTGAAGAAGTTGTTGAAGAAGTTATAGTCTCCATTGAATCCTGGGAGTATCTTAGTCATTTCCTGGTTCCCCAGCCAAAAACCAAGTTTAATGGATATCCTCCCATCTTGGGAAGGCCATGGTTAGCCACTATTGATGCTTACATTAGTTGTAGGTCTAGGATCATGATAATTAAGAATGGACATTTTTCTAAATAATTAGTATTGTATCCTGCTGCTCAGTCTTCCATTGAGCATGACTTACCCTTGTGGCAAGAAGAGGAGGAAGAAGATAAAATATATCATACCACCCCCACCTAATATGAACTATGGACATCATTATAGGATGAGGATAAGCTAATAAAGATGATCTCATTGACCACATCCTTCAAGTTAGCCTCCCACTCCCATACCCATTGATGATTTGATGAAAGGATATGAGAGTAATACTTGGGCTAACTTATGCCCTATTATATTAAGTCCAGACCATGTTGAGATTGTAGATTTTGGCCCATCCAAAACCTTAAAGATCAATCATTCTCTCTCAACCAAACAAGAAGAAAAACTATACAAGGTGTTGAGGAAACACATGGATTATGTTGCTTGGGACTATAAGGAAACGAAAGGTGTGCATCTCTCTGTCTATACCCACCATATTCATATGAATGAGGGATGCAAGTCTGTGTTCCAAACCCATAGGAGGGTGAACCCATATCTTAAGTATATTATGAAGGAAGAACTACAAAAACTACTGGATGTAGGGTTCATATACCCTATTTTAGATAGTGATTCGATGTGACCTCTTGTGTTAGTTCCCAAGAAGAATGGGAAGTTGAGGATCTGTGTGGATTATAGGGAGATCAACAAAGCTATAAAGGAGGAACATTTTCCCTTGCCCTTCATTCACCAGGTCCTAGATGGCCTTGCAGGGAATAAATTCTTCTCCTTCCTGGATGGATTTAGTTGATACAATCAAATCCATATTAGCCTCGAAGACCGAGACAAGACCACATTCACATGTCCTTGGGGTAAATTTTCTTATAGAGTCCTTCCATTTGGTTTGTGAAAATCCCCTGCTACTTTCCAAAGGTTAGTTGTGAGTATTTTTATTGAATTGGTTCATGATTATGTGGAAATCTACATGGATGATTTCACTCCTTGTGGATGTGACTTCCATGGATCTCTCTCAAATCTATGCAAGGTTTTCAAAAAATGTATTGAAATGAATCTCTCTCTAAGCCCTAAGATATTTGATTTCTTTATGAATGAGCGGATTGTTCTTGGCTATTCCATCTCCAAGGAAGGGATACAGTTGGACCCAAACAAAATTTATATCATCAAAAGAGTCCCTACCCTTTAGAAGCAAAATGACGTCAGGAGCTTCTTGGGACTAGCAGGGTACTATAGGAGATTCTTCCAAGAATTTAGAAAATTGGATTCATGTTTGTTTGGTTTTCTAGCCAAAGATGTAGATTTATATTAGACTAGTAGTTGTCAAGAGTCCCTTAGAGTGTTGAAAGAAAATTTGATTATTGCACCCATCCTAAGAGGTCCCAACTCGGAATTTCCTTTCCATATCCATACTAATACATGAGACAAAGTTCTGGGTGGGGGGATTGGGACAAGTAGAGGATAATTTTCCTTATATTAGTAATAATTTGTCTAAAGGTGAGATAAATTACACTATCACTAAAAAGAGATCTTAGATGTATTAAATTCTTTAAGAAAATTTGGGCACTATACCAATGGTACCTAACTTGTATTCATATTGATCATGTAGCTATGAAATATTTTATGAACAAGCCTAATGTTAATGCTAGGATAATTAGGTGGTTGTTATTGCTAAAACAATTTTTGTTTACTATCATTGACAAATCAGGAAAAGAAAATGTGGTTGTAGATTTTCTGTCCAGGTTAACCTTTCCTGTAGGTAATGAAGAGATGGTTGATGATCAAATTCTCGATGAACATGTATTTTTTATCTCAGTGCTTTCTCCCCAGTTTGCTGACATAGAAAACTACTTGGTTACTGGGAGGTTCCCTCCTAATCTATCACCCCGGGAGAAAAAACAAGATTGTAAGGAAAATATCCCCTTTCACTTGGATTAGGGGAAACGTTTTAGAATGGGACCAAATCAAATATTAAGCAGATGTGTAAGAGAGGAGGAGGTATTTGACATCCTCTCAGCATGTCCTGATGGTCCTTGTGGAGGTCATCTTTCTGCAAAAAGGGAAACCTTTAAAGTTTTACAAGTTGGTTACTATTGGCCCACCTTACATCAAGATGCAAGGAGATTACCACTAAATGTTATTAATGCCAAAGAATGGGAAACCCACACCTAGGGATGAAATGCCCCTACAACCTCAAGTGGCCTTATAACAATTTGACAAGTGGGGCATGGGTTTCATTGGGCCAATTGATTCACCATTAGGGAAGAAAAAGTACATCATTTTTTTCATTGATTACCTGACAAAGTGGGCTAAGACAAAGGCATTTAAAGCAACAACTCAACAGAAATTGGCATACTTTTTAAGAGAGAACATCTTCTATAAGTTTGGGTATCCAAGGGAGGCAGTCATTGATCAAAAATCACAATTCACATCCAATTTGATTGAGGATCTCATGAGCTAGCACCATATCAAGCACAAGACATCCATTGCCTATCATCCTCAAGTAGATGTGGAAGTAGAGGTCACAAATAGAGCATAGGGGATTATCCTCACCAAAGTTGTTAGCATCAACAGGACATATTGGGCAGATAGACTGGTACAGGCCACTTGGGTCTACAATACATCTTGGGAAACCACCACTGGATTGACTACATACGATTTGGTTTATGGAAAGAAACCTCTAATTTTTATTGAGTTTGAATATAACACTTTGAGAATGGAAGCTCAGTTGGACTTAAATGTCACCACGGCATAGTAAGAAAGGTTGCTATAGTTGAATGGCTTAGATGCTTTTAGAATGCAAGCTCTCTTACACAGTGAAGTCATACAACTACAAAGGAAAATAATTTTCAAGAAGGGGATTGGGCCCTGTTATATGATTCTAGGTTCAAAGATTTCAAAGGGAAGCTAATGACAAGATTTTGGGCCCATACCTGGTTGAAAAAAGTCATCAAATTGGATTTGTCTAGATCACAACCATTGATTATGAAGGCATCCCCTTGCTTGTAAATAGGTACAGGTTGAATTTATATAGAAGACCTCTATCCAAATAAGAATTTATCAATTCAATCAACAAGGAATTGAATGTGATTGGGAGTTTCATAGATTCCAGTCCAAACACTTTCAATTCCTTGTTGATTGAATTGAATGAGATAAAAAATAGTCCTAGATTAAAACCTCTATGAGGCATCTAAGGCCAAATCCTGGGTTGAAAATCTCTCTAAGGCAACACGGGAGAAAAAATAATAAAGATCCCTAGGTGAAATAGTCGCTTGAGGCACCTAGGGAAGGAATGCAGGTTGAAAAGCTCCTCTGAGGTATCCTATGTGTCTCAAGAAAAAGAAAAATAAAATAAAAAAGAGAGAGAGAAAAGAAGATATAAAAAAACGAAGGAACCTATATCCTATTTTCTAACCATTTTTTTAATTTTTTGGAGTTGTACACAGTGGAAGATTTCATGGTTACATGCCTAGACCTACAAATTTCCATCCATTCCTTTATCCATACACTCTATCCTCTCAATTCACAATATTGTCTCTCTCCACCATCCCATCATCAAGAAAGCCGGAATTCACCTCCTCTCCCTATTGCTACAAGAAAGAGCTATGATAGTATAGGAAGGTCCCGTAATGCTATAGGAGGAGCCTATGGAGATATAGGAGGGGGATATGAGGAGGAAAATGATCTAAAATACCATGCTAACTATGATAAATGGTAAAGAGGGTCCTCCTATGACTTTTCCATCACTCATCCATCATCCATCCACTCAATTCACCAAAATTTTGCTCAAACTTCTCCACTCCATCCTACCTTAAAGAAAAAACAGAAGCTGTCATTTTCTATCTCTATAGTGCCTAGACTACTCCATGATTCAAACCCTATCCTCATCTCTCATCATCATATCCCTCATCTCCCTCATGCTAACTAATGACTTAAAGGGGAGGAAAAGAGACTGTTATAGGAAGAAACTCTTCCTGTAGTAGCTAGTACCACCACACAACAAAAACTGATATTATTATTTTTCACAACCAAAATGGATGGTGAATCTTGGTTTTCAGCCATGAAGAGACACCTTGTTACCAAAGAGGCTTTCTACCAGCAACAACAACTTAGATATTAGAATAAGAACCTACAAACACACAACAACAACAATAATCAAAGGAGCATAAAAAATGAATACATGCATAGGAAATAAATCAAAGAGGTCAACTGCACTGTTCATAATGATGTATGGTCCAACTCCAACGTGTAAGCCTCTGTAATATATTGATCCACAGGTAGGCTTTGGTATGGCAAACCTAACCTCCCTTTGTATAAAAATGACAAAAATGTTTTTCAAGTGAGAAAAGGTGTTTTAATAGGCTGGAGGTGGCCAGTGAACTTGGCTACCCTCGACTAGTCAACTCAAGTGTGATTTAAGTTACCCATGCAATGTGGAAATGTGAACTCAAAACCAACTGGTGTCCTTGAAGCGTGGGATGATAATCATGAGGAGGGAAAAATGATGACAACTGGTGGGGACAATAGTCCAAACAAAGAAACTCGTGTTAATGGAAAGTCACCACAACGTTCCAATATTTTAAGAAAAAAAGGATATTATATGTTGTCTTGACTCCATTTACTCAACCAATCATTCCAAAAACCATTGGAGGAAGGATGGTCTAGTGCATTGAGTAGATAGAGTGCCACCGAGGAGTTTTGAACCCTACTTGCACAATTGATGAGCTTCGGTATTGCAACAACAATGTTGCAACTCCTAAGGCTGCCAACTTTAATTATAAGCCTAAGGTTTGTACAAACTTAAGAGTTATCGGCACTATATGTGCAACATAAAATTTTCCTTCCTTTGTTTTCATGATGTAATGGAGTGCATACACTGAGGTAAAATCCTAAAATAATTGTAGAAAATGAAATGCTCAAAATGGAAACCTTAACCTATTGTAAGAACGAAAATACAAGGAAAGAAACCTATTATAATTACATAAAGTAAAGATCATGAAATAAATTTCAATCATTACATTTCAAACAATTTATATCCATTAACAAAGTTCATTGGATGTAGCAATCAAGAAAATCATCATCGTGTTATCCAATTCATAAATTTTTCCATTAACCCAAATCGTTGTAATGTTTTGCATGGGTAAAGAGGAAAGTATGAAGTGGTATTTAGTCTTCCCTAATCATTTATTTAGATACTATGGGTATTTATTCAACCCTAAGGGATAGTAACCAAGATTCTTGAGTGAATGTGGGGAAGTATACACATGTTGGAATGATGTTACAGTGTTCTCTGTTGTTTACTACAGGAAACCAATGATTTTCCATAGGGAGTTATAATTCACCGAATGAACAACCAAATAAAATCCAAAGTGGATGGGACCAATTTTTTTATGGAGTAGGATGTCTTACGTCTCCATTCCAAGTGGAATCAATAAAAAATGCCTCTATTAACCCATGCTAAAAATGGCAGAAAATTACTAGTCTAAAATCTAGAAATTCGAGAAGTAGTCAGCTAGTAAATCTATCAAATCCCTAACCTAATGAAGTGCAAATGAAATGGGGTAATTTTTGTTTTTAACTATATTTTTTTTTTATACAATTTAAGTTGAATCAACTCAATTGAAGCTCATTAGAATGCTCTAACAAATAGCAGAAATTTATTGTTATTTGCCACAAACAACTTCCAGAAATCTAGATTTGGGAATAAACGAACTAATCCAAGTAACTCAATGATTACTATGACCTTCAAAAGTTTTTCCATTGAGTAAATGATTGTTAGGGTCCCACCCTAACCCCCTTATTTATGTCATGGGATCACGTCATAGTCAAGAGTCAATAAAGCCCATATTAATATTTGTAAGTGGTTAACCCGCAATTAATTACGGGACCACAGTTAGTTGCAAATGGGCGGTAGTATTAGTTAGATGGTAAATGGGCGGTAGTATTAGATAGATGGTATTAATAAAACCCACGATATTGGCTCGTGGTATGGCATGTATGAGTCATATATAAAGGATAGAGACTCCCTGCGAGGAGGAGTGTGTCTTGTTTTGTAATCGAGCTCTGCTCTATTGGAGGTTGCCCCCTCGAAGAGGCCTGTGAACATTTCTCTCTGAATAATAAAATCATTGCTATTCTGTGCTCTGGGTATATTTTTTCGCATATTTTGTGTTCTCGGTATCTTTTCTTCGCAAATTCTATGTTTGGGTATCGCTTTGCAGGTTAAGAGCATAACAAGTGGTATCAGAGCACTTTCCAGGGCTCGGTGGGATCTCCAAATTTTAGCAAAAATTTTTTTAGGCTAGAGACGTGTTCCGGCGTCTTTAAACCGCGGGATCTGTCATTAAGCACATAAACCTGCGGATTTGGGGAGGCATGCATGTAGGAAATACAAGAGGTGGTCACGTCTGTTGGACTCCCTTGTAACCCCTGTGGGTACCCCTTCGAGTAGTAGCGCATTAGACAGAACCATGCACGGACTGTCTTCCATGTACCCTCTGGGTATATAGGAAGCCCCCTAGCTCCCTTGAAACCTCGCCATAGATAAACCTTCGGCCGTCTTGTGGCTACAGTACACCGAGAACAGCACTCGGAGAGATTACTCGCCCGTACGATAGGGTAGTCGGGTTGTACGGCTAAGGGTACGGTCGATCCTCCTTAGTTAGAGCCCTGAAACATTGGGCCGAGTACTACTGTCAGACCCTTATGTATATTGCGATCTATAGCACCTGACACTCCCCAAGTCCATAGTTCCCTTTCTATCGGGGGATCACACATCATCTATTCCAGATCAGCAGCAGCAGTTGTTCCACCATTCAGATCTCTCAGATCCACTAGATCGGATATTCCAGATCAGCAGCAGCAGTTGTCCACCATTCACATCTCTCAGATCCACCAGATCGGATATTTCAGATCAGCAGCAGCAGTTGTTCCACCATTCAGATCTCTCAGATTCACCAGATTGGAGTAGTTGGGAAGGGTTCCTATACCTGGATATAATTTTCGCAGGACTTCTGGCGGCATTGACATTTTGAGGATTTGGCGACTGCAGTATTGATCAGGAAGGAGTAAAACTCCGTTAGGAGTTTTCTAAAAAAAAAAAAAAAACGGTCCCAAATTTTCATCAGGTTGGTGTATGGTAGAAACTCACGCCCAAGCGATGGCCAATGAACGGATCGACAAAATTTAAAACCATATGGAGACCCTCGAAACGGCTATGTCCAAGATCGAACATGAGCTTCAAAATATGAGTAGCTTCGTACAACTTCAGCTTAAAGGAATGAGTAACCAGATACAGCAGGCATTCCCAGAAGGCAAGGAGCCAGCCCATGAGGAGGGGTATAATGGCCATAACCACCATGAGGGTGAGTCTAGCCACTCTCCTCACATTTGGCGCTCCCGTCCACCACCCAGTCAGCGTCCTCCCAAGTTGGATATGCAGAAATTTGATGGTTCTCACACGTCAACATGGCTAGCACAAATGGAGCAGTATTTCCAATTGAATCATATCACAGATGAGGGAACTAAGCTTATGGTGGGCACCATGTACTTGGACAATGAAAGATGGCAATGGAAGGAATGGCATCAACGCTGCAATGGACATTTTCAGAATTGGGCCCAATTTGCCAAAACTCTCCGCAGTCGCTTTGAACAGGAAGAGTCTTTTTTGGGGCGTCTCACTAAGCTTCGACAGACGGGTACAGTGGAGGAATATATGACTACTTTTGAAGCTTTAGCCTTCCGCACTAAGGGTCTCACAGATGAGTTCTACATGGAATGCTTTATCAGCGGTCTTAAAGAAGCCATCAAAGCTCAGGTTCTACTCCACCACCCCCCACATGGACCGAGGCTTGCCAGGTAGCCTGTAAGGTGGAACGTGCATTAACCGCCCAATCCAGCCGCCCCAACTTCCCCGCTAAAGGTCGTCCCTCACAGGCTCCCAATATGACCCAAACACTTAAGATTCAAAAGGTGTCACCGGCAGAAATGGCCGAAAGAAGGAAGCAAGGACTATGTTACTACTGTGATGAAAAATATTCCCCGGGTCATAAATGCAAAGAGCACAAGTTTTTTCAAATAGATGCCACTGACTATAGCTCCACCGAGGAAGATCCACCACTTGAGGAACCAGAGGCCACCGAAGAAGATAACCAACAGGAGATGGTATCTGATGAACCAATGATTTCACTACATGCATTGGCAGGAATTTCTTCCCCTCAAACTCTCAAAATCAGGGGTTTTCTTAAACATCGCCCAGTAGTAGTCTTGATTGATAGTGGAAGTACCCATAATTTCATCCACCAAAAGATCGCTGAAGCAGCACATTGTTTTGTCCGGGCAGTTTCTAACTTCCAAGTCCAGATTGCAGATGGGGGCACAATGAAATGTGAAGGTCACTGTGAAAATGTCAAAATTCAAATGGGGGATTATCATTTGAAAACCCACATGTTTGCAATACACATAGGGGGTTGCGACATTGTCCTCGGTGCGGAATGGCTCCGCACTCTTGGGCCAATCACAATGGATTTCCAGGAGTTATATATGAGTTTTAAGCAGAACGACTTCACACATACCCTCCGTGGACTACAGGCGGGAGCCCCCTCTATCATAAGCTCGCATAGGATGGAAAAATTGTTAAAAAAGGGCCATCATGGAGTGGTAGCTCAATTTAATGCCATCCAGGTAGTAGACACCATGTCTTCGCCAATTCATCCTGAGATGCAACAGATTTTGAATAAACATCAGATGGTCTTTGACAAACCTCATGAACTTCCACCCTCGCGAGGGGAACATGATCATAGCATCACATTGGTTCCAGGGGCCCAACCCCCAAATGTGCGGCCATACAGACATCTGTTCACCCAAAAGAATGAAATAGAAAAAATCATCAAGGAATTGTTGGAAGTAGGTGTCATTCGTCCTAGCATTAGTCCTTATTCATCTCCAGTCGTCATGGTCCTCAAGAAAGATGGGGAGTGGCGGATGTGTCCAGACTTCAGGGCCCTCAATAAGTTAACAGTCAAAGATAAATTTCCCATCCCAGTGGTTGACGATTTGCTGGACGAACTCAATGGGGCTCAATTCTTCACTAAATTGGATCTTCGCTCAGGCTACCACCAAATTTGCATGAAGGAAGTCGACATTCCCAAGACAGCTTTCAGAACTCATGAAGGCCATTATGAGTTCTTGGTCATGCCATTTGGTCTCTGTAATGCCCCCTCTACTTTTCAGAGCCTTATGAATCACCTCCTCAAACCATATCTCAGAAAATTTGTCCTGGTCTTCTTCGATGACATACTCATCTATAGTGGCACTTGGGCATCACATCTTCAGCATGTAGATATCCTCTTGCAACTGCTCCGCACGCATAAACTATTTGTCAAAATGTCTAAGTGTGCGTTTGGCAGGGAAGAAGTTGAGTATTTAGGCCACATTGTGGGGCGTGAAGGTGTCAAGGTGGATCCCAAAAAGATCCAGGCAATGCAAGAATGGCCTCAACCTAAGACCTTGAAAAGCTTGAGAGGATTTTTGGGTCTCACAGGCTATTATCGTAAATTTGTCCGCAACTATGGCCGCATAGCGAAGCCCCTGATGCAACTTCTAAAGAAAAATTCCTTCTTTTGGAACGAAGAAGCACAACAGGCATTTACCGCTCTCAAAACCGCCATGTGTTCCACTCCGGTCTTAGCCCTACCGGACTTCACCAAAACATTTGTCATTGAATCTGATTCTTCGGGAACAGGTATTGGAGCAGTCTCAATGCAGGAAGGGCGACCATTGGCCTTCACCAGCCAACAACTAAGTGGGAAGAACTTGGCCAATCTACCTATGAGAAGGAAATGATGGCCATCTTACATGCAGTTGAGACCTGGCGACCCTACCTGTTGGGGCGACGTTTCCAAATCCGCATAGATCATCACAGTCTTAAATATTTTTTGGAGCAACGCCTATCGTCCCCCCAACAAAATAAATGGTTAGCCAAAATGATGGGATATGATTATGAGATCATTTACAAGAAAGGGAAAGACAACAGGGTAGCAGATGCATTGTCGCGCCAATTTGAGGAGGAAAGTACTCTGCTCGCAATATCCCTCCCCATTCCAGACTGGATTGAAGAGGCTCGCAGGGAATGGTTTTCACACCCCGGGCTCTCCCAACTCATTTCTCAATTACAGGCAGATCCTAATTCCAGCAAGGGCTACTCGTGGCAGAATGATATTCTTCGCTACAAGGACAGAGTCGTCATATCACCAACATCCACCCTCAAAAGTCGCATTTTGGCAGAATTTCATTCATCTCCCATTGCAGGACATTCGGGTTTTCAGAAGACATACGCTCGCACCAGAAGATCATTTTTTTGGACCGGCATGAAACAGGACATCCTTACTTTTGTAGCAGAATGTGACGTCTGTCAACGCCACAAAGGGGAAACCGTCAACACACTAGGCACATTACAACCATTACCCATTCCGGCGTCAATTTGGATGGAGGTCTCCATGGATTTCATTACAGGTCTTCCAAAGTCCGGGAACAAATCAGTCATCATGGTGGTTGTGGACCGACTGTTGAAGTATGCTCATTTCTGCGCCCTACCCCAACCATTCACACCCACTTTGGTTGCTCAAACTTTCATGGATCAAATCTTCAAATTGCATGGCATGCCCACTTCTATTGTATCCGACCGTGACCCAATCTTCACCAGTAATTTTTGGCAGGAGCTCTTCAGAATACAAGGCACTCAACTCAAACTCAGTAATTCATATCATCCGCAAACAGATGGTCAAACCGAAGCCGTCAACAAATGTCTAGAAACCTACCTTAGGTGTTTCACTTCAGAAAAACAACACCTTTGGGTACAGTGGTTACCTCTGGCAGAATGGTGGTATAACACCAACTATCATGCCACCACCAAAATGACTCCCTATGAAGCAGTCTATGGACAACTTCCGCCGTCCCCCACTTCTTATCTCACGGGGTGCTCCAAAGTACAAGTCGTGGATCAACTCCTACAACACCGTGCAACCATGCTTGCCCACCTGCGCGAGAATCTTCATCAATCTCAGAACCGTATGAAGCAATAGGCTGACCAACATCGCTCAGAGCGCCAATTTCAAGAAGGGGATCAGGTCTTTTTGAAGCTACAACCATATAAGCAAACATCACTCAAAGACAAGGGCTGTCAAAAGCTCTCTCCAAAATTCTACGGACCATATCAAGTACTTCAGCGCATTGGAGAAGTGGCTTACAAGTTGGCTTTGCCACCTACAGCAAAAATCCACCCAGTTTTCCATGTATCGTGTCTCAAGAAAGTGATTGGGAACAATTGCCGAGTTCAAACCAGTCTACCTGAGTTGGATGAAGAAGGATCAATCTGGCTTCAACCGGAACAGGTTCTAGACACTCGAGACAAGCACCTGCGCGGCTGCATGATTAAGGAGGTCCTCGTCAAATGGAAAGATACCTCGCCGGAAGATGCAACTTGGGAACCAGCCGCTATTCTTCAGCAGTTTCCGCAGCTTCAGCCTTGAGGACAAGGCTAGTCTTAAGGGGGAGGGCATGTTAGGGTCCCACCCTAACCCCCTTATTTATGTCATGGGATCACGTCATAGTCAAGAGTCAATAAAGCCCATATTAATATTTGTAAGTGGTTAACCCGCAATTAATTACGGGACCACAGTTAGTTGCAAATGGGCGGTAGTATTAGTTAGATGGTAAATGGGCGGTAGTATTAGATAGATGGTATTAATAAAACCCACGATATTGGCTCGTGGTATGGCATGTATGAGTCATATATAAAGGATAGAGACTCCCTGCGAGGAGGAGTGTGTCTTGTTTTGTAATCGAGCTCTGCTCTATTGGAGGTTGCCCCCTCGAAGAGGCCTGTGAACATTTCTCTCTGAATAATAAAATCATTGCTATTCTGTGCTCTGGGTATATTTTTTCGCATATTTTGTGTTCTCGGTATCTTTTCTTCGCAAATTCTATGTTTGGGTATCGCTTTGCAGGTTAAGAGCATAACAATGATGCTTGTGATCTTGAAAAATAACTTACTTCAACCATTTAACCCAATCCTACAACAAGAGAGGCACATGAATAGGAAGCGAAAAGGAGAAAAGTAAATGATACAAAAGGGCTATGAGGCTCTTGGCATGGCCAAGGCCAAGGAAACTCAGATTCCCATGGAGGAGACCAATATTTAGAAGCTTAACATGGCACCAATCTTCATTATCTCCATCAATACAATTACATCCCTGCAAAAAATGGCAATGGAGCTGAAAAAATACAAGTTCTCTCCACACAAAGACTAATAAAAATCCACCCCTAGAGGAAAATTTGACTTGGTACTTATGAAAAATGATTATGAATCATTCCCCACCAAAATCCCTTGATCATTGGATCTGGTTCCCAATACTAGGAATCTGCATTGAATGGAAAGGAACACATTCCTAGATTTTCTTAATCATTGGAGCTCAACAATCTATGCCACAATTCTAGAATATATTGTTGATTTATTATTTAATATTGATCCTCCTGTATTAGGAAGAAAGTCCTTAGATTATCTCCTCCTCCAAATCTTCCTAATATACCAAATATTCCATAATGTTCCAAAAAATAAATAATATTAGGCACAAATATGCAATTATCCATAAACCTTCCTAATGAACATATTAAAGTTAAAAATACATTATCTAATTCAAAAAGAGAGGTTTAATGTGTTGAAGAATGGTCAGATGGGCCTTAATTTATGTCTAATTTAGAGGCTCATCAACAGTGCTACATGAAAAAGCTATAAGCAGTTTTGTAATTGCTACACGAGGAATTGAAACGAGAAAAATGAGTCACAATGGCTCAAATTGTCTCAAAAAATCCATGCACACCCAGAATTTCTCTGATAAGAAGTATGTGATACCCTTATTCTTTATTTCTACAACTAATTTCATGGACAATATGGCTGAAATTAAGAGCATATAATACTCAATTGATTAGTAGGGGATCCTTTTGAAGGTTGATGTGGTTAAGGAAAAAGAAATAGCTTAGTGAATATAAGTTTGAGCACCTTTCTTCCTCACTATCACCAAGCACTGTGCCATTGTTTCACCCTTTTTTATGCCATTGTTTCACCACTGAGACTCCTTGAATTTTTGAAATTCTAGACCTACATAGTATCAAGGAGTAATAGAGAAGAAATGGAGGGGGATTTAATAGAAGGGAACCCTATGACACTTGGAGAATTCACCGACACCCTCCTGTATTTGACATCTTCATAATCCACCAGTGGTTGGACTTCTTTGAGCTACAAAATGGTATGATGATTACCTTACCAATGAATTTTCCATAACATTACACACTCAAGGGGAAGGCAATGCCACAACTATTGTCATAGGGTTTTCCACTTCGCCCAGTTTAAAAACTGTTAGGAGAGTAACCACCTTACCTCTAGGAATGAGATTGAGAAAAGAAGACAAGATCAATCATGGCCTCGTCAAGTTGATAGTGGTAGATGGTATAAACCATTTGAGAATCCATGTCATATGGAATAAATTTTCAGACATGGATATGGTTACCTTAATAGAAATCTAATCCTTTACACCAGGGGAAACCCCAACCTCTGATATTGGAGGAAGAGAGGGAAAAATAGAGGAAGAAGTAGGGGAAAAAGATAGCAGAGGAAAAGGAATCAAGGTCAGAAGAAGAAGAAAGAAAGACATAAGAGGAAGGGGAAATAAGAAAAAAATAATAAGAAATAAAGGAAGGAGAAAAAGTGACAGGAGAGATAGACGAAGGAGAAGAAAGGAGAAGAAAGAATAATCCTTAAGAAGACTTCTCCACCGCAAGGAACAACAAACACTAAATAGGAAGTGGCTGCAACCTTAGCTATATTGGGCACTCTTGTCAAGCCCAAAAGGAAGCAATCAAGACCAAGTTAAATGTATTTATAAACCAAGAAGAGAACTATAATTAGACGAGGAAAGCCACAAAATCCTACAAGGGTTCCTATAATTATTTAAGAGTCACCAAGAAAACAGGAAGAAATAGGACACAGTGAGGTAAAAATTGAAGAGTTCACTTCTCCTAGAACCAAAAACAAGTCACCCATAGCACTTGTGAGTAGGCCTACCACTTGGTTTGTCACCTTCAAGAAGCCAAGGACACAATCTAGATTTGAGGAAGAGGAAAAATAAAAGCTTCAGGAGAGATGGGGTTTGCTACAGGAGGGAAATAATTTTCTATAGGCATCACATGGGAAGCTACAGAAGCCCATGAAAGATGCACAAGAGTTAGCCACCACCTCAAAAACTATTTGAATAGACCTACAAGATCTCTAAGCACCTATCCCACAACCTAGCTTGAGCTCCTACTTCAAATTAATTGGAGGGAGGATTATCTATGAGAATTTTTTTGTCCCACTTCTTTATGATATGCAGATAGAAAGAGGTAGAACCCATAGGTATATGCAAATCGATAAATCTAATAAGGTAGAGGATGTAAGCATAATGGAAGAAAGGTTCATTGAAATGAGAAAAGAATTAAGTGAGCTAAGAATAAGAGATTCTCTAATTAAGGAGAAACTATAGGTAGAAAACTCGAGCTTGAGAGAGGCTGCGGGAGAAAGAATCACAACTTTCCACCATGGAAAGTCTCTCCATGGAAGCATTGCAATGTAGACATCCATTAAAGTCTTATTCCCTCTTTCTTAAAGGAAAATGGGTACAATTCGAAATAAAAACCTTGGCACAAAATGGATCCATGCCGTTTTAGGATTACAAAAGTTCATTGATTTTTTAGCCAAGAAAACATGGAAGAAAAAGAAAAATCAGTTAAATTTTTCATGCATAAACTCACTCTGAAAAATATGAATTTTTGGGATCCCAATGCAAGATTGGGAGATATCCAGCTGATGACCTTAGGGTCCTGGATGACTCATGAGAAGACAAGGGTTGACGAACTGAAAAGGGTAATGACAAATGAAGAAAAGGAACCTCCACTATACCCTTCCCCAACATATAAAAGAGGTATAGAAACAAATCCACTACCCAACCATCAAGGCCATGACTTTTTTCCTTTGGAATTTATTTTAGAATATTGAAAATCTCCTCTTTATATGTTGACCTCCCAATTCAATCCACATCCTCTCCTGAAAGGAAACAAGGAGAGGACCTAATAAATTGCATCTGATCCCCTATATTGGTTATTTCTAAATTTCAGAACATACCTTCAAAAAATATTACAACTTCTTGAACTAAATCATCATGAGATACAAGTGTCCTCTACCAATCCAAGGAAAAAATTTCCAAATGTGGTTTATGGCCCTTCTATGCTTTTCATAGTTATGAAAATACCTAGTATTCTTGTCCCCCTCTGAAATACAAGTAGCTTGGCTTATCGTCCTCAAAGAAATTTATGCCTCCTTCAACACACCCACTTTCCTTTTCTCCATCATCTTGACCTTCTCCATTTCAAAATATGTTAACATTCCATTTCCCTTGAAAACAAAAAAATATATTTCTCTTTCTATATAGTCCATCAAGCCATGTTCCTCCTCTTTCTTCTTGTTAACATAGACACCATCTCTACCTTCAAATTTCTCAAGTTTTCCATAAAACTATCCATGGAGAAACACACAAGGGGGTATCAACATGTTTCCACACTATCCTGACCATTGAATCGAAAGGAAATTCCTGTAGCCAGAGTTGATTGAAATGGAAAGGAAATTTCATTTTTTTAGCTTCCCCCAGTTCTAAGAAGATGGGTTTATGATTATAAAATTATCACAACCCACCCAAGATCAAAATAAACCAATCCCTAATAGAATTCGAACCTCAACCAAGAATTGATCTAGCATATTCCCTACATGTTGATCCACTTTGTGATTTTTTTCCAAGTAGGGGGCATCTTCATTACCTACACATCAACAATAGTTGTCTACTCTATCCAATGTTGAAAAAAACCAGTCAAAGGATCTCCTATGGCATGAACTCCCCAATTCTCTCAATGTGAGGTTATAAAATTTAAAAATCTAGCAAAGACAACATGCTCCTTTCCAAAAATATCACTATCTCTAATTTTCAACTAAAACACTTTTGTTTTAACATAAGGACCATAAAAATTTACAACAACAATAGGCATCCCCAAAGAAGGAACTAATCCACCAATAACTAAACCAATGTCACTCACAAAACCTTCGAATCTACCAAACCTAGATACCAATATAATACCAATACTTTTGATAAACCACAAGCATCCATCACTATGAAATTCCAATTTACCAACACTATTGGTAAAAGATCTATCACCCTTGACCTCAGGCATATCTTCTCCTGAAGTAAAAATATATCTAGTTTATGGACACTAAACAAATGGTGGAGGGTACAAAGTCTGGGGGACCATCCAAATCCTCTAACATTTAAAGGCATAACCTTCATTACAAATCCCTCAAATGTAGGAATTTTTCTCTAACGACCATAAAAAATGGTTGGTGGTGGGATACAATAATTTTTTAATAGGATCAATATTTATTATTTGGATCCTACCCCATCAACATTTATGCTTAAATGATGAAAAATACCACCGTCAAACTCCCCAGTTACTAAGATATCCATTCCACCCTTTGACTCATTCCCTTTAGACTTGACCAAAGACACCAGGTGAAGAAAATGACTATTAGAACATGATAAAGGATCTAAATATTGACCTTTTTTAGAGAGATATTTTGCTGAAGAGGTTGCACTAAATCCTTCCCTTAGCAATTTAATAATCTGGTCCTTTCTTACACACAACTAGATAAGTTTATTTCCTTCAAGTTATTTTGACAGAGTGACTAGGTGTGATAAAATTTTTGAGATTTCAACAATTTTCGACATCATATTTTCTTTCGAAAAATTTACCATACTCTTCGCATAATCCACTTTGAGATTCCTTTCACCTAAAGAGATCATTCCCAAATCTTGGTGAATTAAATTATGTTTTCCATTATTCAAAACAATGATTGCAACTAAATTTTCTAAACAATCCACTAGATTTGAACATATATTGTTGTTAGAGACCACCTATGTCACATTTGAAACAAGGATTTATTGGTGCACCTCTTTTGAAACCCTGTCCATCAGAGACTTCTTAAGGTTTGTCTCTGTCATATCAAATTTATATTTGTTAAACATCTCAACCCTGCTATCATTGAATCCCTTAACTCGACATCCGAGGGTATCATTTTCGATATACTATAAGGCTTCAATATTTTCTAGAAACTAATATTCAAAATCACAAATAGACTACTTCTACAAACAACCCGTAATAATATGTCCCAATCTCTTACATATCTCACATTGAAAAGGCACACCTCGATAATTTGATAGTGGTAGGAAGGAAAGCACAACCAATCTCAACTTAATTTCCATTACCAATCCTTTACTTGCATCAACTTCTATCAACACTCTAACTGCCTTCCAATCCACTTGCAATAACTGATCTTCATCTACTAGCAAAAGATTCCCTACTGAAATACCAATTTCCATTAAATCTTTTTAATTCCAAACTAAGGTTGAATCCCTAGAATAAGTAATCACATGTCTTCTTAGAAATGTTTCATACCTATGATTGAACCCATGATGCCACATCCTTAGAGCTAGAATGTATTCCCCCTACATCCACAAACCATACAATGTTACTTACAAATATTTTCTAGATCTAAATTCAAACACAATCAACCTTTCATTGAAATATGAATAACATGTAGATAATCGAGCCTAGGATGCCAAATATTTTCCAACCACTCTCCTATAGCATGAAAAATTAATTTCTTATCCAAAAACTTGCATATCAATCCAATGTTTCAAAAAACCATCATATAATCCACTTTTAATTCAAAGCCCAAAATGCACTAAGAGTTACCTACTTTTTCTTTGACGCATTCTAATTTTCTCCTTCTTTGGATCTTTTCTTTTGCTTCATGTAGAAAGGAAGCTTCCCCTACGTTTCAATCATCATGGGACTTTGAAACTTCAAAATGTTTGTCATTAGCTCTCCATTCAAACCTTATTAGTTTTAGAAAATGGAAAACAATTTTTCAACCCAATATCCTTCCCAAAAATTTGCACCCACTATTTGCAAAACCTAAACCCCTTGAATCCACACACAACAGATTGTTAACAACAAATGCCTATAGAAATGGTTGCTTCATGAAACGTTTTTTCACATTTTTTTTTCTCTATTACTCAACTGGAAGCTAAGGAGTTACTTCCCCCACTTACATTAGGCACAATATAATCCTTTCCAATTAAACGATTTAATGAGTATGACCTTGTGATCACACCCTTTCTCATTATTTTCACATGGGTTCATGACACTAAAACCCATCGCCTTTCCAGGAGGACTTACACCTTATTATTTTATTTTTTTCCATAGAGGGGAATAATGCTTGTCACGAATCTTAAAAACACTACAGTATTCCCAAAATGACTCATCCCCCCAATCCACACTTAAAGTAAGATCAATTTTTAGTTGAAACACAAAAATTCCAATAAACACCTCATCATTTCAGTAAAAGACACCACCCTATTTAGTAAAAATCCATTTTCACCAAAAGACTCCACAAAATATAGAAGAGAATCCCACCAAAAATATATAGATCCTAGCTTCTCCACCAAATCTTGTTATTGAAACTATGGAAACTCCTCCCTACAATTTTATATATTTATTAATTATATATTTTGAAATATCCTAATTATGATTATAATTTTAATAACAAATATAAATTAGTGTAAGTTTAGTAACAAATAACAAATTATAATTTAATATTTTTTTATTATTATTTATTAATTTATCAGATATTATTAATTTATTGTTATTATTATTTTATCTAATGATTCACCTTATGCACCAACATAATATCTAACTATACTACACTGTAAAATATGTGATATCTCATAAAATTTATCTCATTATATGTCATATATAGAAATGTAAGTAATACAGAAAAAAAATATATATATTTTAACTTAAATATGGAAATGTTCTATTTATTTGTTTTCATACCTCTTTTATAAATTATATGTGGATTGGTATCAATAATTACCATATGTTTTATTGAATGATTTACAATCTTATGCCGTGTCTATTTTTTTGGTTGTGATTTCTAGTTGGAGAGTTGTTTAGCTGTGGTAATTGACATCAATGATAAGAAAAACACTATTATAATAAGTGTCTAATTAATTTTTTTTATCGGTAATGTGTAATATTTTAAACTATTAAATTTAATAGAGATGTGACCCATAAATATAGAAAAGCACCATGGAGAAATTTTCCACCAAACTTTCCTGATAAAAAGTTATAAAAAAAGAATGGAAAACATATGTTAATTCCCCTTCTAAAATTTTTTCTTCTAATTAGGTAACCATAAATTAAAATCACTAAGAGAAAAGGACATGAATTCTATTGCATGAGGAAGCAAATTTCTTGAGGAACTTTATCATGTTAAATCCTATTGAGGGAAACTAACTACTATGTTTAATGGAGCTAACTCTATTATTAAATACGCTTAAAAAAAGGATAGGCCTATGTTCCTAGTGGGAAAAGGATATAAGCAAAAAAAGGAATAAAATATTAAAGAAACACGTCAGTTTTGTTGGCAGGATAACATGCCCATAATCCCTCATAGCTAAATCGAATGAGGGGTCACACAGAGAGTGGGGAACAAAACAGAACCACCATGGCTGAGTTGAAGGACAGGAGCGACATGAGTGTCTTCCCTTGTAGTTGAAATGGTTACAACATAGTATTGGGGAACTCTATGAACACTAAGAAATAATTGAAAAGAAGTTGGAGGCTGAGAGGATCCTAGTAACATTCATTCATTATTCCATTCAAAAGGGGAAAATTTAGTGTAGGGGTGAAAATAAAATCCAATAGAGAGAAATAACTCAGAGTGAATGAAAAACAATTGAAGAAGCCAAGAGGGTTAGTTGGTGGAGCATAGAGATAAGTGTCTTGCCAAAGACTAATGAAGCCACTAAGAGTGGTTCACCTTTGAATGAAGAACCAACTAGGAATTTTGTGGATTGATGAAGCTACTGGCCATGACACAGAGATACTCAAGTACTTTTGGTGGATGAGGAAACACGAGGGGTGGCCTTGGGCTAGGAACAATGATGCTTCCACTCCCTAAATAAAAATCTAATAAGGTAATCTATGTGCTTCCATGGTATTTTATGCAGCTGAGGAGCCTTTTCATGTTGAACTCTCTTCCTCTTATGGTTTCCTAAGGACTAAAAAAACCATTGAGCCTGGCTTGCCTTAGGAAACCACTGGGAAGCTTGTTGTCTGAGGAACCTACTTATTGATCAGTAGGTTTCCAACTAGAGAACCTTCCCATATTTTCATATTAATATCCCCTCCTATTGTAATTGATTAGTGCCTTATCTAGGGTAGAAGAAACCACCAAGAGTATCTTGCCTTATGACTGAATAAACCACTAGGAAGCTTGTGGTCTAAAGAGGCTATTGAATCATCACTAAATTTTCGCCAAATTCCTTTCGCATGATATAATAATATTAATCCTCTTATTTGGATATGTAATTATTTATGAATCAATGGACACCTATGATAAAATCTAGCTGAGTTAAAGTGGCTCAGATTGAGCAATGGTTTTTGTGAGGATAAGGAATGGCATTGGGGATCTTGTGGTATAAAAAACCTACTAATTTATCAATAACATGCCATTAAGGAGCCTTCCCATGCAATAATTAAGTTATTCTCCTACGCTAGAGATGTTAGACTCTGTGTTTATAAAATACCTATGTGATGAAGCTAACTAAGATCTAGCCTTGTGATAGGAAAATGGGAAAAATATTGACAGTAAATAAGGAAGAAATTCCTTGCACATTTGATTATATAACTAGCTAGCAGGTAAAGGTGGATTACCTTGGAGGCCTTGTTTCAACTGGAATTACTATTTTTATACTTCTAAGCACTCCTACTCAAGATCTAGAATATGGATCAAGAGTGAATGTCACAAGAAAGGCTTGGCTAAAGTGTGTCTAATGTTGGACGGGGAGTTGGAGTAACAATCTCACTTGTTGAGCACATTTCACTAGATAAGTGTACACTCAAGTCTTTATACGTTTATTTTTAATCACGTGTTTAATGTGTTGTCTTAAGGCCTATAATGGTGACAAATTAATGTATCACTATTTATGTCTATGATCTAGCATGAAATGTGATTTCTTTCACATTCGAGGAATGTTGATTTCGTGTAAGTGATCCAAGATATTTTACTTACAGATGCATCAAAATTACATATAATAGAGCTAATTAACCATGGAACTTGAAACCACATAAATAATCTGGAAATAACCATAAGAACATGAAAATCCTGACACAATGATTTGATTATGGAGTTCTTCCAATTTGGACTATGTCTCCGAGCCTTGCTCAATAGTGGGGAGGCCTTCATTCATTAAGTGGCATAAAAAAAGATAAAAGTACAACAAATATTCTTTACAATCCTTATAGATCCAAGTTTTATGGAAGATGGAAAAATAATGGAGAGCCCAAATTCATAAACAGATAGAACCACTGAACTTCTGGTGACAAATCGTGCAAAAATGCTTATCCAAACACATAAATTTGATAATCAGGCCTTCTGCGGCTTCTCAAAACCTCCCTGCTGTTCAAGGTGAGGTCCCGACATGCTGCCAGGGTCAGGGTATACTGCAAAATATGTTATGAGTTAATTGTCCAGTTCTCCCTGCCCTTTCCCCACACAAATAGTCATATATATAGCTTGGCAGCAATCCCTCAAAACCTCGGAAGTTTGCACATAAGAAACCAAGTTAATCAGGTGAGATCAGGATGGAATGATACACAACAACAACCTTATGATAATGGTGAAACCTCGTTAAAACATGGAAGACCCATTTAACTACGCATAAGGCTTGACAACATGCCTATCGGCGGATAATCCAATGTCAAAACAACAAGCACTCTACAATACACAGACCCAACGAACTTATAGAACGCAACATATAACATATCACATCAGCAGTCCCCATCGCAAATCACAATCAATGCTTGAACCATTGTTGCATCGACCCATACACTTCGATAATAGAGGACCCGATGGGGATATAAAATGCAACATATAAGAATATTGTGCGTGATGTCCTATCACAAATCACAATTGGCGATTATTTCCGAAACGCTTCACAAACACCAACCCTTTTCTGCGATTGCGATATGCGATAAAACAATCGCAACCAGGCTTCTTCGATGTTGATTCTTTAAAACTTTTCCACCTTTGATATACAATATGTGATATAGAAAATTTCAAATTGGCACTATTGGGGGTCAATTATTAACCCGTAACCTATGTTTTCCCTGATATGCGATATGCGGGACCCAATAGTAGCCTGCCATTTAGTGCTTACCCATTTGTTGGGACCTTTGCCATGCCATCTCCTCCTACCACTTAGACAAGTCAAACTTGAACTTCTACTTGTTCTAACTTCTTCATCTAAACTTGGATTTAAGTCACTTTGACACCATTAGAATCAGGATGACAAGCACTTCGATCCGATGCTAAGTTTATCCAAAACTTGCCACTTTAAGTTTTGAGCCTTTTACCATGCCATTGGTACTTTTTTGAAGATCCACCTGGATCAATCCTCCCCATCAAGATATTTTGGACCACCAAAAGCCCTTTCAGTCAATTGGCAAGTGAGGAAATTTCTCCCTCACGTTTTCCTTCTCCATCCATCAATCTTTGCTTGGATGAATTCCTTTGAAGCCCACACGAATGTAAAAACATTAACACATCCAGCACATTGGTTTTATCCTCACTAATCCACACTTTCAACCACTTGCACGAAAAGCTGGTACATCCTTTGCAATCATATACAAACCATATATGTCTCAATAACCCCTCACTTGCCAAGAGTTTATAGCACACACTCCTTGGTCAAGGATTACATAATAAAAACCAATACCTCAAAAATTCATAAGAAAAGGACACAAACATCATCATTTCATTTTGAAGTCATGGAAAACAAATCTTCACTTTTACATTTACTTACATTGCATGATTTACAAACTGGGGCCATAACAAGCTACTATCTCTAAAAAAGCCATATTTTTCTTAATAAAGAAGACCACCATGAATGTAGTGGATTTGTTTGTTGATCATTTTCACTGTTGGCTTCTTTATCAATACTTTCTCAGCATGGAAAATATTGTACATGGCTCCCTAGTGTCCCACTTCATTGTAGTGACTACCATGGCTTTTTCTCCTTCAAACTTTCCTAATCATCTTGGAGCACTCTCCCCTGATGTGCCTCTGATAGGGGTTTATGGATCCCTCACTGTCACTGGAATGTGGTGAGGTTCCATTATCATCTGTCATCAGTAAGTTGCTAGTTGCTTTGGAGAAATCCCCATCTTCCTTCTTGACATATTCGAGTCCTACATGACAAGGCAATTCCTCCACTTTGATGGGGTTTAAGATGCCCTGGCCATTAATGCTAATGCCATCTTCCTGATACCCCATTTTCTTCAACTGTGTGGATTAGATACCTGTAGTATGTTTTTCAAAAATAGAAAAATCATCACCAGGAAAGGTACATGAAGCTGAAGAGTCACTTTTCACCTCAAGGAGGTTATGTTTCACTTTCCCAAGGCTTCGTCCTTGGCTTGCAACTCGCGTAGCAACCTTTGTTTTTCCCTTTTAGCTTCATGTAGGAGTCTCTTTAGCTCATTATTTTCTACTTGAATGCTTTGGTTGATCTCCTCAAGTTCCTGGAGCCATGCCACATTGGGTGTCCCTTTTTTCTTTGGTACAATATCTATTGATACCTTTGTTTCATTGCCTAAATCAAAACGTAAATCGACGGGTCCATCTGTTGTGATCCCGAGAGCTACGATCTTACTTTTGTCACTAGAATCTGACCCCGAGTCAATTGGTCTACCTCATGTAAATCTTGCAGCTATGACATTCTCATCTTCCTCTGGTTCATACTTGTGATCTTGTTGTAGGGTGGAAGTTATCTTCTTCCTCTCCCTTTTGTCATTCCTTCTAGGCCTCAACTCAGGGTGCAATTTCCAGCAATTCTCTTTGTCATGTCCCTCTTTCTCACAATGTGTACAAGAGGGATTTTCTCCTCTTCTCTAGGTTGTTGTGACTCTTTTTGGGTGGTCATTTTCTTCATGAGTCCCCCTATTCTCAAGATGCATGGCCTTCACACTAGCCTCATCAATAGTAGCAGGCTCAAACAATAATAATGAATTCCATATGTAACTATGTAAGGAACCGATATACTTAGTTACAATCTCTCGTGAATCTAATGGAATGCTCAAATTTAGTGCTTGTTTCCTAAATTCTTCATTGAAGTTTTTCTCATTTGACCCTTTCTTTGCCTTTGGTGTTTCCATTTCATTACTGCTTTTTGTTTATATCCCAGAGGGTAAAACTGATTCTTCAATGCAGAAACAAAATTTGACCATGAGGAAAGAAGGTTACCCATTTTTTTGTTGCCTTGCAATCTGCTATCCCACCAAACGAGAGCGGTGCCACTCAGTCGAAGGGATGCCAACTAGATATTTTCCTCATCTTCTTTGATCTGTTGGATCCGGCAGTAGACCTCAATCTGCCTAATCCAATTGTTGAGCTTTTCTGCATTACACTCTCCAACATACATAGGCAAGTCAAACTTTACATCTAGTTTAAGGAAAGGTTTCTTAGATGTATGTCTGGAGTCGTGATTGGAGTGATGAGAACTATCACTTGAAGAAGGAGAAGGAGGGGGATCTTCTCCACCATCTCCTTGACGTGTCGATCCATGATCATCTGCATCTTTCTTCTCTTTTTTTGAGACAAGTTTTGAGCGATAATCACATCAAAATTCATTTGTTGACACGTTTCGAACTAACAAGTGTGGTTCATCGTCAGGAAAATATGAAGAACCAGATCCAGGCATAGCTTAAATAGAGAGAGATCATTCAAACATTTGGAAAGAAACAACTATAATTGACCAAGAAACAACTATAATTGACAACGGGGATAGGGTAACAACTATATTTGACTAGTCCAACAGATATTTAATTCATTAATTAATTTGTTAGACATAATTATTTTTAATTCATATGAACTTGAATAAATCTAATTTAAAAATATTTTTAACATAGGAACTATAATCAAAATATTTATTAGTTTACCAAAAATAATCATTTTTAATTCATATGAACCTAAATAAATCTAATTATAAATATTTTCATTACCCTCATTATCTTTGCTAATAAAAGAATTAAATAACTCATAATGTAGTATATTATATTTATTCTAATTAGTTAATTCTATTACTAAACCTATTTTTATATAACCATATATGAATAATTTTTTATTAAAAATATATAAACTCATCCAACCTATGAGGTACTATGGTATTAACTAGAAAAAAAAATTATAGATAAATTTATAAATAAATTTATAGAATAAATTTAATTTAAATCAAAATATTTATTAGTTTTCCAAAATTAATCATTTTTAATTCATATGAACTTAAATAAATCTAATTAAAAATATTTTGATTAGCCTCATTGTCTTTACTAATAAAAAGAATTAAATAACTCATAATATAGTATATTATGTTTATTCTAATTAGTTAATTTTATTACTAATCCTATTTTTATATAACCAAAAATGAATATATATTTTTTTAAATATATAAACTCATCCAACCTATGAGGTACTATGATATTAACTATAATAAATTTATAAATAAAGGATTATTAATTACTAAATAAATTGGTTAACTCTTTTAGTCAAATTAGAATATGATAAGGCATACACCTAAATGATAATCAATTAATATATGATTATAATTTTAAACATATTCATTTATATATAAATTATTAAGAAAAACATCTACTAAAATTATAGAACTTCACCTCAATAATATGGCAGGCTTTCTTTATCCATAAAAAAAAAAAAAAAAAATCATAGGAAACCAAAAACAACAAAACAATAGAATGGGAAATCCACTCGAGCAAGAAGACGAGGGAAAAAAGCAGAAAGAAAACAAGGGGAAGAGAAAGGGGGGGTTAGGCTGGGCTAAGAGGAAAGGGCAGAGATCCAACAACTACTAATCTTCCTGTCGTCGTCCCTATTGAGATTGATCGACCTCCTTTTGAGTTCTACGGCCTCCCTAAACTTCCAACGATGAAAATGAGCAATCTTATAAATAACCTTAGCCTCCACAATACATATATGATGCTTAGTATTCTCCATGTGTTTAGCCAAGGCTAAAGTTCAGGTCCTCCCATGCTTTATGTCAGATGCGTGCTCATGAATCCTTTGATCAATAGAGTGCCCAGTTTCACCAACATAGGGGGTCCCACACGAACAAGGAATAACATAAATAACTTTAATGTCCTTGGGGTCAACCAAGTCTTTAACATATCTAAGGGAGCTACAAATGGTTTTTAGGGGTTTGAAGGTAGAGGGAAAATTATGCCTACTGAGGATTCTCACAATCCTGTCAGTGGTCCCCTGAATGAAAGGGACTCAATCTATGGGGTCTTTCAAAAATCTTTCTTCTCGTGTTGGAGAGCCTTCTTGTACTCTGAAAACATTTTGTCCACTTTCTCTGCCATATTGTAGAATACCTTACGGAAATTTTGTTCATATTCGCAACGAGCTTCTTCATTGGCCATGTTTCTTATTTGTTGTGCACGTCCTCCTTCAGGTTCAAAGGACTTAAGTGTTCCTTATCCTTCTCACAACTTATTATGGGTTAGCGTATACTTATGCAATTTGCAACTACAAAGACCGGCTCCGATACCAAACTTGATCCAAGATATTTTACTTGTAGATGCATCGGAATTACATATAACAAAGCTAATTAACCATGGAACTTAAAAGCACATAATTAGTGTGGAAATAACTAGAAGAACATCAAAACCATGACAAAATGATTTGATTAGAGAGTTCGTCCAATTTGGACTACGTCTCGGGGCCCTACTCAATAATGGTGATGCTTTCATTTATTAAGTGGCATAAAAAGAGATAAAAGAAAAAGAAACATTCTTTATAATCCTTATACATCCAAGCTGGGAAATGGACAAAGAATGGAGAGCCTAGATTTAGAAACAGACAGAACCACTAAACTCATGGCAACAAATTTTGCAAAAACGCCTATCCAAACACCCAATTTGGATAATCGGGCCTTCTGCAACTTCTCGGAACCTAACTCCTGCTCAAGGAGAGGTCCCACCCTACTGCTAGGATCAGGGTCTACTACACTATATATTCTGAGTTAGTCAGCCAATTCTCCCTGCCATTTTCTGACACAAATAGTCATATATATAGCATGGTGGAAAAACCTCAAAGCACTGGTAGTTTAAACATAAGAAACCAAGTTAAGTAGGCGGGCTCATGACAGAATGATACACGACAACAACCTTACAATAATGGTGAAACACCATTCAAACATGGAAAACCCATTCAACTGTGCATAAGGCTTGGCAGCATGCCTATCGACTTTTCCAACTATTGGCAGACAATCCAAAGCCAAAACAACAGGCACTCTGCGATACACAGAACTTCTGGAATTATAGAGCACAACATATAACATATCGCATCTAGCAGTCCCCATTGCAAATAACAATCAGCGCTTGAACCATCGGCGCATCGACCCATACACTCCATTAACAATGGACCCAACGGTGATCCAAGTGGAAAATGGCATTAAACCATGGTATTCATCCACCCATGTTATTCATCCACCCATGGAACTTACCCATGGTATTGTAAGTGGCATTCAATCATGGTATTTATCCACCCATGTTATTGTAAGTGACATCCACCCATGGTATTCATTCACCCATGGTATTTTCCCATGGTATTGTGACATCCACCCACCATATTCATTCACCCATGGAATTGTGACATCCACCCATGGAATTTTTCAAATCTCCCAAGATCTGGATCATTGGTATCAGAGAAGTTTGATTCAATGGGAATGAGGGTTTGATGTATATTTTATTTTCAAGTTTTGCAGCAATATTCAACAAACTTTTGTCACGTGCTACGTTCTTCACAGAGCGTTTTCTTGGGCCAAGTAGGAAGAATTTTTATTTTTTCTTTTTTTTGTAGGAATTTTTTTGGGCGATGAGTTTGCAGATCAAATCTGAATTTTTTGGTGTAAAATTTAGAAAAAAAAAAATAACAGATCTGGATTCCTTGTGAAAAAAATACATAAATTCAAAAAAAACAATCGGCTAAATCAGAGTCTGGATGAGGGAGATATCGTTGATTTAAAATCAGTTATGTTGCAGAAATGTTTCTGACGGTAATTCGTGGATGACAACTCTCCTATCTCCTTTTTCTGAAATTTTGGTGCAAAATTTTAGAAAATTGATTGTAGATCTGAGCTCCTCTTGAAAAATTGTTCCATTTCAAAAAAAAATGGGTCAAATCGGAGTTCAAATGTGGGAGATATTGATGATTTAAAGTCAAGTATTTTTTCAGAACTTTTGTGATGCTAGAAAAGTTGCAGCGTGAATATGAGATTATAGAGTGTCCAGATAAGGATTTCCAACACAGGAAAGTGAAAAATGGTCCTTCTGTTTCCAAAAACAGGTTATAATAAATATTCTGAGTTAGATTGACAGAGTTATTTCCATTTTAATTCTGGAGCAACATTCGGAGCGGGTTCCCGTTGGAGACATGCCCTCCCACCCCACTTAGTAGGCACTTCCTTGACATTCATCAGTTTCAGCATAACAGCATTCATCTTGGGTTATTTGGAAATGTTCCCTCCCACCCCAAGCTATGTAGGCACCTACTATTTCATCAACAACCAACATCATGGTTATGGGTCAACTACACAAAATCCTTATCATCAAAGTCCATTTGCTAGGCCGCACACTATTAGTATCACAGTTGGTCACAAGCATTACAGGGTATCTCTATCCTCGAATCTTTTTTTATGTTGGTTATGGGTCATCCACAAACCCACACTTCATCGAAGTCCATTTGCTAGGCCACACACTATCAATATCACAGTTGGTCACAAGAATTATAGGGTATATCTATCCTCGGATCTTCATTCATCATGGTTATGGGTCATCCACAAACCCACACTTCATTGAAGTCCATTTGCTAGGCAGCGCACTGTTAGTATCACAGTTGGTCACATGCATTACAGGGTATCTCTATCCTCGGATTTTTTTTCATCATGGTTACGGGTTAACCACATAAAACCCTTCTCTTTAGTGGCTCTTCATATTCAACAAAGGCTTCACAGGAGGGAATTTCATGCAATGGGGACCATTGCTTCTTAAGGAGGGAGGAATGATCCAAGTGGAAAATGGCATCAACTAATGGTATTCATACAACCATGTTATTCATCCACCCATGGAATTTACCCATGGTATTGTAAGTGGCATTCAATCATGGTATTTATCCACCCATGGTATTGTAAGTGACATCCACCCATGGTATTTGTCCATGGTATTGTGACATCTACCCATGGTATTAATTCACCCATTGAATTTGTTAGTGTCGGTACCTTCATCCTTCCATCAGTGATCAAAATTCTCTTTTTGCATACATTTTAGGTGTCTCATCCAATCAGCTGCATTCCATTAGGTCATGGATCATCTGATGGTAGTGGTTCTTTATCAAAATTCCATCATGCTTTTCATCTGCTGGCTTATTTACACATGTGCAAGCCATTTACTATCATTTTTATTTCATTTCAGTTGCAATAGTTATTTTAGGGTTTTCAAAGCCTCATTAGGTCTATGGTTTGTCACCATAGTCATGAAAAGCTCAATAATGGTCATCAGGTGCATGAGGAGGTCTAATAAGGTCTCAGCATCAAAATTTCAATAATGATATACTCAGTAATTGAATTTTTCCTCAAAACCCTGTTTTGAGGAAAAACAGAGTTTTTATGTTCTATGTAAAAAATTTCATGTAATTTTAATTTTCCTATATGTAATAAGTATCATCTACAGCCTTGGGTCACCTTGCCAAACTCCTACGCTCCAGCTCCTACAAAACAGACAAGAAAATCCAAGCATTCGTCCACCAAATGACAAAAAGTGAGCCAAACTGCAAAATAGAGTTTTTAAAGAACAAAGTGAAAAATAACACTTTAGAAAGTGGGTTTTCTAAATGAAAAAATTAAAAGTCAAAAGTATATAAAGTGTTCATTAGTGTTGAAGACTTCATTTGTGCAAGTGAGAGAGAGCAAAAGAGGAAAAATCACGTTTTGAGGCAAATTGAAGAAATTCACAGCAAAGTTCACAGTTTATTCATGGTGCGGCACACCTGGGCATAGGCGCGACGCACCTGGTCGATGTGGCACACCAGGCATAGAATTTGCATTGAAACTTCAACTGGCATGGCGCACCAATCTGCCAAGCCTATAACTCTTGGAAATTAACCTCCTAATCTTCAAAATCTTCAAATTCCATCCCTCCAAGTAAGTAAACCCTCCATTTGCCATTAAAAAGAGATTTGGTCATCATCCATAGTGTTTTGTAATTTGTCATTCTTTCTATTTAACTCCCCTACATCATTTTCATATTCCTCTCCAGTAAAATTTCACTCATTTCATTCGCTTTCCCCCTCTCATTCACACTCATCTTAACCCCCTATCCAAAACCCTAAAACCCTAACACTTATTCCCACTATTCCCCAAACCCTAATTTATATTCCCAAACTCCATCACTCCCTAATAACCATACAGTTAGCATCAAAACCTTCCACTCGCCAGTCCTATTCATCAAATCCAAAGAAGAAAAAAACAGTCACCTACTCTTGACATAAAATCTCTTCATACTCATTATTTTGCACCATACAGTGGCAAACATGGAAATAGATTTAGCTTATGAAAGAGATGAGGAAACAGTGAGTGATTCCTCCCAAGAAATTCATGCGCCGAGAAGACCACATAAGGGAGGAAATCACTTTCATTTCACATGAGGTTTTTAGAAGCCCTCAAGTGACCCCATCAGTTTTTCAAGAGGAAGGAGGGCCTTCAAATCAACTAGAGGTGCATGAGACTCAAACTATAGCTCAAGCTACAGGGGTGCCAGTATATGTTACTTACGAAAATGGGACAAGGAGGCTATTTGCAGCTGCAAAATGAGTACTATCTCAACCTGGGGTGGAAGGGATCTCGTTCCCTTCATCAGATCATAGGCAAATGCTATCTTCACCTGGGGTGAAAGGGGCTTTACCTTCTTCCTCAGCAAAGCAAGTACAAAACATAAGAAAGAAACCATTGCATGAGGAAAGGCCTTTTGAAGGTCAGGAGAGAAATTTCATTTTGATTCAGGATGATGATGCTGATTTGGTCTCCCAAAGCTCAACACTCAAGGAGATCATCAAAGAGAAAGAATCCAACATTCATGCCTTAGCTCTTAACCTTGAAATGGCTAAGTGGATCATCAATTACCTTGAGCAAAGGAACAAGTAGTTGGAGGATAAGTAGACAATCATGGAGCTGCAAACCATAACATAAAACAAGCAAGCAGCAAAAAGAAAGAAAGTCAAGTTAACACCCTTTGAGCAAGAGATTGATGCTGACCAGGAATCTTGGCTAGAGAGGGAAAATATGCACTTGGAGAAGCTGTTTGAAAAGGCCAACAACGAGAAAAAGATGTTGCGGCACATGGCGTATCATGATTTGGCACGAAATAAAATTTGCATAGCTAGGATAAGGTGCCTAAAGGCCAAGTTGAAGAATACTTTGACGAGCAAGAAAAACGAAGATAAACTCAAGATCTTGGCAGAAGCTTCCTTGGCCTAGCATAGTACTTGATGTAGGTCATTCATGCCAAATTTCAAGGAATTTGGCAAACTTTTTGACAATTTTGAATTTTTGAAGGAAAAAATAGGTTTTCCTGACAGGTGCGTAGCACCACCTAGCGCTCGCTTTTTATGGGGACCCCCTTTGGAGGAAAACTTTACATTTTTGGATTCCGCATGTAAAATTATGAATACCCAGAAATTACTAGAAATATTTGACAAGTTTTGGGTCACAAAAAAGGGCCAAAAACACCTAAAAAATGCCCTCTCTACCACTTTTTGGCCACACAGGAAGCAGTGTTGGGAGAACTGATTTTTGGAGGGGCAAATGGGCACCAAAATCCGAAATTCCACTTGTTATAGAAAGTAGACAGATAGGTATTTCCAACAAGCCTACTTGGAGTAAATTTGGTGAAGGAAAAGGCATCTAGATGCAGCTGGGAAAAAGCATTATGCACAGAAAAAGTGGCGCTACACACAGGATGAAAAGGTATCAATTTTACCTAAAAACTCTGTTTTTCACCTAATTTTCTTCTAGTTTTACTTTTTCTCTCTTATGGTCAAATTCATGAGCTTACATGATGTAAATTGATGTAATATGATGTAAAAATGATAAAAATGGACTTGATAAGGTAGATACATCAGTTGTAGGTGGTTTGGAGTTGAATGAATCAGTTTCCTAGGTTTTAGAGGCAAGCTGTTCCACTGCCTATTTTTGTGTTCCTAATTAGAAATGGTTGAAACCACCCCTCTTCTCATGGATTTTAACCCTGATGGAAAGCACAGGTGGTTTGGAGGTCTATATCATATGTTTTTCCAGTCATTTTCAAAGGTTGGGCTCTTGTGAAAGCTTTGAGCATCATTGTGCATTAATCTCTGCAGTTTGGCAAGGAAATAGACCAGGGTTTGCAACATTTTGTGGGATTTTTGGGGCAAGGTGATTTAGTATTGTTTTTCCTTCTATAATTCAAGTTATCATGTGTTTATGTGTGCCTTTATCTCTCTTTGTTCATCTTAACTAAATGAATCAAGTATAAAGGTGGAAATCGTTGATGTTGCAGTGCTCTACCTTAGGGTTTGTTTAGCTTTTCATGTTTTCTACTATTTGAAGAGGATCCCTGATACTTTCATGCACTCTCCAACTCCTCACTAGTCTAAATACTCTCCATTTCACTTATTTCAAAGTACTAAAGCATTTTCCTACCTCGCCCCAC
This sequence comes from Pinus tabuliformis, assembly GCA_031772625.1. Taxonomy (NCBI): domain Eukaryota; kingdom Viridiplantae; phylum Streptophyta; class Pinopsida; order Pinales; family Pinaceae; genus Pinus; species Pinus tabuliformis. The sequence continues at coordinate 570,084,688 of CM062809.1, read as the reverse complement.
AGAAATATCTACAAGACTGAGTTCATTCCCCGGCCCCAAAACTGCCTTTCACTTTTCATCCAGCAAACCAACATAAAACTCAATCAAACTCCTATGTGCATTTACCTAGCCTAAAATTAGTCTTTACATCATCTCAAGCTTCATTTGCTATATTTTCTTGAGATTGACAAGGAGAGAGCCCTCTCCCGACCTTGTAGGGCTAGCTACCAGGTTAAGTGTGGTTTGATGTTACCCTAGACCTACCTTTCTCAACCTGATGTATATTTAGGCCCTAACAGAATTGACCCATTGTATTGTGACGTCCACCCATGGTATTCATTAACCCATGAAATTAACCCATAGTATTGTGACATCCACCCATGGTATTCATTCAACCATGGAATTGACCCGTGGTACAATGACATCCACCCATGGTATTCATTCACCTATGGAATTGACCCGTGGTATTGTAACTAAAAAATACTATAAGAAACAAGTCGCATTTTGTAAAAGGGCAGATGGTCTACCACAATGTAGCCTTTATAGTTATTATCGGTATTAATAAAAAGTTTCTTTGTGATTTTATTTACTGTGTGCTTTGTCATTTTCTTTCAAGCATTGCAATTCTTCAAATCTTGGCGGCCTCCCCCACAAGATCCATTTCAATCTTTTAGATCTTGGGGGCCTCCCCCACAAGATCCATTTCAATCTTTTAGATCTTGGGGGCCTCCCCCAAGATTCGGATCAAATAGGGATATAAAACACAACATATAAAAATATTGTGTCTGATGTCCTATAGAAAATTTCAATCGATGATTACTGCCAGACTGCTTCACAAACACCAACCCTTTTTGTGATTGCGATATGCGATAAATCACATTGTAACTGGGCTTTGCCAGGGCCAATTCTTTAATACTCATCCACCTCTGATATGCAATATGTGATATTGAAAATCGTAAATCAACACCATTGGGGGATGATTCTTAACCTGTGACCTCTATTTTCTCTTATATGCGATATGCGGGACCCAATGGAAGTCTACCACTTGGCGCTTCCCCATTCGCTGGGACCTTTTCCATGTCATCTCCTCCTGCCACATGGACAAGTCAAACTTGAACTTTGACTTGCTCTAACTTCTTCATCGAACTCGAATTTGAGTGTCATTCGCACCGTTGGAATCAGGATGATGAGAACCTCGATTCGATGCTAAGTTTATCCAAATCTTGCCACTTTGAGTTTTGATCCTTTTACCATGCCACTGATACTTTTTTTAAGATCCACCTAGATCAGTAAAATTCCTAGGTAATTGACTAGATTTTTGTACGAATTCAAGAGCTTATTTTTTTTTTATTATAAGTCCAGGAAACATATAGATCTATGGACTATTATGGGCCCAAGGGATGAATCTAGGGATGAATCTCTATCATATTTATTTCGTAGTTAAAGAATTGGCTATTAAACCTTGTCTTGCCAATGCTATGCTTAGGAAGGATAGTGTTTATGTGATTATAAACCATATATGTGTGTGTGTGTGTGTGTGCATGTATGTATATATAACCTTAGGAGATATCGATGAAAGTATATTATATATGTTTTACTAATTTACGTATATGTTTGTATCGAACAAGTTGGGCCAAGCCTAGTTAATTCTTAGAAATTATTGCATAATATATATATCTATATATCTATCTATCTATCTATCTATATATATATATATATATATATATATATATAGATATAGATATATATGTTAATTTTAGGTATGTTTTATGCTAGAGCAATTTACTTAAATTTTCACAGTTAGCAATCACATCAGCATCAAAGTAAACTGTAGATAGAACATAAATAAAAATTAGAGAAGACAAGCCAAGACAAGAGGACACAAGATGTGGTGCCAGCCAGGGACAAACCCCAGTGTGGGGAAACCATTGATAAATTCTTCTTTTATGTTCTTCAAAGTTTAGCAGAGAAAGTGAGAGAGATAGTACATTTACAATAGAAGTCAACACTTTGACTTTCGATATCTGCAGAGATCAGTTGAAGACATATTGCTTCAACTGATTGTCTAAGGTGACTCCTTCACCTATCATAGTATTGCATCTTGCCATTTTACGCACCTTACCGTGTAGCACAATGATGCCCTATCACAGTGCTGGACCTAGATGACTGAGCTACTTGCATCTTCCATGGTCTCATTGATCATCAAGCTTCCCATGCTTATGATTACATTCATCATGATGTTGTCCATGCTCCAAGTATCATTGTGTTGCCCATGCACATGATCTCATAGATCATGCTGCCCATACATCATGTTGCCCATATACACTATGCATCATGCTGCTCATATATCATGCTTTCATTTGTCATGATGCTGCTCATGTACATGATCTCATTCATCATGTTACCCATATTCATCGTGTTGCCCATTATGTTCCCATTATGCTGAACCAAGTCTGGTCATGAACTATGACCCAACGCTTTCTCCACACACTTCCCTCCAAGTCCTCTACACCTATTGTCTTTTACTATGACTAGTTAGGGCTTGTTTTTGCTGCAACAACCCTTCATTAAGCCCACAAATCAGTCTTGAATTTACTGCGGCCTAGGCAAGGAGTAAAGCCTTTCTTGTGAGTTGTTGTTCTGGGCATATGGTAGCCTTTAAAAACTCAACGCGGGATTGTTTTGGGAGGCTAGGCCTGCAATCTACCTCAACTGGTTGTGGTCCTCCAATAGCCCACAAAGACCACCCTCTTCTAGCCCTCAAACAGATCCATAATACTTCCCATCAAACTCAGCCTTCCTCCAAGAGAGCTTGACCCCTCTACTAGCAACTCAGACTCCAAAATAGTGAGCTCTAATTGCTGCCTATATCAACCTGTGGCTAGGGCATCACCATTAAGCTAGCATTTTACTCTTGGTGTCTCACTCCTTCTCCAAAAACCCAAGACATGGAGAGGAGGAGATCACCTCAAGGATGTGTGTCACAAATGACATCAAATCCTCTTCTATTTATACCAAAAGCATATAGGTTGAATAGACATGACGTTTGGGCTTCTTGAGCCTACATAAGTTGCTGGTCGGCTTGATAATAATTCCATAATCAAAATAAATTCATATCTCCATAAATACTTATCAAAATCAAATGATCTTTAGATCAATCCTACACCTCTCGACGAGAGGGATCCAATAAAAATATCAGCTACCATAAATAAGCTGACTAACATGGAGTTTGGCCCTAGTTGCCAATTTTAACTCTCCCTCTCAACTAGGGAGAACTCCATCCGCTAATCCATATGTCCGACTGTATTGTCTCTGCCATCAATGCCCTGCACTACTCTGCTTAGCTCAGCTCAACTCTTGCTCAGATCTTGCTCAGCTTTGCTCAGCTCTACTCAGCTCTTCTGGCTCTACTCAGCTCTGTTGGCTCTGCTCAGCTCTGCTTTGCTCAGCTCTGCTCAACTTAGCTCTGTTGAACCAAGAAGAAGAATAATTGATCGATAATGTCTCATAACATTCTCCACTGACACGAAGTCAGTCTTAGAGTGTATAGCACTAGTCCCAGACCAGTCTCAACTGACCCAAAGTCAGCGTCATAGTGGGTACCACTCCTACCACTGGTCTCAGACCAGTATCATCAGTCTCAAAGTGTGTACCACTAGTCCCAGGCAGTCTCAACCGACCCGAAGTCAGTGTCATAGTATGTACCACTCTCACTGGTCCCATTAGTCTCAGAGTGTGTACCACTGGTCCCAGACTAGTCTCAACCGACCCGAAGTCAACGTCATAGTATGTACCACTCTCATTGGCTCTACTCAGCTCTACTGGCTCAGCTCTGCTTTGCTGGATTTTTCAGCTCTGCTCAACTTAGCTCTGCTGAACCAAGAAGAAGAATAATTGATCGAGAATGTCTCATACCATTCTCCACTGACCCGAAGTCAGTCTCAGAGTGTATAGCACTAGTCCCAGACTAGTCTCAACTGACCCAAAGTCAACGTCATAGTGGGTACCACTCTTACCACTGGTCTCAAACCAGTATCATCAGTCTCAGAGTGTGTACCACTAGTCCCAGACCAGTCTCAACCGACCCAAAGTCAGCGTCATAGTATGTACCACTCTCACTGGTCCCAAACCAGTCCTCCACTGACTCGAAGTCAGTCTCAGAGTATGTACCACTAGTCCTAGACCAGTCTCAACTGACCTGAAGTCAACGTCATAGTAGGTAAAACTCCTACAACTAGTTCTAGACCTGTATCATTGATCCTAGACCAATGAAGGTCATCCTAGCATAGGGAGTACGGTAGATACAGTGATGCATCCATCGGTACTACTATGGTCCCTATCCACATTTCCCTACTCATTGATCAGATGAAAGGTACTTCCCATGAGTCTCAGACTACATGGGTAGGATGCCTCAACAGGAGAACTTAATAAATCCTATCCTCACAGGAGAACTAATCATCCTGCTACACAATTGCCATGGAGAACACATAATGCAGGCCTCACAGGAGAGCTAATCATCCTGCTACATAATCGTCATGGAGAACACATCATCTAGATCTCATAGGAGAGCTAATCATCCTACTACATAGTCGTCATGGAGAATACATGATCCAGACATCACGAGAGAACTAATCATCCTGCTATATAGTCATCATGGAGAACACATCATCCAAATCTCACAGGAGAACTAATCATCCTGCTACATAGGAGGGTGAATCATCTTGTCCCATAAGAGAGTGAGTCATCTTGTCCCACAAGAGAGCGAAACATCTTGTTCCAGTATGCACCGCCAGGGGAGGGTGAGTCACCCTGTGGTCGTATGTTTCTCCAGTAAGAACTGAAATCCCCCAGAGCTCCCAGAGCTCAATGTATGTGACATTTAGGACCCTTTTACAAGGGTCTCTCGATGACTCCAAGTCGTTCAGGAAAATCACAAATTAGATTTTTCCCCAGGGCTCTGACAAAGTGTAGTGACCTGTATATCATCTTAATGCGATAGAACCTCCTTGCTCATTGACCTACCATAGATAAGGTAGTATCTGATGTCTATCTACTGGAGAAATTATTGAATACAGGATTCCTCAATAATAAAATCCCACCTCTGGTTGTCACAGAGAATCACAGTGGTATTCACCATGTGTACTCACTGAAGAGTTTCCACAACCAGGCAACTTCATACAAGGTCATACTCGTGTTATGTATCCAGTCTCGACAGTACTTATAACGACTGACTTCTTCTTCCTACTCATCCATGATATCGAAGCAGAATCCAAAGAGAACCAGCACTGAGAAGTGATCTAGTGATCCTCCACACTGCCTACCTAGTCAACATTCGAATAATCATGCAATTTTCATATTTTTGGCAGTGTATCTCAATCCATGAGAGATTGTGCCCTGAAGATATCTCAAAAGATTCTTGGCACCAATCCAATGAGGCTCATGCTGCTCATATATCATGCTTTCATTTTTCATGATGCTGCACATGCACATGATCTCATTCATCATGCTGCCCATACATCATGTTGCCCATATACATCATGCTACCCATATTCATCATGCTACCCATTATGTTGCCCATGATCTCATGCATCATGATGCCCATTATGCTGATCCAAGTCTGGTCATGAACTATGACCCAACGCTTTCTCCAAACGCTGCCCTCCAAGTCTTCTACACCTGCTGTCTTTTACTGTGACTGGTTAGGGCTTGTTTTTGCTGCAACAACCCTTCATTCAACCCACAAATCAGCCTTGAATTTACTACAGCTTAGGCAAGCAGTAAATTCTTTCTTGTGAGTTGTTGTTTTGGGAATATGGAAGCCTTTAAAAACTCAACGCAGGCCTGTTTTGGGAGGCTAGGCTTGCAACCTACCTCAACTGGTTGTGGCCCTCCAAAAGCCCACCACGATAGCCCTCTTCTAGCCCTCAAACAGATCCACAATACTTCCCATCAAACTCAGCCTTCCTCCAAGAGACCTCGGCCCCTCTACTCGCAACTCAGACTCCAAAACGGTGAACTCTGATTGTTGCCTATATCAACCTGTGGCTAGGGAATCACCATTAGACTATGGTATTACTCTTGGTGTCTCACTCCTTCTCCAAAAACCCAAGACGTGGAGAGGAGGAGATCACCTCAAGAATGTGTGTCACAAATGACATCAAATCCTCTTCTATTTATACCAAAAACGTATAGGTTTAATAGACATGACGTTTGGGCTACTTGAGCCTACATAAATTGTTGGTTGGCTTGATAATAATTCCATAATCAAAATAAATTCTTATCTCCATAAATACTTATTGGAATCAGATTATCTTTAAATCAATCCTACACCTCTTGATGAGAGGGATCCAATAAAAATATCAACTGCCATAAATAAGCTGACCCACATGGATTTTGGCCCTAGTTTCAAATTTTAACAATATATAATGCTAGGCTACACCAAGGCTCAAATAACCTTAAAAAAGGTGGCATATCATGCATATGAATTGTGTCATAGCTAAGTGTCAAGGGTTGAGGGAGCCCCAAACATACACTTATACATGTGTCACGGGGTTGGAATTTCAGGGCATGTAGGAGCTAGGAGGTTTGACTATTATATGTCATGTGATCAGGTACCATTCCCAAGGGTGGAAGAGGAGGAAATCCAAGCTGTTGATATTGAACATTACATAAACCACCATTTCCCATGTTTTTGATGACATGGACTAACCACCTATAATGGATCCTTATCTTTGGAAACATGATCGTTGAATAACTCATGCAGTTTTTGGTCTAATGGAAATCATGATTTCCAACAAGTTGTATCAGAGCGTAGGTCATAAGTTTTATACACACCTGACTCAGGTTGGGGGGGATATTATTAGAAATTGGATAGACTAGTGCTTCCAACGTGTTTTGTAACATGGACTATCTACCTATGATGGATCCTTATCTTTTGTGATGCAATCGTTTACTAACACCTACTAGTTTTGGCCTAATGACAATTGTGATTTCCAAAAATTGGATGTTGAGGGAGTATCGACCATCCTCATAATTCCATAAAAGTTACCCTGGAGGTTGTAAAATGAGGTTAGGACAAAATTTGGGATTTAGTCATCGAGATAATGTGGCACAATGGGGTTGGTTTCCTGGCATTTGGTATAATGTGACAAAGGACTCCATACGTGTTTTATAATGTGATATATGAATTACCTAAGGAATGTAGGGTTTGGTTGTATCGATGGCCAATCTAGAAAGCATGTTTCCAAGTGTGACATGGAAAAACTTAATAATCTTGGTGAAGGTTGACATTAGTGTGATGGGGTCCCCTAATGTAGGACACACCACCCCAACAATAGGGATGGGTAACATGACGATGTTATCCATTTTAAGGTTTAAGGAAGTTGAAAAGGATTGAAAATTTTAGACCACATTTGCATAAGTGGACTTTGGATGTTAGGTCATCAAAGTAACTACCAAGTTCTACCCTTAGTAGAGGGTACAGATGGTAGGGTGTGTGTTATAGAGTGGCATTAGAGCTTCCAAGTTCAACACTTGGACTAGATGGGATCTATCATAGAAGAAATGAAGACATAGTGTTATGTCTCTATTAAAGAGTAAAATGGTTTGATAATTGCTTGTTGTAGGTGTTGGTTATAGAATTATGATCATGGCTTGTATATTGATTATTTGAAAGTAGAAAGTGATTCTGGGTGTAACAGTGTAATGGATGGTTATGTGTTAAGTAGGGATTTCATGTAGGTCTTGTGATGCATTTTCCAAATGTGAAAATTTATAAGTATGATAGATAAATGTGGTTCTTTAATGACCCCCTTGAGTTATTGATTCCATGACCGTGAGCCTTGGAAAATAGACAGAGCTTAATTTCTACTACTAGCCTCAACGAGAAGGTTGACTTGTGAAATTGATAATTTTGGTTAAAATTCAAAAAAATTTGATCTTCCTTAAAGCTTTATAATGGTTGTCTCGGTAAGAACATTGATTGTAATTAAAATTTATGGTTTTGGTAAAAGTTTTTAAAACTATGTAGGCATGATTATAAATGAATTGACATGCTCATGTGCATGCAAATTTTGATTTTGAAAATTATGCTAAGATATAAGTATGCCTAATTATGTACTGGATTTTAAGACATGTGACTAGTCAATGAACTGAGATATGTGTGCAGTTACAAGACATCATGCTTGATAGAGCATGAAAGCATATTAATTAATGTGTGAATGATGCTAATGGTTGAATGCATGTGGTGGCACATAAAGAGACTCAATACAATAAGAAAAGAGTCACTTATAAGAGCTCTCAGACACTTGAGACAACATGGTATAATGCTAGAAGAGAGGAAATAGGAGGGGGAATTCCCTCAAAAATTTCTAATAAGAATTGAAATAATTCCTCCTGGGAGAAATTGGAGGGGAACTATAAGTTCAAAAGGCTACCATGAAATCTTGAATAAGGTTCCAACTGAGCTTTCACTAATGAAATGTTGGAAAATATCGAAACTTATGGCGATTGATTTTTTGTGAATGTGGAATGTTTATGTATTTTGTGTTTCATGATTGAATTCATGCTTGTTTCATTATTTTTAATGTTGACTTGTGCATGGCCATGCTACCTTGTTTATGATTTTTTATTGTTGTTGTGAACCTTTATGATTTTTCATTTTCTTTTATTCTTGCCTTCTATGTCTTGGGGGTATTGGTAACTTTTTGGGGTTGGAAGAAAGATGAAGGGGCTCTCGTGAAGAGTTGAGTGGAACCCAACAAGAAAATTAAAGACCTAGATGAAGCCTAGTTCATGAAAGAAGCGTAATTGAAGAAAAAAATGAGGAGTATGAAAACCAAATGGGAATTTTGGGTCCATGGGAATAAATGAACAATGATAGGAAAGACACATGAATGGTAGAAAAGACCATTACTAAAAAAACTCTATTGGGATGATGCCTCTTAGGTTTGCAATGAGAAGTAATAAAGGAATTGGATAAAAAATCTCTTGGCCAATTTTTTTCGACCATTGTTTCCCATGCATGGGTTGCATGAATATAGGAGTTTCTCTTGAAATTAACTCTAATTACATATGAGAATGTATTTTTCATGATCATGTTTATGTATATATATAAATTCCATTGTGTCTCATAGGGTCTTGTTAAGAATAATTCTTGCGGAAGAATTATAGTATAATATTTTAATTTATGAAAACGAAAATATTCAGATGATATGACATAATAAGTTGTCCAATGCGGTTCCTATTTGAAAGAGGAATCAATGGGAAAGGGGAAAGACCTTGATAATTGATTATTTTAATGTCATAATAATATTACTTTTATATTCTCATGTTGACATATCATTTAAATGAAAAGGAATTGTTGATGGTTATGGCAGCATGTATGTTAACTAATAAAAAAATCCTTGATTGTAGGGTTGTGCATGTACTACACTAAGCATTGTGTTGATGCTAGAAGAGAGTTCAGTAGAGTAGAGAAGATCTTACGATAGAATATTTGAGAAACCCATGAGGCTTACTGGCTTATAATCACAAAGTAAGCTCAAATGATAATCTAGCTAAGAAACGAAAAGGTTTATTGGTTAATAGTCATTGATAAATGGTTGTGCCTTATAAGGCTAATAAGTCCACTAGAGACTATGCAGGTTAACAACTTTTGGAGATTGAGTCACATAGGACTAGTAGGTCAATACGCCTAATGGTAGCTCTAGGTAGTTAGGCAAACAACACAGGTTGAAGTTCCACTGAGAATTGGTTAGAGAGTGAACCTGTATTCCTTATGGAGTAATAGTGATGATACAATATCCTCACTATAAACTATATCTCTCTCTCCAAGGAAGAACATAGACTCTCTATGCTCTGCATGAACTCCTTGCACTAATTTCAAGTTACCATGGTGTAATAGTGAGGAGTTATTGGGAACACCTAATAAATGATATTTTCTAATGACGTGTGTGTATTGTTGAGTAGTTATTCAATAGGAAAGAAAAGAGGTATTATTTAAATTATTACAATTTATTTAGAACGAATCTCAGGAGATATTGTATGCCATGTTGCATGGAACCATAAGAATTTACCAATCTAGGTGAATGGAGATGGTTGGAACATGAACAAGTAGTATCATGAAGACGTGAGAGTGCATAGCAAAAGCACCAAGAAGACTGAAAAAGAGCCATTGGGAGATGGTTTATTTAATGGATATTATATCCATTGAGTTTTTCAGCAAGGAACTATAACTGTCAAAATTGAATGTAAATGAGTTGTAAATATAAAGCTCGTTGTCATTATGATTGGGTTAAGTATGTTTTTCTTTTGAATGGGCATCAGAGCACCGAGGATAGTGTTCCTCCAAGGGGGCGGGGTTTGTGACATCCCCTATGAGTTAATTCCCTTGTAAATTTTTTTTCTTGTAATTATGTAACTATAAATTAAAATGGCTTAGAGAAATGGACACAAATTCCATACCTTGAGGAAGGAGATTGCTTGAGGAACTTTTTCAAGTTAAATGTTATTCAAGGAATCATAGTGATATGTTTAATGGAACTAACTATGTTATTAGACTCTCTAAATATTAGGATAGGGCCATGCTCCTCTTGGGTAAAGTTTATAAGAAACAAAGGAAAAAATATTAAAGAAACATAGGGGGTGCGTTGGTAGGATAACATGCTCATAATCCCCAGTGGTTGGATCAAATGAGGGGCCACATAGAGAATGGGGAACAAAAATAGAACCACCATGGCCGAGTTGAAGGAGAAGGGAAACAACAGTGTTTTTCCACACAGCTGAAACAGTTGCAGCACAATAATGGGGGATTCTATGCATTCAGAGAAAGGAAAAAAACGAAGTGGGAGGCCAATGGGGTTTGTTGGTGGAGGATAGATAGAAGTATATTTCCAAGGAATAATGAAGCCACCAATAATAGTTTACCATTAAATTAAGAAACCACTTAGAAGTATGTGGATTGATGAAGCTACAGGCCAAGAGACAAAGATGCTCAGGTACTTGTCGTGGCTGGGGAAACACCAGGTTCGGCCCTAGGCTGGTAATGCTAGTGCTTTCACTTTCTAAAGAAACACTTAATAAGGATGATATTTATCCTCCCATATTAACATATCCAGTCGAGGAACCTTCCCATGTTGAACTCTCATCCTCCTATACTTGCATGAGGATTGAAGAAACCACCGAGTGTGGTTTATGTTTGTAAACAATTGGGAAACTTGTGATCTAAATAACATATTGATTTATCAGTAGCTTTCAAGCTAAAGAACCTTCCCATATTTTCATATTGAGCTCTCCTCTTGTAATTAAGTAGTGGCTTGTCTAGGGCTAAAGAAACCACCAATAGTGGCTTTCCTTAGAACTGAAAAAACACTGAGAATCTTGTGGTGTAAAGAGACTATTGATTCATCAGTAGATTTCCACTAAAGAACCTTTCGACAATATCCTAATATTACTCTCCTCATTTAGAGATGTAGTTGTTTGTTAAACAAGGGACCCTAGTGATAAAATATGACTGAGTCAGTGTTACTAACATTGAGTATTGGCTTTATTAAGGCTAAGGAATCACACTAAGAAGCATATGGTCTCAAAAACCCAATAATTTATCAGTAGCTTTCCATTGAGGAACCTTCCCATACTATAATGAAATTATACCCCTTGTCTAGAGATGTTAGAACCTCTATTTATAAAATAGCCTTGTGATGAGTTGACTGATATCCAACCCTGTGACATGACAGTGGGGAAACTATTGATAATAATTGAGGGAAGTAAGTCAATATTCATTTCATTATCTAAATGGATAGTAGGTAAACGTGAATTACCTTGGAATTCATGTTTCAGCTGGAAGTACTAATTTTATAGCATTAAACACTCCTCTTGAAGCTCTTGAATCTGGCCTGAGGTTGACTACTACAAGAAAGGATTGGTTGCAATGTGTCTAAGGTTGGGTGGAGAGTTTAAGTCCCAATATCAGTTCATGATCATATTAAATCAAATAAGTGTACACTGAAGCCTTTATACATTTATTTTTAACTATATGTCTAATGTGATCACTTAAGGAATAAAATGGTATTGATTTAATGTGTTGGTTTATGTCTATGATCTAACATGAAATGTGATTTCTTGTACATTTGAGGAATGTTGATTTCCAATAAGATTCCTAGGAAATTGAATGAGTTCTTGCATGCATTCATGAGATTATTTTCTATTTATTATTATTCTAAGAGACTTGCATGTCTTTAGACTATTATCAGCCTAAAAATGGACCATTGAGCTTAAGTATCAATGGAGGGACAAAACTTTGTTGTATTTATTTTGTAGTTAAAAAATTGGCTATTAAGCCATGTCTTATCATCAGTAAGGTTCAGAATGATAATGTTTATGTGATTATAAATCATACATATATGTTTGTACACACATACATATAGGATGGTTTGAAGGCTTTATAATCTTAGAAGAGATAACTGAAGGTATATTATATACGTTCTTAAATTAATTTAAATAAATGTTTGTATAAAACATGTTGTGAAAAGTCATGAAAAATCTGAGGAAGGATAATGTGACTGGGCCAAGGCTCAAATAAGCTTAATAGAGGTGGAATATCACACTTATGAATGACATTGTAACCAAGAACTAGGGGTTGAGGAAGTCCCAAACATACACATATACATGTGCTACGAAGCCAAAAGTTCAAGACCTAGAGGAGCTAGGAGGCTCCAATATTATATGCCATGTGACAAAATGCCAAACCAAACAATAGAAGAGAAGGAAATCAGAGTCGTTGGATGCTAATGGTGTAGTAGTTGTCCACGTAATCCTGGAATAGTTACCCCATAGGTTTCAAAAGGAGGCTGAGACATCATTCTCGAGATTTAAGCATTGGGACAATGTGGCATAGTGGGGCCAATTTCCAAGCATTTTTCATTGCCCAAGGGAGACCCCATACATATTTTATAATGTGATATATGTGTTTAACCAACAAACGAAGGTTTTGGTGGGACCCATGGATAGTATCGCATGCCTCATGGCCAAGTGCAACATCGAAACACTTAATAATATAGGTGAATGTTAACATTACTTTGACGTGATGACTTGGGATAGGACATGTCGCCACATCAATAAGGATGAGTGATGCCACTCTAAAGTTTATTCCCTTGCTCCTCTCTAGTTGTGTTGGGTACAAAATTCCTAAGATTTTTTCCCAGAGGGTGTGGTATGGTGGGACAACATTTATGTCACTTTGGATCAAGGAGGAGCCTCATAACCTATCCAAGCCACCCAAGATATTTTGAAAGGAGGCCAAATCACCTTGGTAGTTTGAATGCATCATGAGGGTAAAATGTTGGTACAATGTGTTAGAGTAGAGCTCGAACACATGGACATAACCTAAAATGACACAACGCTTGGAGGATGAGTCTATGGAGGGTCTGTGTAACCCTGATGTCTCTACCCCAATGAGTTTCATTTTCATTAGTGACAATCCCATCAGGATTTTATTTTTGGGGTGATGTGGTCATAGAGGGGCTTGAGTCTATGTACTTCATATATATATATATATATCTATCTATCTATCTATCTATATATATATATATATATATATATATATATATATATATATACATAGATATATATATTCTTTTGAACCATAGAAAGGGGATAGTATGGCACTAGACACAATCAAGTCAACAATTTCCTTATGGGCCCTGACATAGGTAGCTAGGAGTGCACCACGTAGAGAGAAAATGGTTACCACATGGGAGGTGTAATGATGTGGTAAGGCATGGTAGTCCAATCTTTTAATTGGCCATATATTTTGATGTAGAAGTCTAATTGAAGAAAATTTTATATCATTGGAAAAGTCTCAATGAGACAAAAGAAATGATGTTATCCATTTTATGTTTTGAGGAATTTGAGAAAAGATAAAAAAATTTAGACCCCAATTCCATAAATGGACTCCAAATGTTAGGTCATCGGAATAACTGCCTCGTTTTACCCATTGTAGGGGCTAGGGATGATAGGGGGCATGTTACAAAATAGTATTAGAACTTCTACATTCAACACTTGGACAATATGGGCTCTACCACATAATAAATAAAGACGTAGTGTTGCGACTCTATTAGAGAGTAAAGTGGTTTGATAATTTCTTTCTGTAGGTGTTGGTTATAATACAATGATCATGGCTTGTATATTGATTATTTTCTTATGCAAAGTGATTGTTAGGTGTAATAGTCTAATGAATGGTTATGTGTTAGCTTATGATTGCATGTAGGTCCTATGATGAATTTTTTAAATGTGAAAGTTAAAATCATGACAAACAAATGTCGTTTCCTAATTTACCCCACTTGAGATTGTAGTTCCATGATCACTAGCCTTGGAAAAAATGATCTGAATGGGATCCTAAACACTCTCATTTTCACAAACCTTTTTCAAATTATGTTAAAAAATTCAAGTCTTAGAAGGATCAAGCTATCAGAAAGAATCCTCGTGACAGTTGCAGTTGTGATCAGCGCGGAGCAACAAGGACCCTCGGTCGAGCGCGCAGACCATTGGCCCATGGTAATATGCATTGGCACAAAATTGGCAAATCCAGAGGCTAAATTCAGAAATGGGGGTAGTTTCTGATACACGATTAGTGCGTATCGTAGGGCATCCCCCTCAGTGAAGGAAAGCCCCGAAGCGCTCGGACCCAAAAAGACTATGAAATGCAGAAAAGTAACTGTTTCAGTTCTGTAGCGCAGGATTCCACAAACCAGCAGGATATCAGAAGGCCTCGAGGCGGTAAGCAGTTTTGACTGAGTCCAGCTCGATGCCACACATTGAGTGACATGCGTTAGATAGATGAGAGAGAAAACCGCTCTCATCAGATGGGTAAATGCCATGCAACTTACCCGCCTGATATGAACGATGACCATAGGATCTGGGAGGCCCAGATCAACAGCAGAGGAATGTCCCGACAAATTACCAGAGTTGGCAAAGTATAAAGCAAGATTAAATGGGATTTGAAGTTTAAGTGGATGATGAGTTGGCAAAAGATTCGTGTTTTGCGAGTGATATTGGAGCAAATGGAAATAACGGCCATTCAAATATGATTCAAGGAATCTAACACACTCAGTTTGTTATGAAACAAGTGGCCACCTCCCTGCGAGGCGTTACCTAGTGATGATGATGCAAAGCAGAGGAATTTGAATGGATAGAGGCAGGAAACTAGAAAGCCAGCAAGCGGAAACAAACAGTCAAAGAACAGACTGGCTTTAAAGCCACGAACTGACAGAGACAGAAAAAAGAAGAGAAAGGGGTAATAACGAGAGAGAGCAGTAAGAAAACTAAGAGCAGAGAATAGGGAAGTAGAAGCCGAGCTGATGTGAAGGCAACATCAAGCCAGACAGAGCCAGAGAGAGTCAGAGTGTCTGTGTACTCTAGAAAAGGCTTGAGAGGTTCAAGCAAACTCCTCGGCATAGGCCTGTCATACTACTGTGACAAGTAGAGGTCGAGTTTCAGTAAGGAGAGCCTCTCTACTCCAGTCCTACTGACCCATATCTGTTAAGTGAGACTCAAATTGAGCTCACTGTTGTAAAAACTCTGCTTTGAGAAAATAATAGAGAGGCCACCACTGAAGGCTGGACTAGGATACATAGCCCAGGAGCATTGGGTGAACTCCTTATTAAACTTGTTTTGTTTACATGTTTGCCTGTTATGTTCTCTCTAACTGCCTGAGTGTTTATGTATTTCACAATCTTATTGATCCATTGCATAAAATAACATAGGAAAATCCATGCACATGAGTCTGTAATACCTCTAATTCTTTTTCTGGATAAATTCCAGATCAAGTGGTATCAGAGCATTAGGTTACTAAAGTTAGACAAGCTAGTGCTAGATTTTGTTGTTGAATGCTAACTATATCAAAGCTTAAATTAGGAGAAGGAGAATTGGTTGAAGCTAATCCTAATATTGGGGGAGTCTACTTTAAGAGGAAAATGTCAGAAGAATTTGCCTTGGAGTTAGACTCCCAATTCATGGATAGTTTTATGACCATGAAATCCATGGCGAAGGAAATGTATAGGGAATTTAAGGAAGGTAGAGATGAAGATTCATCAAACTCAAAACAAGACAAAGGAGTAGAAGAATCTCCCCTCCATGACCACTCTAAAGGCAAAGGGAAAGAAGAAAGTTTTCTCACACCTTCTAATAGCCCTAAAAATAAAAATAAAACATCTTTGATTAAATTAGATGTTAAATTTGATTTGTCGATATATGATGGAGAGTTGAATGTAGAAAAGATGGATAATTGGATCAGACAAATTGATGTTTATTGCAGAGTGCAAAGAAGTGATTCAGACCAGAGTAAGATTCAGCTGGCAAGCCTATGCCTTGGAGGCACTACCCTGGTATGGTGGGAAGGCAGGACACAAGCTGACATGAAGAAACATGGTGAAATTCTTTCTGTTTGGAGTGAATTTGTTTCTGCAATTAAAAAGAAAATATGTCCACTAGCCTATATGCAGCAAGCCATGATGAGCTGGCAAACGCTTTGCTAATTAAAAGGGAAAGTGTACAAGGTTAGACCCAAGAACTTAGGAAAAGAGCATTGATTTAGGAATTTCTTTAGACTCGCCTAAAACTCTGTTGAAGTATATAGGTGGTCTACACAGCTACATGAGGCACACTATCCTCATGCTTAATCCCACTAGCATAGATGAGGTATCCGTTCAAGCTACACATCTAGAGGCTAGAGGTAAGAATGGGAACCCAGAAGTTGGGGGATCATCCAAACCCACCACAAGCAAGAATAAGGAGAAAATAAAATAGAAATGGAAAGAGAGGAAGACAAATACTGTAAAGAAGAGAAAGTCTTCATGCAGTCATTGTAAGAAGGATGGGCATGATGATGAACACTACTGGATTCTACATCCAGAGCTAAAACTAGAGAAGTTCGAGGGAAAAAAGAAGAACACTGTTGCAGCTATTCAAAAGGATTTAGGGTCAGACTCAGGAGATGAAACAACAATTGCAGCCACAGGTATAAAATGTAAAAAATCTGAAGCATCTACTAGTAATTCTGCACAATCTACTGATAATGAAGAAAATGAGAGGAGAAGACATGATATTTTTCATATTCGATTTATTTCCAATCATCAAAAGATTGATACTTTCTTTGATAGTGGCTCACAAGTAAGTTTAATCTCTGAAGCAATTGTAAAGAAGTTATGATTACTAACAACACCTCACAAGAAACCATATCCATTAGGTTGGCTATGTGATAAAGCAAAGCTACAAGTGACTAGACAATGTAAACATAAGTTTTCTTTTGGGTCAGCATTTGTAGACGAGGTTGAGTTAGATATAGTTCCTTTGGATATATGTGGAATTGTTTTTGGAAGTCCTTACTTGTATGATAGAAAAGTTATTTTCTATAGAGCTAAGAAGAAGTATCTACTCGTTAAAGATGGAATCGAATATATTGTAAGAGCTCATAAGCTAAAGAATAATTATACTCTCATAAACTCAGGGTAGATGAAGATAATTGTAAATTCATGCAAACACTTTTTACTAATTGTTGTAAAGGAAAAGAAACCTGATAAAACCAATGTATTTGAGGGATGTGATGCTAAAAAACAAGTTGATTTAGAAAAATTTGTTTCAGAATATGATATATTATTTCAAGAACCTAATGGTCTGCCACCCAAAAAGGAAATAGTACATGATATTAATTTGCAGCAATATGCTCCATTGCCTAACATCTGAATGTACAGGTTGTCCACTTTAGAGAATGCAGAAATCAAGAAGCAAGTACAGGAGCTGCTCGAGAAAGGGTTCATAAGGACTAGCACATTGCCATGTGGGGTCTCCAATTGTCTTGTTGAGAAAGAAAGATGGCTTATGGATGATATGCATTGATTACCGAGCAATGAATAAAATAACGATAAAAAATAATTATCCTCTTCCTCGGATAGATGATCTATTAGATCAGTTGAAAGAAGCTATTTATTTTTCCAAGTTGGACTTGCATAGTGGATACCATCAGGTCAGAGTTGCAGAGCAAGATGCATGGAAGACTACTTTCAAAATAAAGCCGGGATTGTATGAGTGGCTGGTTATTCCTTTTGGCTTAACTAATGCTCCTACTACTTTCATGAGAGTAATGAATGATGTACTCAGACCTTTTCTTGATGATTTTTTCATTGTATATTTGGATGACATTCTTATATTCAGCAAAACATGGGAATAACATTTAAAGTATGTTAAGCAGACTCTAGATGTTTTGAAAAGAGAAAATCTTCATGTTAAACTCTCAAAATGTGAATTTGGCAAAACATCTTTGAATTATTTGTGTCATATAGTAGGGGGTGGTGAACTGAGGATAGATCCCTCTGAGGTTGCAGTCATTGTAAACTAGCCTAAGCCCAAATCTACTAGAGAAGTTAGAAGCTTCCTAGGAGTAGCACAATATTGGAGAAAGTTTATTTCGAACTTTTCCTTAATTGCAGCTCCCTTACATGCTTTAACATGATTGAACAAGGTGCTTCAGTGTGGAGGAAAATAGCAAAAAGCCTTCGACACCTTGAAAGAAAAGATTAGTACAGCACCAGTACTAGCATTGCCTGATCTTCAAAGACCATTTGAGATTGAAATGGATGCCAGTGACTATGCCATGGGAGTAGTGTTAATGCAGCACGGTAAACCCATATGTTATCATTTGAGACATTTAATTCTGCAGTAGTTAACTATCCCACATATGATAAAGAATTGTATGCATTATTACAGAGTGTGAAAAAGTGGAAACATTATTTAATGGTCAAAGAGACAGTTATACACACTGATCATCAACCACTTCAATACTTGCACTCCCAAACTAAGTTGCAGCAATCAAGACACTATAGGTGGATGGGTTTTCTACAATAGTTTCATCTTGTCATCAGATATAAAAAGGGCATACACAATAAAGTTGCAAACATGTTGTCCAGAGCAATTATAAATGTATCTACTATATTGAAGCATAATTCAGTATTGCATGAAAGCTACATTGAACAATATGCTAAAGATATGGATTTTAAATATGTATATGCAACTTTAAGTCAAGGCAAACAAGTAGGAGAATTGGATTATCATGTTAAGGACCAGCTCTTGTATTGTTTTGGGAAGCTATGCATTCCACAAACTGAAAGAGTAAAGATAATTCGAGAAGCACACACTTCTCTAATATCAGGTCACTTTGGGGTAGGTAAAACAGTTTCACAACCGCAAAGATTTTGTTATTGGCCAAAAATGAATGAGACGGTTTCTAGATATGTAAGAGGGTGTACGATGTGTGCTAAAAGCAAACCCAGTAATAGAAAACTAAGCTTGTACACACCACTACTAGTTCCTTCTCATCCTTGGGAAATTGTTTCCATGGACTTTGTTGGAGGACTGCCTAAATCTAGGAAAGGTCATGACAATTTATATGTTGTTGTGGATAGATTCAACAAAATGTGTAGCTTAATAACTTGTAACAAGCAAATTAAAGCTGAACAAATTGCAAAGTTGTTCTTTTAGCATGTATGGGTTCATGTATGTGTGGGTTCAAGTTGGATTACCCACTTCCATTATATCTTGTCGAGATACACGATTTGTTGGCAAATCTTGGTCGAGTCTATGGGAATTGATGGACACTAGACTGAAAAAGAGCACAACTTTTCACTCGCAAACAAATGGCCAAACAGAAGTGGTCAACAAGAAAGTGATCCAGTTGCTCAGAGGTTATTGCAGCAAGCATCCCAAGCTTTGGGATGAAGATTTATGTTATGTGTAGCATGTTTACAATCGAGCTAAACATTCTTCTGCACAGAGATATCCTTTTGAGACCTGTTTTGGTTTCACACCGAGGTCTCCCTTGGATTTTGTCTTCGATAAAGACATAGTAGTTGATGGACACAGTGATGTGCACAAGGCAACTAAGTTCATTGAACAAATCCAAGAGATTCACCAGGCAGTATAGGACCAGCTGGATAAGAGCCAAGCCAAGTACAAGGCAAGGCATGACAAGCATCGGATGGAGCATAGTTTCCAAGCTGGTGATCAAGTCTGGCTGTATCTCAGCAAAGATAGAATGCAAGGTAAAGGTAATAAGCTGAAACCAATAAGGTATGGAACTTTCAAAATACTTGAGAAAATTGGTGAGAATGCTTTTCGCCTTGATCTACCAGCTTACATGCACATCTACGCAGTTGTTAACGCAGACAACTTGAGATTATTTGAACCTTGATTAATTAAGGATCCCGAAGAGCAGAGTCAATTGCCTTCTATTGATGATCTGTTTCCTAAATATATTAATGGGTTACAAGAAGATACAGTTCTGGATAGGAAGGTCAGAACCATGCGTAGAGGGGGTGCTGAGTACCTCAGGATTGGACTCAAAGGTTCAAAACCAAGCAGTGCGAAATGGATATAAATTGGGCAAGTGAGAAATCTATACCCTCACTTGATTGATGCTTAAAAACCAACTTTTGGTGGTCGAAAAGCTTTTTCAGTGGGAAGGCCATGATCCGAATTGGATCCTAAACACTCTCTAAGTTTTCACAAACCTTTTTCAAATTATGCCAAAAATTTCAAGTCTTACAAAGATCAAGCTATCAGAAAGAATCCTCGTGACAGTTGCAGTTGTGATCAACGCAGAGCAACGAGGACCCTCGGTCGAATGCACAGAGTGTTAACCCATGGTAACTCATGTTGGCACAAAATTGGAAAATCTAAAGGCTAAATTCAGAAACGGGGGTATTTTCTAATACGCGATTAGCACTAAGTGCTAATCACGTATTACAGGGTGTCCCCCTCAGTGAAGGAAAGCCCTAAAGCACCCGGACCTGAAAAGACTATGAAATACGGAAAAGTAGTTGTTTTGGTTCTGTAGCGTGGGATTCCACAAACTGGTAGGATATCGAAAGGCCTCGTGGCGGTAAGCAGTTTCGACTGAGTCCTGCCCGATGCCACACATTGAGTGACATGCATCTGGCGGATGAGAGAAAAAATTGCTCTCATCGGATGGGTAAACGCCATGCAACTTACCCGCTTGATATGAACAACGACCGTAGAATCTAGGAGGCCTAGATCAATGGCAGAGGTGTGTCCCGACAAATGACCAGATTTGGAAAAGTATAAAGCAAGATTACATGGGATTTGAAGTCTGACGTGGAAAATGAGTTGAAAAAGGTTCGTGTTTCGCGGGCGATCTTGGAGCAAATGGAAATAACGGACATTCAAATACAATTCAAGGAATCTGACACACTTAGTTCGTTATGAAATAGGTGGTCACCTCCCTGCGAGGCGTTACCCAGTGATGATGACGCAGAGCAGAGGAATTCGAATGGACAGAGGTAGGAAACGAGAAAGTCGGGAAGTGGAAATGATTAGTCAAAGAACAGACTAGCTTTAAAGCCACGAATTGACAAATATAGAAAAAAAGAAGAGAAATGGGCAGTATTGAGACAGTGCAGTAAGAAAACTAAGAGCAGAGAATAGAGAAGTAGAAGCCAAGTTGACTTGAAGGCAGCATTGAGCCAGATAAAGACAGAGAGAGTCAAAGAGTTTGTGTACTCCAGAAAAGGCTTGAGAGGTTCAAGAAAACTCCTCGGCATAGGACTGCCATACTACTGTGACCAGTAGAGGTTGAGTTTCAGTAAGGAGAGTCTCTGTACTCTAGTCCTACTGACCCATATCTGTTAAGTGAGACTCAAATTGAGCTCACTGTTGTAAAAAATTTGCTTTGAGAACATAATAAAGAGGCCACCACTGGAGGCTGGACTAGGAGACGTAGCCCAAGAGCATTGGGTGAACTCCTTATTAAACTTGTTGTGTTTACATGTCTTCTTGTTATGTTTTCTCTAATTGCCTCAGTGTCTATGTATTTCACAATCTTATCAATCCATTGCATAAACCAACATAGGCACATCCATGCACATGAGTCTGTAATACCTCTAATTCTTTGTCTGGATAAATTCCAGATTAAAAAAGGATATGCTTAATGGCTAATATTTGCCTTAGTAAGATGGTTGACCTCTATAATTGATAAAGCTAGTTAAAATTCTAAAAAGGTTGAACTTCCTTGAAATTTCATAATGGTGGTCTGAGTAAGGACGTTGAGTGTAACTAAAGCTAATGTTTTTTAAAAAAGATTAATTTTTAGAACTATTTAGGCATGATTATAAATGAACTGATATGGTCATGCACATGAGAATTTTGATTTTCAAAACTATGTTGAGATATAAGTATACCTAATTATGTCTTTGATTTTAAGGCACATAATTAATGAATAAACTAAGATATATTTGTACTTACAAGACGACATGCTTGATAGGAAAGTAGATAATATGTGATTGTTTGGATGATGCTAAGAACTGAATGTATGTGGCAATGCATAAACAAAAAGAGTGCTACAAGAAAAGAGTCACTTATAAGAGATCTCAGACAATTGAGATAGTACGGTATAATTATAGAAGAAATGCGAGAGGAGGGGGTCATTCCCTCAAAACTCTCTAATAAGCATTGGACTAATTCCTATTGGGAGAAATTAGAGGGGCACTAAAAGTCCAAAATGGCTACCCTAAAATCTTGAGGAAGGTAGGGGCTGAGATTTCACTAATGAAATGTTGGAAAATATCACAACTTATGGGAATTGATTTATTTTGAATGTGGAATTTTTATGTACTTTGTGTTTCACGATTGACTTCATGCTTGGTATATAATTTTCACTATTGACCTGATCATGGGCATTATACCTTGTTTATGATTTTGTATTGTTGCTATGAACTTTTACGATTCTTCATTTTCCTTATTCCCTCCTTCTATGTCTTGGGGGTCTTTGGAAGTTTGCTGGGTGTCAAAGCAAGGTGAAGGAGCTGTGGGGAAGAGTTGGGTGGAACCCAATGAGAAAATTAAAGAACCTCATGAATCCCAATGCATTAATGAAGGGTAATTGGAGGAAAGAAACAAGATTATGATAATGAAATGGGTTGGTTGGGTCCTTGTGAATAAATGGACAATGATAGGATAGTCATGTGAATGACAGAAAAGGCTACTGCTGGAAAAAATCTATTTTGGTGATGCCTTTCAGGCTTGCAGTAAGCAGGAATAAAGGAATTAGCTAACAGATCCCTTAGAAACTTTTTTGGGACCATTGATCCTAATCCCATGCATTCCTTGCATGGCTATAAGATGTTATCTTTCCCTTGGCTCTAATTACATATGAAGATGTATGTTCATGATCATGTTGATGTACATGTGTATATCCCATTATGTCTAACAGGGTCTTGTCAGGAATCATTCTCATAGAAGAGTGATTGTATAAAAATTTAATTCATGCAAACGCAAATGGTCGAATGGGATGACATAATAATTTTTCAAATGAGATTCCTAGTTGAAAGAGGAATCAATGGAGTAGGGGAAAGCCCTTGTTGATTGATTATTTCAATGTCATAAGAATATGACTTGTATATGATCATGTTCTATCATGTAGATGACAAGGAATTTTTGATGATTGTGGTAGCATGTATATTAAATAATAATGAAAATTCTTGATCTTAGGATTTGACATGTACTCCACTGAGTTTCGTGTTGATTCCATAAGCATGGAAAATTTTAGGGGCTAATATTCGTAGGTGGGCTAATTTTCCATGGTTTTTCCCAAAAAACGATTCACCAATTTCCATTTTTTCTAAGAAGAATTTGCCCAAGTTTTATAATATAAAATTATTTTACGTTAAACATTTCCAAAATTATATAAAGAGTATTATATAATCATAATAAATTTTGATGTTTTTACAAATATATCACCAAATATTTTATAGTTTTCATATTAGAGACTAGCAAGATTCCTCAAGGTTTCTAAACTTTAAGACAAATTTCCATCCTTAAAATTTTCGTTGGCCATAAGAGATTTTGGTGGAGTAGAGAATCTTCGATGATAGCGTAACTGAGAAAAATATGAGGATTATTGGCTAATAATCACAAAGAATAAATATGATGATAGAACAACTAAGAAACCCATGAGTCTTGTTGGATGATAACCATAAAGTAAACTCAAATGATAGTCCAAGTAAGAAGCTAGAAGGCTTGCTTGATGATAGTCATTGAGAAGTGGTTGTGTATTAGAGGGATGATAAATCCAGTAGAGACTATGGTTGTTGACAACTTTTGGGAGGTTGATGAAGACAAGACTAGTGGACAGATAATGCCAAATGGTAGTTCCACAGGTTTAGGTTGAGAAGATAGGTGGAAGTTCCAATGATAAGTTACTGGAGAGTGCACTATTATTCCTTCAAGAGTAAGAAAATTGCTAAAACATACTCACTATTAGCTATACATCTCTCTCTAAGGTTGAACAGACACTCTCTGGGCTCTACATGAACCCCTATGTTGTTTTTCAGCTGTTTTGGTGTAACAAAAAGGAGTTGTTGAGAACATCAGATAAATGGGCTTTGTTAATGACATGTATGTGAATGACTAAGCACCCATTCAAAGGAAAAGACAAAAGATATGATTTAAATAATTACAATTTATTTATGATGAACCTTAGTAGAGACATTAGAGAGATTATATGCCATGTTACAAGGAACCATAGGAATCTCCCAGTGTGGGTGAATGGAGTTGTTTGCAAGATGAATAATAAGTAGCTTGAAGACATGAAAGAGCACAATAAAACCACAAACAAGACTACAAATGAGTCACTAAGAGATCATTGATTTAATAGATTTTATATCCATTGTCATTATGCTTGGGTTAAGCATAATTTTCTTTTGGTTGGGAATCAAAACATTGAGGAAGGTGTTCCTCGAAGGCGGTGGGCTCCATGACATCCCCTATGGGTTAACTCCCCTAGTAACCATTTTTATTGGAACTATGTAACTATAAATTAAAATAGTTGAGAGAAAGGGACACATATTTCATTGCTTGAGGAAAGAGATTGCTTGAGGAACTTGGTCATCTTAAATACTAGTCAAGGAAGCTGACTGCTATGTTTAATGGAGCTGATTATGTTATGCGCTAATAAAAAGGACAATCCCATGTTCCTATTAAGAAAATACTATAAGAAACAAAGGAAAAGTGCTAAAGAAACACATGGGTTGTGCCGATAGGATAGTGTGCCAATAATTCCAAGTAGTTAAATCAAATAAGGAGTCACAAAGAGAGTGGGGGACAAAAATAGAACCACATGGCCAAGTAGAAGAATAGGGGCAACAAGAGAGTCTTCCCACACAACTGAAATGGTTACAACATGGTAGTGGGGTACTTTATGCCCATAGGGAAAGAAAAAAAATATGGGGGAGGCTGAGAGGCTCTTGATAACATTCATTCATTCCTCCATTTTTAAAGGGCAAAGTCAGTGTGGAAGAAAAATAAAATTCGACAGAGAGGGAGAACTCAAGTTAAAAGTAGATTCGATGAAGAAGAAAAGAGGGTTTTTTAGTGGAAGATAGAGAGGAGTAGCATGTCAAGGACTAACAAAGCCACCAGGAGTGGTCTTCTTTGGACTAAATGTTAAATTGTAGCAAGAAAAGGCTTCATTTGACTTGTGCCTTAGTCAAATGGAGAAATTTGAATTTACACATCAAGTGAATGAATTAAGTTGCAGTTTATAGGAGTGACATGACCAAATCAATCAGTTCAGTCCAGAAATTCAAGTTTATGCGCTAGAAGTAGAGTTGTGTGCACGTTGGTGGCTAAGATCTAGCTATATAGAGGTTTTATCTCTAGTGATAGTCAGTATGAATTCATTTGAGTAGTTGTAATTGTTGTTAACTCGCTAATCTCTCAAATAACTAGTTAATTTACAAAAAATAGTCGTAGTCATGGGTGAAATTTGAATTTCCTAGTTGAGTGGAAGAAAAAGGCATAATGGTAATAATCATTGTATACTAGTGAGTGTACACTATTTGAATGTAGCAGGTGAACCATCTCCATTTGGATTTGCGCAAGGAAATATGAGCTTCCATTTTCTTTAGAAGAAGGAATTGCACAAGGAAATAGGAGGAAGCAAGAGGCCCATTCGTTAGAGCAGGCTCAAGAGGATATCAATATTGTATTGTAGGCTGAGCTTCAAGCATTCAAGTTTTCATTATAACAGATATTTTTTCTCGTATGATATAATACAAATAGAGGAAGGATTTTTCCCAGTTGGGTTCTGTTGAAGCCCCAAAAATTAGGTTGACAACAAGGGGGATACCCACCCAGTCCGGACCTTGGTTGGCAGCTCCTTATCCGTTTGGTATAGCGGGTCTGACTGGGGATAATGGGACCAGTTTCCCAATCTAAGGGTGTGTGTGTGTGCAGAGTTTGATGATGTTGATCTAAGGGTTCTAATCTAAGCTACTTTAATCTAATTCTATGCTATTGTAATCTAATGAAAACAGCACATCTAATCTATGCTAACCCGGGATGTATTTCTTCTATTATGCGATCTAAAGAGATTTCAAATAATAACTGGTAATAAAGATCATTCAGCTATCATAAGAATGGAAATTAATTAAGATGAACCACTTTGCATAAAATGTTAGGCAAAACAGTTGTGAACATCATATCGCATAATAAGTTATTCATATATCAAACATAAATAAATGACTCCACCATACCAAAGTGCCAAATGGTAACTCAAACATTCATGCAATAACATATAAACAACTAAAAACTGTATATCACTTTAAGAATATAAGCAGAAATGGCCAAGAGATAAAAGTACCATTTATGACTTGTCCTACTCATAAGCTTCAAGCAACAATGATTTATCTCTACTTGTTCTAATATCTACTAAGAGTACAGAAGTGCAACATCAGTAGCAGACATCAAATGCAAACATTAATAAACCTTTATCCATTCATTCATCAAAACCTCCTCTGAGGGTGCAGAAGTGCATGTTTTGAGGACAAGTTTTTGACAAATTTCTGGACCCCTCTCTAAATGCATGAGAAGGGTTTAAATACTACTTCCTAATTCTAATAATAGTTTATTTACAAAATTTAGGATGCGGTTTTCAAATGACCGTCCTTTTTCTAATCTAATTTTTTAAGAAAAAAACAACATTCTAAATTAAGCTACTTCTGAATCTGATCTTTAAAGTTGCATGAATTCATCATTGGTTTGAGGAGAGTCGACTGGCTGACTTCTGCTTTGAGCTAGGCTGAGAAAACGGAATCTATGAGAGATGGCACCACTTTCTTGGCCGCATTTATGATACATTTCACAGTCATCTGCTGATTATGCGGCTTCACCAAGTATGCCCAGTAACACTCCCAATTTAACTTGTTTAGTGCTTGGACCTCTTTTCCCTTTTCTTGTGCCTTCTGCTTCTAGTCGTAGTTTATTTGGTAAATACCCCGGGGTGGTCTCTGCGATTAAGTTTGCTCTGTGCAAATTTTCATTTACACAGTCGACAAGAATGCTTTCTGTCGTGGCCGCTGTTTCTGCTGCTCGTTCCGCTTCCCTGATTTGATCGTCCCACTTGTTGAAGAGCAACTCTTTATGATTCTCATTTATCCTGGGTGCGCCTGCTCTTTTTCCCTCGTCTTCATCCTGCTAAGCCAAGTACTCCGTCACTCGTTTGTCAATCTGATCATAGTCACTTCGCAAGTCTACCACTTGATTGGTGATTTTATCACTCAGTTCGCAATAATAATTCCACTGTGATATCTTATGTCCCAACTCTTCCTGTTGCTGCAGTAGTTGTTCATTCAAGGAAAAAGACTCTGAAATAAACTCTATAAGTTTGGGGTCGTCTCTGTGCATCTCTTGTACATCCTGCAACTATTTTCCTTTTTCATCCAAACTTCTTTGATAACTTATTTGCATTTGCTGGAAGTCTTCCTGCAACTTTTGAAGCTGTTAGCGTACCTCATTATTAGCATTGGCTTGTTGCAATTGTAGTTGCAGTACCTGTATCTGATTTTCTTGCTCTTTCAACAATTGTTGTACTTCTGACGCTTTGTCAATAGTCGCAGAGGCATACGCCCCTGCGATCTGAGACAGTTTGGTGAGATTTTCAGTTGGAATATTGGTAGGATCTTTCCACAAGACGTCTAATTGCTCAGTATCCTAAGAAAGTGTATTTTCTAACTCCTCTTTTTTCTCTGTCTTCTTACAACTGCTTTATGTTGGGGACTATAAAATATGTCCAGTGGGGGAATTTCTTCTACATTCAGTAGAAGCTCAGAAGATGGAGCGATAGGAATATGCTCCATTTCTGTGACATTGCTGACTATGGTTGAGCCCACTTCTTGTGCTACCTGTGTATTTCTCACAGGTGTTTTTGGGGCTTGTCCTTCAAGATTGATCATTTCGTTGAAGGTTTCCCATTCTTTATCTAATTCTGTTGTGACAGGTGGTGCTTCAATGATGAGAGGGGGGACATCTCTTGACGAGGAGGCGATAACTCGCTGCTGTGGAAATTCCATTGACTGAGCGGTGTCCTTAGCTGACTCTTCGCCTCTATCTTGGTTGTTTTCGGATCTTTTAGAATGCTCAGGCATTTCTTGTCTAGTCTTAGGTTTAGATCCGGAAGTGCTTGAATTCCCACTGAGGCTAACGCTTGGAGTAGGTTCTCTGGCAGGTAGTTGCAGCTTTTCTAGAGGAACACTGGCTAGTCTTCTTTCCCTGTATACCATGAATCTTTGGAGGTCATCTGGAGACAATCGCGATTGAGCTTCCCGCAAAATTTCCTGAAGTGAGCTTTTACTCTGAAATATATCATCAAATAAATCCTTTTTTCCAACGAACACTTTTATCTTGACTGTCGTTGTGAAATCCTGGGCAACCTCATTTGGGTCAAATGGCCTTGCCGGGAATTTAAATAATTGTAGACACGTCATATTCTCTACTTCGGTGAACGCGTGACCTACATCGAACAATGAAAAGGCCCCACAAGCTACAGGAAACTGAGGCCATATGGCCTTCTTTTTGTCTTTTAGGTCTTTAGTTAGGCCGTCTTTTGAACAGGTTTGATATGCAATTTCTCGAGCCAGAAGTTTGTCAGGAATATACAAAGGCAGGACATGAGGGGGGACGGTGCTTCCAAATACTCTAATATAGGTGAACCATTCTTCTCTGAACCATCTTGCGATGGGGATGATATCTATCTGTGCCTCAGGTGAGCACCTCGGGGGTTCTTTATCATACATCATTCTATACATGGGTAAGATAAGCCCGTGAAAAATTTGGTAGAAATGTGGAATGAACTGAGAATCCCATAATATCTTATGATAAACATGGATGGGTAATGGGTCCTGAGTTGTCCATTTCCAACCCATAGCGGGAAATTTAGACACATAACAAATAGAATCCATAACATATGCGGATAGGTAAAAAGGAGGATAGATCCTTTGAGACATGGATCTTTTAGACCAGTAATTGATAATAGCCGTGAATATGTTATCAGAAAAGATCTTGGCCCAATCTATAATAACGGCATTTGTGGCAGCATCAATCAGTGGTAACCATTCAGACGAAAACTTATTGATATCTGGCATCCCAAATAATCTACAAAGCATGGCCGCAGCAAAATAATACGGAGAGGTGAGGGAATTAGTGCTGTACATACCGTTTTTATCTTTCTTGAGCGGTTCATCTTTTCTGGACCAATATTTGGTGGTCTCTGATAGGTTTGGGTTCTCTGCCACAAATTTTTTAATGAATTGTGCATTGTAAGTCGCCTGCGGTTCAGGAAGATGATACATGAGCTTTAAGTCTTGTGCAGCGAATGACCCGATGAGCCCATGTCCTTGAATCTTGAACTTTCTGTCGTTCATTTCTGCATTGTCAAGTATCCACTTGATCATATCCGTATATGGGAGAATTTTAGGCCTTGCTGCTATCCGATGAAGGAATGAGCACGCTAGTTCTTCTAAGGATGCTTCAGAAGAGCCTTGTGAGTCTGCGACAGCGGTAACCTTCATTTTTCTAGGGTTTTCTTCTTCAAGCAGTTTGTACATGCTTTCCCACATCGATATCCCTGCGTCTCTCCTACAAGCTGTGTCTGTATATAAGGGTGCCATTTCCTTCACCTCAGAGCCCTGAGCCTTATTTTTCTTTCCCATTTCTTCCTGCGTATGGCTTGGTATCACCCTTCGTTCTTCGTTCCTACAGCTCACAAATGGAAATGACTGATCAAGAAAGGTGATGGGAGAGTCTTAAATGCAACAGATATATCAAATATGCCACCTTACGTGAAGTAATTCTTTGCAAAATCACGCGTCTACATTTAATAGATGACAACTAATTCCTTTATTATCATTAAAAGCACATGATCTTGAGTCAGATTATGGTAAGTGGCTTTTCTTGAATAGAGTGCCCGAAATATTTGTGATGGAGTGATTTTGCGATTTGGTTCGCAATCATCGCAGATCGCGACATCGCATTATTGTACTATCGCGCTCTCGCACCGACTCACAAATATAACATCGCAGAGTTGATTTGGCTTAATATCGCAACCATCGCTTTATCGCGATATCGCAACATCGCAGATCGCAGAAGTTTTATGCTTGCCATATTTTATTAGCCCATTCCCTGCGATATGCGATCTTGTGATCGGGGTTATCGCAAATCAGAAAATCTTGAAGTCTTTCTCATTGGCATTACCTTATTGCGATGCGATATATTGCTTAGTACAAGAATCTTGCACATACCAGGATTATACCCAAATGGAGGTGTTTTTCTATCATTTTATGATGTGACTTTTTAAAGATTTTTCTTATCATAAACTTAGGTTTTAAAGTATTCAAAAATCTTCCTAAGCTTACGATGGTAATCTTATTTTGAAGAAAGGAAACTCTTGCTTTTCCTAAATTTTAACTAAGGGTCCCCATTCATTTAGTATTTTGGACAAAACTTAAATGAAAGGGGGGGGGGGGGGGGGGGGGGGGGGGGTGTTGTTGCTGGCCACAACAGGTTCCCAAGTAAAAATTGTGTTCATTATGTTTGAATGATTGCATGTTTTTCTATTGTTAGTTTTCCTTCCACATAATTTAGTAGAAGAAATTTTTGTCTAGTGATTTTAGCATGAATTCATTAGCAAATGCAAATTTTGAGTTATTTATACATGGTATCGGAGTTATTGAAACCACATATAAACTAGGTTCCTGATCATCTTTCAAAGAAATTTCAAATATAAAATTTGTCATGAAAGAATTTGAGTGCAGGAATTCAAATTCTACAAGTGCAGAAATTCGAGTGCAGGAATTTCTTTAGTGCAAGAACAATGTCTTTCAATGGATTGAGGCTTGAGTATACAATAGAGGGGACTTCGAATTTCTGTGCTTGAAAAGACAAAACAGAATTTATGTTGGATGACAATGGAGTATTAGAATACATAGAAATAGATATTCCAAAACCAACAACATCAGATGCACAACAATTGGCTTAGTGGAAGAAAGATACTGCAAAATCCTTGAGGATTGTCATAGAGGGAACTAGAGACGATTTGGTTTCAAATTTTCATGGAAAGGAAACTTATTAAGAAATGTGGAAAACCCTCATATATTTATTCCAAAGTAGCAGTGATGCCAAGAAATTAGCTTTGAAAGATAAAATCAAGAACATTCGAATGAATAAAAATGAAATTTCTATTCAGTACCTATCCAAATTCACTCATGTGAGGGTTGAAATTGGAGGAGTTGGATAGAATATGCCACCATCTGAACTTGTGAGATTAGAACTCCATGTTCTTCCAATGTCCTGGCACAACTACTAGGATTTAGTTAATGGAAGAGACAAGCTATCAGATTAGGAGAGACATTGGTCTAACTTGGTGCAGGAGGGAAATAGAAGAAAGACTAGAGATGGAGTCTCATCTAGAACTAATGAGGAAGAAAACTTTTCCTTATCTAGAAAAGGAAAGAAAGCCAAAAGCAAGAAGGCCCAAGGCAAGGCAGAATCCAACCAAAACCATGAAAATAAGAAATATCTTAGTAAAATGAAATGTTTTCACTGTCATGAGTATGGACATTATCAACCAAGTGTCCACATAAGAAATCTAGGAAGAAGCCTACAACAGGAGCAGAAGGAGATGCTCTCACATCACAATTCGATTTGGATTTAACCCTCATTTATTCCATGGCAAGTATTGTATGAGGTAGTGTATAGTACTTAGACTCTGGTGCTTAATTTCATATGGTAGGAAATAAGGATTTCTTCAATAGATTAGAGGACAAGGGTGTACAATTATACATAGAGCTTGGAGATGATGGAAGGTATAGCACCAATGTGATTGGGACTCTCACCTTTAAGAGGGAGTCACACTCCCACCTTCACCTAAATAATGTAATGTATGTGAATGGGTTGAAGAAAAATCTAGTTTCTCTAGATGAGCTTCAAGACAAAGGATATGATGTGGTGTTCAGTAAGGGGAAGGCATATGTGGAGCATGTTTCTACTGGACAAGTAAAAAAAATTGGTTTTTGAGTTAAAAATATCTAAAATATAGAGGTGGACGCATGCGCTGCATTGAGTAGCAAGGGAGAACATGTTCAGGCCCGAGATGTTGGAGAGCTCTGACATAAGTGCATGGGACACCTACAACATGGGGCTTTTGAAATAATGTAGCATATCACCAATGGAATTCTAAAATGCATCGTTGATCAACATGATGTTTGTAAGGGATTCACTCTTATAAAATATGTTAAATCCTCCTTCCAAGGCCGAGATAATAGAGATGGAACCATCTTGGAGCAAGTTCACTCAAATGTGTGTGGACCATTCTAAATAGCCTTAGTTGAAAAACACAGGTATTTCGTGAACTTCATAGAGGATTTTCCCACAAATGCTGGATCTATTTCATGAAGAATAAATATGAGGTTTATTCAAGTTTTGTTGAATTTAATGCCTTACTTGTAAATGAGACTGGAAAGAAACTCAAATCCCTAAGAAGTGATAATGGAGGAGAGTATGTGTGTAATTAATTCAAATAATTATTTGCTAAGGAGTGTATTAGAAGGGAGATGACTGCACCCAACAATCCATAGAAAAATGGGGTCGAAGAGAGGAAAAATAAAAGTATTGTAGGAGCTGTTAGAGAAATGTTGCATGACCATGGATTGCCACTATCCTTGGGGTAGAAGCTTGCAATATAGTTGTTTACTTGTATAACGTGAGCCCTCACAGATTTCTTGGAATGATTAGACCTGAAAAGGCATTCACCTAAAGGAAGGAAAAAAGAGGGGGAACTTTGTAGGATACACAAAGACACCTCATATTTACCAGTTGTACATGCCCTCACTTAGGATGAATGTTCCGAGGAGGGATGTGATAGTTGATGAGGAGAAGGCCATGATGATTTTTCTAGAGTGAGAGATGAGCATACTAGCATAGGAGGAGCTTCTTGCTCCAAAGGAGGAGCCTGAGTCAGATTCATAGAGTCAGATCTTGCTCAAAGCCGAGAGGAAATTCTAAAATAACAATGTGGAGAACCCACATATGCAAAAGCAAAGAGTAGGCCAAGTGGAGTTACCCACTCACATAAAGCCTTCTAGGGAAGGGAGGAAGAGGACCAGGATTGTTGACAGGTTGGTATAGGAAGCTTAGGAGAAAGTTGGAGCTCCTAGCTCCTTGCGCAAACAAATGAGATAGCCCTATAGATATACCAGATATATTGCACTCATGTCAGAGTTGATTGATTCTAAGACATCTTCTTTTGAAGAAGTTATTTCCCAATAGGTTTGGGTAGATGACATGGTGGAGAAGTATGACTCCATCATGAATAATGATACTTAGGGGGTTGTGCATAGACCTTAACGAAAATCTATTATTGGTTCCAGGTGGGTGTGTAAGGTGAAACATGAAAATGATGGTAGTATTAAGCAGGATAAGACCAAATTTGTGGACAAATTCTTCTCATAGGTGGAGGGGATTGATTATGAGGAGACATTTTCTCTCGTGGCAAGATACTCATCTGTCAGGACCATACTTGAATTGGTAAGACAATTTGGGTGGAGGATCCACCAAATGGATGTTAAGAATTCCTTCCTCAATGGAATGGTTGAGGAAGAGATCTACATTGAGTAGCCTGAGGGGTTTAAGACCTTTAGAAGGGAGACACATGGTTGTAGGCTCAAGAGAGCCCTATGTGGTCTCAATCATGCACCTCTGCTTGGTACCCACATAGATTCTTACCTTAGTGGATTGGACTTCACTATGTTTGAAGCACATGCCAATCTCTACTACATTATGTTAGCTGGCAGTATTCTCATCTTATTTATTTATGTGGATGATTTGATATTGCAAAGAGATGATAGCTTCATCCAATGTTGCAAGGGAGACTTTACAAGAGAGTTCAAGATGAAGGATATGGGTTTAATGTACTACATTTTCTTGGAGGTGTGGTAGGGATATGTAGAGATATTTGTTGGATAGTGAAAGTTAGTTAGATGAGCTCTAGTCTAAAATAGAGTCAATATGAGTTCAATTGAGTAGTTGTAACTGTTGTTAACTCATTGATCTCTTAGTTAACTAGTCAATTTACTAAAAATCACCCTAGTCATGCATGCAATTTGAATTTCCTAGTTGAGTGGAAGAAAAATGCATAATGTGATCATTATTATACTAGTGATTGTATAATGTTTTCATGTAGCAGGTGAGTCTTTTCTCTTGGGATTTGCGCAAGGAAATATGATCTTCCCTACTCTTTAGGATCAAGAATTGTGCAATGAAATAGGAGGAAGCAAGAGGCCTATTTTGGCTAAGTATTGGCCAGAGTAGACTCAGTAAGAGATCAATATTGCAGTGAACGTTGAGCTTCAAGCATTGAAGTTATCATTTTAATAGAATTTTTTTCTCATATGATTTAATGCAAAGAGAGGATGGGTTTTTCGCAGTTGAGTTCCCTAGTGAAAATTGTTTTCATTGTGTTTGAATGATTGCATGTGTTTTTATTTTAGTTTTCCTTTCGCAGAATTTAGTAGAACAAATTAGTGTCTGTTGATTTCAGTGTGAATTCATTAGCATTTGCAAATTTTGAGTTATTTCTACATTGAAGAACCCACTTGGAAGTTTGTATATTGATGAATCTACTAATGAGGAGAAAGGGATGCTCAGGTACTTGTGGCTGAAAAAGCACAACATCTTACCATAGGCTGGTAACACCGGTGCTTGCAATCTATGAAGAAATACGTAATAAGGGTGATATTTGTGTCCCCAGGGTAGTTTATCTAGTTGAGGAACCTTCCCACGTTGAACTCTGGTCCTCCATTCATTGCATGGGGACAGTGAAGAAACCACCAAGTGTGGCTTTCTTTAGGAAACCACTTGGAAGTTTGTGATTTGAAGAACCTTTTGATTGATCAATAACTTTCTAGCTAAAGAACCCTCTCATATTTTCATATTGAGCTCTACCCCTCTTGTAATTGAGTAGTGGCTTGTATAGATATGAAGATACCACCAAGAGTGGCTTGCCTTAGGATTGAATAAACCACTGGGAAGCTTTTGGTCTAAAGAACCTACCGATTCATTAATAGATTTCCACTGAAGAACCTTCCCATGATATAATAAAATTACTCTCCTCATTTTAAGATGTGATTCTCTATGAAGAAAGGAACTCCTGTGATAATGTTGACTTAATTAAAGTTATTAAGATTGAGCAGTGGTTTTCTTAAGGTTGAGGAATACCATTTGGAAGCTTTTGGCCCAAAAAACCTACTAATTTATCAATAACTTTCCACTAAGGAACCTTCCCATGCAACAATGAAATTATGCCCCTCGGCTAGTGATGTTAGACTCTAGTTTTATAAGAGACCACTATGATGATCCTAACTGGGACCAAGCCCTATGAGATGAGAATGGACAAACTGTTGACAATAATTGACAGAAGTATGTCTGTGTGCATTTCATTATCTTGGATTTAAGAGATCTGTGGTTTGTATCTTTTGAGTCAGTTACCGGAGAATCCACAGTATGAACATTTTTATGCAATAGTGTGTTACCTTGGAGTTCCTGTTTTAGCTAGAAGTACTAATTTTACAACGTTAAGCACTCCTGCTAAAGCTCTAGAATCTAGCTCAGGGGTGACTACTGGAAGAAAGGCTTAGATGCAACACGACTAAGGTTGGGTGGAGAGTTAAATTCCCAATATCAGTTGTTGAGCACGTTTCACCAGATAAGTGTACATTCAAGCCTTTATAAATTGATTGTTATGCATGTGTTTAATGTGTTTACTTAAGGTCTATAATTGTATTGAGTTAATGTGTTAGTTTCTATTTGTGACCTAACATGAAATATGATTTCTTGCACATTTGAGGAATGTTCATTTCCTGTAATATTCCTAGGTAATTAGATGAATTATTGTTTCTGTTCACAAGATTATTTTCCTTTTATTATTTGTCCAAGAGACCTTCAGATCTTGATACTGTTATGGTTCTAAAACTAGACATATGATCTTAAGCATGAATGGAAGGAAAAATCTCTGTTGTATTTATTTTGTAGTTAAATAATTGGTTATTAAGCCTTTTCTTACCATTGGTAAGCTCTAGAAGGACAATGTTTATGTGTTTATAAATCTCTCTCTCTCTCATAGGCACACACATAGGCTAGATTGAAACCTTTATAAGTGAGAGATAACTCAAAGTATATTATATAGGTTGTACTAACTTAAGTATATGTTTTTATCGAACCGATTGGGCCAAGCCCTGTCAAAGATTAGGAAGGATAAGTATATATATAAGGCTAGGCTAGGCGAGGGTTCACATAAGCTTTATAGAGGCAATAAATCACACATATGAATGTTGTCGTAATGAAGCATCGAGGGATGAGAAAGCCCCAAACATATGCTTATACATGTGTTGTGTGGTTGGAAGTTCAAGGCCCAAAGTAGAAGGCTTGAGTATTTCTTTGCCATGTGATAAAGCACCATGTCAAAGGGCAGAGGACAATGAAATCAAAGTGTTTAGATGTTGAGGGAGTATAATCATCCACATAATCCTAGAAGAATTACCCCGGAGATTTCAAAGAGATGTTGTGACAAAATTCTAGGGAATTAATCGTTTGGACGACGTAGCATAATGGGGATATTTTCCTGGCATTCGACATAGACAAGCAGAGGATGCCATACATATTTTATAATGTGATATATTAGATTAACCAAGAAACAAAGGGTTTGTTGAGACCCATGCCTAGTTTGGCATGCCTCATGGTCAAGGATAACATGTAAACATTTAATAAGCTGGGTGAAGGTTGATGTTAGTGCAATGTGGTGACCTAGGTAGGACACATCACCCCGACGATAAGAATGGGTGACATCAAACTCACATTTATTCCCTTAGTGGTATATGGTGGCATTGTTTACGAATTTCCTAGGATTTTATTTTCAGAGGAACACGGCATGGTGCACCAACATTTATCTCTTCAGAGCAGTGAGGGGCCTCATTAATTATCCATTCCACCCGATAGATTTTGAAAGGTGTCCAAGTCATCTTAGTGGTTTGAATTCCTTGTGAGGGGAAAGGCGAGGATGACGTGGTAGAGTGGAGTGTGAGTGCGCGACCATAACTCGAAATGAGATGACACATGTAGGAGGGTTCCCTGTAACCTCAACGCCTTTCCCCAAACAAGCTCTGTTGGTACTAGATGCAATACTACCAAGATTTTATTCCCTAGGGTGATATACCCATAGAAGGGCCCATGTCCACATACTTTATATATATATATATAAAGTATGTGGCCTTGCGAACCATGGAAAGGGGATAGTATGGTAGTGGACATGATTGGATTGGTTTTTGTTCTGCGGGTTATGACTTGGTTAGCCACATATACACAACATGGAAACTTTGTGGGTGCCATGTGGCAGGTCCAGTGATGTGGGAAGGCAAAGGCTTGCGAGGCAATTTTTTTAATCTGTCATATCTTTTGATCCGTGAGCTAGATTGAAGTAAATTTGATATGGATGGAAAGATATTGACTGGATAAATTCAAGAATGTTATGTGTTTTAAGTTTTGAAAAAATTAAAAAGATGAAAAATTTTAGAGTCTATTTCCATAACTAGACTTTGAAGGTCCAGTCATCGAAGTAACTACCTCCTTCTACCCTTCAGAGAGGCTAAGAATGATAAGAAGTGTGTTACAATATAAATCATGTCATTTGGTATTAATTAAGACATTTATATAACATGTAAAATGTTGTTCATTTGCTAATGAAATTGTCATTTTATGTAAATAATGGAATAAATATGAGAATTTCCATAATGCTAAACAGAATTAAAAATTTTGTTATCTATTTTAATGTAGAAAAAAAAATCAATGCAGAAAAATAAATTAGTCTAAAAACTGAAAAGATAAAAGGGAAGGAAGTTGCCTACCACACTAAAAAGCATTTCCCATATCAATTTTAATGGCCGTCCATATGTCCATTTTGGTTCTTTATACATCCCGATAGAAAGCATTTCCCATATCAATTTTAATGGCCGTCCATATGTCCATTTTGGTTCTTTATACATCCCGATAGAAGTAGACGAGAATCCATTAGGCCTCCATGCTTTGTCTCAGTCAAATTCTTTGGGTGCTCAAATTTCTAGATTAATTGCATTATTTCCTTTTTCGCTTAATCATCGTAATCGGTCCTTAATTTTCCTCATTAGTGATACTAGTGTTGAAATATTTTCCTCTGTTATATCGTACGGTTCAACTTATTTTCCTTCCTTTAAAAGAGTTATCTCGTGTTCCTACGTAGGGAAGAATGTTGTATTCCTATCACCTTATTGATAAAGTATTTTATGCAACGCTCTCCGATTTTGCTTTTCCCTCACAAACTTCTTTATCTGGAGAGGAATAAGAAACCTCGATTACTCTATGTTCTGGAAATGACATCTATCGCATATTTTTCCTATTAGGAGGGTAGGTTATATCTAGGTTATTTAATTGAACTTTAGATTAATATTTTAATATTTTTATGAATATGTTTTTTCATTACGTTAGTAAGGCTTTTGGATTTTCCAGTTTTATATGTTTATTATTTAGTCGGTTACAGGGAGGTTTCGGTTCGGAGACTTCATTCCACTGCCATCTCACTTGAACTACCCCATATAAATTTTATGAATAAATTTTCAAATTTATTTATTAAAAAAATATGCAAATAAATTTATCAAATTTTTTAGTTATATAAAATACCTCTACGCAATGATGTAGCATATTTTCATATTACCAAGGTAAGTTATATCTAATAATCTTATCCAAATAAGATGAGATTATATTTAATTGAATTTTAGATTAAATATCTTAATATTTTTATGGATAAATTTTAAATATTTAATAAATTTTCAAATTTATCTATTAAACAATTAATACAAATAATTTTATTAATTTTTTGTGTTACATAAAAAAATTCTATTTTTAAAATATATTTTATTATTTGTTTTTTAATTTATATATAATTTTTTAGATATTATATATAGATATATAATTATAATTTTTTCGAAAAGAAACAAAATTATAAAAAACTTGAACTTAATAAGCATATAAAATTTAAAATTTTCATATTAATTTTATATTCTATTTCACTTATATTAATAAAATTATAAAAAAAAACATGTATTTTTACTAGACAACAATGTCTAGGTTTTGGATTCTGAATATTAATTTTCAAAATTAATTTTCTAACAAATATATATCTAATAATGGGTATTTTTTTCATACATATCATTTTACATTTCAAGTAAATTTATGAGTGTCAAATTATTCAATTATTTCATTATATATCAATTTTACTACTTGGCATTTCTTCTCTAAATTTCGACCACAAAATTTTCTACGATATTAAAGGAAGTACACAATAAAAACATTCTAATAATAAGTATTATTGTAATAGTAAATGTAGTTGTAACTTGCAAATTTCTTTTTGTAAACACGATTTTAAAATAATGTCTAGATTTCATAAAAGGAAACTTCTCAAATGCAACTCAAACATTCTAAGTAAAAATTCAAAATTTTAACAGCCCATCAAAGCATTATTGTAACAATAAATGTTGTTGTAACTAGTAAATTTACTTTTACAAATTTGATTTATAAAAATTGTCAACGATTTCATAAAAAGAAACTTCTCAAATGTAACTCTTACATTTTTAGTACAAATTCAAAATTGTTATATTCTAACATGTGCAAATAAGTGCAAATAACATGGAATAACAAGGGCTATTCCGAGAACATGTTGAAATGCAACCCTGTGACAATGACAATGAACAACAATTAGATTTATTTCATCTAAATAATGAAAAGAGGGAGAAAAGAAATTGGTTTTACATAAACACACCAAAAGAAAATCATTTTCAAATCATAAAAATGTTTACTATTTAAAGAACATGAAACTTACTCATTTATTTTCCATGAAAATGGCCACTAATGTTGCAACTTCTATGGCTAATGAAAATTGATTCCACATGAAGATCACACTTTTTAAAACTTTACCTTCCTGCAAAAGATATTTTAAATTAGAAATAAGAGATGAGATGTCATTGCATTCTTAACTATAATTTAAGAAGTATTTATATGACAGATTATCTAAAAATACAATATAAACAATTTTTATATCTAATTTCTATTATAGATATAACACAGGAACTTAAATTTTTCATAAAGTAAAAATCTATATACTAAAAACTAAGACACAAGTCAAATGAAAGGATTGAGAGGAGAAACTTCCTATCTCTAGTCCTTTCAAATATATTCTCATTAATGTATATAACGTATCCCTATCTAACCTTGATCTTTTAGGGACCTTGATAATGTATTGTTTAGAATTCCCATTTCAAAATTCATTGTGATTGTAGGAATAAATAATATAGATTGCCATAATTATGTCATATGAAAATGTTTTTCATAATATAAAACATCTTCCATGTTTCTTTGGTGGAGAAACTCTCAAAAGCGAAATTTAATAAATCAACAAAGGGTTGTATCCTTCTTTTATATGTTTTAACATAAAATAAAGTTACATATCCAACATCCTTTGATAGGGTATGTTACAAATGTTTTGAATGGTCCACACACTCAATTCCTCTTATGGTTATGAATCTTTGTTTTGGATAATAGAAAAGACTAAACAATTTTTTTTGCATTAGAAAAAAAGAAGAGAATGAAATATTTTATTAAAAAACTATAAGACTCATTATAAACTTCTATG
Organism: Pinus tabuliformis; assembly: GCA_031772625.1. Taxonomy (NCBI): domain Eukaryota; kingdom Viridiplantae; phylum Streptophyta; class Pinopsida; order Pinales; family Pinaceae; genus Pinus; species Pinus tabuliformis. The sequence goes on along the minus strand of CM062809.1, from coordinate 570,043,602 downwards.
AGCTATTGAAAACTTTGTTATGTGCCTTCAATATGAGGTTTCACACTTTGTTTCCTTCATTAGTATAATCAATCATCACAAGCCCATCTACAAAATGTATTTATAGTTACTTCAAGAGTTAATATAATAGTTGTATTGTCTAAACTCTTTTGGTGAAAACTTTGGCTTAAATTGTTATATTCACCTAACACATTATAAAACATATGATAGAGAAACATTATAGAATAAATTCCTATATTATAGTACCACAATGCAGTTTTGGTTTCATTTTCCCAAAGGTTTAAATTTTCAACATAATCTTGAGAAACTTTATAATAAATTATCCCCTCGATAAAAATTTCATTGATTTACTAGTAAAACATTCTAGAACATGAATTTCAACAAATCATTAAGTTCATTTCTCCTCTTTAGTGAATTTTTAATATCATAGGTACCTACAACATATACAACATATAATACCCTAGCTATTTTCATAGAAGCATGAATTGCTCCCAAAGACTCATGATACATTACAAAATGAATTGTAACAACATCTGGAAAGTCATTTCTCAAAATGTAGAAACTACTATCAAATCATTATACTCAAGGCCTATAACATATATTAATTAATTAACAATATGATACACTATATTTATGTTTCCATCCATTACACTCTTGAGATCCATTACATGCGAGATAGGTGTCCCAAGAGCCTCTAAATATAAATAGGCTTCCTAAATAATAATAAAATTGTGGATATAAGCTTGAATTAGTGCTTTCATAAACCATTACTCTTAACAAAGGACCATCTGATACTCACTAAAGATCATTTTTTTGAAATAAAAAATATGATATTTTCATTAGTTACCATAATTTCTTTATTTTCACTTTCAATCTTTTTAACATGATTTACAATTGGCTTCATCTTACTCTCTAATGCAGTTATGCCTCTTTCCCTACTCTCATTATGCTCCAGTGAATTTACATGAATAAGAAGATAATATTGTTTAATGTGATACAACCATTCCCTGAACCCTATAGTACACTCATTGTTTACTTCTCACAACTAACTACATTTCATAGAGAAGATATAATCACAGCTCACATAATTCAACTAATTAAACTTACTTAACCATTCCATAAGGCCCTTTCTAGTTTATTTGATTATTAACCTCTTCCTGAACTTCATTTATTTCTTTATCCAAATCTTCCCTAGTGGAACTTCTAAAAGTTCCATTTAGTTGTTGCTGGAATTAAATATTGTGGGTTTCTTCCCCTATTACTAACTTATCATACTCAATCTTAGAAGTTTGTGCTTTTGCATATCAATATATTTATCCAATAGTAACTTACATTTTACTTATTTTTGAAATGAAAAAACTATAACATAGGTGTGGAATGTCATTTTCATTAAAATGGTACACATGTAAGTACATTGTTTATGACCATTGGATTTATCTACCAATGTCTCTTGGAATTTTAATGATGGTTTATATTCCTCATTTTAAACCTAATATATTAGGTGTTTGACATTCCCCCCACTAATATTGGTTATTTTTAGTCCAAGTAGAGAGATCATGATAGCTGCCAATGGATAAGTGTGATTTTTAAGTATGTTGGTTTTCAGATACCACAACCCTAATGGATAGTAGAATCTAAAATATTCTACTAAATGGTTATTTAATGCTAACGACCAACTCCAAGGCTTAGCAATTCTAGGTACGTTTCCAAATTTTGGCTAGGAGAAGTGCTCTTAAATAACGATCTGAAAGTGATCAAAAATTGATGATGGTTTGATGATGACCACAAACTGTATTTAGACGGAAGTTAATTTCTTTTGTTAATTGGAAGTGCTCATAAATGGTGATTTGGAAGAAGTTTTAAGTATTCTACTAAATGATGCTTTTAGTTAGACCACAAACCAAGTGAAGCCTATGGCTATAACATACGTGTGGAATGTCATTTTCATTAAAATGGTATACATGTATGTACATTGTTTATGACCGTTGGGTTTATCCACCAATGTCTCTTGGAATTTTAATGATGGTTTATATTCCTCATTTTAAACCTAATAGATTAGGTGTCTGACATTCCCCCCACTAATATTGGGTTTTTGTGAGTCCAAGTAGAGAGATCATGATAGCTACCAATGGCTAAATGTGCTTTTTGAGTATGTTGGTTTTGAGATACCACAAACCCCAATGGATAGTATAATCTAAAATATTCTACTAAATGGTGGTTTAATGCTAACCACCAACTCCAAGGCTTAGCAATTCTAGGTATATTTCCAAATTTTGTCTAGAAGAAGTGCTCTTAAATAATAATCTGAAAGTGACCAAAAATTGACGGTGGTTTGATTATGACCACAAACTATATTTAGATGGAAGTTAATTGCTTTTTTTAATTGGAAGTGCTCATAAATGATGATTTGGAAGAGGTTTTAAGTATTCTACTAAATGATGCTTTTAGTTAGACCACAAACCAAAGGAAGCTTATGGCTATAACTTTGAATATAGCTCTAACTAGTCAATCTATACTTTGGATATGCTTGAAGCTTACTTGTATTCTCCTAATGGAAAGAGCTTCAAAACTATAAAATTTATTGTCCACTAATAATGTTATTCATCCTTGGTTGAAGTTTAATAAACAGCTCAACTTTTAATGATTTACTAGTAGCAACCTCTAAAGTAAGTTACTAAATTCCTTTGAAATTAAAAAAAAAAATAAACTAATCATATATACAACATATATCAATTATAAAAAAATATATGAATATATATAAATATAAAAAATCCTCCACCATTATATGAATATTAAAAGAATTTAAATTATAAACACACATTCACAGCGAGCCACTTAACACACCACCCTGTCGTTTATAAGGAGGAAGAAACACTACTCGAGCCATCTAGCATAAAACCCCTATCATTTATTAACTACGAAGGAACACCAAGAGCACTCAGAACCAAAGTGCATAATTAAAGAACATTCATCCATTAAGAACTCATGAACTCCACGCAACTAACCATCATTATATTCAATTTTTTTGTATATGAATATGGAAATTAAAATAAACATTCTACATGAAGTAAATAAACCAAATAAAAAAAAAAATTCAAGTTAATAAAAAAAAAATATAAAACAATTGCATATGGTACATAGATGGGATGAGTTCTATTCCATCAAAACCATCAACTCTAAACCCCAAATGGTGCACAGATGGAATGTCCGTTTCAAACCACCAACCAGACTACATCTAAACCACCAACAACTCTAACTCTTAACTCAATCAAGTTAGTTTCCAAGCAAACTACCAGCTCTAATTCCATATGGTGCATAGATTAAATGAACCTCTATTCCACTACGATGAAAGCGAGGACAAAGGTTGACTTCGTTGACTTCTTTCCTTTGCTATGGGCATAGGAAAATGCAGTCCAGAGAAACCAGATAGCCTGCGTAGTCAAAGGGATTAGAATATGTATGCATCCTTGAATTTTGATAGATAAATAGTTGCCAGAAGGTGGGTAGTTAAATAATTACCAGAAGGTGGGCTAGGCACTGGGGAGTTAATATGCAAACCTATAGGAGTTAATAATAATTGTAAGAGATTGAACATAAATATTTGAACGAGGAAAAGAGAATTACAGTATTCTGAAAATAATCAGGAAACGAGAATCATCGCACTCATAGAGAGATGAGTGAAAGATCATTCATACAACGAATCATTCACGTTCCTTTTTAAAATAATGACATGATAGGGAAAATTGTAAGACTCGTGGGTACCTAGTTTTTAGTCAGCTGTTGATTCAGTTTACCAAGCTGATGGACTTGAACCCATTCGATAGTTTCATAGCCTATTTGGAGGTAAAAGTGAAGGTATAGTCGTGCTTTTAAGTCAGGTCAAGGCATAGACTTGCTTTTAAGTCATTCATTGGGAATTATTTTTGTAATTTTCTTTGTTACTTTATAGGGGATTCGAATAGGTGATCGATTGCCAGAAGTGTTTTATAGTCAACCATTGACCATCAATTTAAAGTCTTATGGGCTACTCCTTTCTTATTGAGTGGGATGGAAAGGTTGTTTTAAATTTTTCATTTATCTTACGTGCTTTTTATTTTAATATCATATTGGAATTCTCCTATCTACACAAAAGGGAACAAATATATATATAGGTGGTAAAAACTAGTCTGTGCCAAGTGTTTCTAATGGTACAAATTTTTGACTTCATTTGAGTTGGTCTAAAAGCTCTACAAGATAAGTTTACTCCCATAGACTCTTATTGATTCCACTAATGGAACATATTGACTTCTTGGTAGATCCCTTTTAAGGGGTTCATATATGGACCCAACTTAATGAGATTTCATGGGTTCCCCAACCACCTAAGCAAAAAGCTATGAGAAGCCCATTTTAGGCTGCCGATATGGTCTTTTTAGCACCCCACACGTACTTGGATCATGCATTTGAAGTTGTGTCATCAGGGTTTTCATCCACTACTTGCACTCCAATAGATGTCTTCCCTCATCCCTATCTTTCTATTGCCCCCCTCTTCTCAAACTCGGCGAGAAGTTTGTTGCCAGTAGCATTCAAATTGTCCTCTGTGCCATAGAGGCCTCTGCCTTTAGAGACCTTGCTACCTTCGACTATGTATCTCCAGTCTCCACTAACATCTCTTCCCTTTCCCCATCCAATATCCCAAGCCCCTTTCTAATGTGGGGAATGGATCGTGGGAGTTTTTCATCTTCTTATCGATTACTGATCATCCAGCCGACAGGAAAAGGGGTTTCTAACCCTAATAAAAAATCTATAAAATGGGAAATGCTCATGAATAACATTATTATTAGCTCAAGTATTCAGTTAAATGACAACTCCCAAACAAAAAAATTGGTGGTGGTTGGCCATTTTATAAGTAAGTGAATGGTTATGGTTGTGATGAGGTCATGGGCTACAAAGGATTTCACCAAATTTCTAGGATTTTCACCCCAATCTTTTATTTTGGCAAAAAGACAGTTGCGTTGGAAATTGGAATCAAAGAAGAATGTGGACAAGCTCTTATAATGAAACTAGCAATGGGGTTCACAAGACCTATTTCTAAAACCATGGATGGTGGAATTTGATGCTTGCTCTGAAATTATTTCAGTGGTTCCTCTCTAGGTTCATCTCCCAAACATGTCCATGCAATTAAGGTATAAATACATCATTTGCAAGATAGAGAATATTCTAGGGTTTTATTAAGAAGCTAATCTCTCCTACAAAAAAATAGGATATATGGCCATGGCAAGAATAATGGTCGGTTTAAACCTGTCTTCTAGGTGCTCTCACTCCCTATTGGTATAGGTTGGGGAAAGAACCCATAATTATGCACTCGATTATGAAGCAATTCCCTTCAAGTATGCTAAATGTCACTCCAATGGACATGTGGTAGAAGGTTTCCCACTCAACAAATGCGTAAAAGAAACATCCCAAGGTTTCAAATTTGGAATGCCACAGTGCTCTTGTTTCGACTAACTTTGAGCAAGGTCATTAAAACAACACTCAAATCCATCACCTCAATCAGTTGGAAAAGTCATATTTCAGACAAAAGTAGTGAAGGACCTCTCAAGGGATCAGTCAGAGCCAAATTTAAAATATGTGGCTGCTACAAAATAAGATGTTGCAACCTCCAATTCAGGTATGAATATACCCCCCCTCTACCCCCTCACTTTCTTTTGATGTTTTTGTCTATCCTGTTTTAACTGCACCCCTTGATTTTTGGAATTCCTTGGCCTCTTGTCCATTACTGGACCTGTAAAATATATCATTTCTCCCACCCTCCCCTTCCATTCCCCTCTACCCCTCCATCACCTTTCCAAATCCTTTATCCCCTAATTCAAGTATCTCACTACTCATGCCTGTTTCCCATCCCCTACAGGTCTTTATTTCCTCCCACCCATATTTATTGAGATAACACACCAATATTTCCCTAGACGAGGTCCAAACTCAGACGAACTTTGTTTTGGAATCTGGTGGATATTTTGGGAATCATGATAGAGGATCATAATGTTCTACCCTTTACGAGGGATAGGAAATCCCATATCTCTCTAGCTATGAAGTGAGCTTCCTTAATATCAAATTGAGAGAGTAAAAATCCATTATTAGTCACTTAAAGCATCATCTCTGGAAAATTTGGGGAATCATGATAGAGGATCATAATCTGCTACCCTTTAGGAGGGATAGGAAATCCCATATCTCTCTACCTATGAAGTGAGCTTCCTTAATATCAAATTGAGAGAGTAAAAATCCATTATTAGGCACTTAAAGCATCATCTCTGGCAAAAGATATGGGTTGAGAATTCTCTCCCTCAACATTAGGGGCCTACCTAACTACTTAATGTATAGAGGCATGGGACATTTGCACCATGGAGCACTAAATATTCTTAAGAGATAGAGATAAGGCTAGCACAATGTAGTGTGGATAAGCATGAGCTGTGCATGGGTTGCACAATTGAAAAGTATTGCAGCTCACATTTTCCTAGCAGAGACAATAAGGCTAAGGGTATCTTGGACCTTATTCATTCATATATATGTGGACCTTTCTCTACAATATCCCTTAGTGTGTACACATACTATGTCACCATCATAGATGATCACTCAAGGAAGACCTAGATATTTTTCATGAAGAAGAATGATGACATATTCTCAAAGTTTCTGGAGTTTAAATCCTCGGTTGAGAACCAAACTAGTAAGAAGACCAAGGCATTGTGGCTAGATAAAAGTGGGGAGTACACCTTGAATGCTTTCTAGGAGTTATGTGCTGAGGAGGGCATCAAGAGGGAGTTAGCCACACCATATAACCTTCAATAGGAAGGGGTGGTAAAGCGTGAGAAGAAGGCCATACTTGGAGCAACCAAAGCTATGTTTCATGATCAAGGGCTTCCCAAGTACCTTTGGGTTTAAGCATGCATCAGAACAATATTCTTCCAGAAATATAGTCTGCATAGAGTTTTGAGGTGAATCACATCAAAGGAGGCATTTACAGGGAAGAAATTAGATGTCTCTCTTATCCACAAATTTAGTAGTGTTGTATATTTCCATGTACCAAATGAGAAAAGGAAGAGACTAGAGCCCACAATAGAGAAGGGCATATTTGTGGATTACAGTGAGGCATCTAGGGCATACGGGGTGTACGCTCTATCACAGAGGAAGGCATTCATCGGGAGATATGTGAATTTTGAGGAAAATATGGGTTTGAGAAAGTAATCAGAGTGTGAGCATACTACTATATTGGAGGGGGAGTAGAAGAGTGCCAAGAAATAAGCTCAGTCAGTACCTCATACCACAATTGTGCATGGGTAGGATGAGGATAAGGACACATAGAGGGAAGAGTGAGTTGAGCCCATTGTGTTAGTGACTCCTAGAACAGGGAGAAGGAGAGAAAGATGGGAAGATCATCCAATTTACGAGGCACATGAGAAAGTTGGTGCTCTGAGTACTTCAGTTTGACAGAGAAGTTAACCACAGAGGTACACATGATACATGGAACTTGTGGCTAAGTTGATAGATATTGAGCCTCTAAGTTAAACCATGCATCCATTTTCCAAGTTGTTTCAAGGGGAAATGCATATGGATTATGGTAACATGCTCAAGCAATTTCAGCAAATTCCATAAGTGCTAATAGAAGTGTTCTATTAGAAGCATTCTACTAGAAGCGTTCTACTTATAATATAAATAGAAAACCACTATCTATTCTCCTAATCACCCCACAAAGTATCTACATTAGTAAAATAATATTTACTAAATGAGCATTCAACTCCCAATTCCAATAATCTCGATAGGATAGATGATACACTTTGATTCAAAAGTAATTACTTCAATTAGTGCTTTCCCATATGGGAAATTCATGTCATATGTAGATGATATTCCAATAGGATTGATCTCTCGATGCATTCCCAAAGCCAATATTATCTAGTAAATATGAAGGGTGACTACATCCAATAAGAGATTTGCAGACAAGATCAATCTAGATGTGTTAAATTATGGTATGTTCTATGCTTAGAGAAATTTACTTCTTTTCTTCTTATTAGCCACAAATTAGTAATCAAATATACATTAAGTAAAGTGCAGATAGAACATTAAATGATCAACGGAAAACAAGACAAGACAAGAGACACAAGATGTGGTGTCTAGCTAGGTACAAACCCAATGCGGGGAAACCCTTTGATCAAATCTTCTTTTATCTTCAATAGTTCAGTAGAGAGAAATGGTACAAAATCAGAATTCTGTAATTTTATATCAACAACAACAAACAATAGATCAACAAAGTCAAACTTGGTCAAATGAGTTGAAATTGACCTCCAATATGCTTGGTCAATTTTCGGTCAACTAGCTCTCGAACAGCCTAAAGAAATAGCCCTTGAACACCCCCAAAAACATAGTCAAACTGTTGTTGACTGAAGTCAACCTGCTGCCCAAAACTAGGGCAATCAATGCTATTCAAACCTGTCCACAGATTTCCTCAATTTTGGTGCCAAAATCTATGGCCTACCTAGGAGAGGCAGCCACACCTAAACCGCACCCTTGATGATTCAACGCTTGGTAAATGTAGGTAAAAGAGACCTTCAACAACTTTTGCATCCTCCTTTCAGCGTCCTCCTTGCCCTAATGAGTCCTCCTTCTTCCCATGTGTGAGATGCTCCTTGTATAACCCAAAGCTAAGGAGAGAAAAAGAAGAATGAGTGAGATGAGATTGTGAGAAAATGAATTAACCTCTCTTGTATTTATATAATTCACTGGGCATGTGTGCCAAACATTTAACTGATGGCCGACCTTGACAATTTGTCAAGTAAATACAAATAAATTCATATCTCCATAAATACTTGTCGGAATCAGATGATCTCTAAATCAATCCTACACCTCTCGACAAGAAGAATCTAGGAAAAATATCAGCTGCCATAAATGAGGTGACACACATGGACTTTGGCCCTAGTTGCCAATTTTAACACTCCCTCTCAACAAGGGAGAACTCCACCTGCAATCTATCTGACTGTCGCTACTATCCCAGCCATCAAATGCACTGCCCTGCACTGCTTGGCCCTGCTTTGCTTTGCTCTGCTCTGCTCGAACTTTGAAGAAGAGGAAATGATCGAGGATGTATCATACCATCCTCCACTAACTCGAAGTCAATCTCAGAGTGTGTTATACCGCTCTCACTGATCCGAGATCAATGGAGGTCATCCTAGCATAGGGAGTATAGTAGATACAACGATGCATCCATCGATAGTACTACTAATGGTCCCTAACCCCATTTCCCTACTCATTGATCAAATGAGAGGTACTTCCCATGAGTCTGGGACTGCACAGATAGGATGCCCCGACAAGAGAACTAATCATCCTATCCATAGGAGAACGAATCATCCTGTCCAATAGTCGCTACAGGGGAACTAATCATCCTGGCCTATAAGAGAACTATCATCTTGTTCCACAGTTGCCAAAAGGAACTAATCACCCTAGCCCATAGGAGAACTAATCATCATGTTCCATAGTCACCATGGAGAACTAATCATCTTGGTCCACAGGAGAACTAATCATCCTGTTCCACACTCGCCACGAAGAACTAATTATCCTGGCCCACATGAGAAGTAGTCATCATGTCCTACAGTCACCACAAGGCGTCACAGCGGAAGGTTGAACCTTTCACCCTGTACATAGTGCACCACCAGGGGATGGTGAGTTGCCCTATGGTTGCATGTCACTCCAAGAAGTACCTCGCGCACCCTCGGAGCTCCCAGAGCTCAATACATCATACTCGACCCTCATAAGAGGGTCTCTGAACGACACCAAATCATTCTTGGAAAGTCAAGAATTTGACCTTTCCCAGGGGCTTCGTCAAACGTCGGCAACCTGTTCATTTGTACCGATATGTTGGAGCCTTATTGCTCCCCACTGCACCATATCCTGAATATAGTGGTACCTGATATCGATATGTTTGGAGCGATCATGAAATACAGGATTCTATGATAAATGAATCCCGCTCTGGTTGTCACACAAGATCATGGTGGTATCCAATGTAAATCCAAACAGCTCACTAAAGATCTTTCGCAACTAGACCGCCTCACAGGAGGCCATACTAGCAACAATGTACTCTACCTTAGTGGTGCTGAAAACCACCGACTTCTGCTTCCTGCTCATCTAGGATATCGAGGCAGATCCCAAAGAGAAACAACGTCCGACAGTTCTCTTTCGGTCCACCACATTGCCTACCCAATCAGCATCGATATATCCAAGTACTCTCACATCTCTGGTAGTGTATCTCAACCCATGAGTGATTGTGCCATGAAGATATCTCAAAAGATTCTTTGTACCAATCCAATGTGTGTGGTGAGGCTCAACCATATGTTTACTCAATTTTTTGACTGCAAAGCATATATCTGGATGGGAGTTCACCAAGAAAATCAATGCTCTGATAAGTTGACAATAGTAAGTAGCATTTCGTAAAACAAGTGTGGCAGCACTGCCACTTAGCTTCTTGAACTCAAGCTCCATCGTTGTAGTCACGAGCTTGCAATCCACCATACCAAATCTCTCCAATATTTTCACCACGTATTTTCCCTGATATAGGAAAATCTCCCCTGGTTTCTGCTAGACTTCTAGTCCTAGGAAATAGTGCATCAGTCATAGGTCTTTCATCTTGAACTCGGAAGCCAACTCCCTCTTACATTTGAGAATGAGAGGTTCTACAACTGTTAGAAAGAGGTCGTCAATGTACAACACTGGTATGAGAGGTTTTTCATATTCAACCTTAAAGTAAAGGTTAGGGTTGGCTTCACTCCTAGTGAATCCCAACTTCATCAGGTAGCTATCGATCCTCTCATACCATGCTCGGGGTGCCTGCTTTAGCACATAGAGTGCTTTCTTCAATTTTCACACATGAGATTCTCAATCATGAATCTCAAATCCTTCAGGTTGCTCCACATAGACCTCCTCTTTGATCAAACCATGCAAGAACACGATCTTAACATCCGTCTGATGTAGGTTCCATCCTTGTGAAGTAAAAAGGGCTATGATCAAGCGGATGGTGGTATATCGGGAAACAGGGGAAAATATATCATCATAGTTTATACCTTCCTTCAGAGAGAAGCCATAATCAGCAAAACAAGCCTTATACCTTTCCTCACTTCCATCAACTGCATGATTTATCTTGTAAAGCCATTTCGAAGTGACAACTGCTTTGTCCTGGGGTCTAGGCACCACATCCCAGACATCGTTTTTCATGATGGACTCATATTCCTCAGTCATAGCATCCTTCCATACTTGATGCTTGATAGCTTTTGTGAATGACGAAGGCTCATTTTGGATGATCGTTCTCATGATGGTCAAGTATCCTTGATACTTGGTCGGCTTCTTACATTCCCGGAAGGTTCCCCTCGGTGCAACGTGCCCTTTAGCATCATCAAGTGTCCCCCTTAGCCATGAAGGCCTCTTCCTAGAAGAGGAAGGCACTTGCAGAGGGGGATCAATAGGATCCATAGATTCTTCCACATCAGGCATCGTCTCATCTTTATTTTCCTTTGGTTCCCTTGTGTCAGCTTCTTTAGATTCCCTTTGAGTAGGAAGATTGTAACCTTTGCTAAGAGACATATCTTCGTCAAAGGTGACATCATGGCTAATCTCGATTTCCCTTTGACCAGCCACATATATTCTATAGCCCTTAGAGGTTTCGCTATAGCCCACGAAGATTCCTTTCTTTCCAGATGCACCCAATTTATTCCTCTTCTCCTTAGGCACATGAAAATATACGGACTTCCAAAAATTCTAAATGAGATACATGAGGTTTCTTACTAGTGAACATCTCTTCGGGAGTCTTGGAACCCAATGGTTGATGAGGGCATCAGTTTTACACATATACGACAGCATTCACAGCTTCGACCCATAGAAAATTCAGAAGTCTTTGATCGTGAAGCATAGAACGGACAACTTCCACAATCGTACGATTCTTCCTTTCTGCCACACCATTATTCTCAAGAGTATATGGTGTAGTAGTCTCCCTCTTAACGCCACCTTCTTTGCAAAGTCATGGAACTCATTGGATTCATACTCAGTCCCATTATCAGTCCTTAAGATCTTGATTTTATTTTTATTTTGATTCTCGATCAAGGCTTTGAAGTGATGAAACCAAGTGAGCACTTCATGCTTCTTTTTCAAGAAGTATATCCAAGTCTTGCGAGAATAGTCATCTGTAAAAGTGAGGTAATGTAAATATCCTCCCAAGGAGTTCACAGGCATCATACCAGATATGTGTGACTGAACAAACTACAATATATAGGACGTCTTGCTTAGGCTTGAGGGGAATGGTCCCCTTTTGAGCTTCCCTTTGGCACATCACGGACATACACCTTCTTGCTCTACTTGGAACTCGGGCATCCTTGTCACCATTTGTCTTGCATTAGGTAGAGATTTATAATGAAGGTGATAAAACCTCTGATGCCATAGTTCAGACTGAAGTGATGTGCTACAAGACATGATACCCAACGGACTTCCTCTAACCTGATATAATGAATCAACTCAAAACCCAAGAGTGAAAGCTTCTTTAAAATTATTTTTCCATACATGTACCTTGCCATCAATGAAGGTTACCTTGTAGCCTGTCTTCCATTGCCGAAACGGGCACCAAGTTATTTTTGAGATCAGGTACATATAAGACTTCTTGCAAATGGATTGTATTACCTTGATTGAATTTAAGAGTGACATTCCCTACGCATTTCACGAGATATTTTGCGTTGTCCCCAAGAACAATTTCTAGGTTGGTCTCCTTCTCTATCAAATTAGAGAGAGCTTCTTTGAAAGCAGTGAAGTACCTTGAAGCACCACTATCAATATGCCAATTTCCCAACGTGTTCGAGCGAGCAGTAGTAGAGAGGGACATTGGTAGACAATATTCATCTTCCTCATTGTTAACAATGTTAGATTCATACCTAGATTTTCTTGCCTTCTTGAAGGGTTGTCCTCTTCCTTGATTTCCATCATTTCTTTCACCTCTGCCATTGGACCTGTCATTCCTTTGATTTCCTTGAGAGTTATTTTGGTCATCATCATGGTGTGAGTCCCTTTTATCAAGGCACTCCCTCGCATAGTGGCCCATTTTATTGCAATTGTAAGATCTTCCTTTTCTTCCACCCTTCAATCTAACCTTTTCCTTTGGATTTAACCCTAAAATTGTTTCTTCTTTTAGCATGAGAAGAAAAGGTAGAGGGATGGCCTTTAAGTGCCAGCATTTCTTGCTCTTCCATCCTTGTCTCTTCTTGAATACACCTAGCCATCAATTCCTCAAATCCTGGGATGACATTATTGTTGAGAAGAGTAATCCTGAATATATACCATTCAGGTGGCAATCCTCCAAGAGTTGTGGTAGTCATTTCCCTATCAGGAACTACTTCCCCAATAGATAAGAGATCATTCTTGATCTCGGTGATCCTTAAGAAATATGCTTGCATACTCTCATCTTTCCCCTTTAATTTCCTTCAACTTATTTCTAAGGAACAGAACTTGATTTACATCATTAACTTTAAATAACTCACTAGTCTGTTGTAGATTTCCTTGGAGGTTGTCAGCTCAAAAACATAGGCCACTAGGCACTTGTCGATAGATTTGCAAATGATCTTCCTTGCTTTGAATTCTCCCTTGGACCACTTGCTCTTGGCAACAACCGATGCATTTGATGGAGGCACAACAACATTGCCTCTCACATGGTCCAACACTTCCTGATCTTCTAAAGTTAGATCGAAAGACATCTTTCATTCGTGATTGTCAGACCTCATGGATCTTGTCTTCAGCAGGGAAGAGTGTTGATACCCCATGAAGTTTTTAAGATAGCCTTGCCAACCTTCTCTTCGGTGATTTCTCTTGCTCTTACTCTTGCTTGGGCTCTTTCTTCACCTCAACTCTGATACCATGTTAAATTATGCTATGTTCTATGCTTAGAGAAGTTTACTTCTTTTCTTCTTATTAGCCACATATTGGTAATCACATATACATTAAGTAAAGTGCAAATAGAACATTAAACGATCAACAGAAAACAAGCCAAGACAAGAGACACAAGATGTGGTAGCTAACTAGGGACAAACCCCAATGCGGGGAAACCCTTTGATCAAATCTTTTTTTATCTTCAATCGTTCAGCAGAGAGAAATAGTACAAAATCAGAATTTTGTAATTTTATATCAGCAGTAGCAAACCCTCGATCAACGAAGTCAATCATGGTCAAACGAGTTGAAATTGACATCCAATATGCTTGGTAAATTTCTGGTCAACTATCCCTCGAACGTCTTGAAGAAACAACCCTTGAATAGCCCCAAAAATACAGTCAAACTGTTATTGACTGAAGTCAACCTGTTGCCCAAAACTAGGGCAGTCAACACTGGTCAAACCTGTGGACGAATTGCCTTGATTTTGGTGCCAAAATTTGCAGCCTACCTAGGAGAGGCAGCCACACCAAAACTGCACCCTTGATGAGCCAACGCCTGGTCAATGCAGGTCAAAGAGACCTTCAACAGCTTTTGCATCCTCCTTTCAGCGTCCTCCTTGCCCTAATGCATCCTCCTTCCTCCCACGTGTGAGTTGCTCCTTGTATAACCCAAAGCTAAGGAGAGAGAAAGAAGAATGAGTGAGATGAGATGATGAGAAAATGAATTAGCCTCTCTTGTATTTATATGATTCAGTGGGCATGTGTGCCACACATTTAACTGATGGTCGACCTTGACAATTTGTCAAGTAAATACAAATAAATTCATATCTCCATAAATACTTGTGAAAATCAGATGATCTTTAGATCAATCCTGCACCTCTCGACAAGAGGAATCTAGGGAAAATATCAGCTGCCATAAATGAGGTGACCCACATTGATTTTGGCCCTAGTTTCCAATTTTAACAGGATCTCATGGTAAGAGTGAGGGCAATAAAGAAAATCTCTCTCTAGCAAATAAAGTGACTAAGTGATCCAAGGGTAGAAAGAGCAACATTCATGGAGAACAGAGTACCAAGGGGGAGAAGGATCTTAGTAATATCAAGTGCTTTTTGTGCCACCAATTTTAGCATTATGCTAATAAATTCCCTATCAAAATGAAAGGGTCCATAAAGGACAATGTAGTAGCCTTTATAGATATAGATGAATTTTCCTCTCATTTGGAGAAGGGGTTCTCACTCATTTTTTGTATTGAAATTTCATTTGCCACCAATTTATAGTATTTCGACAATGGTGCATCATGTCATACGACATGAAACAAGAAGTATTTCAGTAAACTATGAAAGAACGACTTTTTGTTTAATACCAAGAGGGTAGACAATGCAAAATATTAGGTCGTGGGTACTGATATTGTTCGTTTTGAGAGAAAGTTTGGAAACCATGTATATCTTAGATATGATTTTTATGTACCAGGGCTCAATAAGAATCTTTTTTAGGATTCAACAATGGATGATAAGGGGTACGAGGTGACCTTCAGTTAGGGAAAGGAGTTTATAAAACCCTCAGACTCCAAGGTGCCAAATTAGATTTGTTTTAGGCACAAGAGCCTATAAAGATTATAGTTTGAGATAGCAGCATCACCTACTAGCAAAGTAGGCCATAATCCAGGAACCAATATTGGAGAGTTAATAATGTATAGACGCGTGGGACATTTGCACCATGGAGAAGTAAAGATTCTTAAGAGGTAGAGATAGGGCTACCAAAATGTAGTGTGGATAAGAATGAGGTGTGCATGGGTTGCACAGTTGGAAAGTATTGCAACTCATCTTTTCCTAGTAGAGACAATAAGGCTAAGGGTATCTTGGACCTTATTCATTCATATGTATGTGGACCTTTCTCTACAATATCCCTTAGTGTGTACACGTACTATGTCACCATCATAGATGATCACTCAAGGAAAACCTGGATATTTTTCATGAAGAAGAATGATGATGTATCCAAAATGTTTCTAGAGTTTGAATCCTCAATTGAGAACCAAACTATCTAGAAGACCAAGGCACTGTGGTCAGATAAAAGTAAACCTTGAATGCTTTCTAGGAGTTATGTTCCAAGGAGGGCATCAAGAGGGAGTTAACCACACCATATAACCTTCAATAAGAAGAGGTGGTAGAGTGTGCAAGTAGGGCCATACTTGGAGCAACCAAATCTATGTTGCATGATCAAGGGCTTCCGAAGTACCTTTTGGGTTCAAGCATGCATCAGAACAATATTCTTCCAGAACTATATCCTGCATAGAGTTTTGAGGTGAGCCACACTAGAGGAGGCATTAACAGGGAAGAAATTAGATGTCTCTCATATCCGCAAATTTAGTAGTGTTGTATATTTCCATGTACCAAATGAGAAAAGGAAGAAACTAGAGCCCACAATAGAGAAGGGAATATTTGTGGATTACAGTGAGGCATCTAGGGCATACCAAGTGTACATTCTAGCACAAAGGAAGGCATTCATCAGGAGAGATGTGAAATTTGAGGAAGATATGGCTTTGAGAAAGTACTTAGAGTGTGAGTATACTACTATATTGGAGGGGTAGTAGAGGGCTACTAAGAAATAAGCTCAGTTAGTACCTCATACCACAATTGTGCATGGCTAGGATGAGAATAAGAAGGACACACAAATGGAAGAGGGAGTTGAGCCCATTGTGGTAGTGACTCCTAGAACAGGGAGAAGGAGAGAAAGATGGGAAGAACATCTGATTTAGGAGGCACACGAGAAAGTTGGTGCTCTAAGTACTTCAATTCGACAGAGAAGTTAACGACAGAGGTACACATGATACATGGAACTTGTGGCTAAGTTGATAGATGTTGAGCCTCCAAGTTAAACCATGCATCCATTTGCCAAGTTGTTTTAGGGGAAATGCATATGGATTATGGTAACATGCTCAAGCAATTTCAACAAATTCCATAAGTGCTAATAGAAGAGTTCTAGTAGAAGCGTTCTATAGAAGTGTTCTACTTGTATAAGTGCTAATACTAGTAGAAGAAAATAAAAGACTATCACCTTAGCATAGTATTAATTTATTCAACTATTTTCTAAAGTTATACTTGGGAAAATGTGAAAGGTCCTAAGTTAACTTATGTTTTAATCTCAACTGTTGAGAAGAAGATTAGGGTTCAGATCAAATTATAAGAGGAGATAGAGCAAGTTGATGGCAAGTCAGTTGAGAAAAATCATGTATGAGAGCATAGTGAAGGCAGAGCCAAGAATTTAGCAATTCATAGATGTTCATCTTGTAGGAGAAATTCAATTCAAGTAAAATCCAAATTTTCTTAGTCCCAAGATCACTTGTGCAACTCCAATTCACACTTTTTCACTAGAGGAAAGAATTTGCACTCGCATGTGCCAAAAGATAGCAAAATTTGCATGACATTTTGGTATATAGAGGAGACAATATTGAGATCAATTGATCAATTTTATTTCTGTGATAAAAAGGAATTTCTCCCTTGTTGTAATTCTCAGAAGAAAATCCTTTGCTATAGAAGAATAATAAAACACATAGATTACATGCTTTCCCAAGAGTCAAGGTTTCCTCATTACATCTTATGTCTTATGGTTTATTTATTTCTCTTATAACTTTTTTTGCATGTGTTCGAAAATTTAGTGTGTTTGTGATTTAAGTTTGCAGAACATGAGTTGTTTAATTTTCTAGGTTTTTACACTTAGAAAATTACAAATAGGTTTATGACATTTTAAGAAAATATAATAGCGATGAGAACACCAAATTCTTCTACATAATTTATAACCAAAGGAAAACCATAAACATTATATGGCAACCTTCTAAAGTTGATGGATCAAAAGCTGAAATCTTCAAGGACATTGAGGTAAGATGCTCCTACTTCACTTCCATATTCAAGAGGGCAAATCAAGAAAACATTGGCAAAATTATTTAGATAAAAAAATTCTTCCCCTAATTTTTTGATGAGGATGGAAATGAGGACTTCATGAGAGGGGTCTCTAAGGAAAAGTTGGAATGGGTGTAGCATAGTTTCTAGAAAGAGAAGATTCCTAGACCTGATGCTAATTTGATTGAATTCTACAAGGAATGCTTCGAAATTATTAGGGGTGACTTATTGGTGGAGATTGGATACTCTAGGATGCATGGGTGTACTATAACTCCCTTTAAATCTACTTTGCTGGAACTCACCCCAAAATATTACATGCCTCAATCCTTTGATCAATTTCGTCTCATCTCCTTATGCAATTTTATTTAAAATATTATCTCAAAAACAATTGCTCTAAGGATAAAGGAAATTCTCTCTTACCATATTTCCCATGAGCGATTTGGGTTTTTAAAAACATGGAAGATACATGACGATATTGGCCTGACATAAGAGGTACTATGCTCCCTCCACATTCACAAATGAAGTTAAATCATCTAGAAAGTCGATGTTTGAAAATATTTAGACAGAGTGGATTGCCTATACATCAAGTTAATATTGCTTCATCTCGGGTTTATAAATATTTATGGATTGGCTATATAGTTGTATCAGCAATTCATCCATGTTTGTTTTAATAAATGGTTCAACTTCTCCATTTTTCAATCCTTAACAAGGTCTTAGATAAGGATGTCCCTAATCCCCCCTCCTTTCCTTATGGTGGTTGAAACTCTGATCATAGCGGAAAATTCACTAAACTATCAAATAAGATCTCAACTAGGGTGGAAACTCGGTGGAGGGGTGCTTAAAAAACTAGTAAAATAAAAAAATACAAGGAAAACCAACATTCGTTACTTCTAGTTGTCTATTCGGGAATCTCGCTTGAAGGGAATGGGGCCATATTTTAACACAATAGTCAATCAGATATCATCGTAGTTCTTGTTTGGCCCACCAAGACTCTCTCCAAAAGATTATCTCAATAGAAGGTCCTAGAAATTATGCTTCCACTATACTCTACAAGGATAAAGCATGGGATTTTATTATTATGGAGGAGCACAATATTCCTCAGCTATTGGTGGTGATAATAGACACATTTACTTACATAAATCACATTTCAAATCTTACTCATGTAAAAATGGGTAGGAAACAAATAATTTTGTTGAACTCTTTGCATTAAAACTTCTACTCCAATTGGACAAATTCCTTCAGATTATGGAAGCTAGCATCTATGGGGACTCCTTAACAGTGATAAATTGGATGAATAGAAATTCCAAATCAAGGATTCATACACTTCTCCCTCTTTACAAGAATATCTCAATTAGATTATAGAATTTCACTCTGTTAAATTATGGTATGTTCTATGCTTAGAGCAGTTTACTTATTTTTCTTCTTATTAGCCACAGATTAGCAATCACATATACATTAAGTAAAGTGCAGATATAACATTAAATGATCAACAGAAAACAAACCAAGACAAGAGACACAAGATGTGGTGGCTAGCCATGGACAAATCCCAATGCGAAGAAACCCTATGACCAAATCTTCTTTTATCTTCAATAGTTCAGTAGAGAGAAATAGTACAAAATCTAAATTCTGTAATTTTATATCAGTAGCAACAAACCCTAGATCAACAAAGTCAAACTTGGTCAAAATAGCTGAAATTGACCTCTAAAATGCTTGGTCAATTTTCTCTCAACTTTTCCTTGAATAGCCTAAAGAAACAACCCTGGAACAGCCCCAAAAGTTCAGTCAATTTGCAGATTCCTGAAGTCAACTGTAGCTCTAAACTAGGACAGTCAATACCGGTCAAACCAGAGGTTAGATCACCATGATCTTTGTGCCAAAAATTGAGACCTTCTTAGGAGAGGAAAATACACCCAATCTGCACTTCTAGAAGGTCAACTCTTGGTCAATGCTAGTTAAAGAAATGATTTTCTGCCCTAAAATCCTTCTTTCGGCATCTCCCTTGCCCTAAGATGTCTTCCTTTCACCCACACATGCGAGAGAGAGAGAGAGGCTCCTTATATGCATAGGAGAGATGCAGAGAAGATGAGTGAATTGAATTGTCCAAATCAGGAGAATGCTCCTATTATTTATATGCAAACGTTAAGGTTGAATAGACATGATTGTTGGGCTTCTGAGCCTACATAAGTTTGTTGGCCAACCTTGACAATTTGTCCATAATCAAAATAAATTCATATCTCCATAAATACTTATCGGAATCAGATGATCTTTTGATCAATCCTACACCTCTTGATGAGAGGAATCTAGGAAAAATATCAGAAGCCATAAATAAGGTGGTCCACATGGAGTTTGGCCCTAGTTTCCAATTTTAACACTCCCTCTCAAC
Source organism: Pinus tabuliformis (assembly GCA_031772625.1). Taxonomy (NCBI): domain Eukaryota; kingdom Viridiplantae; phylum Streptophyta; class Pinopsida; order Pinales; family Pinaceae; genus Pinus; species Pinus tabuliformis. The sequence continues at coordinate 570,023,410 of CM062809.1, read as the reverse complement.
TAGGAAGAACTTCATCTGCAATCCATTAGGTTGTTGCTGCTATCCATCCATCAAATGCACTGTCTTGTACAGCTTGACCCCACTCTACTCTGCTCTGCTTTTCTCTGCTCGAACTATGAAGAAGAAGAAATGATCAAGGATGTATCATACCATCCTCCACTAACCCGAAGTCAGTCTTAGAGTGTGAACCACTTTCATTGATCCTAGATCAATATCATTGATCCCATATCAATGGAGGTCATCCTAGCATAGGGAGTATGGTAGATACAACGATGTGTCTGTTGATAGTACTACTATGGTCCCTATCCTCATTTCCTTGCTTATTAATTAGATGAGAGGTAATTCCCATGAGTCCCAGACTGCATGGGTAGGATGCCTTGATAGGAGAACTAATCATCCTATCCATAGGAGAATGAATCATCCTATATAGTGGATGCCACAGAGAACTAATCATCCTGGCCTATAGGAGAACTAAGCATCCTACTCCACAGTCGCCATGGAGAACGAATCATCCTGGCCCACAGGATAACTAATCATCCTGTTCCACAGTTGCCACGAGGTGTCACAGGGGAAGGTTGAACCTTTACCCTATACATAGTGCACCACCAGGGGATGGTGAGTCGCCCTGTGGTCACATGTCGCTCCAAGAAGTACCCCGTGCCCCCTGGAGCTCCCAGAGCTCAACACATCATACTCGACTCTCATAGGAGGATTTCTAAATGATGCCAAGTCATTCCCAAAAAGTCAGGAATTTGACTTTTCCTAGTGTTATAGACATTTTTGTGCCTTATAGCTCTAAGAATGAAATGTCCATAAACCAAGGGCTCCTAAGTCCCTAAAAGTGTTGTTCTAACTCCTAAAGGAACAAGGTCAACAAATTACAGCTTCTCCCAGAAGTTCTCCACCAGAAACTGCTCAGAATAAGTCAAATCAGGATCATTTCAGCTGCTCCACTAGCCAAGTGCGTTGCATAGCACCTAAGTCCACTAGCTAGGTGCGCGGGAAATGACAAGTGGCAGAGTCATTCCACAAGGTGGAGAGACAATGGAAACTTCCAGAATCTTCTCCAATGACACTTGCCTCACTAAATTCGACCAAGGATGAGTAAGAGGCTTTCAGTCTCCAAGTGGAAGCAAGAACTGACAGAGAGAAGCCACTAATCAATTCATGAGCTAACTCATCCTCCTTGCATACATCTATATATGGATCCCTCATCGCAGAGATCCAGAGGCTGGAATTTTGCACATTGTAAGGAATTGTTGTTGGTTGTGAGATACATATCAGAGGATTGGGTGATCTTTGCTTTGTTGGGGTTGAAGAAGGGACTTCTTTGCTGGGAGGTTGATGCTGGGTCAGGAATCATCGATTGTAACTCCTCCTGGATTTTCTTGTATATCAATAAAACTATTTGAGTTTCTTCTCCATGCTTGTGTTTCATTGATGCTTGTTACATTTGTATGGCTAACTTAAATCTGATCCTAAGTTATTTGTGAATATAAACCCATGTCTTTGTATAGTCTCCTTCTTCTGTGATCTTACAGGTACTTGGTGAAGCTGGGCAAGTGAGAGAGCAGGTAGCTGGAAGCTGTCAAAGAGGAGAGAGATTGGATCAAAGGACTAGCGCAAGACACAGGTTGGTTCATCCTATTCCTCTTCATTTATAGTTCATAAAGAAGAATACAAAAGTAGTTTTCTCTGTTTGTTTCTAAGGTAGCTGTCACACCTTAGTGGGATAGAGCAGATCTAGATAGCCACTTTTCTCGATAACAAAATGGTGACTCCACTGGGGATCGTGTCTAGTTAGTTTGTTTGTGTTTCTCTTGTTGTTTGTTTCATAAACTTAGAAGCAGCAATCGAACTGCATTTGCCATTAACAAATGCAAAGTAGACATCTGCTGCTTCGATCCATTCACTGGATTTGTTTATGATTTGAATAGTTGATTCATAAACTAATTGATTGCCCTTGTGATAGCTCTTAGAAGTCCCCTTAGATCTACCTCTGATTGTGCATTTCTGATTGCTTTTATTCGACCAAAAACCATAGATTAAACTGCAAACTATGACCCAGAACCCGGATAGAATTCTCGTTTCTGCCCCAGCGCAGGCTTTGTGAAGAGGTTCTGCATTTCAACGCACTTCCCGAGAGGGCTACCTACACTGCAATGCAGTTTCTCTGTGTAACAGGTGTGCTGATCAGCCTAGCCTTGTGCAGCTGAGGTTCTTTGCTTCATTTTTTCCAGTTTTGTCTCTGATTTTTGCAGCCTGTGATCAGTATTTCACTGTTTCAAACCCCTTTTCCTTACTGATATTCTGCCTCAGTTGTACAAAACAAACTGTAGATGTTTTTATGTGTTTGTTGCGTCGTTTACAGTTTTCCATTGCAAAAGTATAATAGTCGTACTATCATCCTTTGATTTAGATCTGTCGCAAGTGTCGATTTTGATCATAGGAGAAAGTTTATTTGTTGTTGATAGTCGATTATGCTTTTACTTTTGCCTTTGGCTTGAATTTGTGACTTTCTAGTGTCGAAACGAGTATTTATTTCAAAATCATAAAGTGTCGTAATCATCTCTACCTTTTGATTTCGAAAAGAAGCTTGTTTGTGTTTGTCACTTGAAAGCAAATTCAGATTTGTACATCAACTTTCTTTTTAGGCATCAATATTAAGAAAGTGAAAAACAAAACACATGCATGTGCATTTGCATATTGGCAGTCTGTTTGGCTTGATTTAGGAAAAGTGCATTTACAGTGTGCTCTTTGCTCTTTGCGAAAAGATTGTGTCTTTTTTTTCCCCTAGTAGCTAGGATTTTCATTGCTGAAAAGAGATAAAAGTTTGTTTATCATCTTTAGATTGCATTTTAGGAATTACATCTACATCTCGTGGTGATCCCAAAAGGAAAACTTCATAAGAAAGATCAACTTAAAATAAATTCAATGAACTTAACAACGCTTTGGAACTTAACGCACAACATTTAGAGGTCTAGGCTAGAGACGTATTCCGGCGTCGTAAAGCCTGGTAACTGTTGTCCTCACTGATGGTTGGGTGGTTCCTTCACTTTGAGATGATAAGTGCCAGTACGGACTTGTGCTCCCATGTACCATCGAGTATATATTGGGAGACCCCTATAGGCTTAAATCCTTTATCCATAGGAAGCCGTGTCGGCCGCCCTACTGATCGCAATGCACCGAACACAGCATTCGGGAATATTGACTGCTGTACCGTAAAAAGTATTCTGCAGTTTTGCGATTGGTTTGGTACTCCCTCTACCTAGACCTCCAGAGCAGTCCCTTTCATTCCTTTTCCGACTCCTTAATGGAAAAGGTCCATCTGAGCACTTGTCACTTCAGGCTCATTAAAAATCGAAGGAGACTAGAGTCATCTTTTGTTTTTTCTCGACTCTTAAAACTGAAAAAACAAGTTGTGTCAAAGCGTGTTAAAATTTATTTTAAACGGAATATTCATACCCTTTTCCTACGTTGATATTGGGTTGAGAAAATGGAGCCTACCAACCAAGGAATTCCCCTTGGTGGAAATCCTAGTCCCTTCTCCTCTTGGGGAGATGTTGGTGTGCCCCATATGGCCACATTGTCGCTTCCAGGACTGACAATTGCCTTGCCAGTATGGCTCTTCTCAACCAATGTCGTTCAGAACACCACCATTCCTGAACAATCGAATCAGTAATTAGACGAGTCTAGAGTTACCCACCAGCCTTCTACTTCCTCTAATTCTTCCTCTCCTCCTTCCTCTTCGCTTGATGGAACTGGTAAAGCTAAAAGCCATGTTCCTAAGGAGAAGAAGGAAAAGAAGAAGAAAGAGAAGAAGAAGAAGGAGCCAAAGGCGAATGGGGGAAAACGAGTGTTGTCTAACGAAAATCCACACACTGCACCAACCAGGCCTAAATCGCCATGTGTCATTTGCAAAGGAGACCACTTTCACAGAGATTGTCCTTGCATCCCTCGGATACTAAGGGACTGGTCTCCTCGTTTGCACAACCTGGTGTCGTCAACCTCTGGTGATCATGTTGAAAACACACTGTCAACTAGTGAAAGTGAAGCTCCAGGACAAAAAGGGAAAGCTAGATTTCCTTGTAAACTGTGCGAAGGCAATCATGCCCTCCACCGTTGTCCCTTCTTAGACGAAGCTAAAAGAGTTTTGGATGATCGTCCGGTTTCACCGTTACGACTCCCTCCTGGATATAAAAAACTCTTGCCGAGTCCGTCACTAGTTGAGAATCCAGCTGGCCCGCTCAAGTGGTCGGCTGAAGCGCCTATCATTGAAGATAAACCAATTGAATCCATACCAGACAAAAGTCAAAAGGTCGAGGCGGCAGTTGACCCGGTCTTGCCTTCAGAGGTTTTATCTTCAGATGATACAGTCACTGAAGAGAACAAGGATGACACCGTCCAAATTCTCTTCATAAACACAGACTCCGATGAGCATGGGGGCAATCCACCCATTCCTTTACCGCAGAAAGGAAGTTCGTCAGAGCCATACCTGGCCGTCTATTCGGTCCCCACCTCCAAGCAACCTAGTTGTCTCCTTCGACTGGAATCAACTAGGCAGACCCCGTTTACCAGCAAGTGTACCATTCTGAATTATCGTTCAAATATATAGAATGGTCATGGCTGGTACCATCATAGATGAGGGGGCTTATGTGAGTATCCTTTCCTCTACTGCTTGGAAAGCGCTTGGTTCGCCATCACTTTTGCCTGAGATGAGAAATCTGACAGGCTTTGATAAAGGAACAAGTAGACCTTTAGGGATCCTTCCCAATGTGCCCATAACATTGAGAAGGAAGAGAGTTCGCATGAACGCAATGGTAGTTCAAGGACCCTTGGATTATAACCTACTCCTTGGAAGAGACTATATTTATTGCATGGGAGCCATTGTCTCCTCACTCTTTAAAGTAATGTGCTTTCCGCACGAAGGAAGAGTGGTCAAGCTCATGGACCAACTTTCATTTCCCAGATCGCGCATAGCAAATAGTCATATACCATCCCTAAATGGTCTCTTCATGCAAGAAATGTCTCAATCCCCAGTCCGTCCTCCCGATGAGCGCGAGTAATTCAGAGGGATATGACTGAAACCCAGGGGGCATGCGTCCCGGTCTGCTTCGGCAGGAAAAATTCGGGTATAGGGTAGGTTTCTGCGGGAGAATATGACTAGTCTGTACCCCGTGCGTGATTGGAAGACGGGTTATTCTAGAATAAGATTCTCTTGTCAAAGTTATGTGAGTTGGCAGGCATCGTCACTCACCTTTGTTTATCTCGGTAGACATCGCCGAAGAAGTGTTTTGTTTGCTGTGTAAATAGAACAATCTTTGGGTAACCTGTAAGAGGTAGTACCCTTCCTGATAAAACGAATGTTTTGTCAGCTCGAATAGAGGGTGACCTCGAAACTCTGTTTTATACCTGGGGGCATGCAAACCTTTTGGAGTGCAAGCGATGGGCGGCTATTTATTTTTTAAATTTTTAGGACCTCTAACCCTTTAAACTCATAGGATTAGTCGTCACCTAACTTGCATAAAGAAAGGATGTGGGGAAAAAATCTAAAAGTTGCCGTTTTTATATGAGACATTCTTATCATATGACTGGATTAATCGAGCAGTGTTTACCGCGAGGTTCAAGCTCGTTAAAAAATAAACCCGGACCGAGCAAATGTTTCCACCCACGTTTAAGCTCGTTAAAAAATGAACTATCCCCTGGTAAATAACCACCGTGAATGTAGCATTTTAGCCATTAAAGCCTTGGTCATGTTTGCACCGTCACCTCCACCTTTCCATTGGTCGATCATTCACCTCCATTTGATTGTTTACCCATTTTAAGGAACAGCTGCGAAGAGTGATTTCACTAGCCATCCTTGTGACACTGCCCTGATTGGAAAATTCCAAAGCTTACCTGGAATCAGCTGCTACCCATTTCATCACTCGTTCCTCAAAAGACGAGTCTTCTTTAAGCTCTTTTCTGACTCGTAAAATATGAAAAGACTGCCGAATTTTGGCCTTCCAGCTCGTTAAAGCGACGAGAAGTGCTATTCCTCCTCTAGATTTTAATCTTTTTGGACAAGAGGGATTATTGCACAAAAATATCGAGCGCTTGTTTTGTTAGGCTCGTTAAAGCTAATCGAAAATTCATCCCTTCTGTATTGTTTTATACTTTTTCAGACTTAAGGGATTAGATCACGAAAAAGGAATTTTGGAGTTACCTTTACATACCTTTTCAGACTCTCTAAAAATGAAAAGGACCGAGTTATCTTTGTCGTTAGACTCGTTAAAAAGATTAATAGCGACAAACTTGTCTTTAGACGAGAACGAGTTTCACTATCGCTAGGCTCGTTAAAACATAGCGATGGGTTTGCCCAAAGGGAAAATTATAGAACAAGCATATGTTATCCTCCTCAAGCTTGACAAAAATAAATAGGTACTGGTCAGCAATGACCGGGGAAAAATTGGGAAGAAAACTCAAAGAATCTTTATTGGTAGCAAGTCGCTCTTGAACATGACACTTCCACTCCGTGCCCGAGTCGGGTTAGGTTGTTTCATTCACCAGTCACATCGCCATGGTCACGCCATACCATCCACATTTGGGGTTAATGCTACCAATCCATCACATAAGTGTCGCCGACATGTTCAAGAGAAGTCATCCAGAAAGGCCACCTGTGTCCCGCCCACTACCATACATTATACTCCATTCTTTCATGACCGCCACCCTGAACCATATATCATCAGATCATTTTCACCTCCATCAAAATCATTTGCTCCGTTCCATGTCATTGATGTGGGATTCATTAAGGCCCTCCTATGACGGATCACTTCTTGTCGACATCAGCTCATTATCCAAGAAGTTGATCTAGGAACACCCCATTCAGTACTTTGAAGCTTGCATGCCTCAATGGCAAGTTTCTCACTTCCGGCGACAGGTATACATCAATGACCTTCGACCGAAAGATTTTGCGTGGTGTTCGATGCCAAGTCCTTTATTCACACCACGTGAATTTTAATGTAGTACCTTGAGGGTCATTATCATTATCGGTGATTCCTCTCGTGCTTGTTAACAGTTTACATCATTGACTGGTAATCAAGCGATGTCTTTCCATGTTCGACTTCAAAACATTTCTCACATGGATCGACTTGTACTTCGAGTGAAGATCGGACGAGATTAAAGACCCCGGATCTAGTTTCATCCATCTGGGCTGCGATATATATTCAGGAAAATAAAGACATTGAAATGTACAACATTGTAGCACAGATAATCATCCTACCAAAAGGATGATGGCTCTATCAGAATCATCAGTCTACCATCAGACGATTGTCTGTCCTATGTACATGAAAATGAATTTATAAAGCTGAGCATGGGAATGCCCGCCTCAGCTAGATCATGAAAACAGTATGAAGATAATGTATTGTATTGTATCTTATTACAGGTCTCCTCCCAGCATTGAAAGAACTTCGGATCCTACTAATAAAGCATTTCACCCGATAAACGGCCTCATACTTTAGGGGGCAACTGTTATAGACATTTTTGTGCCTTACATCTCTAAGCATGAAATGTCCATAAACCAAGGGTTCCTAAGTCCCTAAAAGTGTTGTTCTAACTCCTAAAGGAACAAGGTCAACAAATTACAGCTTCTCCCAGAAGTTCGCCACCAGAAACTGCTCAGAATAAGTCAAATCAGGATCATTTCAGCTGCTCCACTAGCCAAGTGCGTTGCATAGCACCTAAGTCCACTAGCTAGGTGCGTTGCAACGCACCTAAATTCACTACCAGGGTGCGTTTAGCGGGAAATGACAAGTGGCAGAGTCATTCCACGAGGTGGAGAGAAAATGGAAGCTTCCAGAATCTTCTACAATGACACTTGCCTCACTAAATTCGACCAAGGATGAGTAAGAGGCTTTCAGTCTCCAAGTGGAAGCAAGAACTGACAGAGAGAAGCCACTAATCAATTCATGAGCTGACTCATCCTCCTTGCATACATCTATATATGGATCCCTCATCCCAGAGATCCAGAGGCTGGAATTTTGCACATTGTAAGGAATTGCTGTTGTTTTTGAGATACATATCAGAGGATTAGGTGATCTATGCTTTGTTGGGGTTGAAGAAGGGACTTCTTTGCTAGGAGGTTGATGCTGGGTCAGGAATCATCGGTTGTAACTCCTCCTGGATCTTCTTGTATATCAATAAAACTATTTGAGTTTCTTCTCCATGCTTGTGTTTCATTGATGCTTGTTCCATTTGTATGGTTAACTTAAATCTGATCCTAAGTTATTTGTGAATATAAACCCATGTCTTTGTATAGTCTTCTTCTTCTATGATCTTACAGGTACTTGGTGAAGCTGGGCAAGTGAGAGAGCAGATAGCTGGAAGCTGTCAAAGAGCAGAGAGATTGGATCAAAGGACTAGCGCAAGACACAAGTTGGTTCATCCTATTCCTCTTCGTTTATAGTTCATAAAGAAGAATACAAAAGTAGTTTTCTTTGTTTGTTTCTAAGGTAGCTGTCACACCTTAGTGGGATAGAGCAGATCTAGATAGACACTTTTCACGATAACACCTAGTGGTTTTGTCAAAATGTTGGCAACCTATTCATTTGTACTGATATGTTGGAGCCTTATTACTCCTCCCTACACCATATCTTGAAAATACTGGTACCTGATATCGATATGCTTGGAGTGATCATGAAATACGAGATTCTCTGATAAACAGATCCCGCTCTAGTTGTCACACAGAATCATGGTGGTATCCAATGTAAATCTAAACAGCTCACTAAAGAGCTTTCGCAACCAGACTACCTCATAGGAGGCCATGCTAGCAGTAATGTACTCTGCCTCAGCGGTGCTCAAAGACACTGACTTCTGCTTCTTGATCATCCAGGATATCGAGGCAGATCCTAAAGAGAAATAACAGCCTGAAGTGCTCTTTCAGTCCACCACACTACCTGCCCAATCAACATAAGTATACCTAGTAGTCTCACATCTCCAACAGTGTATCTCAACCCATGAGTGATTGTGCCATGAAGATATCTCAATAGATTCTTGGCACCAATCCAATGTGAGTGGTGAGGCTCAACCATATGTTGACTCAATGTGTTGACTGCAAAGAATATATATGGATGGGAGTTCACCAAGATCATTAATGCTCCAACGAGTTGACGATACTCATTAGCATTTCGTAAAATAGGTCTGGCAGCACTACCACTTAACTTCTTGAAGTCAAGCTCCATTGGGGTAGTTACGGGCTTGTAGTCCACCATGCCAAATCTCTCCGATATCTTCACCACATATTTTCCTTGAGATAGGAAAATCTCCCCTGATTTCTGCCAGATTTCTAGTTCTAGGAAATAGTGCATCAGTCCTAGGTCTTTCGTCTTGAACTCAGAAGCCAGCTCCCTCTTACATTCTTGAATGAGAGGGCCTGCACCTGTTAGAAATAGGTCGTTAACATATAGCACCAGTATGAGAGGCTTGTCATCTATAACCTTAAAGTAAAGGTTAGGGTCGGCTTCACTCCTAGTAAATCCCAGCCTCATCAAGTAACTATCGATCCTCTCATATCATGCTCAATGTGCTTTCTTTAGCCCATAGAGGGCCTTCTTCAACCTACACACATGAGATTCTCGATCATAAATTTCAAATCCTTTGGGTTGATCAAACCATGTAAGAACGCAGTCTTGACATCCATCTGATGTAGTTTCCATCCTTGTGAAGCAGCAAGGTCTATTATCGAGTGGATGGTGGTATATCAGGAAACAGGTGAAAATATCTTGTCATAGGCTATGCCTTCCTTCTAGGGGAAGCCACGAGCCACAAAACTAGCCTTATACTTTTCTACACTTCCATCGACTGCATGCTTTATCTTGTAAAGCCATTTTGAAGTGATAACTACTTTGTCCTGGGGTCTAGGGACCACATCCCAAACATCATTTTTTATAATGGACTCATATTCCTCAGTCATAGCATTATTACATACTTGATGCTTAATGGAATATGTGAATGACGAAGGCTCATTTTGGATGATCATGCTCATGATGGTCAAGTATCCCAGATACTTGTTCGGCTTCTTACTTTCACGAAAGGCTCCTTTGGGTGTAATGTGTCCTTCAGCATCATCAAGTGTCCCCATAAGCCATGAAGGCCTCTTCCTAGAAGAGGAAGCCTCTTGCAGAGGAGGATCAATAGGATCCATAGGTTCTTCCACATCGAGCATCATCTCATCTTCCTTTTCCTTCAGTTCCTCGGTGTCAGCTTCTTTAGATCCCCTTAAAGTAGGAAGATTGTTTACCTTGCTAAGAGCCATATCTTCATCAGAGGTGACATCATGACTAATCTCGACTTCCCTTTGACTAACTACATAGATTTTATAGCCCTTAGTATTTTTGCTATAGCCCACGAAGATTCCTTTCTTTCCAGATGCACTCAATTTATTCCTCTTTTCTTTCGGCACATGAAAATATACAGGGCTTCCAAAATTTCTAAAATGAGATACATCAGGTTTCTTACTGGTGAACATTTCTTCGGTAGTCTTGGAACCCAATGCTTGATGAGGGCATCAGTTTTGTACATATACAATAGTATTTGCAGCTTCGGCCCATAGAAACTTCAGAAGTCTTTGATCATGGAGCATAGCATGGACAGCTTCCACAAGTGTATGATTCTTCCTTCCCACCACACAATTCTGCTCAAGAGTATATGGTGTAGTAGTCTCCCTCTTAATGCCAGTCTCTTTACAAAAGTCATGAAACTCATTGGATTCATATTGAGTCCCATTATCAGTCCTTAAGGTCTTGATCTTCTTTTTGGTTTGATTCTCGATGAAGGCTTTGAAGTGTCAAAACCAGGAGAACACTTCATCCTTCTTTTTCAAGAAGTATATCCAAGTCTTGCGAGAATAATCATCTGTAAAAGTGAGATAATATAAATATCCTCCCAAGGAGTTCACAGGCATCATACCGGATATGTCTGAGTGAACCAACTACAATATATTGGAGGTCTTGCTTTGGCTTGAGGGGAATGGTCCCTTTTTGAGCTTTCTTTTGGCACATCCTCGATATACACCTTCTTGCTCTAATCTGAACTCGAGCATCCCGGTCACCATTTTCCTTACATCGGGTAGAGCTTTATAATGAAGGTGAATAAACCTTCGATGCCATATTTCAGACTAAAGAGATGTGTCACAGGACATGACACCCAACGGACTTCCTCCAACCTGATATAATGAATCAACTCAAAACCCAAGAGTAAAATCATCTTTAAAATTACTTTTACATACATGTACCTTGCCATCACTAAAGGCCACCTTGTAGTCTTTGTCTTCCATTGCCAAAATGGACACTAGGTTATTTTTTAGATCAGGTACATATAATACATCTTGTAAGTGGATGGTATTACCTAGATTCAATTGAAGAGTGACATTTCCTATGCCTTCCATGAGATATTTTGAATTATCTCCAAGAACAATTTCCAGGTTGGTTTCCTTCCCTATCAGATTATAGCGAGCTTCTTTCTAACCAGTGAAGTGCCTTGAGGCACCACAATCAATAAGCCAATTTTCCAGCAAGTCCGAGGGAGCAGTAGTAGATAGAGCTACTGGTAGATAATATTCATCTTGCTTATTGTTAACAGTGTTAGATTCATACCTGGAATTTCTTGCCTTCTTGAATGGTTGTCCTCTTCTTTGATTTCCGACACTTCTTTTACCTCTACTATTTGACCTGCCATTCCTTTGATTTCCCTGAGAGGGATTTTGATCATCATCCTGCTGTGAGTCCCTTTTATCAGGGAACTCCCTTGCATAGTGACCTGTTTGATTGCAATTGTAACATCGTCCTTTTTGTTATCACTCAGGTTGTTCCCCAGGAAAATTCTAAGGAGGGAATACGGCCGAGGTAACCACTAACCAGTCTTTTAGCTGCAGATTCTAGCCAATCTGCAACCAGAGAGGGCTCTCTCTTTATGATTTAGCTTTGTTTTGCTATATGTTAGGCTAGTTATGAGGCTCAAGTATTTGATTGATGTTTGGAAGGTGACATTCAATAGAACAGGGCTGCAATATAAGAGATGTTTAGACCATTGGGTTGATGGAGTCTAATGAAAATGAATTTCTGGGTATGGTTTCTTAGGCAAAGGAGGAACTACAGAGCAAGATAGTTAAACACAGAACAATTTTCAAGCTATAAAGAGATGAAATGAAGTCAGGGAATAAAAGACAATTAAGAACCTTTCATTATGCTAACAGAGGGAAAATGAATAAATATTACCAAGGAGCAGTTAAGAATTCCTTAATTATATTTAGAGTGTAAGAACCAGGGAGACAAGAGTAGTCAAGAATTCCTGCCTATGCTAGTCCTGAAGAAAACATAAAAAATCGACAGGAATTGAACACAGAGTACAATCAAGTAAATTCTGGGTTATTCTTTTTTCTTGCAATTAGAACATGATATATAGATGATATATAAACACAGGAACAGTAAAACAAAAGTTAAAGGACTTATTGATCCATGAGGTAACACGAGAATTCTGGAACATATTCTTTTGCCATTAATTCCACAACCAGCAAGTTCATCAGCAAAGCATTCCAGCAGTCTTTATTCTGAAGAGTTCTCAAAATTTACAGCGCAGGTCCAGAATGATATTCATCAACCAACCCCCAATACATGTCTAGGGGAGGTATTTATACAAAAAGAGTTGCAAAATATCTCCTAGGGAAAATATCCAGCAATAAATTTATCCATCCACTTCTTCAAAGGCAATAAATAACATTGAAAACAGAGCGTAATCAATGTAGGAGTAACTTAGTTGTACTGGCTGCCTTAGGTAGTCTGATATATTTGACTTTTAAACTCAACAAATGGGCTGGTAGCTGTCTCTTTGATTTGCGCTCCTACGTTGCAATCCCAACATTGTTATTTGTGCCCAAATACGCTTTAATGCATTATGTCATGCCTTCCTTTTTTTGTTGTTTTCATTCTCATGATGTATGGCATGTATACTAAATTTGATTAAATGCAGATGATTAAAAGAAAGAAAACCAAAACTACCTTGGTAAAACCTGTAACATGCCCTACCACCATTGGTTTGTTGGCAATTGGTGTCTTTGTAGTTTTATTAATGTTTCATCAGCTTCAGTATACCTATAGTAATTGGGATGGACTTCAAAAAGATGTGTTATCTCATGCTCAATGTAGAACATATTTTCCAATTTATCATATAAGCTCTGTCCAGAGGGAGGTACTATGTCTTCTGAAGAGCTTGATGATTGTTAAAATTCGCAACCAAGGCAAAAATTCATGTGGGTCATTTTATTCATGGCTAATAATATTTTTATTAGATTCCTCTCGTCGAGAGGTGTAGGATTGATATAAAGATCATCCAATTCCGATAAGTATTCATGGACATATGAATTTATTTTGATTATGGAATTATTATCAAGCCGACCTACAACTCATGTAGGCTCAGAAGCCCAACAGTCGCATCTATTCACCCACCAACGTTGTGTATAAATATAAGAGGAATTTTCCTCATTTGGACTCACTCATCTCATCACATCTCTCTCTCTCTCTCTACTGCGTAGATATGAGTCTCTTCTCTACTGCGCTGAAATGGGTCTCTCTCTCTCACACATGTGAAGCCGAAAGCTGTTGAATTTGAAGTTGCAACTGCAGAAGTAAAGATTGAATTGCGTGGCCTAGAAGATCTCCTCATCTGAACTATGTTGTAGGTTCATCTGAACCTCCTTTGAAAGCCGCAACTTTTGGTGCTGGAATGAAGTCAATCCGACGAACGGTTTGCAAGATATCGACGGCCCTAGTTTGAAGCCAAACACTGCTGAAACAGAAGCTACAACTACAGAAGTAAAGATTGACTTGCGTGGCCTAGATGATCTCCTCATTTGAACTGCGTTGTAGGTTCATCTGAACCTCCTCTAGAAGCCGAAACTTTTGGAGGTGGAATGAAGTCAATCCGACTGTCGGTTTGTGAGATATGGTCTGCCCTATTTTGATAATGAAGCCGCTAATGCTGATGCTACTGATCTAGGGTTTGCTACTACTGATATGAATCAGATTTATTGTACTATTTCTCTCTGCTGTATTATTGAAGATAAAAGAAGATTTGATCAAAGGGTTTCCCCACACATTGTGGGGTTTGTCCCTGGCTAGCCGCCACATCTTGTGTCTCTTGTCTTGGCTTGTTTTCTGTCAATCGTTTAATGTTCTATCTGCACTTTACTTTATGTACATGTGATTTCTAATCGGTTGAATATAATAAGAAAAAAAAGTAAACTGTTATAAGCATAGAACATACCATAACTTAACATGGTATCGGAGCCGAGGTGAAGACAAAGCCCGAGCAAGAGCAAGAGAAATCATTGAAGAGAAGATTGGCAAGGCTATCCTAAAAGAACTATGGGGTCCTCAACACTCTTTCCTGCCGAAGACAAGCTCTGTGAGAAAGCTGACTATCACGGATGGAAGATGTCTATTGATCTAACCCTTGAAGATCAAGGAGTGCTGGACCATGTAAGAGGCAATATTGTTGAGCCTTCATCAAATGCATCTGCTGCTCCCTGGAACAAATGGAAAACTGGAGAAGTCAAAACAAAGAAGATCATCCGGGACTCTATCGACAAGCGCTTGGTGGCCTACATCTCTGATCTAGACACCTCCAAGGAAATCTCCAACAAACTGGTAAGTTTATTTAAAGCTAATGATGCAAATCAAGTTTTGTTTCTTAGAAATAAGTTGAGGGAAATCAAGAAGGGTAAAGATGAAAGTATGCAAGCATACTTCTTAAGAATCACCGAGATCAAGAATGATCTCCTATCTATTGGGGAAACCATTACTAACAGAGAAATGGCACTCACAACTCTCGGAGGATTACCATCTGAATGGTATGTATTCAGGACTACTCTTCTGAACAATAATGTAATTCCTAGTTTTGAGGAATCAATGGCTAGATGCATTCAAGAGCAAACAAGGGTAGAAGAGCAGGAAATGCCCTTGCCTAAAGTTCCTCCTGCTGTTTTTTCTTCTCATGCAAAGAAAAGAAATAATTCTGGGACTAAATCAAAATGAAAGGCTGGACCTAAGGCTAGAAGAAAATGACGATGTTACATTTGCGATAAAGCAAGTCACTATGTATGAGGTCATGAACATCATGGTAAATGAGATCATGGACATAAATGGAAAAATGAGATCATGGACATATAGGATAGCATGATGATGATGCACACTAGTTTGAGCAGCATTATGATGGATAAAATCATGGACATGGGCAGCATGATGATAATCATGATTAGAGAAGCATGGTACAGTATGCAGTGGTGCAACTCGAAATCCCTCTGATGGCAATCAAAGGAATGACAAATTCAACAGCAAAGGTAAGAGGAGAGCTAGGAATCAAGGAAGAGGACAAGCATTCAAGAAGGCTAGAAATTCCAAGATGTATGAAATGCACCTAACCTCAAAAAGAACCTAGTGTCCATCTCGGCAACGAAAGACAAAGGCTACAAGGTAACCTTCAGCGATGGCAAGGTACGTATATGGAAAAATAATGTTAAATATGCCTTTACACTTGGGTTTAGTTTTGATTCATTATATCAAGTCGATGGAAGTCTAATAGGTGTCATGTCTTATGACACATCTCTTCAGTCCGAACTTTGGAATTAGAGGCTTACCCACCTTCATTACAAAGCTCTACCCGATGTAAGACAGATGGTAACAAGGATGTCCGAATTCCAAGTAGAGAAAGAAGGTGTATGTCCGGGATGTGCCAAAGGAAAGCTCAAAAGGGGACCATTCCCCTCAAGCCAAAGCAAGACCTCGGACATATTACAATTGGTTTACTCAGGCATACCTGAGGTTGGCATTAAGAGGGAGACTACTACACCACATACTCCTGAGCAGAATGGTGTGGTGGGAAGGAAGAACCACACGATGATGGAAGCTGTCCGGGCCATGCTACATGATCAAATACTTCCAAAGTTTCTATGGGCTGAAACTACAATCACCGCCGTATATGTACAAAATCGATGCCCTCATCAAGCATTGGGTTCCTAAACTCCTGA
This sequence comes from Pinus tabuliformis, assembly GCA_031772625.1. NCBI lineage: Eukaryota > Viridiplantae > Streptophyta > Pinopsida > Pinales > Pinaceae > Pinus > Pinus tabuliformis. The sequence continues at coordinate 570,007,353 of CM062809.1, read as the reverse complement.
AGAAATGTTCACCACCGGTCAAAGGGAAGTCGTGATTAGTCATGATGTAACCTTTGACAAAGATATGGCTCTCAACAAGGTGGACAATCTGCTGACTTTGAGTAGCTCTCAAGAAGCCGACACCAGGGAACCGAAAGAAAAGGATGATGAATCAATGCCTGATGTAGAAGAACCCATCGATCTGATAGATCCTCATCCACATGGGCCTTCCTCTTCGAGGAAGAGGCCTTCATGGCTTAGGGGGATACTTGATGATGCTGAAGGACATGCTGCACCCTAAGGAACCTTTCATCAAAGTAAGAAACTTAACAGGTATCAGGGATACCTGACCATCATGAGCACGATCATACAAAATGAACCTTCATCATTCTCAGATGTCATCAAGCATTAACTATGGAAGGATTCTATGACCATAGAATATGAGTCTATTATGGAGAATGATGTCTGGGAAGTAGTTCCCAGACCCTGGACAAGACAATTGTTACTTCAAAATGGCTTTACAAGATAAAGCATGCAGCAAATGGAAGTATGGAAAAGTATAAGGTTCATTTTGTTGCTCGTGGTTTATCACAGAAGGGAGGTATAGACTATGATATTTTCACCTGTTGTCAGATATACAACCATCCGCTTGATCATAGCCCTTGTGGCTTCACAAGAATGGAACCTACATCAGATGGATGTTAAGACTGCATTCTTGCATGGTTCTATCAAAGAAGAGGTCTATGTGGAGCAACCTGAAGGATTTGAGATTTATGATTGAAAATCTCATGTATGCAGGTTGAAGAAGGCTCTCTATGGGCTGAAGCAAGCATCCCGAGCATGGTATGAGAGGATCGATAGCTACTTGATGAAGCTGGGATTCACTAGGAGTGAAGCTGATCCTAACCTTTACTTTAAGGTTGAAGATGACAAGCCTCTCATACTGGTGTTGTATGTGGATGACCTCTTTCTAACAAGTGCAAACCCTCTCATTCACAAATGTAAGAGGGAGATGGCTTCTGAATTTGAAATGAAGGACCAAGGACTTGAAGTGTGGCAAAAGCCAAGGGAAATTTTCCTATCTCAAGGAAAATATGTGGTAAATATATTGGAAAGATTCGGTATGAAGGACTACAAGCCTGTGACTACCTCGAGGATCTTAACTTTTAGAAGTTATATGGTAGTGATGTCGGACCAGACTTGGGAAATGCCTCTGAGTTTCAAAAAATCATTCGCATTGATGTTCTTGGTGAACCTTCGTCCGAACATATGTTTTGCAATTAGCATTGTTTGAGCTCATATTTGGTTGAGCCTCACTGGATTGATGCCAGGAATCTTCTGAGATGTCTTCAAGACACAATCTCTCATGGATTAAGATACATTGCCGGAGTTGTGAGACTACTTGGATATACTAATGTTGATTGGGTAGGCAGTGTGGTGGACCGTAAGAGCACTTCCGGCTACTGTTTCACCTTGGGATATGCTTCGATATCCTGTATGAGCAGGAAGCAGAAGTTGGTGGCTTTGAGCACTGCCGAAGCAGGATATATTGTTACTAGCATAACCTCGTGTGAGGAATTCTGGTTGCGAAAGCTCTTCAGTGAGCTTTTTGGATTTACATTGGATACCACTGTGATCCTCTGTAACAACCAGAGGTGGGATTTGATTATTGAGGAATCCCATATTCGTCAGTTTCTCCAGCAGATAGACATCATCTGGGATATGGTAAGTCGATGAGGAAGGAAGCTCCATCACATTAAGATTATGTACAGGTTGATACACCTTGTCAAAGCCCAGAGGAAAGATCTAATCTGTTATTTTCCCAAACGACTTGGAGTCGGCAAGAAACCTTTGTACAAGGGTCCTGCATGTTGCATACATTGAGCTCTGGGAGCTTTGAGGGCTTGCAGTTCCTACTGGAGCAACATATGACCACAGCGTGACTCACCCTCCCCTGGTGGTGCACACTGGAACAAGATGATTCGCTCTCTTGTGGGACAAGATGATTCGCTCTCTTGTGGAACAGGATGATTCGCTCTCCTATGTAGCAGGATGATTAGTTCTCCTGTGAGGCCTGGATTGATGTGTTCTCCATGGCAGCCTGGATTGATGTGTTCTCCACGGCGATTGTAGCAGGATTGATGTGTTCTCCTGTGAGGCCTGGATTGATGTGTTCTCCACAGCGATTGTAGTAGGATTGATGTGTTCTCCTGTGAGGATAGGACTGATTAATTCTCCTGTCAAGGCATCCTACCCTTGCAGTCTGGGACTCATGGGAAGTACCTCTCATCTGATCAATGAGCAGGGAAATGAAGTTAGGGACCATAGTAGTAGCGATGGACGCATCGTTGTAACTACCATACTCCCTACGCTAGGATGACCTCCATTGATCTGGGATCAATGATAGTGGTCTGGGACCAGTGGTAGGAGTTGTACCATACTATGACGCTGACTTCGGGTCGGTTGAGACTGGTCTGGGATCAGTGGTACATACTCTGAGACTGACTTTGAGTCAGTGGAGGATGATATTGATCTGGGACTATTGGAGTTGTACTCACTATGACGCTGACTTTGGGTTGGTTGAGACTGGTCTGGGACCAGTGGTACATACTCTGAGACTGACTTTTAGTCAGTATGATACATCCTCGATCATTTCTTCTTCTTCATAATTCAGACAAAAGCAGAGTAGAACAGAACAATGCAAGAGCAGAGCAGAACAGAACAAAAAAGTATAGATCAGTGCAGGGCAGAACAAGAAAAATCAGAACAGGCAAAATAGAGCAGAGCAGGGCAAGGGTCAGGCTGTACAAGGCAGTGCATTTGATGGATGAATAGTAACGACCGATAGACAGATTGCAGATGAAGTTCTCCATGGTTGAGAGGGAGTGTTAAAATTGGCAACCAAGGCAAAACTTCATGTGGGTCATCTTATTCATGGCTAATAATATTTTTATTAGATTCCTCTCATCGAGAGGTGTAGGATTGATAAAAAGATCATCCAATTCCGATAAGTGTTCATGGAGATATGAATTTATTTTGATTATGGAATTATTATCAAGCCGACCTACAACTCATGTAGGCTCAGAAGCCCAACAGTCGCATCTATTCACCCACCAACGTTGTGTATAAATATAAGAGGACTTTTCCTCATTTTGACTCACTCATCTTATCACATCTCTCTCTCTCTCTACTGCGTAGATATGAGTCTCTTCTCTACTGCGCTGAAATGGGTCTCTCTCTCTCACACACGTGAAGCCGAAAGCTGTTGAATTTGAAGCTACAACTGCAGAAGTAAAGATTGACTTGCGTGGCCTAGAAGATCTCCTCATCTGAACTACGTTGTAGGTTCATCTGAACCTCCTTTGAAAGCCCCAACTTTTGGTGGTGGAATGAAGTCAATCCGACGAACGGTTTGCAAGATATCGACTGCCCTAGTTTGAAGCCAAAAACTGCTGAAACTGAAGTTGCAACTGCAGAAGTAAAGATTGACTTGCGTGGCCTAGAATATCTCCTCATCTGAACTGTGTTGTAGGTTCATCTGAACCACCTCTGGAAGCCGAAACTTTTGGTGGTGGAATGAAGTCAATCCGACTGTCGGTTTGTGAGATATGGTCTGCCCTAGTTTGATAATGAAGCCGCTAATGCTGATGCTACTGATCTAGGGTTTGCTACTGCTGATATGAATCAGATTTATTGTACTATTTCTCTCTGCTGAATTATTGAAGATAAAAGAAGATTTCATCAAAGGGTTTCCCCACACATTGTGGGGTTTGTCCCTGGCTAGCCGCCACACCTTGTGTCTCTTGTCTTGGCTTGTTTTCTGTCGATCGTTTAATGTTCTATCTGCACTTTACTTTATGTACATGTGATTGCTAATCGGTGGAATATAATAAGAAAAAGAAGTAAACTGTTATAAGCATAAAACATACCATAACTTAACAATGATGCTGTGATCTGATTGGTGACATACATATTTACCCTGTGTGCATATTGTTCATGTGACAACAGTCTTTGGTTGCTGGTCAATAAGCTGGGTAACCCTTTTCTCTGCAAGACGGCGAACTTCTCTGTAAAGGCATTTATTTCTGTCTGCATTTCTTGGCACTTTCTTTCCACGTTTTGTACAAAATTCCTCATGGTCAGCACCCATTTCACTATCAAAATGGTATTTGTTCTGTCCTTGATATCTAGGGCTGCTAGTTGTTCCCTGGTATGAGTATTCAAAAAATGAATTAGTTTATTGGCCTGCTCAAGCATGTTTCCCAATAATGTCCTAGCCTTTTGAATCTCAACTTGAGCTATTTCTATCAACTCAATTTGCTCATGGATTCCTTGAATTGATCTCCATTGATAAGTGATGGACTGGCCAATCTTAGTCCACAAAATTGTTTTGATTTCTGCCAGAGTTTTATGAAGAGTGAGGTCTTTCTTCAAGGATCTTAGCTTGTTTTCCATGGCCTTTACTTCTCTTGTTTTTTCTGCTACAGTTATCTTGGATTTATCATAACTCACCTCTAGCTTGGCCAATTTTTCTTTGGCTTCCTTTAGCTCTGCCATTTGGAGTTCTAAGGCCTTTATTTCTTTCATCATCTCTTCCATGCTCAGGCTAGTGTCTGATACTGTTGTTGTTGCTGCTGTAATTGTTGCTGAAGCTGAGGTACCTGCTATTGATGATGGGACAATGGGAGGGACTGCTGCTGTAGTTGCAGGAGGAGCTGTTGTGCTTATTGGAGCTGTTTCTGGTGGCTGGGAGGCCAATTCTCCTTGTTTTCCTTGTAATGCTATCTCTAATGCCTTCTCTGTTTCTGCCAGTCTCTCATTCATCCTCATTAGCAAACTCACCACGTCCTCCTCTTCTTTCTGCTGTGCAACTTCTGTGGTGTGAGGGTGCATAGTAATTGGTAGCTTGACCTGTTTCCTGAGAGCTACAATATCTTCTTCTTTCTTTTTTATTAAGGCCTGTATGCCCTTGGGATCCTTGGGATCATGTCCCAGTTCAATGATAATTTCCTCCAAGGATTTGATCTTGTTATTGTAGGAATTTACAGGGTAAGTTCCTCAGAAAGAACACCAAAAGGACACCGCTCACAACCAGATCACAGATCAATACACCAGTATTTTTGACGTGGTTAAAACCCTCAAAGAGGGAAACAGTCCACGGCCTGAGCCAACGCGGCCACTTCAGGCAATTTATTAATCAAAGAATGAAAATTTACATAAGCTTCTCTCATGCACGGATTACCCTACAAATGACCCTCCATGCGCTTTAAATAGAATTCATGGACCAATCGGGTGTCAAGCCACGGATCAAGTGTCGGTCATACCAAGGAGAGAATGAACCGTCGAATCACTACATATCGTGACCGTCGGATTGTAAGTTACAAAATGTACAATGGTAAAGAAACACACTTTACCTAACTCTATACCTAACTCTACACTAGACCAAGTTGTACTTAACTATTTCCTATGTGTCGGAATATCCTAACATCCCCCCTTAAGAACAACTTGGGATAGGATTGGAATAGACCAAGTTGTACAAATATGACACAATAGGAGAAGGAAGGAGGCACTAGAACCTATCCCCCCTTAGTGACAACTTCCTGAACTCCAACCATAAATCGAAGTTTAGTGAACTTCGCCTCTGTGAGAGCCTTTGTGAAGATGTCTGCAACTTGATCATTTGTTGAACAATATTGCACTTCAAGAACATGGTCATGAATGAGCTTTCTGATGAAGTGCATGTGCATTTTAATGTGTTTGCTGCGCTGATGTTGGACTGGATCTTTGCATAGCTGAATGGCACTTTGATTATCACACCAAAGTGTAGTCGGATGCTGCTGCTCAAAGCCATACTCTGACAGGATCTGACGAAGCTTCCTTACTAGCTTCCTTACTAGCTTCTACGGCACCACGATACTCTGCCTCTACTGATGAAAGAGAAATGGCACCCTGTTTCTTGCAAGCCCATGTAATAGGTCCTGAACCAAGAGTGAAGACATAACCGACAGTAGACTTCCGATCATCAGGGTCACCAGCCCAATCGGAATCAGTGAAACCAACCAATAGAGGAGATGCTTTGGCACTGTAATGAATCCCAAACTGAACTGTACCTCGAACATAATGAAGTATTCTTTTAGCTGCTTTCCAATGACTTTCACGGGGGTTTTGCATGAACCGAGCAACAAGGCCAACAGCAAAGGAAAGGTCAGGACGAGTATGGGTTAGATACAAAAGTTTTCCTACAAGTTGACGGTATAAGGTAGCATCAACTTCAGGAGAAGTACAAGTGACTGAGAGTTTGACTCCAGACTGAAAGGGAGAAGGGGTTGGCTTACAGTCTTCCATGTGAAAATGACGTAGAATATCACAAGCATACTTGGACTGGGAAAGGGAAATACCCTCCTTGGATTGCAAGACTTGAAGACCGAGAAAGTAGTGTAAGTGTCCTAAGTCTGTCATTTCAAATTTCCTTTTGAGGCTAGACTTCACATGGTTTATGAGGTTGGGATCACTACCAGTAAGGATAAGATCATCAACATAAAGAACAAGGATGATAAGAGAGTTGCCCACTTTCTTGGTGTAGACAGTATTGTCAGAATGACACCTAGAAAAGCCAGATTCTAAAAGAAAGCTATCCATTTTGGCATACCAAGCCCGAGGAGCTTGCTTGAGACCATAAAGGGATTTCTTAAGTCGACAAACAAGGCTGGAGTCTGTTTGTATGAAGCCAATGGGTTTTTCCATATAGATTTATTCATGCAAGTCCCCATGCAAGAAGGCAGATTTAACATCCATCTGATGGACTTCCCATTTGAAGGAGGCAGCAAGGGAAAGAACAAGGTGGATAGAGTTCATTTTGGCAACAGGGGAGAAGGTTTCAGTGTAGTCAATGTCTTCAACCTGTGAAAAGCCCTTAGCAACAAGACGAGCTTTATGTTTATCAACTTTCCCATCTGGTCCATACTTGGTTCTGTAAACCCATTTGCATCGAACAAGTTTTCGTCCCTTTGGTAGAGGAACAAGATCCCATGTATCATTTGCCAACAATGAATGATATTCTTCATTCATAGCCGCTTCCCAATCTGGATGACCTGAAGCTTTTGCAAAAGTGTCAGGATCATAATTCACTAGAGCTTGAGCCAGTAAAGAAGAGGCTCTTTCAAACTGAGAACGTGTGCGTCGCTGATCTGTAGGATCACCGGCAAGATCACCTACTGCGTCCCGAGTAGTACGGACCCATCTTGGAAGCTGAGCTGAAGGAGGATCCTGAGAAGGTGGGGGAGGATTGTCATCCTCACTTTCATCATCTGAAGAAGAAATGTTTTCAAAAGTAGAAGAGATAGGAAGAGGTGGCACATCCGCCGGACTAGGCTTGCAGGCTAATGTATTTTCAGCAAATTTTACATCTCTTCTAATGATAACATTTTTGGACTTAAATGGAATAAGTCTATAGCCTTTTACATCTTCAGAACCAACAAAAGTACATTTTTCACTCTTAGGTACTAAAGCTTTATGCTTTTCATCTGGAATATGGGCCCATGCTTCACTTCCAAAAACACGAAAGTGACTTACATATGGTTTGATTGAACTCCATGCTTCTTCTGGAGTGATATTCTTTAGAACCTTAGTAGGAGTGTGATTTATTATATAATTTGCACAGTTAATTGCTTCTGCCCAAAAACTAAGACCAAGTCCTTTAGATTGTAGCATACAATTAGCCATTTCCTTTAAGGTGCGATTCTTCCTTTCAGCTACACCATTTTGTTGTGGAGTATATGGAACAGTATGTTGCATTTGAATTCCATGCTCAGTGCAATAGTTGATGAATGTGTTTTTAACATATTCTCCGCCATTATCAGATCTTAACTTAAGAATTTGATGTCCAGATTGTTTTTCAACAAAGGCCTTGAAGGCCAAAAAAGTGTTAAATACTTCACTCTTGAGTTTTAAGAAGTATACCCAAGTGCGTCTGGAGAAATCATCAATGAAAGTTAAGAAATACTTGCAACCAGAGAATGACACAACTGGAAGTGGACCAAATAAATCACTATGCGCAAGCTGTAAAGGGGTTGAGGCGTGCCAAGAGGCACGTTTTTCAAAATTGTCCCGATGATGTTTTCCGAGTACACATCCGGAACAAACACCATCTCTGCAAGATACCATAGGAAGACCTGTCACCATATTTTCTTTACATAGATGCTGAAGGGAGCGATAGTTTAAGTGACCAAATCGCTCATGCCAAAGTTTGCTCACTTCATCGTTATGAGCAACAAATACTGAGGGAAGATTTGATGACCCAAAGTTGTGAAACTTATACAACCTTGTAGAATCATCAGCAATGCCAGTAGCCAAAATCTGTTTAGGATCTTTGAAGTCCTTGATTACAACATCATGAGGTGAAAATTCAACGATTTTACCTTCACCTGAATGAGTTATCTGATATACAGATAGAAGGTTGCAGGATAAGGTTGGAACACATAATACATCATTAAACTGACCATTGTCTAGATGAACAGTTCCAGTCCCTACAACATTAAGAGATCTATCATCACCAACATATATATTTTTGGTGTTACAATCATTTAAAGAAGAAAACATGGCTTTGTTTTTGGCCATGTGATAAGAAGCTCCAGAATCAATGAGCCACTCATGAGAATGAGAAGAAGAAGATACATTTAATGCATAACCAGACCGAGATGATTGACAATGACATGCAGAAAGTGCCATTCCTGAAGATGAAGTTGAAGTTGAAGAATGGTCCAAATGGATGTTATGCTTCTTCATTGCTGCTTCCAAGGCTTCCATCTTCTTAAAGCATTTGGATTCTAGGTGGCCATCTCGATTACAAAAGTTGCAATGTCTGTCAGTCTTCTTCCATTTGTTTTTATTGGTCTTATCATTTTGCTGAAATGATCTTTCATTTTGAGGCTGAGTTTGCTTAGGACCCTTGTTTGGTTTAGGACCATTCTTTTTAGGATATGACTTCTTAGGATTCTTTGAATTTGGTTGCTGCTGGGCGGCTAACGCTTTCTTGGAAGAGTTTCCAAGATTAAGAAGACCAAGGTGTAAGAGTTTTTCTTGTTCTCTTATTAAAGAATCACAAAAAGAGTCAAAGGAAGGAGGCTTATAGTCTTTTCCTTGATAAATGAAGGCTTCCCTTGTAGAATGGAAGGTGGAAACAAATACAGAGTAGGCTGGTCCCAACTTAGTAAGGATGGAATAAATAAGGTTACTATCTTCTTTCTTAACCTTAACACCTTCCAAAAGATATCTAAGGGTATTGAACTTAGACAAGAAATCTTCAATGCAAGAAAAAATTATTAGGGTCCAATGTAAGCAACTCATTTTCAAGTTGATGGGCTCTAATTTCATTTTTAATCCCAAAAACTTTATTGATTTGTTCCATTGCTTCATGAGGAGTATCAAGTTCTGCAATATGGAATCTAAGATCAGGAGAAATAGACATCCCAATCAAACCACGTGCTTGATCTTGTCTATTTTCCCATTTAGCAGCCTTTTCTTCATCTTTCGGTTTCTTTTCTTGGCCTGTGGCTATTCGGCAGAGACCTTTACTTCTAAGTAAATCCTCCATGTAGGACAACCATTGGAAGTAGTTGGTGCTGTCAAGGGTAACTTGGTATTGACTTTCCATTTCAATAGAAACTGAAGCTGAAGATGCTGAAATTAAGTGTTCCAATGGATAGATCTCGAAAAATTAGGCTGGTTTAAAAAAACGGCTCTGAAAAAGGCTTTCGAATGAAGAAGTTATGGCTTTTTGAAAAAAAGTTGTTGAAGTTGCCGACGAAGTGCGGGAATGTGCGGAAATGAAAAAGTCTGCCCCCACAAAATGGAGATTTTAACCCAAGACCTCTACTCTCTTAAAATAGCTTTGAACCAATTGATCTATACAAAAAATTTGAGAGAGAGAGAGAGAGAGAGAGAGGGGGGGGGGGCCCTTTGGGTTGCGTGCTTGCTTTGAGAAAGCTCTTTTTCCCTACAAAACAAAAAACACAAAACCCAACACAGACATGCAAGGAAAACGAACCTTACGGCTCGAAGTTAGCTTTACCCAAAAAACTAAATAGTTTCAAAAATGAAACTTGCGGCTGAAAGTTAGCTTTAGCCGAAAAACTAAATATTTTTCTCAATGTTTCTGATTTTCCGAGATCACACTAAGGTGCAGGGAAAAGAGCATACGCATGAGAAAAATCCTTCCTTTCTGTTTTTGATTTGCCCAGATCGCACAGAGTCGCAGGGCAAAGAGCATACGCAGAAATGAAAGGTATAGATCCGGTTAAAAAAAAGCTAAATAAACCGAAACCGAAATAAGCAGAGAGAAAATAACAGTAAACTGCAAATAAACACTGTATACCTCTAGATCTTAAAAATGACGTAGCTAGGGCTACCGAAAACCTTTTCGTGTGAAACGAAAAGGGTTCCTCACTGGAACAGATGCTCCGAACACAACAGAGCAGTCCTCTCGGACCGAAAGCAGTCAGAAACAGCAAATCTAGGAAACGGCAGTCGGATGCAGTTCTACCGGCTTCAGATTTGGATCACCAACGGACGCGGCCCTCAAATAGCTCTGATACCATGTAGGAATTTACAGGGTAAGTTCCTCAGAAAGAACACCAAAAGGATACCGCTCACAACCAGATCACAGATCAATACACCAGTATTTTTGACGTGGTTAAAACCCTCAAAGAGGGAAACAGTCCACGGCTTGAGCCAACGCGGCCACTTCAGGCAATTTATGAATCAAAGAATGAAAATTTACATAAGCTTCTCTCATGCACGGATTACCCTACAAATGACCCTCCATACGCTTTAAATAGAATTCATGGACCAATCGGGATTGAAGCCACGGATCAAGTGTTGGTAATACCGAGGAGAGAATGAACCGTCGGATCACTATTGTAAGTTACAAAATGTACAATGGTAAAGAAACACACTTTACCTAACTCTATACCTAACTCTACACTAGACCAAGTTGTACTTAACTATTTCCTATGTGTCAGAATATCCTAACAGTTATCCTTGGCTAATGAGGAGGCCTTTTCCAATTCCAATTGGGCAGAAGTATTATGTAGTGAATTTTGCAGTTTGTGAGCCAATAACGCTTTGTCTGCCAAGGTGGAGTACACCATTTCTCTGGTTTGTTTATGTATTTCAATCTGCTCCATTGGGTGGACGTCTTTAGAGAGGACTTCCAGATTGGTCTTGATATAATCAACAGCAAACTGTGACTGCGGCATTGTAGGCCTGAAGTGACTAAGGGTCATTTTCCCTTCCTGAATGTCATAGGCTGCCATTAGCCTTTGTTGATTTGTGGGGGCCATTCTCAGCAATTGATTGTAAAATTGGAACCTTAATGGCTCATTTCTAGCCGTTATTTTAGTAAATGCTTTCTTGATATCCGAGCCTTGCTTGCTCTATTGCCTAGTGGATGTAACCTCCACACCATGCTACCTCTCTTGCTCTTGCTGATATGAGCTAGTTGATGTCTCCAAAATTGGAGGAGCCTACTGTTCAGTTCATCCTTCACCTCTCAGGTTGCCTGCTATCTCTTCTGCCAATTCTTCTTCAGAGTAAGGATTCAACCTTTGCCCCTTTTCCCCTTGCTGTTCTGCCGATCCACCTGTAGGTGTGTCTTCCTGCCTGTCCCTTTTCTTGGCTCTTTCCTCATTGAGAGGAGTTTGTAACACAGGGATTTCAGGTACCTTTGTCTGTGTTGAAGGGCCTTGCCCCTTTGATGCATCTGGCTGATCTGCCATTGTTTCCTGCTCTGAATTCAGCACTTCCTTGCCTTTGGATGTCCCTGCAGGTGGAGTACTCTCTTGGGCAGGTTGTTAAGAAGTTGTAGCAGATGATGTGTCCGCTCCAATGTGTTGAGGAAAAATGAAAGGGACCTGTCCAAAAGAGAGTAGGTCAAGTGTTTTTTCAAGTCCTTTCATTGCTTTTTCTAATTTCTCTTCTTCAGTAATATCTTCAACTAATGTGCCTTTTACCCATTCTTGTTGATTAGCATATTGTTCAATTTCAGGGATTTTGTGGTGAACATATCCTGTGAGCTTGTTTTTGACTCTTCTAAAACTTATGAAATGTTCAGGCTCATATGGTGACCAATGGAAACTTTGTTTCAGCATAAGTTGATCCCTTAAAATCTTATCTGCTTCTTCCCAAGCTTCTTCCCTTTTATTGAAGATAAAAGGGCCCAATTGATTTCTTATCTTGAGCTGTGCTTTTTTCCTAGCACCATAGAAATGAGTCAAATCTGAACTACTAAATTGTCGGAAGTATTCCAAGGCAAAGAGTCTCATAGGGACATACTTTGGTAGCTTGTAAGGGGATAATTCACAACCATAAATCCTGATCATTGTGTGATTTTGGTAAAAATACCAGTCACCAATACTATATTCCTTTGGAAGATGTAGAATTTATTTCATTTCAGTAGAGATCCTGGCAGGAGGAGTTGTCATCAAAAAATAAGTGGCTGGATATATGAACAGGTCAATGAACTCACAATATGTATAAGGGGAGTTGTGGACCTCATGGAATACTAAGGTCCAGAAAATTACAGACCTCCTTTCACCTTTGAGGTCCAATCTTCTAAGAGGAATTTGGAAACTATCAGGTTGATAATACATCAGCAAGTGATATATGTAGGATGTGTATTTGAACACTCTTTCTCTGTCTAAGTTCATGAATTGCTCATGGATTTTATTTGATATGAATGTGGCATAATCATACTTGACAGTAGGCGGCTGTCCTGGAGTGAATATGGACATCAATACTAAAACAGTTTCATCAATATGCTCACTGGTTTTGAAACCCAGAATGTAGGAAATCATATCAGTCATGAGTACACCAGCCTCATTGAACCAGACTTGATTAAAAGGAGGTGGATGCCTGGGCTGGCTTTCTGGTCTCATGAATAATTGAGCTATTTTGGTAATCTCTGAACTGGGTAGTTTGGCAGCTTGGTCAAGCAAGGATTTCATGGTGAGCGGAGCCAGAGGCTGAGTTGGCTTAAAGTTCAGCATCTCATTTATGGATTAAGGAGTAATATAGAAGAGGACAGTCCCAGATGGAGCCACAACTGCTCTTTGTGTGGGTTCATAATTTTCACAGCATAAATGGATGAAATCAGGGAGCACATTCACTGAAGGGAGGTAATAGATAGGCATGCTGGATTCCCAAATTCCCAAGACATCAGTGTTGCTTCTGTAGCTATTTCTAATTTCACAAAAGGCTTGCAGGTGAGGCTTCTCACCCATCATATCCTTAATTTGGAAATCCCTGTCAGCAAGGGGCATCCATTCCAATTCCTTATGTGGTGCATTCAAGGGGGCAACATTCAAGGCCACTGGAGCTTCCATGCTTCAACTGTCTGTGTTTATAATTGGAATTTGGGTCTGTGTAGCAACAGAAAACAGAGTACTGGCTCTGGGGTTTTTCTCAGGAAATTTGCAAACTGAGTTTTATATAGAAATTGCCTCACTGGGTAAAATTCATAGTAAAAGATAAAGTCTGCAGAGTTTAGTTGGGAAGCTGAATAAAACAGTGGAAATGGTGCTCTTCTTGCAGGATATTTGACAAATTTAACTCAATATTTGGGCATTTTTTGGAGACTTTGCAAGCGGAAATGGGCTTGAATTTTAGTTTAATGGGAAATTTGCAGAGGAGAACAGAATTCGTAGGTTTTCTTTGGAAAAATGGGTAAAACAGTGACTTATAATGCAGAGATTTGTAGGCCGAAGCGCATTTTAACTCAAATTTTAGTTCTTCTAGTGATTTTAACAGAGAAACTCAGAAAAACAAGGTTTACGAGGGCATATTCGGGTAAATACCTGTTTTATAAGTGCCTGGTGTGAAATGCAAGTTGAAGACTGAGCTGATGGGCCGATCTATGGAGTGAATTCCCCTGGGTGGCAGACTGTGCAACAAAAATAGTGTTTTGAACGTAAATGACCATGCAAAGCTTGCACAAAAGGGACAAAGAGAAATGGACAAAAAGGTTGTTAAAACGACTTTTTAACAAAATTTTTGATTTTGGCGGGTTATTGGCGTGCTTTGGTTGGGTGATGTCACCCTGATGTCATATTTATCGGGTAGCAGGGGGTACGGAAGTTGACTTGGCGCTCATGTGGCGGACACGGTGGATGGAACAGTGACGAGGTGGCAGGTGACGTGGGCGCTAACGTGGGTAGTAATTCGAGCGCTAACATGGGCGGTGACGTGGGCGACAACGTCAGTAGCGGGAAATAGGAGGCGGTTTATGGTTTCATCACACCGCCTTATGTACGATGGTGGTTTCTGGCGGAACGGACGCGATAAGCCGTGGGGGCAACACGCGTCCCATAGTATGGCAGGAAAACCGCTTTTTATCGGGGCCTAACATTCGATCATCGGGGCGCCCCCGATATTGACGAGAGCCGTCCGATCTGAGGGATCGGATCCGACGGTCGACGAAGGGGTAAGTTGGTGGAGGTTTATGACATGGGGCCTGCCCATATATTAACGTTTTATAAAGTGTGCGCGGGGGGGTTTAAACTTTGGTTATTGGGGTTTTATACAGTTTATATTGGCGGACTTGGTTATTTGTTTAACCAGAGGTTTAAACAAATCCCGACGTAGCGCATGGAGGGTTTTTATTGGCCCCGACTGGACCAATAGCTCCCAACATAATTTAAAATATGGCTATAACTTTAGCCGCAGGGGGATATTTATGGTTTTTTTGGGATATTTATGTATATTTTTATAAAAATAGGGGCGGGGATACCTTGCAAAGGAGGTATACAATAAAGTTAATGTTAATATAGTTTATATGAATGGAGAACACTAGGTTTATAAGGTGAAAACCTAGGTTTTTGGGGGAAATGAAAAGGACCTTTTTACACAAGAAATGTGGCTTATTTGGGCTAAGCAAACACAGAGTTCTACTTAGAATTTTTCATGAAATGAAGTGAACTAGGACCACTGAGCAGATCCCAATGACCTTGAGGGAAGTTAGTAAATGTTCTTGGGGCAATGAGAGGGGAAATTAGTCATGCTCTACTTGAACTATAATCATCCTGCCATGGTACCTGTGATAGCCATGAGATAGATCATAAAAAGAACAAAATTGTTCATGAATTTGCTTCTGCAACATCCAACTACCTACCCAACCTAATCCACCTAACATTTTTTCTTCATTTTGTGTGGGTGCATTTGAACTAGCAAACCCTTTCTTTCTTTTTCTTTTGACTGCCCTCCTATCTAAGTCTGCCCTTATTTCTTCCAAGGGCTCAGATTTAGCTGTTGAGACCCTTTGCTTCTCTACCTAGCTACTGATCTGCCAAGCTTAAACTGTTGGAACAGATCTTATTTTGTAGTTCTAAAACAAGAAATTAAAACATGGAGTGGCCAAGATTGAGCTGTTTGGCCATCCATCAAGGGTGACAGAAGTCACTGATTGCATCATCTTGAACTTGTTTGCAAAAATAGGATAGTAGTGGCATTTTGACTAGCCACTTTCCTGGTCTTTTCTTTTGGGGTTCTTTTTTTTTTTTTTGACCAATTCATTCTTTTTGGCCTTTGATTTTTCTTTTAGGGCATACCCTCTTTACATTTTTTAAATTCTTGATTTTTGAAAATATGGAACCTTTGCAGCATGGAAAGGATGATCATATTTGGCATTTCCACTGTCAATCATGAAATATGACACCAATTGGTATAGGAACCTAACAGTGGCTCCACTTGGGGATGACTTTTCTAGGTGAAAAGCTAAGAACAACAGGTCAGATGGCCTTATTTTCAACTCTTGCTACAATCTGAAACTTCCTTCTGCTGTAGACAAACAAACTGAATCTCTGTAACATATATGCTTTTCTCATGAGCTGGTTTGAACAGTTACAACTTTGTATGTGACAGTTTGTCTCAGTATTTAGTCATCATTTTTTAGCTCCCAAGTCTTCTTGCTAAAGTTTTCCAATAGACTCAACATATCATACAAGAGTGGCTCAATTCTTCACTTCTTTTCCTCAAAAATTGATGTATCTTATTCCTTATCTTATTGTTGTAGTAAACTACTGAAAATAGACATTATTATGTACAAAATACAGTCCTAATATGTTAACCAAGAGGATAAA
Organism: Pinus tabuliformis; assembly: GCA_031772625.1. NCBI lineage: Eukaryota > Viridiplantae > Streptophyta > Pinopsida > Pinales > Pinaceae > Pinus > Pinus tabuliformis. The sequence continues at coordinate 569,991,244 of CM062809.1, read as the reverse complement.
AATAATGCTTGAGCATTCTCCCATTGACTGGCCCATCCTCTGCTTCTGTACTATCCAAACTTCCCAAAAAGTAAGTGTTGTTTCCTTGTACAGCCTGAATAACGAAATGTCCTTTCCATAGGAAATCAAATTTGCCATGTTTTCCTCTGTCTTCCCTCCTGGAATCCCATTCCGGCACTTTGTCTCCTATGAAAAAGTCCTCAGCCTTTGTCCTTTTATCAAAATTCTTTTTAAGTTTCTCTTGTAGAATCTGAGTTCTCTGATACACTTCTTATCTAGTCTACTGTAAATGAATTGTTTGATTGATCCTTCTCTGAATAACATTGGATTATGCTTGTATTTCTTGCAGCAATTTTATCACAGGGATTCCCAAGGATGAAGGGAATACAGCCTCCATGCCATAAACCAACTCATATGGACTTGTTCCAATAGATCTTTTGGTAGTTAACATGTCTGCCCACAGTGCATTAACAAGTTTCTTGTGCCAATTATTCTTATTCTCCTCCAATACTTTCTTTATGATGTTGATCAAGCTTTTATTGGATGATTCAGCTAGACCATTACCTTGAGGGTAATAGGCTGTGGAGTGGCCCAAGGTAATATGGTATTTGTGACAAAAATTGATCATTCTTTTGGATTTAAAGGCAGCAACATTATCTGTTATAATCTTCTCCGGATAGCCAAATCTAGATAGGATATTGGTTTCTAAGAATTGCATGATGATTGAGTCATTGGCTTGCCTACAAGGAATAGCCTCTATCCACTTGGTGAAATAGTCTGTGGCAGTTAAAATCCACCTATGTTGGCCAAAAGAGGAAGGGTGAATTTCTCCAATGAAATCTAAACTCCATTATTGAAATGGTCTTTCGGTGGAAATGGGCTTTAGAGCTAAAGGTAACAACTTTCTCTTGCCTTCAAATATTTGACATTTGTGGCAAGAAACTACAATTTTTTTCACATCAGCAAATAGGGAGGGCCAATAAAAACCAGCTCTTAAGATTTTATCCGTTGTTGACTTCCAATATAGATGTCCACAACAGTCCCCTGCATGAAATTCTTTCAATATTTTGTCAGTTTCATTCTGTGTTAGGCAATTCAGCAAAATACCTTCATGGTTTTTCCAAAATAAAACATTGTCTACAATACAAAACTTTGAAGCTTTCATTTTTAAGAATCTCTTTTTAGTTCTGGATAACCTTGGAGGAGCTTGCAGGTTTAACAATACATAAATTATATCAGCATACCAAGGTGATTGTAAGAAGGCTTGATTGATCTGTGGAGTCGCTATCTCCTTCTCATTATCCAGTTCATTGATGTCAAGGGCTTGAAAATTGGTTTCAGTCATCAACTTAGCTAATCCTTGTCCTTTTATCAATTTTGTTGGCTTAATTTCAAGGTCATATTCTAGAATGTTAGCTATCCATTTGCCTCTTTTTCCTTCAATTCCTTCTTGAGTCAGAATGTCTTTGACCACGGCATTTGGGACATAAGCTATCACATCAGAGTACAAGATATAAACTCTAAAATCCTTGATGGCTTTTACAATTGCATAACCTTGTTTTTCCATGATTTGATATTTTAAACGAGCATCTCTAAGTGCTTTACTGAAGAAAGCAATTGGCTTCTCACATCCTTGGTCATCTTTTTGTAATAGGACAGTAGCAATGGTATGCTTAGATGTAAAGGAAAAGATTATGAAGTCTCTATCAAACTTCGGGCTTGTGAGGACCGGTGTCTTAGTTAAAGCTATTTTGATATCTTCGAAGGCTTGTTTAGCTTCTATTGTCCATTTGACTTTAGAATCTTTCTTCATCATGTTATTCAGCAACCTTATTAGTTCAGCCAAGTTGGGTATGAATCTTCTTAGAAAATTGATCTTTCCTAAAAAAACTTGTATTTCTTTGATGTTTCTTGGATGAGGCACTTGGAGAATAGCTTGTATTCTTTCTTGGTCAATTCTAATGCCATCTTTTGAAATTATATGACCTAAGAGTTTGCCTTGTTCAAGGCCAAACAATGAGCTTTTTGGGTTCAAAGATATGCCATATTTTTTGCAAATTAAGAATACTTGTCTTAAATGTTCTAAATGTTTTTGATCTGATTTGGAAAACGCGGTGAGATCATCAAGATATATGACTAGGAAATCATGGCTTTCTTTTGCAAAGGATATGTCCATTGCTCGTTGAAATGTGGTCCCTGCATTTTTAAGTCCAAAAGGCATTTTCACATATTTGAAGGTTCCCCAAGGTGTTTTGAAGGCAGTTTTGTCTTGATCATCTGGGTGAAGTAGGATCTGATTAAATCCTGAGAATCCATCTAATAGTGAGATCCTAGAAGCTCCTACTACCCTTTGTAAAATGTGATCCATCTTGGGCAAGGGGTAATCGTCTTTGAGAGAAACTTTATTTAGATTTCTTAAGTCAATACACAGTCTTATTTCTCTCGTTTTCTTCCTAGTGGGCACTAGATTGGAAATCCATTCGAAAAATCTAATAGGTGCAATTATTCCAGCTTGGTACATTCTTTTAACTTCCTTTTCAATGAGAGGAAGTAGGACTGGATTAACTCTTCTAAGTTTTTGTTTAAAAGGTTTTTTATTTTCTTTTAAAGGTATTGTGTGTTGGATGACAGAAGTATCATAGGACTTGAGGTCTTCATAGCTCCATGCAAAGACATATTGGAACTCTTTAAACAACTCAATGTATTTCAGTTTTTGGTTGGGAGGCAAGGCTTTGGACAATTTTATCATTTTTGAGTCATCTGCAGTTCCTATATTACAGTCTTCAATCTCTACATTTAAAGGCTGCATTTTTGGCTTTCTTGGTATATCATTTGAATCAAATATATCCTCCAAAGGAGTCAAGCCTGTGGGCAAAAAATTGTCCTTCAACTTAGTTACTTCAACTTCTGCCTCAGCAATTTCATCAAGGTCCATTTGTTTCAGCTGTTGTAAATTTTTGTTGGAAAAAATTGTTGGATGCAAAATCTGATTTGCTGTTTCAGCTGATATATTTTTCTCAAATTTGTCTATTTGTTGTTGATCACAACGGGTGCTTGTGTCTATGTTTGTGCTTGAGAATTCCTCTTTCAAAGTCAAGAAATTATTGATTTGTGTGTCATTTTCAAACACCTGCCAATTTTTTACATTGTCTGGGATAGCAGGCATATGCTTAATCTCAGCAGCAAAGTAGTGATTAGGCTCATATGGCAGCTTGCAAGTGCTGGCAAAAGTTGCCAGACTATGAGCATGTAGACTATGATTTGTTGGAATTTTGGTGCGCTGAGATTCTAGGAAGGTGTTAAGTATTTCAGTTGCTTCCCCTCTATAAGCTCTTAGCCTAAGATCATTTGTAACAAAGTTTCCCTTTATCTATTGTATAATCAAATTTGAGTCCCCTAGAATTGAAACTTTAGTTGCCCCTAGACTTCTAATCAGTTTGAGTCCCAACAAAAGGGCTTCATATTCGGCCATATTGTTTGTACATCTAAAATTCAATCTATATGCATATCCTTGAGCATGGTCATTTTGCATGTTGTGTATCCAAATCCCTGCCGCTGCTCCCAATTTATTCACTGACCCATCAAACTCTAAGTACCATAAGATTCTTGATTGTAACTAGCCTTAGGAGTTTTGGAAACTGTCTTAATGGGCAGATTTGGATTTTGTGAGTCATATGGTTTGGTTGGTTTGCTTGTTGCATCAGTTACTTCAATAAGTTTCAGATCTTGAGCAGTGGATTCTTCATTCATGCCTCTTGCTTGTGCTAATTCTAGCGACTTGCCATCAGTTTTGGGACATATTTCAGCATTGTATAAGATAAACGAATCCATATCTGAATGCATGGAATAAATAGGGAAGTTTTGGGGTTTTTCTTGACTACTGACCACATATTTCATCAAAGTTTCTCGGTACAATCTCTTTGGCTGGCCAAAGACTGAAATGGTGGCATAAGACATATCTAGTTGTAAAGATCCTTGGAGTTTTGCACCCCAAGATCTAGACAAAAGCATTCCATATTTAGGTGGGATATCAGCCACCACCACATCCATCAAAATTGTCTTGGCAGGGTATTGTACTAGAGATACACACAAATCTTTGATGAGGCCTAGACACCTGACCTAGCTGGAATCAAATGAAAACAAGTCTTTATATGGTCGTGTGATATCTAGGTCCAATCTTTCCATTATAGACTTAGGCATCAGATTATGGGAAGCTCCTGAATTAAACATTGCATTATGTAGCACTTTCTCATGAATGTTTAAGCTCACATAAAATGGAGGGACTCCTCCATCTACTATTTTACCATTTACCTCAGGACCAAAAATTAGTTCTGGTTGGTCATCTAAAACATTGCCTACATCTCTATTCTCTGATATTTGAAGTGACCTACTGATTTGTTCCCTATAAACCTCATGTTTAGCCAATTCAGACAGTGGAATGGCTATTTTTAACTTGCCTATTTTTGTTTCTAGGTTGAAAGGTTTTTCCATTTGAATCTTTGTATTCCGGGCAGCAAGGTTTCTCCTTTTCTGTTGTGTTTTCAGTGGTTTTTTCTTCATCATGAGTGTTGTTATGACCTAAATCTGCTTTGAAACTATTTTTAGGAGAGCTGTTTATATTTTCTTTTGAAGGAAAGGAGGCGGATGGCTGATTTTTTGAGGGCTGCCAGTCTGTTATGTCCTCAATTGTGGGTTCTTTTGGGTTGATGTCTATTTTAGTAGGGAGTTCTGTCAAGGCAGTTTTATCCTTTGCTTTTTTAGGTTGCTTGGTGTCTTTCAGCTTGCTAGGTTCAGGCACATCTACCGTTCTACTTCTCAATTTGTATTGTTTATGGACTTCATAGACAGCTGCATCATACCCTTCTCTGAAATCAAATGATTCTCCGGACTTGGTTTGAAATTTGTTGAAAGTATGAGCTTCTTGGTCATCTTGTGTTAGAAAGATTTGTTGTTCATTGTTTAAACCCATTAGGTTTATTTGGGTACCCTCTGTTGGCTCACTAGAGGTTGAAGCTTCGGCATAGTTCTCTTGAAATGGGGGTCTGATATTCTGATCAGGGCCAACCTTCCAGGTGTTAGGATTTTGATTTTTTCTAAAGTTTGGATTTCTAGTGGTGCTATTTGGTTGACCTTCCCAAGAAGATTTTCTTTCAATGGTTTCCACTCTATCACAAAGTATATCCATGCCTTTGATTATTGCATCTATTTTTTGTTCAAATGCTAAAGGCTCTTCTTTGAACGTAGTCCTTCTTTTGGCTCTAGCTCGGGCTCTTTTAGAGATCAGATTTGCCTCTACACTAACAGCTATGCTCTGCATGTCTTCTAAGCTGGCAAGAGCTCTTTCCCTTAGCTGATATGCCATGTCAGATTCAAATCCATCAGGGAGTTCGATCAAGGCCAAGTCAGGTGGAGGTCTGAGGTTTTGAGGGATAGTATTGTATACGTTGTTGAATATAGCACAATAGTCTTGGACAGTTTCTTGTGGGCCTCTTTTTAAACTATCATATTGGGACAAGATATGCAGTGGGTCCTTCTTCTTTTCCCATCTGTTCAAAAAGGTTTGGTACAGGGCATCCAGATCAGCAATTGTGTTTGCAGCAAGTGCCCTAAACCAAGTCCTTACATCACCGGTTAAACTTTGGACAAAAATTTTCATTCTGACATCGTTGTCATCAATTTCATAGTTTTCAAAGTAATCCATCATTTTCTTAGTATGTTGCTGGGCTGTGTAGGAGCCAGTACCATCAAAATATGTAATTTTTCTCTAATAATCTTGAGGCATAGCCCCTGGATTTGCAGGCAACTGCAGAGGAGCATATCGGTTTGCCATATTTATGGATATAAATGGAACAACTGGTAGCACGGGGATAACAGCTGAGATAGACGAAGTGGATGGAGGAGTGGAAAAGATGCTTTGGAGTGATGATGGTGACCTGGAAGAAGGTAGAAAGGACTACTGGTTTTCTGGGAGTAAGCTCAAATTTGGTAAGGTTTTGTTGCAGTATATCAAGGTTTATATCAGCAGAATTTTCTAGACTTTCCTGTCTTTTAAGGTTTTTAGAGATCAAGTTAGGGTTTTCAAAAATAGCTGGAGGGTTAGCATCAGTATTTGATCTAGTGTACCGAGTTCTCTTCTTTGGAGCCAGCTTCTAAATGTGTTTTTGGTATTTTATAGAGATATTTGAAGGATGATGTTTTTGACAATACTTGTCTAGGAAAGTCTGAGTTATGAAGGTCTTGAATTTTCTTAAAGATTTTTTAAAACAGCAGGAATCTGATCAAACTTTTGAGACAGTTGTATAAATCCTATTGCCAGGTTAGAGATTGACTGAAGAAGCTTTTATTTACTCCTGTAAATGCACATCAAAAATAGTTTCAAAGGCTACCTGGCTAACTTCAGGCTCCATCTGTAGCTTTAGAAAATAGACAGCAATAACAAAGGCCATAATTCAGGTCCCCAATGGAGTCGCCAATGATTTTATCACTTAGGTTGTTCCCCAGGAAAATTCTAAGGAGGGAATACGGCAGAGGTAACCACTAACCAGTCTTTTAGCTGCAGATTCTAGCCAATCTGCAACCAGAGAGGGCTCTCTCTTTATGATTTAGCTTTGTTTTGCTATATGTCAGGCTAGTTATGAGGCTCAAGTATTTGATTGATGTTTGGAAGGTGACATTCAATATAACAGGGCTGCAATATAAGAGAAGTTCAGACCATTGGGTTGATGGAGTCTAATGAAAATGAATTTCTAGGTATGGTTTCTTAGGCAAAGGAGGAACTACAGAGCAACATAGTTAAACACAAAACAATTTTCAAGCTGTAAAGAGATGAAATGAAGTCAGGGAATGAAAGGCAATTAAGAATCTTTCATTATGCTAACAGAGGGAAAATGAATAAGTATTACCATGGAGCAGTAAGAACCAGGGAGACAGGAGCAGTCAAGAATTCCTGCCTATGCTAGTCCTGAAGAAAACATAAAAAATCGACAGGAATTGAACACAGAGTGCAGTCAAGTAAATTCTGGGTTATTCTTTTTTCCTGCAATTAGAATGTGATATATAGATGATATATAAACACAGGAACAATAAAACAAAAGTTAAAGGACTTATTGATCCATGAGGTAACATGAGAATTCTGCAACATATTCTTTTGCCATTAATTCCACAACCAACAAGTTCATCAACAAAGCATTCCAGTAGTCTTTATTCTGAAGAGTTCTCAAAATTTACAGCGCAAGTCCATAATGATATTCATCAACCAACCCCCAATACATGTCTAGGGGAGGTATTTATACAAAAAGAGTTACAAAATATCTCCTAGGGAAAATATCTAGCAATAAATTTATCCATCTACTTCTTCAAAGGCAATAAATGACATTGAAAACAGAGGGTAATCAATGTAGGAGTAACTTCGCTATACTGGCTGCCTTAGGTAGTCTGATATATTTGAATTTTAAACTCAACAAGTCGGCTGGTAGCTGTCTCTTTGATTTGCGCTCCTGCGTTGCTGTCCCAGCCCTGTTATTTGTGCCCAAATACGCTTTAATGCGTTCTTCCGTGCCTTCCTTTTTCTGTTGTTTTCATTCTCATGATGTATGGCATGTATACTGAATTTGATTAAATGCAGATGATTAAAAGAAAGAAAACCAAAACTACCTTGGTAAAACCTGTAACATGCCCTGCCACCATTGGTCTGTTGGCAATTGGTGTCTTTGTAGTTTTATTAATGTTTCATCAGCTTCAGTATACCTGTAGTAATTGGGCTGGACTTCAAAAAGATGTGTTATCTCATGCTCAATGTAGAACATATTTTCCAATTTATCATATAATCTCTGTCTAGAAGGAGGTACTATGTCTTCTAAAGAGCTAGATGATGTTGTGATCTGATTGGTGACATATGTATTTACCCTGTGTGCATATTGTTCATGTGTCAACAATCTTTGATTGCTAGTCAATAAGCTGGGTAACCCTTTGCTCTGCAAGACTGCGAACTTCTCTGTAAAGGAATTTATTTCTGTCTGCATTTCTTGGCACTTTCTTTCCAAGTTTTGTACAAAATTCCTCATGGTCGGCACCCTTTTCACTGTCAAAATGGTTTTTGTTCTATCCCTGATATCCAGGGCTGCTAGTTGTTTCCTGGTATTAGTATTCAAAAAATGAATTAGTTTATTGGCCTGCTCAGACATGTTTCCCAATAATGTCCTAGCCTTTTGAATCTCAACTTGAGTTATTTCTATCAATTCAATTTGCTCATGGATTGTTTGAATTGATCTCCATTCATCAGTGATGGACTGGCCAATTTTAGTCCACAAAATTGTTTTGATTTCTGCCAGAGTTTTATGAAGAGTGAGGTCTTTCTCCAAGGATTTTACCTTGTTTTCCAAGGCCTTTACTTCTCTGGTTTTTTCTGCTACAATTATCTTGGATTTATCATAACTCACCTCTAGCTTGGCCAGTTTTTCTTTGGCTTCCTTTAGCTCTGCCATTTGGAGTTCTAGGGCCTTTATTTCCTTCATCATCTCTTCCATGCTCAGGATGGTGTCTGATACTGTTGTTGTTGCTGAAGCTGAGGTACCTATTTTTGATGCTGGGACAATGGGAAGGACTGTTGTTGTAGTTATGGGAGGAGCTGTTGTGCTTATTAGAGCTGTTTCTGGTGGTCGGGAGGCCAATTCTCCTTGTTTTCCTTGTAATGCTATCTCTAATGCCTTTTCTATTTTTGCCAGTCTCTCATTCACCCTCATTATCAAACTCACCATGTCCTCCTCTTCCTTCTGTTGTGTAACTTCTGTGGTTTGAGGGTGCATAGTAATTGGTAGCTTGAGATTTTTCCTGAGAGCTACAATATCTTCTTCTTTCTTTTTTATTAAGGCCTGTATGCCCTTGGGATCCTTGGGATCATGTCCCAGCTCAATCATAATTTCCTCCAAGGATTTGATCCTATTATCCTTGGCTAATGAGGAGGCCTTTTCCAATTCCAATTGGGAAGAAGTATTATGTAGTGAATTTTGCAGTTTGTGAGCCAATAACGCCTTGTCTGCCAAGGTGGAGTACACCATTTCTCCGGTTTGTTTATGTAATTCAATCTGGTCCATTGGGTGGATGTCTTTAGAGAGGACTTCTAGATTGGTCCTGATATAATCAGCAGCTGACTGTGGCTGCGGCATTGTAGGCCTGAAGTGACTAAGGGTCATTTTCCCTTCCTAAATATCATAGGCTGCCATTAGCCTTTGTTGATTTGTGGGGGCCATTCTCAGCAATTGATTGTAAAATTGGAACCTTACTGGCTCATTTCTAGCCTTTATTTCAGTAAATTCTTTCTTGATATCCGAGCCTTGCTTGCTCTGTTGCCTGGTGGATGTAACCTCCACACCATGTTGCCTCTCTTGCTCTTGCTGATACGAACTAGTTGATGTCTCCAAAATTGGAGGAGCCTGTTGTTCAGTTCATCCTTCACCTCTGAGGTTTCCTGCTGTCTCTTCTGCCAATTCTTCTTCAGATTAAGGATTCAACCTTTGCCTCTTTTCCCCTTGTTGTTCTGCCGATCCACCTATAGGTGTGTCTTCCTGCTCTTTGTGTGGGTTCATAATTTGAACAGCATAAATGGATGAAATCAGGGAGCACATTCACTGAAGGGAGGTAGTAAATAGGCATGCTAGATTCCCAAATTCCCAAGACATCAGTGTTGCTTCTGTAGCTATTTCTAATTTCACAAAAGGCTTGCAGGTGAGGCTTATCACCCATCATATCCTTAATTTGGAAATCCCTGTTAGCAAGGGGCATCCATTCCAATTCCTTATGTGGTGCATTCAAGGGGGCAACATTCAAGGCCACTGGAGCTTCCATTCTTCAACTACCTGTGTTAATAATTTGAATTTGGGTCTGTGTAGCAACAAAAAACATAGTACTGGCTCTAGGGTTTTTCTCAGGAAATTAGCAAACTGAGTTTTATATAGAAATTGCCTCACTGGGTAAAATTCATAGTAAAAGATAAATTCTGTAGAGTTTAGTTGGGAAGATGAATAAAACAGTGGAAATGGTGCTCTTCTTGCAGGTGATTTGACAAATTTAACTCAATATTTGGGCATTTTTTGGAGACTTTGCAGGTGGAAATGGGCTTGAATTTTAGTTTAATGGGAACATTTCAGAGGAGAACAGAATTTGCAAGTTTTCTTTGGAAAAATGGGTAAAACAGTGACTTATAATGCGGAGATTTGTAGGCTGAAGCGCATTTTAACTCGAATTTTAGTTCTTCGGGTGATTTTAATAGAGAAACTCGGAAGAACAGGGTTTACGGGCGAATATCGGGTAAATACCTATTTTATAGGTGCCTGGTGCGAAATGCAGGTTGAAGACTGAGCTGAGGGGCTGAGCTGCAGAGTGAATTCCCTGGGTGGTGGACTGTGCAGCAAAAATAGTGTTTTGAACATAAATGACCATGCAAAGCTCGCACAAAAGGAACAAAGAGAAATGGACAAAAACGTCGTTAAAATGAATTTTTAACAAATTATTTTATTTTGCCAGGTTATTGGCACGCTTTGGTCGGGTGACCTCAGCGTGATGTCATCTTTGTCGGGTAGCAAGGGGTACAGAAGGTGACTTGGCACTGACGTGGCAGACATGGCGGACGGAACAGTGACGAGGTGGCAGGTGATGTGGGCGCTGATGTGGGTAGTAACACGGGCGCTGACGTGGGTGGTGACGTGGGCGACAACATCAGCAGTGGGAAATGGGAGGCGGTTTATGGTTTCATCGCACCGCCTTATGTACGATGGTGGTTTCTGGCAGAACGGACGCGATAAGCCATGGGGGCAACATGCGTCCCATAGTACGGCGGGAAAACAGCTTTTTATCGAGGCCTAACGTTCGGTCATCGGGGCACCTCCGATATTAATGAGAGCTGTCCGATCTGAGGGATCGAATCCAACGGTTGACGGAGGCGTAAGGTGGCGGACGTTTACGACACAGGACCCGCCCATATATTAACGTTTTATAAAGTGTGCGAGGGGTTTAAACTTTGGTTATTGGGGTTTTATACGGTTTATATTGGTGGACTTGGTTATTTGTTTAACCAGAGGTTTAAACAAATCCCGACGTATCACGTGGAGGGTTGTTATTGGCCCTAAGTGTACCAATAGCTCCCGACAAAATTTAAAATATGGCTATAACTTTAGCCACGGGGGGATATTTATGATTTTTTTTAGGGATTGTTATGTATATTTTTATAATAATAGGGGCGGGGATACCTTGCAAAGGAGGTATACAATAAAGTTAATGTTAATATGGTTTTTATGAATGGAGAACACTAGGTTTATAAGGTAAAAACCTAGGTTTTGGGGGGAAATGAAAAGGACATTTTTACACAAGAAATGTGGCATATTTGGGCTAAGAAAACACAGAGTTCCACTTAGAATTTTTCATGAAATGAAGTGAACTATGACCACTGAGCAGATCCAAATGACCTTGAGAGAAGTTAGTAAATGTTCTTGGGGCAATGAGAAGGGAAATTAGTCATGCTCTACTTGAACTATAATCATCCTGCCATGTTACCTGTGATAGCCATGAGATAGATCATAAAAAGAACAAAATTGTTCATGAATTTGCTTCTGTAACATCCAACTACCTACCCAACCTAATCCAGCTAGCATTTTTTCTTCATTTTGTGTGGGTGCATTTGAACTAGAAAACCCTTTCCTTCTTTTTCTTTTGACTACCCTCCTATCTAAGTCTTCCCTTATTTCTTCCAAGGGCTCAGATTTAGCTGTTGAGACCCTTTGCTTCTCTACCTAGCTATTGATCTGCCAAGCTTAAACTGTTGGAACAGATCTTATTCTGTAGTTCTAAAACAAGAAATTAAAATATGGAGTGGCCAAGATGAAGCTGTTTGGCCATCCATCAAGGGGTACAAAAGTCACTAATTGCATCATCTTGAACTTGTTTGCAAAAATAGGATAGTAGTGGCATTTTGACTAGCCACTTTCCTAGTCTTTTCTTTTGGGGTTCATTTTTTTTTTTTTGACCAATTCATTCTTTTTGCCCTTTGATTTTTCTTTTAGGGCATACCCTCTTTACATTTTTTAAATTCTTGATTTTTTAAAATATGGAACCTTTGTAGCATGGAAAGGATGATCATATTTGGCATTTCCACTGTCAATCATGAAATATGACACCTATTGGTATAGGAACCTAACAGTGGCTCCACTTGGGGATGGCTTTTCTAGGTGAAAAGCCAAGAACAGCAGATCAGATGGCCTTATTTTCAACTCTTGCTGCAATCTGAAACTTCCTTCTACTGTAGACAAACAAACTGAATCTCTGTAACATATATGCTTTTCTCATGAGCTGGTTTGAATAGTTACAGCTCTGTATCTGATAGTTTGTCTGAGTATTTAGTCATCATTTTTTAGCTCCCAAGACTTCTTGCTTAAGTTTTCCAATAGACTCAACATATCATACAAGAGTGGCTCAATTCTTCGCTTCTTTTCCTCAAAATTTGTTGTATCTTATTCCTTATCTTATTGCTATAGTAAACTACTAAAAATAGACATTATTATATATAAAATACAGTCCTAATATGTTAACCAAGAGGATCAAAATAATGATTGAGCATTCACCCATTGACTGGCCCATCCTCTACTTCTGTACTATCCAAACTTCCCAAAAAGTAAGTGTTGTTTCCTTGTACAGCCTGAATAACGAAAGGTCCTTTCCATAGGAAACCAAATTTGCCATGTTTTCCTCTGTCTCCCCTCCTGGAATCCCATTTCAGCACTTTGTCTCCTATGAAAAAGTCCTCAGCCTTTGTCCTTTTATCAAAAATCTTTTTAAGTTTCTCTTGTAGAATCTGAGTTCTCTGACACACTTCTTCTCTAGTCTGCTGTAAATGAATTGTTTGATTGATCCTTCTCTGAATAACATTAGGCTCTGCTTGTATTTCTTGCAACGATTTTATCACAGGGATTCCCCTTGCTGTTCTGCCGATCCACCTATAGGTATGTCTTCCTGCTCTTTGTGTGGGTTCATAATTTGCACAACATAAATGGATGAAATCAGGGAGCACATTCACTGAAGGGAGGTAGTAAATAGGCATGCTAGATTCCCAAATTCCCAAGACATCAGTGTTGCTTCTGTAGCTATTTCTAATTTCACAAAAGGCTTGCAGGTGAGGCTTCTCACCCATCATATCCTTAATTTGGAAATCCCTGTCAGCAAGGGGCATCCATTCCAATTCCTTATGTGGTGCATTCAAGGGGGCAACATTCAAGGCCACTGGAGCTTCCATACTTCAACTACCTGTGTTAATAATTTGAATTTGGGTCTGTGTAGCAACAAAAAACATAGTACTGGCTCTAGGGTTTTTCTCAGGAAATTAGCAAACTGAGTTTTATATAGAAATTGCCTCACTGGGTAAAATTCATAGTAAAAGATAAATTCTGTAGAGTTTAGTTGGGAAGCTGAATAAAACAGTGGAAATGGTGCTCTTCTTGCAGGTGATTTGACAAATTTAACTCAATATTTGGGCATTTTTTGGAGACTTTGCAGGCGGAAATGGGCTTGAATTTTAGTTTAATGGGAAATTTTCAGAGGAGAACAGAATTCGCAAGTTTTCTTTGGAAAAATGGGTAAAACAGTGACTTATAATGCGGAGATTTGTAGGCTGAAGCGCATTTTAACTCGAAGTTTAGTTCTTCGGGTGATTTTAATAGAGAAACTCGGAAGAACAGGGTTTACGGGCGAATATCGGGTAAATACCTGTTTTATAGGTGCCTGGTGCGAAATGCAGGTTGAAGACTGAGCTAAGGGGCTGAGCTGCAGAGTGAATTCCCCTGGGTGGTGGACTGTGCAGCAAAAATAGTGTTTTGAACGTAAATGACCATGCAAATCTCTTACAAAAGGAACAAAGAGAAATGGACAAAAACGTCGTTAAAATGAATTTTTAACAAATTATTTTATTTTGCCAGGTTATTGGCACGCTTTGGCTGGGTGACCTCAGCGTGACGTCATCTTTGTCGGGTAGCAAGGGGTACGGAAGGTGACTTGGCACTGACGTGGCGGACATGGTGGACGGAATAGCGACAAGGTGGCAGGTGATGTGGGCGCTGATGTGGGTAGTAACACGGGTGCTGACGTGGGTGGTGACGTGGGTGACAACATCAGCAGTGGGAAACGGGAGGCGGTTTATGGTTTCATCGCACCGACTTATGTACGATGGTGGTTTCTGGCAAAACGAACGCGATAAGCCATGGGCGCAACATGCGTCCCATAGTATGGCGGGAAAACCACTTTTTATCGAGGCCTAACGTTCGGTCATCGGGGCACCTCCGATATTAATGAGAGCTGTCCGATCTGAGGGATCGGATCCAACGGTTGATGGAGGTGTAAGGTGGCAGAGGTTTATGACACAGGGCCCGCCCATATATTAACGTTTTATAAAGTGTGTGGGGGGTTTAAACTTTGGTTATTGGGGTTTTATACGGTTTATATTGGCGGACTTGGTTATTTGTTTAACCAGAGGTTTAAACAAATCCCGACATATCACGTGGAGGGTTGTTATTGGCCCCAAGTGTACCAATAGCTCCCGACAAAATTTAAAATATGGCTATAACTTTAGCCACGGGGGGATATTTATGATTTTTTTTAGGGATTGTTATGTATATTTTTATAATAATAGGGGCGGGGATACCTTGCAAATGAGGTATACAATAAAGTTAATTTTAATATGGTTTTTATGAATGGAGAACACTAGGTTTATAAGGTAAAATCCTAGGTTTTGGGGGGAAATGAAAAGGACCTTTTTACACAAGAAATGTGGCTTATTTGGGCTAAGCAAACACAGAGTTCCACTTAGAATTTTTCATGAAATGAAGTGAACTATGACCACTGAGCAGATCCCAATGACCTTGAGGGAAGTTAGTAAATGTTCTTGGGGCAATGAGAAGGGAAATTAGTCATGCTCTACTTGAACTATAATCATCCTACCATGTTACCTGTGATAGCCATGAGATAGATCATAAAAAGAATAAAATTGTTCATGAATTTGCTTCTGTAACATCCAACTACCTACCCAACCTAATCCAGCTAGCATTTTTTCTTCATTTTGTGTGTGTGCATTTGAACTAGCAAACCCTTTCTTTCTTTTTCTTTTGACTACCCTCCTATCTAAGTCTTCCCTTATTTCTTCCAAGGGCTCAGATTTAGCTATTGAGACCCTTTGCTTCTCTACCTAGCTATTGATCTGCCAAGCTTAAACTGTTGGAACAGATCTTATTCTGTAGTTCTAAAACAAGAAATTAAAATATGGAGTGGCCAAGATTAAGCTGTTTGGCCATCCATCAAGGGGTACAAAAGTCACTAATTGCATCATCTTGAACTTGTTTGCAAAAATAGGATAGTAGTGGCATTTTGACTAGCCACTTTCCTAGTCTTTTCTTTTGGGGTTCATTTTTTTTTTTTGACCAATTCATTCTTTTTTCCCTTTGATTTTTCTTTTAGGGCATACCCTCTTTACATTTTTTAAATTATTGATTTTTTAAAATATGGAACCTTTGTAGCATGGAAAGGATGATCATATTTGGCATTTCCACTGTCAATCATGAAATATGACACCTATTGGTATAGGAACCTAGCAGTGGCTCCACTTGGGGATGGCTTTTCTAGGTGAAAAGCCAAGAACAGCAGATCAGATGGCCTTATTTTCAACTCTTGCTGCAATCTGAAACTTCCTTCTACTGTAGACAAACAAACTGAATCTATGTAACATATATGCTTTTCTTATGAGCTGGTTTGAATAGTTACAGCTCTGTATCTGATAGTTTGTCTGAGTATTTAGTCATCAGTTTTTAGCTCCCAAGACTTCTTGCTTAAGTTTTCCAATAGACTCAACATATCATACAAGAGTGGCTCAATTCTTCGCTTCTTTTCCTCAAAATTTGTTGTATCTTATTCCTTATCTTATTGCTGTAGTAAACTACTAAAAATAGCCGTTATTATATATAAAATACAGTCCTAATATGTTAACCAAGAGGATCAAAATAATGATTGAGAATTCGCCCATTGACTGGCCCATCCTCTGCTTCTGTACTATCCAAACTTCCCAAAATGTAAGTGTTGTTTCCTTGTACAGCCTGAATAACGAAAGGTCCTTTCCATAGGAAACCAAATTTCCCATGTTTTCCTCTGTCTTCCCTCCTGGAATCCCATTTCAGCACTTTGTCTCCTATGAAAAAGTCCTCAGCCTTTGCCCTTTTATCAAAAATCTTTTTAAGTTTCTCTTGTAGAATCTGAGTTCTCTGACACACTTCTTCTCTAGTCTGTTGTAAATGAATTGTTTGATTGATCCTTCTCTGAATAACATTAGGCTCTGCTTGTATTTCTTGCAGCGATTTTATCACAGGGATTCCCATGGATGAAGGGAATATAGCCTCCATGCCATAAACCAACTCATATGGGCTTGTTCCAATAGATCTTTTGGTAGTTAACATGTCTTCCCACAGTGCATTAACAAGCTTTTTGTGCCAATTCTTCTTATTCTCCTCCAATACTTTCTTTATGATGTTGATCAAGCTTTTGTTGGATGATTCAGCTAGACCATTACCTTGAGAGTAATAGGTTGTGGAGTGGCCCAAGGTAATATGGTATTTGTGACAAAAATTGATCATTCTTTTGGATTTAAAGGCAGCAGCATTATCTGTTATAATCTTCTCTGGACAACAAATCTAGATAGGATATTAGTTTCTAAGAATTGCATGATGATTGAGTCATTGGCTTGCCTACAAGGAATAGCCTCTATCCACTTGGTGAAATAGTCTGTGGCAGTTAAAATCCACCTATGTTGGCCAGAAGAGGAAGGGTGAATTTCTCCAATGAAATCTAAACCCCATTGTTGAAATGGTCTTTCGGTGGAAATGGGCTTTAGAGGTAAAGGTAACAACTTTCTCTTGCCTTCAAAGATTTGACATTTGTGGCAAGAAACTACAAAATTTTTTACATTAGCAAACAAGGAGGGCCAATAAAAACCAGCTCTTAAGATTTTATCCACTGTTGACTTCTAATATAGATGTCCACCGTAGTCCCCTGCATGAAATTCTTTCAGTACTTTTTCAGTTTCATTCTGTGTTAAGCAATTCAGCAAAATACCTTCATGGTTTTTCCAAAATAAAACATTGTCTACAATACAAAACTTTGAAGCTATCATTTTTAAGAATCTCTTTTTAGTTCTGGATAACCCTCGAGGAGCTTGCAGGTTTAATAATACATAAATTATATCAGCATACCAAGGTGATTGTAAGAAGGCTTGATTGATCTGTGGAGTCGCCATCTCCTACTCATTATACAGTTCATTGATGTCAAGGGCTTGAAAATTGGTTTCAGTCATCAACTTAGCTAATCCTTGTCCTTTTATCAGTTTTGTTGGCTTAATTTCAAGGTCATATTCCATAATGCTAGCTATCCATTTGCCTCTTTTTCCTTCAATTTCTTCTTGAGTCAGAATATCTTTGACCACGACATTTGGGACATAAGCTATCACATGAGAGTACAAGATATAAACTCTGAAATCCTTGATGGCTTTTACAAGGGAATAAATTTGTTTTTCCATGATTTGATATTTTAAAGGAGCATCTCTAAGTGCTTTGCTAAAGAAAGCAATTGGCTTCTCACATCCGTGGTCATCTTTTTGTAATAGGACAATAGCAATGGTATGCTCAAATGCAAAGGAAAAGATTATGAAGTCTCTATCGAACTTCGGGCTTGTGAGGACCGGTGTCTTAGTTAAAGCTATTTTGATATCTTCGAAGGCTTGTTTAGCTTCTATTGTCCATTTGACTTTAGAATCTTTCTTCAGCATGTTATTCAGCAACCTTATTAGTTTAGCCAAGTTGGGTATGAATCTTCTTAGAAAATTGATCTTTCCTAAAAAAGCTTGTAGTTCTTTGATGTTTCTTGGATGAGGCACTTGGAGAATAGCTTGTATTCTTTCCGGGTCAATTCTAATGCCATCTTTTGAAATTATATGACCTAAGAGTTTGCCTTCTTCAAGGCCAAACAATGATTTCTTTGGGTTCAAAGATATGCCATATTTTTTGCAAATTAGGAACACTTGTTTTAAAGGTTCTAAATGTTCTTGATCTGATTTGGAAAAAGCAGTGAGATCATCAAGATATATGACTAGGAAATCATGGATTTCTTTTGCAAAGGCTATGTCCATTGCTCGTTGAAATGTGGCCCCTGCATTTTTAAGTCCAAAAGGCATTTTCACATATTTGAAGGTTCCCCAAGGTGTTGTGAAGGAAATTTTGTCTTGATCATCCGGGTGAACTAGGATCTGATTAAATCCTGAGAATCCATCTAACAGTGAGATCCTAGAAGCTCCTACTACCCTTTGTAAAATGTGATCCATCTTGGGAAAGGGGTAATGGTCTTTGAGAGAAACTTTATTTAGATTTCTTAAGTCAACACACAGTCTTATTTCTCCCGTCTTCTTCCTAGTGGGCACTAGATTTGAAATCCATTCGGAAAATCTCATAGGTGCAATTATTCCAGCTTGGTACATTCTTTTAACTTCGTTTTCAATGAGAGGAAGTAGGACTAGATTAACTCTTCTACGTTTTTGTTTAAAAGGTTTTTGATTTTCTTTTAAAGGTATTTTGTATTGGATGATAGAAGTATCATAGGACTTGAGGTCCTCATAGCTCCATGCAAAGACATCTTGCAACTCTTTAAACAACTCAATGTATTTCAGTTTTTGGTTGGGAGGCAAGGCTTTGGACAATTTTATCATTTTGGGGTCATCTGCAGTTCCTATATTACAGTCCTCAATCTCTGCAATTAGAGGCTGCATTTTTGGCTTTCTTGGTATATCATTCGAATCAAATATATCCTCCAAAGGAGTCAAGCCTGTGGGCAAAAAATTGTCCTTCAACTCAATTACTTCAGCTTCTACCTCAACAATTTCATCAAGGTCCATTTGTTTTAGCTATTGTAAATTTTTGTTGGAAAAAATTGTTGGATGCAAAATCTGATTTGATGTTTCAGCTGATATATTTTTCTCAATTTTGTCTATTTGCTGTTGATCACAACGGGTGCTTGTGTCTATGTTCGTGCTTGAGAATTCCTCTTTCAAAGTCAAGAAATTATTGATTTGTGTGTCATTTTCAAACACCTCCCAATTTTTTACATTATCTGGGACAACAAGCCTATGCTTAATCTCAGCAGTAAAGTGGTGATTAGGCTCAAATGGCAGCATGCAAGTGCTAGAAAAAGTTGCCAAACTATGAGCATGTAGATTATGATTTCTTGGAATTTTGGTGAGCTGAGATTCTAGGAAGGTGTTAAGTATTTCAATTGCTGCTGCTCTATAAGCTCTTAGACTAACATCATTTGTAACAAAGTTTCCCTTTATCTGTTGGATAATCAAATCTGAGTCCCCTAGAATTAAAACTTTAGTTGCCCCTAGACTTCTAATCAATTTGAGTCCCAGCAAAAGGGCTTCATGTTCGTCCATGTTGTTTGTACATCTAAAATTCAGCCTATATGAATGTCCTTGAGCATGGTCATTTTGCATGTTGTGTATCCGAATCCCTGCCCCTGCTCCCAATTTATTCACTGACCCACCCATCAAACTCTAAGTACCATAAGATTTCTTGATTGTAACTAGCCTTAGGAGTTTTGGAAACTGTCTTAATGGGCAGATTTGGATTTTGTGAGTCATATGGTTTGGTTGGTTTGCTTGCTGCACCAGTTACTTCAATAAGTTTCAGATCTTGAGCAGTGGATTCTTCATTCATGCCTCTTGCTTGTGCTAATTCTAGCGACTCGCCATCAGTTTTGGGACATATTTCATCATTGTATAAGATAAACGAATCCATATCTGAATGCATGGAATAAATAGGGAAGTTTTGGGGTTCTTCTTGACTGCTAACCACATATTTCATCAAAGTTTCTCGGTACAATCTCTTTGGCTGGCCAAAGACTGAAATGGTGGCATAAGACATATCTAGCTGCAAATATCCTTAGAGTTTTGCACCCTAAGATCTAGACAAAAGCATTCCATATTTAGGTGGGATATCAGCCACCACCACATCCATCAAAATTGTCTTGGGACGGTATTGTACTAGAGATACACACAAATCTTTGATGAGGCCTAGACACCTGACCTGGCTGGAATCAAATGAAAACAAGTCTTTATATGGCCGTGTGATATCTAGGTCCAATCTTTCCATTACAAACTTAGGCATCAGATTATGGGAAGCTCCTGAATCAAACATTGCAGTATGTAGCACTTTGTCATGAATGTTTAAGCTCACATAAAATGGAGGGACTCCTCCATCTACTGTTTTACCATTTACCTCAGGACCAAAAATTAGTTCTGGTTGGTCATCTCAAACATTGACTGCATCTCTATTCTCTGATATTTGAAGTGACCTTCTAATTTGTTCCCTATAAACCTCATGTTTAGCCAATTCAGACAGTGGAATGGTTATTTTTAACTTGCCTATTTCTATTTCTAGGTTGAAAGGTTTTTGAGTTTGAATCTTTGTATTCCGGGCAGCAAGGTTTTCCTTTTCTGCTGTGTTTTTAGTGGTTTTTCTTCATCATGACTGCTGTTGTGATCTAAATCTTCTTTGAAACTGTTTTTAGGAGAGCTATTTATATTTTATTTTGAAGGAAAGGAGGCAGATGGCTGATTTTTTGAGGGTTGCCAGTCTGTTATGTCCTTAACTGTGGGTTCTTTAGGGTTGAGGTCTGTTTTAGTAGGGAGTTTTGTCAAGGCAGTTTTATCCTTTGCTTTTTTAGGTTGCTTGGTTTCTTTCAGCTTGCTAGGTTCAAGCACATCTACCATTCTACTTCTCAATTTGTATTGTGTATGGACTTCATAGGCAGCTGCATCATACCCTTCTCTGAAATCAAATGATTCTCTGGGCTTGGTTTGAAATTGGTTGAAAGTATGAGCTTCTTGGTCATCTTGTGCTAGAAAGATTTGTTGTTCACTATTTAATCCCATTAGGTTGATTTGGGTATCCTCTGTTGGCTCACTAGAGGTTGAGGCTTCGGCATAGTTCTCTTGAAATGGGGGTCTGATATTCTGATCAGGGCTAGCCTTCCTGGTGTTAGGATTTTGATTTTTTCTAAAGTTTGGATTTCTAGTGGTGTTATTTGGTTGACCTTCCCAAGAAGATTTTCTTTCAATGGTTTCCACTCTATCACCTATTCTATCCATGCCTTTGATGATTGCATCTAGTTTTTGTTCAAATGTTGAAGGCTCTTCTTTCAAGGTAGTCCTTCTTTCGGCTCTAGCTCGGGCTCTTTTAGAGATCAGATTTGCCTCTACACTAACATCTATGCTTTGCATGTCTTCTAAGTTGGCAGGAGCTATTTCCCTTAGCTGATATGCCATGTCAGAGTCAAATCCATCAGGGAATTCGATCAAGGCTAAGTCAGGTGGAGCTCTAAGGTTTTAAAGGATAGCATTGTATACGTTGTTGAATCTAGCACAATAGTCTTGGACAGTTTCTTGTGGGTCTCTTTTTAAATTGTCATATTCGGACAAGATCTGCAGTGGGTCCTTCTTCTTTTCGCATCTGTTCAAAAATTTTTGGTACAGGGCATCCAGATCAGCAATTTTGTTTGCAGCAAGTGCCCTAAACCAAGTCCTTACATCACCGGTTAAACTTCGGACAAAAATTTTCATTTTGACATCGTTGTCATCAATTTCATGGTTTTCAAAGTAATCCATCATTTTCATAGTATGTTGCTAGGCTGTGTCGGAGCCAGTACCATCAAAATATGTAATTTTTCTCTTATAATCTTGAGGCATAGCCCCTGGATTTGCAGGCAACTGCAGAGGAGCATATCGGTTTTCCATATTTACAGATATAAATGGAACAACTGGTAGCACAGGGATAACATCTGAGATAAACGGAGTGGATGGAGGAGTGGAAAAGATGCTTTGGAGTGATGATGGTGAACTGGAAGAAGGTGTACCAACAGTAGAAAGGACTGCTGGTTTTCCGGGAGTAAGCTCAGATTTGGTAAGGTTTTGTTGCAGTATATCAAGGTTTATATCAGCAGAATTTTCTAGACTTTCCTGTCTTTTAAGGTTTTTAGAGATCAAGTTAGGGTTTTCAAAAATAGCTGGACGGTTAGGATTAGGATTTGATCTAGTTTACCGAGTTTTCTTCTTTGGAGCCAGCTTCTAAATGTTTTTTTGGTATTTTATAGAGATATTTGAAGGATGATGCTTTTGACAGTACTTGTCTAGGAAAGTCTGAGTTATGAAGGTCTTGAATTTTCTTAAAGCTTTTTGAAAACAGCAGGAATCTGATCAAATTTTTGAGACAGCTGTATAAATCCTAATACTAGGCTGGAGATTGACTGAAGCAGCTTTTATTTACTCCTGTAAATGCACAGCAAAAACAGTTTCAAAGGCTACCTGGCTAACTTCAGGCTCCATCTGTATCTTTAGAAAATAGACAGCAGTAACAAAGACCGTCATTCAGGTCCCCAGCGGAGTCGCCAATGATGTTATCACTCAGGTTGTTCCCCAGAAAAATTCTAAGGAGGGAATACGGCGGAGCTAACCATTAACCAGTCTTTTAGCTGCAGATTCTAGCCAATCTGCAACCAGAGAGGGCTCTCTTTTTATGATTTAGCTTTTTTTTGCTATATGTTAGGCTAGTTATGAGGCTCAAGTATTTGATTGATGTTCGAAAGGTGACATTCAATAGAACAGGGCTGCAATATAAGAGAAGTTCAGACCATTGGGTTCATGGAGTCTAATGAAAATGAATTTCTGGTTATGATTTCTTAGGCAAAGGAGGATCTATAGAGCAAGATAGTTAAACACAGAACAATTTTCAAGCTGTAAACAGATGAAATGAAGTCAGGGAATGAAAGGAAATTAAGAATCTTTAATTATGCTAACAGAGGGAAAATGAATAAATATTACCAAGGAGCAGTTAAGAATTCCTTAATTATATTTAGAGTGTAAGAACCAGGGAGACAGGAGCAGTCAAGAATTCCTGCCTATGCTAGTCCTAAAGAAAACATAAAAAATCGACAGGAATTGAACAAAAAGTATAGTCAAGTAAATTATGGGTTATTCTTTTTTCCTGCAATTAGAACATGATATATAGATGATATATCAACACAGGAATAGTAAAACAAAAGTTAAAGGACTTATTGATCCATGAGGTAACACGAGAATTCTGCAACATATTCTTTTGCCATTAATTCCACAACCAACAAGTTCATCAGCAAAGCATTCCAGCAGTCTTTATTCTGAAGAGTTCTCAAAATTTACAGCGCAGGTCCACAATGATAGTCATCAACCAACCCCCAATACATGTCTAGGGGAGGTATTTATACAAAAAGAGTTACAAAATATCTCCTAGGGAAAATATCCAGCAATAAATTTATCCTTCTACTTCTTCAAAGGCAATAAATGACATTGAAAACAGAGTGTAATCAATGTAGGAGTAACTTCGCTATACTAGCTGCCCTAGGTAGTCTGATATATTTGACTTTTAAACTCAACAAGTCGGTTGGTAGCTGTCTCTATGATTTGCACTCCTGCGTTGCTGTCCCAACGTTGTTATTTGTGCCCAAATACGCTTTAATGTGTTATGCCATGCCTTCCTTTTTCTGTTGTTTTCATTCTCATGATGTATGGCATGCATATTGAATTTGATTAAATGCAGATGATTAAAGGAAAGAAAACCAAAACTACCTTGGTAAAACCTGTAACATGCCCTACCACCATTGGTCTATTGGCAATTGGTGTCTTTGTAGTTTTATTAATGTTTCATCAGCTTCAGTATACCTGTAGTAATTGGGCTGGACTTCAAAAAGATGTGTTATCTCATGCTCAATGTAGAACAGATTTTCCAATTTATCATATAAGCTATGTCCAGAGGGAGGTACTATGTCTTCTGAAGAGCTTGATGATGCTGTGATCTGATTGGTGACATATGTATTTACCTTGTGTGCATATTGTTCATGTGTCAACAGTCTTTGATTGCTGGTCAATAAGCTGGGTAACCCTTTGCTCTGCAAGACTACGAACTTCTCTGTAAAGGCATTTATTTCTGTCTGCATTTCTTGGCACTTTCTTTCCAAGTTTTGTACAAAATTCCTCATGGTCAGCACCATTTTCACTGTCAAAATGGTTTTTGTTTTGTCCCTGATATCCAGGGCTGCTAGTTGTTCCCTGGTATGAGTATTCAAAAAATGAATTAGTTTATTGGCCTGCTCAGGCATGTTTCCCAATAATGTCCTGGCCTTTTGAATCTCAACTTGAGCTATTTCTATCAATTCAATTTTCTCATGGATTGTTTGAATTTATCTCCATTGATCAGTGATGGACTGGCCGATTTTAGTCCACAAAATTGTTTTGATTTCTGCCAGAGTTTTATGAAGAGTGAGGTCTTTCTCCAAGGATTTTACCTTGTTTTCCAAGGCCTTTACTTCTCTGGTTTTTTCTGCTATAGTTATCTTGGATTTATCATAACTCACCTCTAGCTTGGCCAGTTTTTCTTTGGCTTTCTTTAGCTCTGCCATTTGGAGTTCTAAGGCCTTTATTTCCTTCATCATCTCTTCCATGCTCAGGCTAGTGTATGATACTGTTGTTGTTGTTGCTGTAGTTGTTGTTGAAGCTGAGGTACCTACTGTTGATGCTGGGACAATGGGAGGGACTGCTGATGTAGTTGCGGGAGGAGTTGTTGTGCTCATTGGAGCTGTTTCTGGTGGCTGGGAGGTAAATTCTCCTGGTTTTCCTTGTAATGCTATCTCTAATTCCTTCTCTGTTTCTGCCAGTCTCTCATTCATTCTCATTAGCAAACTCACCATGTCCTCCTCTTCTTTCTGCTGTGCAACATCTGTGGTTTGAGGGTGCATAGTAATTGGCAGCTTGAGCTATTTCCTGAGAGCTGCAATATCTTCTTCTTTCTTTTTTATTAAGGCATGTATGTCCTTGGGATCCTTGGGATCATGTCCCAGCTCAATGATAATTTCCTCCAAGGATTTGATCCGGTTATCCTTGGCTAATGAGGAGGCCTTTTCAAATTCCAATTCGGCAGAAGTATTATGTAGTGAATTTTGCAGTTTGTGAGCCAATAACGTTTTGCCTGCCAAGGTGGAGTACACCATTTCTCCAGTTTGTTTATGTATTTCAATCTGGTCCATTGGGTGGATGCCTTTAGAGAGGACTTTCAGATTGGTCCTAATATAATCAGCAGCTGACTGTGGCTGCGGCATTGTAGGCCTAAAGTGACTAAGGGTCATTTTCCCTTCCTGAATATCATAGGCTACCATTAGCCTTTGTTGATTTGTGGGGGCCATTCTCAGCGATTGATTGTAAAATTGGAACCTTACTGGCTCATTTCTAGCCTTTATTTTAGAAAATTCTTTCTTGATATCCAAGCCTTGCTTGCTTTGTTGCCTGGTGGATGTAACCTCCACACCATGCTGCCTCTCTTGCTCTTGCTGATATGACCTACTTGATGTCTCCAAAATTGGAGGGGCATGCTATTCAGATCATCCTTCACCTCTCAGGTTGCCCACTGTCTCTTCTACCAATTCTTCTTCAGACTAAGGATTCAACCTTTGCCTCTTTTCCCCTTGTTGTTCTGCCGATCCACCTATAGGTGTGTCTTCCTGCCTATCCCTTTTCTTGGCTCTTTCCTCATTGAGAGGAGTTTGTAACACAGGGACTTCAGGTACCTTTGTCTGTGTTTAAGGGCCTTGCCCCTTTGATGCATTTGGCTGATCTGCCATTGTTTCCTACTCTGAATGCAGCACTTCCTTGCCTTTGGATGTCCCTGTAGGTGGAGTACTCTCTTGGGCAGGTTGTTGAGAAGTTGTAGCAGATGATGTGCTCGCTCCAATGTGTTGAGGCAAAATGAAAGGGACCTATCCAAAAGAGTCCAGGTCAAGTGTTTTTTCAAGTCCTTTCATTGCTTTTTCTAATTTCTCTTCTTCAGTAATCTCTTCAACTAATGTGCCTTCTACCCATTCTTGTTGATTAGCATATTGTTCAATTTCAGGGATTTTGTGGTGAACATATCCTGTGAGCTTGTTTTTGACTCTTCTAAAACTTATGGAATGTTCAGGCTCATATGGTGACCAATGGAAACTTTGTTTCAGCATAAGTTGATCCGTTAAAATCTTATCTGCTTCTTCCCAGGATTCTTCCCTTTTATTGAAGATAAAAAGGCCCAACTAATTTCTTATCTTGAGCTGTGCTTTTTTCCTAGCACCATAGAAATGAGTCAAATCTGAACTACTAAATTGCCGGAAGTATTCCAAGGAAAAGAGTCTCATAGGGACATACTTTGGCAGCTTGTAAGGGGATAATTCACAGTCATAAATCTTGATCACTGTGTGATTTTGGTAAAAATACCAGTCACCAATACTGTATTCCTTTGAGAGATGTAGAATTTTTTCCATTTCACCAGAGAGCCTAGTAGGAGGAGTTGTCACCAACAAAGAAGTGGTTGGATATATGAACAAGTCAATGAACTCACAATATGTATAAAAGGAGTTGTGGACCTCATGGAATACTGAGGTCCAGAAAATTATAGACCTACTTTCACCTTTGAGGTCCAATCTTCTAAGAGGAATTTGGAAACTATCAGGTTGATAATATAGCAGCAAGTGATATATGTAGGATGTGTATTTGAACACTCTTTCTCTGTCTAAGTTCATGAATTGCTCATGGATTTTATTTGCTATGAATGTGGCATAATCATACTTGACAGTAGGGGGCTCTCCTAGAGTGAATATGGACATCAATACTAAAACAGTTTCATCAATATGCTCACTGGTTTTGAAACCCAGAATGTAGGAAATCATATCAGTAATGAGTACACAGCCTCATTGAACCAGACTTGATTAAAAGGAGGTGGATGCCTGGGCTGGCTTTCTGGCCTCATGAATAATTGAGCTATTCTGGTAATCTCTGAACTAGGCAGTTTGGCAGCTTGGTCAACCAAGGATTTCACGGTGAGCGGAGCCAGAGGCTGAGTTGGCTTAAAGTTCAACATCTCATTTATGGATTGAAGAGTAATATAGAAGAGGACAGTCCCAGATGGAACCACAACTGCTCTTTGTGTGGGTTCATAATTTGTATAGAATAAATGGATGAAATCAGGGAGCACATTCACTGAAGGGAGGTAATAGATAGGCATGTTGGATTCCCAAATTCCCAAGACATCAGTTTTGCTTCTGTAGATATTTCTAATTTCACAAAAGGCTTGCAGGTGAGGCTTCTCACCCATTATATCCTTAATTTGTAAATCCCTGTCAGCAAGGGGCATCCATTCCAATTCCTTATGTGGTGCATTCAAGGGGGAAACATTCAAGGCCACTGGAGCTTCCATACTTCAACTATCTGTGTTTATAATTGGAATTTGCGTCTGTGCAACAATAGAAAATAGAGTACCGGCTCTGGGGTTTTTCTCAGGAAATTTGCAAACAGAGTTGTATATAGAAATTGCCTCACTGGGTAAAATTCATAGTAAAAGATAAAGTCTGCAGAGTTTAGTTGGGAAGCTGAATAAAACAGTGGAAATGGTGCTCTTCTTGCAGGTGATTTGACAAATTTAACTCAATATTTGGGCATTTTTTGGAGACTTTGCAAGCGGAAATGGGCTTGAATTTTAGTTTAATGGGAAATTTGTAGAGGAGAACAGAATTTGCAGGTTTTCTTTGGAAAAATGGGTAAAACAGTGACTTATAATGCGGAGATTTGTAGGTCGAAGCGCATTTTAACTCGAATTTTAGTTCTTCAGGTGATTTTAACAGAGAAACTCAGAAAAACAGGGTTTACGAGTGAATATCGGGTAACTACTTGTTTTATAGGTGCTTGGTGCGAAATGCAGGTTGAAGACTGCGCTGAGGGGCTGAGCTGCGGAGTGAACTCCCCTGGGTGGTGGACTGTGCAGCAAAAATAATGTTTTGAACGTAAATGACCATGCAAAGCTCGCACAAAAGGAACAAAGAGAAATGGACAAAAACGTCATTAAAACGACTTTTTAACAAAATTTTTGATTTTGGCGGGTTATTGGCGTGCTTTGGTTGGGTGACGTCATCTTTGTCAGGTAGCGGGGGGTACGGAAGGTGACTTGGCGCTGATGTGGCAGACATGGTGGATGGAACAACGACAAGGTGGCAGGTGACGCGGGCGCTGACGTGGGTAGTAACGCGGGCCGTGACGTGGGCTGTGACGTGGGCAACAACGTCAGTAGCGGGAAACGGGAGGCGGTTTATGGTTTCATCGCACTGCCTTATGTACGATGGTGGTTTCTGGTGGAACGGACGCGATAAGTCGTGGGGGAAACACGCGTCCCGTAGTACAGTGGGAAAACTGCTTTTTATCGGGGCACCTCCAATATTGACAAGAGATGTCCAATCTGAGGGATCGGATACGGTCGACGGAGGGGTAAGTTGGTGGAGGTTTATGACACGGGGCCCGCCCATATATTAACGTTTTATAAAGTGTGCGGGGGGAGTTTAAACTTTGGTTATTGGGGTTTTATATGGTTTATATTGGCGGACTTGGTTATTTGTTTAACCAGAGGTTTAAACAAATCCCGACGTAGCGCGTGGAGGGTTGTTATTGGCCCCGAGTGGACCAGTAGCTCCCGACAAAATTTAAAATATGGCTATAACTTTAGCCGCGGGGGGATATTTATGATTTTTTTTTGGGATTTTTATGTATATTTTTATAATAATAGGGGTGGGGATACCTTGCAAAGGAGGTATACAATAAAGTTAATGTTAATATGGTTTTTATGAATGGAGAACACTAGGTTTATAAGGTAAAAACCTAGGTTTTTGGGGGAAATGAAAGGGAAATGAAAAGGACCTTTTTACACAAGAAATGTGGCTTATTTGGGCTAAGAAAACATAGAGTTCTACTTAGAATTTTTCATGAAATGAAGTGAACTAGGACCACTGAGTAGATCCCAATGACCTTGAGGGAAGTTAGTAAATGTTCTTGGGGCAATGAGAGGGGAAATTAGTCATGCTCTACTTGAACTATAATCATCCCTCCATGGTACCTGTGATAGCCATGAGATAGATCATAAAAAGAACAAAATTGTTCATGAATTTGCTTCTGCAACATCCAACTGCCTACCCAACCTAATCCACCTATCATTTTTTCTTCATTTTGTGTGGGTGCATTTGAACTAGCAAAACCATTTCTCTCTTTTTCTTTTGACTGCCCTCCTATCTAAGTCTGCCCTTATTTCTTCCAAGGGCTCAGATTTAGCTGTTGAGACCCTTTGCTTCTCTACCTAGCTACTGATCTGCCAAGCTTAAACTGTTGAAATAGATCTTATTCTGTAGTTCTAAAACAAGAAATTAAAACATGGAGTGGCCAAGATTGAGATATTTGGCCATCCATCTGTTAGCTACCTATACCAATAGGTTTCATTTTTCATGATTGGCAGGGGAAGTGCCAATATGATCTACTTTGGTGATGCAAAGATCTCATATTTTTGTAAAAGACACATACCTATAGTTGATTGATGCAGTCCTACTTCTGAATGGGTGATCCAACAGTCTAAGCTGGGTCATGCCATGTTTCAATTGTTTGTTGTAGAATAGAGAAACAAATCTGTCCAAACTGTTCAATATTGGCAGATAAAGTAGTTAGGTAGAGAATGAAGGTTCCCAACTGTTTAATCTAGGGCCGTGGAAGTAATAAGGGTAGCCTTAGATAGAAAATCAAAAGAAAAATCCAAAGGAAAAGAAAAGGCACATGAGGGTTTGCAAGTCTAAATGCACCCTCCTTGAAGTAACAAAAAATGCTAGGCAATAGAATGGGTAGGTAGATGGGGTTGCAGAAGCATGATTTATGACCTTTCACTGGCCTAAGCAAAGGAAAAACATGATGTCAGTGCAGATCTTCCTATTCAGTGGTATTGTAGCAGCAAAATGAGGCATGTCTAATTTCCCAATCATCCCCCATCACATTCCTTGCTAACATCCCAATACTACCTCTGTTCATGAGAGAAATCAAACTCTTTTGTTGATTCTTGTTTTATAAAGAGCCACATTTCTTGTGTAAAATTCTTTTCATTTTGATCTACTCCCTAACTAAGTTTGTTTCCTGAAAAACTTAGTATCCATCACTTCCCATTCACATTCCCCTCCAAAACTAACTACTGACTCTATCTATACTTAACTCCCTGTGCTTCCCCCTCCCTATTACTATAACACCATGGTGTATAAAACCCCAAAAAATTGTATATATCCCTCCCCTCTGGCACTATAGCCATATGTCCAAATATTGGACAACCGTGCAGAATCTAAGTCTGGTTCAAGATGTTTTGTTCAAAATCAGGGATTAGACTAACCCCACGTTGGTTTAATAACCGAGGCCCTACCCTTTTTCCCTTTACAGCCCCTTTGAACTATTATGTCTAACCCGCGCTATTTGCAAAAAACACCAATAAACCCACTTTATCCCTTAACCCAAAGTTTTGATTAAAGCGCATTGAAAACAAAAAACATTGGAAAAAACCCATATTTTCTTGGGCTTCCAAAGTCCCGCCCGGGCGCATATTTCAAAAAATATAATAAATTATTCCCCGCCCCGCTGCCATATCGTCCTTTTATTTTATTGAACCGTC
Organism: Pinus tabuliformis; assembly: GCA_031772625.1. Taxonomy (NCBI): domain Eukaryota; kingdom Viridiplantae; phylum Streptophyta; class Pinopsida; order Pinales; family Pinaceae; genus Pinus; species Pinus tabuliformis. Next base: position 569,960,612 of record CM062809.1, on the reverse strand, counting down.
GACCGTCAGATCTGGGCTTTCCCATCCGACGGCCCATATTGATATCAGGCCGCCCCTGAGGTCCGGACGTTACCTCCCGAAAAGTGTCAGACCATGACGTCAGGCCTGTGCCACGCGTCGCTCCCAGGTCGTATCGGGAGACCGCCTGCCAATACTGCCCCCGTACCATAAGCGGTCCGATAGAACCGCTTACCGCCCTCCGTATACCATCTGCCCACATCAACGCCTGGCCCGCCATTGCTCCGACCTGTCCACCACATCATCAGTCCCCGTGGATCACTCACAGGCCGCCACGTCACCCTTCCGTACTCGACCCCACCCGATGACGTCATGCTGACGTCATCCAAAAAGGCGCCAATAGCCCAAAAAGTCCATATTTTCACCAAAATTTGCGTTGTTTGTCACTTTTGCCAAAAAGAACTGTTTCTGCTCTCTGCATGCAAATTACGACCATTTCGCCGTCAACCTGCAGAAATCAATTTCAGAGACCGTGGGCGCCCTCAATCTGCCTGCATTTGCCACCATTGCCAGAATTCACCAGGTATTTCTCCAAAATCTCCCTTCTGCACCTGGTTTTGTGCACAATTCACCAAGGCAAAGCTTAAAAGGAGTGAAAACACTGTAACCTACAGTAAATCCTCGGGAACCACCTCTTCTTCAGTTCTAAGGTCGAAATTCACCTACAGAAGTCCACATTGAGCCAAATTTCCATAAAATTACAGTCGGTTTGCGCATTCGCGAACTTAAACTTCTGCTGCACTAATTCACCGGGAAAACCACCCGTGAATCTCAATATCTGCTCATTGAACCTCTTTCAGGAGCATTGTGACTGATTTTCACCATAATTCACCTGTTTTCCTCTGCAAATCGCCCTGCTCTTGCAAAATTCACTGCCCTGTGTTGCTGTGCTTTCAAAATCGAGCTCAAATCTATTTCCAAGTGTTAGTGAAACATGGAGACCCCAGTTGCACTGAATGTTGCACCTCTCAATGCCCCACACAGAGAGCTGGAATGGCAGGCCCTGGGTGACAGAGATTACCAGATGACAGAAACGCTCTCAATGCACACCAAATATAATATTCATATGCTCAATGAGCTAAAGGCCAAGCACCTCAGTGGAACTGATATTCTAGGGATTTGCCCATCTATAACCTCCCTCAAGTCAATGTCCTTCCATATTTAATTCACAGATGCAGTGCCAATTATGACCCATGTCAAAGAGCTGTCCTCAATACCTCAGGTGCAGTTTTGTTCCATGTCACCCCTGAGGCTATAAATCAAATGTTGAACTTTCACTCTACAAAGCCATTGACTCCTCTTTCCATGATGGACTTGCTAAAGAAAGGAGGCAAGTTGTCTGGTGCCCAAATCATAAAGATTAATCAGCTATTCATTGAGTCAGGCTCTGAAACTGTGAGGACCCCTCCTATAGGAAATGCATATTTCAATGAGTTGGGCAAGTTGCTTGTAGATTTGATCAGTTATGTCCTGGGTTACAGATCAGCTGAGGATGCTGATGATACCATTCTGGCAATGATGTCTATTTTCTCCCCTAGAATGCCTCCTTCTGTTCACTATGATTATGCTGCATACATTGCCAACAAGATTCATGAGCAATTGATGAATCTAGAAAGGGAGAAATTGTTTAGATACACTTCATACATCTACCACCTGTTCCTATTTTATCAACCAGATAGCTTCCATATTACTATCAAGAAGCTTGATGCTCAGGGAAACCCAAGGTCTGTCGTATTTTGGACTTCAGTCTTTCATCACCTATCTTATTCACCATACAGCTACTGTGAGTTCATAGACCTCTTTATCCATCCAGTTATTTCCTTGCTATTGGGTTCCCCTCCTCCAAGATTAACAGATGAGATGCAAAGGATTCTCCAGCTCTCAAAGGCCTACAGCATTGGAGATTGGTATCTTTACCAAAACTAGACAGTGATCAGGATATATGGCTGTGAGCTAGCCCCATATAGATTACCAAGATATGTTCCAATGAGACTCTTTGCCCTAGAGTACTTCAGGCAATTTGGAAATGCGGACATGGTCCATTTCCACAACAAAAACAAGAAGGTACAGCTGAAGGTCAGAAATCAGCTAGGCCCATTCATTTACAACAAAAGAGAAGAGGCATGGAAAGAAGCAGATAAGATCCTAGAGGGCCTCTGATTGCAAACCAGTTTCCTCTGGTCACCCTATGACCCCAATCACTTCATTAGTCTTAGAAGGGTCAAGTATAAATTGGCTAGTTATGATCATGTAAGGCTGCCCCACATTGAAAAATATGCTAATCTGTTAGAATGGAAAGAGGGCACTTTAGAGGAAGCAAGTCCTAGAGAGGAAATACTACAAAGAGAAGCTAAGAATCTTGAGAAAGAAGCTGACTTGGAAACTTGTGGACAGGTTTCCTCCTCTTATCAAAGGCAACTTGGAGCAGCTGCCTCATCCTCTACAGCTCACCAGCAAGCAGCTAAAACTACTCATCAGGCAGCCGGCAAGGGTAAAGAAAAGGAGATGGAGTAGGAACAACCACCCCCTACAGCAGAACAGCAAAAAGAGTAGCCAAAGCAGCAAGAACAAATAGCTGAGGACCCAATTTCCACAAAGCAGCAGGCTCAACCAAATGAGCCTCCAAGGCAAGAAACAATAGTGGATACCTCGGTGCTCCAAACTCCACTCAACAAAGAACAAAGCAGGAAGAGGGATAGAGAACAAGAAACTCCCCTCACCACATCCACAAATCAAGGGGAGAAAAGGGAGAGACTAAATCCTCTTTCTGATGAGGAGATGCCAATTGGGCAATCCTTGGGCATGGGCCCTCCTAGCATGGAGGCATCTGCCAGTTCCTTTCAGCAGGAACAAGAACGAACCCTTGGAGGAGAGGTCAGCTCCTCAAGTCAGCAAAGGAGAGCTGAATCAGGCATAAAGCAGCAGTTTATCGACATCAAAAAGAGAAATGAGCCAGTCAGGCTCCAACTCTATAATCACCTGCTTAAAATGGCCCCCACAAACCAACAGAGGCTTATGTCAGCATATGACATAAACGAGGGGAAAATGACCATGAGTCATTTCATGCCTACCATGCTGCAGCCACAGTCTGCTACAGATTACATAAGGACCAATCTTGAGGTTCTTGCCAAAGACATCCACCCTATGGACCAGATAGAGCTTCACAAGCAAACGGGTGAGATGGTCTATTCAACACTTGCAGACAAGACCTTCCTGGCACATAAGTTGCAAAACAGTCTGCATAATACAACTGCTCAACTTGAGTTGGAGAAAGCATCCTCCCAGGCCAAAGACAACAGGATCAGGTCTTTGGAAGACATTATTATAGAGCTTGGGCATGACCCAAAGGATCCCAAAGCTATACTGGCGCTGCTAAAGATAAGAGATGCAGACATTGCAGCTTTGAGAAAAATGATAAAGATCCCAGCAACCCTTCACCCTCAAACGGAAGAGGTTGCTCAACAGAGAAAAGACCAGGATGTAGCAGCCATGCTGCTAACACTACATAAGCAACTGGTACAAACAGAAGGAAAGCTGGTAGAGACAGAGGCTGCACTTCAGGAGGCATTGAAGCAAAAAGGGGAAGTCCCAAAATCTCAGCCCCCTCCACCAGTGACAAACCTTGAGGAGCCCCCTCAAACTATCACTCCTCCCACAGGGCAGACAGTTGAAACAGGCCCATCAACAACAGCACCAGCAACGACATCAGAACAGGCTCAAAGCCTTGACATGCAGAAGATGATGAAAGAAATTCAGGTTCTAGAGGCACAAATGGCAGAGCTGAATGAAGCCAAGGAGAAATTGGCCACACTTAATGAAAAATATGACAAATCAAAGCAAAGTGTAGCTGAAAAGGGAAGAGAGGTGAAAGCTCTTAAGGAGAAAATAAAAGAGCTAGAGAAAGAACTCACCCTTGAGAAAATAGTGGCCGAGATCAAGAAAGTCCTATGGGCCAATATTGGCCAATCAATAACAGATCAATGGCAGTACATAGAGACCATTCATGAGCACATGGAGCTCATAAGCAGAGCACACAAGGAAAGCCAAAGAGCAAGGGCATCTCTAGGCAATATGCCTGAGATAGCCAACAGAATGATAAATGTCCTTAATAACCGCACAGGCCCTCAGCTGGCAGCAATAGGGATCACCAATAGAACTGACACCATCTTGATAATAAAGAGGGTCCTCACTTTGAGAAATCTGCTGCAGACATTGGATAGAAGGTGCCAGGAGATGCAAACAGAGGTAAACAAATTTACTAATAAATTCACAGCATTGCACAGCCGAGGCCTTCCCAGCTTACTGAACAGCGCAGGAAGGCTCCTATCACATGAAAATTATGCTAAAAGGGTAAACACATTCGCCACCAGTCAGATCACTGCAGGATCAAGCACCCCAGAAGAAGCAGGGCCTGCGTCTGGGCAGAGCCTTTATGAGAAAGTAGAAAATTTGTTTTTTATTATGAATGAAATCAAGCATCTATTTGAAGTACCTCCAAATTACTTCAAATATACAGAGGCAGATGAAACATTAGGCGCAATTTTGAGGCATCAGTTGCCTACACAGGAATGGTGGACCAGCACGATACAGCTATTGCTGTGAACCAGCAGGTATTCACCAAATTTTTGCATAAAAAATATATAATCAGCAGGTTCAGAGAGTTAATGCATTCAGTATGACTGGAAAGACCGGGACGAGCCAACTCAGCAAAGTAATTCGGCCACGGAAGCAACAGTAACAAGTGCAGATGACAGGGCCGAGAAAGCTACAGCACGACAGAGCCATCAAAACATATCATTCAGAATTAATGAAGAGCGCTCAACCGACTCAGTGGCCTCCAAAGGTCAAAAGTTTTCTGACAGAAGTAAAGGATATTCATTAGAAATTTAAGACAGCAATAACTTTCATATCTGCTATTTTGAAAGTTGGTGAATGCATTTATTCATCAAATGACTCAGCAATTCAGATATTTTGTAAAACCGATTGTATATATCTCCCCTCGCATAAGCTTGCAGGGGTTGTTGATTTTATTTTCAAAAGAGCCTATGTTGTAACCTTCAGAGTTTAATACAGGGAGCTAATGGAATTTCCAAAGTTCTGTGTTGACTGATGCGTTGTGATGTGTTTGCTGATTACTACAGGATTCCTGTATATTTCATGGCACAATAAGTTTTCCTAACCTTCTTGTTATGTATTTCGTTCTTTCATAATCCTTTGCACTCTATGTTTCATAGTTTAATAGCATAGAAAAAGAATAGTTCCAGGATTTATTCATTGAATACCCTGAACTCAATCTATGTTGTTATGAATGTTTTTCTCCAGTTATAGTTATGAAAGTGTAATTCTTAATTGCTGCACCTTCTAACTAAAATTTTCACAGAGACTATTATTCAGGAATTCAAATCTGCTCCTGGGTAATATGCCTCTTTCTCACGTCACCAACTTAGTGAAGAATTCTTAATTGCCTTTCACTGGCTAAACTCATTTCATCATCCCAATTTTACGTTTGTTTCATGACATATCCAAAGGCCCTGCAGTTTCTAAGCAATCTCACTCAACACCTCAAGCAACCCACAATCACAGACTCCATTTCCCAATGGACTGAAACTATCTGAAAATCTCATCTTAGGCACCGAAAGACATCATTCAACCAAAAATTTAAATCAAAACCCATACCTCACAACTAGCCTAAAATCCTCAAGAAGAAAGTAAAAACTAAAAGAGAGAGCCCTCTCTGATTACAGGTGGACTAGAACCTGTAATCCAAAGATTGGTTAGTGGTTACCCCGGCCGTATTCCCTCAGGAGTCAAAGGGAACAACCTGGGTGTTAACATAAATGGCGACTCCACTGGGGACCTGAATGAACTTTACAACCCCTGTCTGATCCTTAAAACTGTAGATAAAGCCTGAGTGACAGCCAGGCAGCTGCCTCAGTCAGCCTTTATTCGGTCTTAAGTTCCATACAGATGTGCTATGCTTGATCAGTCCTTGTCAAATATTACTATCTCTTAGAATATCCTCCTAGAAGAAATTTCAGAAACTGGCTCCTAAGAAGAAAACTCGCTACACCAGGTCAAACCCAGATCCTGATCCATCACCTGAATTCGAAAATCCAAACTTGATTCCAAGAATCCTCAAAAGACACAAATCAAAAGGGACTCTATCATATTCAAGTTCTGAAGCAGGTCTTCAAACTGATATTCCAACCCTTGCTAAGGTTTCTCCACATCCTCACACCACTGCACCACAACCTCCTAGTTCTTCATCCACTTCACAAGGTAGCCTTTCAGCCACTCCACCAACTACACATACTCCGCTCATCCCCTTTCCTCCACTTGTCCCATTCATTCCTGTTATCCCTATTGTTCCACCAATCATGGCCAATAGATATGCTCCACTGCAGTTACCTGCCAATCCAGGGCCTATGCCTCAAGATTACCAAAGCAAGATTTCATATTTTGATGGTACTGGCTCTTATCCAGCCCTTCAACATACTAAGAAAATGCAGGATTACTTTGAAAATTATGAGATAGATGATGATGGGGTTAGGATGAAAATTTTTGTGCAAAGCCTAACAGGTGATGTAAGAACATGGTTTAGAGGACTCCCGGTAAATTCCATAGCTGACCCTGAGGCCCTATACCAAACCTTTATCGACAGATGGGAGAAGAAAAAGGATCCACTTCATATTTTATCTGAATACAATACCATCAAAAGAGGTCCTCAAGAAACTGTCTTGGACTATTGTGCTCGGTTTAACAATGTCTACAATGCTATTCCCCAAAATCTAAGACCCCCACCTGACCTAGCTTTATACACTTTTCCTGATGGGTTTGATTCAGATATGGCATACCAATTAAGAGAAAGAGCTCCCCGAACTCTAACTGAAATGCAAGACATAGCAGTAAGTGTAGAAGCCAACTTGATAGCTAGGAGAAATAGGACCAGAACTGAAAGAAAGACTACCTTCAAAGAAGAGCCTTCAGGCTGGGATCAGAAATTGGATGCAATAATCACTGGCATGCATAGGTTAGGTGACAGAGTAGAATCAGTTGAGAGGAAATCATCATGGGAAGTACCACAGAATAATCCTATCAGGAATCCCAATTTTAGAAGAAACCAAAATCCTAATGTTGGCAAGGCCAGCCCTGAACCAGAAATTAGACCCCCATTCCAAGAAAACTATGCCGAAACATCCACTGCTAATGAGCAGGTAGATGACACCCACATCAATTTGATGGGACTCAACAATGATCAGCAAGTCTTTCTGAGTCAAGAGGATCATGAAGATGAAGACATCAAGCAGTTCCAAACCAAGTCAGGTGAGTCATTTGACTTTAAACAAGGCTATGACACAGCCGTTTATGAAGTTCATAAGCAATACAAGCTAAGGAGCAGAACTATAAATGTGACACAGCCTGAGAAAACAAAGGATAGCCGGCAGCCTAAGGAAGCTATTGTCGCTGAGCCTATTAACAAGACGGATTCAGTTACAGATGAAATAACAGTTGAAGAGGTAACCAAACCATTTCCCTTGAATAAACAACCAATGGTTACACCTCCTTCACAGCATAACCCAAGCAACACTTTTCAGAAGGTGAACAGAAAAGACAAACCTCAAGATCAGAGTGAGAGTCATGAAGAAAACTTAATTAGCAAAGAAAAGATTGTCAAACAGGATACTAAGACCCAATCTGAAAAACCTTTTGACTTAGAAGCTGAAATTGGAAAATTGAAGATAGCCATTCCTCTTTCAGAGCTAGCCAAGCATGATGTTTACAAACAACAAATTAAGAAGTCCCTTCAACTGACCCACCATAAAGATGATGTCAATGTATTGGATGACACCCCAGAACTGCTTTTCGGTCCAGAGGTTGATGGAAAGACAGCAGTCACTGGAATCCTACCTTTTTATGTCAGCCTGCATGTTCATGATAAGATATTACACAATGCAATGTTTGATTCAGGTGCTTCTCATAACCTTATGCCTAAATCAGTCATGGAGAGGTTGAATCTAGACATTACAAGACCATATAAGGACCTATTTTCATTTGATTCCAGCCAAGTTAAGTGTTTAGGCTTGATAAAAGATCTATGTGTGTCCCTAGTCCAGTACCCTAATAAAACAATCTTAATGGATGTGGTAGTTGCTGATATCCCACCCAAGTATGGAATGTTGTTATCAAGATCATGGGGGGCCAAACTCCAAGGTTCCCTGCAATTGGATATGTCATATGCCACTATCTCTGTCTTTGGGCAACCCAAGAGGCTATACAGAGAGTCACTCATGAAATACATGGTCAGCAGTGAAGAAAAACCTCAAAATTTCCCCATTTATGCAGTCCATTCAGATATGGATTCCTTTATTCTCTTCAATGATGCTACAAGTCCAATGAGTGGTAATCAATCTATCATACTTGAACAAGATCTACATATGAATGAGGAATCCAGTCCTCAAGAAATCAAGGTGGTACAATCAAGTCATGAAACTGTTCTAGAAGGCAAACCAGGCGAAAAACAAGAGCTCCAACTTATAATCCCAAGTCATAGAGAAAAAGTTGTAACTCCCCTAAATCAAGGGATCTTGTGGTTTCTCGAGTTTGATGGATCAGTCAACAAATTAGGGGCAGGAGCTGGAGTGTGGATTCATAACAAACAAAGCAATCATGCAGAGGGTAGAGCCTATAGGCTTAATTTCAGATGTACTAACAATATGGCAGAATATGAGGCTCTTCTGTTAGGCCTCAAACTGGTAAAATCCTTACAGGCCACAAAACTTTCAATCATGGGAGATTCAGATCTTATTATCCAACAAGTAAAAGGCAACTTTGTCACCAACGACAAAAGACTAAGATCATACAGGGCTGCTACTATTGAAATACTCAAAGCTTTCACTGAATTTCAAATAACCAAAATACCCAGGACTCACAACCTTCATGCTCACAGTTTAGCTACATTTGCCAGTACATGCAAATTGCCTTTTGAACCCAATCACTGCTTTACGGCTGAGATAAAACACAGACCTTCTGTCCCAGACAATGTCAAAGATTGGCAAGTATTTGAGGATGACACACAAATAAACAGTTTCCTAACCTTGCAACATGAATTTTCAAGCTTGAACATCGATGTTGACACTGTGAAAGACACACAGCCAGTGAGTGATGAGGACCAAACAGCAATATCACCTAAAACAGCAAATCAAATACTTTGTCCAACAAACTTTGACAAGGAGAAAATACAAGAACTTGAACAATCGCATTTCGATGAAGCAGCTGGTACAGAGGCTGAAATCATAGAGCTAAAAGACAACTTTCTACCAATAGGCCTAACTCCATTGGAAGACATTTTTGACTCAAATGATGTTCCTAGAAAACCAAAAATGCAACCCCTTAATGCTGCCATTGAAGAATGCAACATTGGAACTAATGAAAAACCAAAGATAATAAAACTGTCTGCCTCTTTACCTCCTGACCAGAAGCCTAAATACATTGATCTCTTTAAAGAGTTCCAAGATGTGTTTGCATGGAGTTATGAGGATTTGAAATCCTATGACACCTCCGTTATTCAGAACACAATCCCGCTCAAGCCCAATCAAAAGCCATTCAAGCAAAAATTGAGAAGAATCAATCCTATGCTCCTCCCTTCAATTGAGAAAGAGGTACAAAAAATGTTTAAAGCTGGTATTATAGCACCAATCAGGTTTTCAGACTGCATTTCAAACTTAGTCCCCACGAGAAAGAAAACTGGGGAGATTAGGCTTTGTGTTGACCTAAGGAATTTGAACCAAGTATCCCTTAAGGACAATCACCCCTTACCAAAAATGGATCACATTCTCCAAAGAGTGGTGGGGGCTTCAAGAATCTCACTTCTTGATGGATTCTCAGGCTTTAATCAGATCCTGGTCCACCCTGATGATCAAGATAAAACGGCTTTCACAACCCCATGGGGAACTTTCAAATATGTTAAAATGCCTTTTGGATTGAAAAATGCAGGAGCTACATTTCAGAGAGCTATGGATATTTCTTTTTCCAAAGAGATTCATGAGTTCCTTGTTATTTACTTAGATGACCTTACACCTTTCTCAAAATCTGACCAAGAACACTTAAAACATTTGAGACAAATATTCATAACATGTAGGAAGTATGGAATTTCCTTAAATCCCAAAAAGTCTCTATTTGGTTTGGAAGAAGGTAAGCTATTGGGTCATATCATCTCGAAAGACGGCATTAGAATTGACCCAGACAAAATACAGGCCATCTTGCAAATGCCCCATCCAAGAAACATCAAAGAATTACAAGCCTTCTTGGGAAAGATTAACTTTTTAAGAAGATTTATCCCAAACTTAGCAGAACTGATCAGATTATTAAACAACATGCTAAAGAAGGATTCAAAAGTGAAGTGGACAGTAGAATCAAATCAAGCTTTTGAAGGTATTAAATTGGCCCTTACTCAAACCCCAGTATTAACAAATCCTCAATTTGACAAAGAATTTATTATTTTCTCTTTTGCCTCCCAGCATACTATTGCTGCTGTCTTATTACAGAAAGATGATCAAGGGAATGAAAAACCCATTGCTTTCTTTAGCAGAGCCCTTAGAGATGCACCTCTGAAATATCAGATCATGGAAAAACAAGCTTATGCTTTGGTCAAAGCCATCAAAGACTTTAGGATTTACATCCTATATTCCCATGTTATTGCTTATGTACCAAATCCCATTGTGAAAGACATACTAACTCAAGAAAACTTAGAGGGCAGAAAAGGAAAATGGATTGCTAGCATTTTAGAATTTGACAATGAAATAAGACCAACAAAACTGATAAAAGGGCAAGGTTTGGCTAAATTAATGTCTGAAACAAATTTCCAAGCCTTGGATATTAACCAACTGGACAATGAACCGGAGCTGGCGACTCCAAAGATCAATGTAGCCTTTGAACAATCCCTGTGGTATTCTGATATCTGTTATGTATTGAAAAACCTGTGTGCTCCCCCAGGATTGTCCAGAACCAAATCCAGATTTTTAAAAATGAAAGCTTCAAGATTTTGTGTTATAAATGGTGATTTACTATGGAAAAATCATGAAGGTATACTGCTGAACTGTTTAAATATGGATGAAACTAACAATGTTATGAGAGAATTCCATGCAGGAGATTGTGGTGGACATTTGTACTGGAAATCCACTGTGGATAAGATATTAAGGGCAGGATACTATTGGCCCACTCTGTTCTCTGATGTCAAAAAATTTACCACTTCATGTCACAAGTGTCAAGTGTTTGAGGGAAAAAGAAAGTTGCTACCACTTCCCCTAAAGCCTATTGCAACAGAAAGGCCCTTTCAGCAATGGGGCTTGGACTTCATTGGGGAAATTCATCCTTCATCCTCAGGCCAACATAGATGGATTTTAACAGCTACAGATTACTTTACTAAATGGATTGAGGCTGTTCCATGTAGACAAGAAAATGATTCCACTATCATTCAGTTCCTTGAGAATAATATCCTTTCCAAATTTGGTTGTCCTGACAAGATTATAACAAACAACGCTGCTACTTTCAGATCCAAGAAGATGGTGAACTTTTGTCACAAATTCCACATTACCTTGGGACATTCCACTGCATACTATCCTCAAGGCAATGGGTTAGCTGAATCATCTAACAAAAGTCTTATCAACATCATTAAGAAGATACTAGAAGAGAATAAGAAGAATTGGCACAAGAAGATTGTAAATGCATTATGGGCTGACAGGCTAACAACCAAAAGATCTATAGGGGTCAGCCCATATGAGTTGGTTTATGGAATGGAAGCCAAATTCCCTACATCATTAGGGGTCCCTGTCATGAAGCTACTTCAGGAAAGTCAAGCTGAACCAAATGACATGCAAAGAAGAATAAACCAGGTCATATGTTTGCAACAAACCAGAGATCAAGTGTATGACAGAGTTCAGGTCCTACAAGAGAAACTGAAGAAAGCCTTTGATAGAAGAACCAAAGCTGAAGATTTCTTTATTGGGGATAAAGTGCTTAAATAGGATTCAAGAAGGGAAGATAAGGGTAAGCATGGCAAATTTGACTCCCTTTGGAGGGGGCCTTTTGTTATTCAAGCAGTACAAGGAAATAACACTTATTTCCTAGAAAATTTGGATGGCACGGAAGCTGAAGAGGGTCCTGTGAATGGCCGGATGCTAAAGCACTACTTTGACTACTTTCCATGTATATAGCATGACTTTCCCCCTGTACATAATCAGATGTATATACTATTCTCTTTCAGTCTTTAAATAGTTCAATTCAAGAAGTTTTGTAAATAAGCAAGAAATAGACTTTTATTTCAAAGGTTCCACAACGGTGGCAGATTCCAGTTTTGAGGTCCAAAGTAACAAGTTTGTAAGTTTTGAGAAGAAGTCAAAAGCCAAGGCATTCTGACCTGCTGTTCTTGGTCTTTCAAAGTAGAAAAACCATCCCCAAGTGGAGCCACTGTTAGCTACCTATACCAATAGGTTTCATTTTTCATGATTGGCAGGGGAAGTGCCAATATGATCTACTTTGGTGATGCAAAGATCTCATATTTTTGTGAAAGACACATACCTACAGTTGATTGATGCAGTCCTACTTCTGAATGGGTGATCCAACAGTCTAAGCTGGGTCATGCCATGTTTCAATTGTTTGTTGTAGAATAGAGAAACAAAGCTATCCAAACTGTTCAATCTTGGCAGATAAAGTAGTTAGGTAGAGAATGAAGGTTCCCAACTGTTTAATCTAGGGCCGTGGAAGTAATAAGGGTAGCCTTAGATAGAAAATCAAAAGAAAAAGCCAAAGGAAAAGAAAAGGCACATGAGGGTTTGCAAGTCTAAATGCACCCTCCTTGAAGTAACAAAAAATGCTAGGCAATAGAATGGGTAGGTAGATGGGGTTGCAGAAGCATGATTTATGACCTTTCACTGGCCTAAGCAAAGGAAAAACATGGTGTCAGTGCAGATCTTCCTATTCAGCAGTATTGTAGCAGCAAAATGATGCATGTCTAACTTCCCAATCATCCCCCATCACATTCCTTGCTAACATCCCAATACTACCTCTGTTCATGAGAGAAATCAAACTCTTTTGTTGATTCTTGTTTTATAAAGAGCCACATTTCTTGTGTAAAATTCTTTTCATTTTGATCTACTCCCTAACTAAGTTTGTTTCCTGAAAAACTTAGTATCCATCACTTCCCATTCACATTCCCCTCCAAAACTAACTACTGACTCTATCTATACTTAACTCCCTGTGCTTCCCCCTCCCTATTACTATAACACCATGGTGTATAAAACCCCAAAAAATTGTATATATCCCTCCCCTCTGGCACTATAGCCATATGTCCAAATATTGGACAACAGTAACAAGTGCAGATGACAGGGCCGAGAAAGCTACAGCACGACAGAGCCATCAAAACATATCATTTAGAATTAATGAAGAGCGCTCAACCGACTCAGTGGCCTCCAAAGGTCAAAAGTTTTCTGACAGAAGTAAAGGATATTCATTAGAAATTTAAGACATCAATAACTTTCATATCTGCTATTTTGAAAGTTGGTGAACGCATTTATTCATCAAATGACTCAACGATTCAGATATTTTGTAAAACTAATTGTATATATCTCCCCTCGCATAAGCTTGCAGGGGTTGTTGATTTTCTTTTCAAAAGAGCCTATGTTGTAACCTTCAGAGTTTAATACAGGGAGCTAATGGAATTTCCAAAGTTCTGTGTTGACTGATGCGTTGTGATGTGTTTGCTGATTGCTACAAGATTCCTGTATATTTCATGGCACAATAAGTTTTCCTAACCTTCTTGTTATGTATTTCGTTCTTTCATAATCCTTTGCGCTCTATGTTTCAAAGTTTAATAGCACAGAAAAAGAATAGTTCCAGTATTTATTCATTGAATACCCTGAACTCAATCTATGCTGTTATGAATGTTTTTCTCGAGTTATAGTTATGAAAGTGTAATTCTTAATTGCTGCACCTTCTAACTAAAATTTTCACAGAGACTATTATTCAGGAATTCAAATCTGCTCCTAGGTAATATGCCTCTTTCTCACGTCACCAGCTTAGTGAAGGATTCTTAATTGCCTTTCACTGGCTAAACTCATTTCATCATCCCAATTTTACGTTTGTTTCATGACATATCCAAAGGCCCTGCAGTTTCTAAGCAATCTCACTCAACACCTCAAGCAACCCACAATCACAGACTCCATTGCCCAATGGACTGTAACTATCTGAAAATCTCATCTTAGGCACCGAAAGGCATCATTCAACCAAAAATTTAAATCAAAACCCATACCTCACAACTAGCCTAAAATCCTCAAGAAGAAAGTAAAAACTAAAAGAGAGAGCCCTCTCTGATTACAGGTTGGCTAGAACCTGTAATCCAAAGATTGGTTAGTGGTTACCCCGGCCGTATTCCCTCAGGAGTCAAAGGGAACAACCTGGGTGTTAACACCATCAAGGGTGACAGAAGTCATTGATTGCATCATCTTGAACTTGTTTGCAAAAATAGGATAGTAGTGGCATTTTGACTAGCCACTTTCCTGGTCTTCTCTTTTGGGGTTCATTTTCGTTTTTTTTCTTCTTTTTTTTGGACCAATTCATTCTTTTAGCCCTTTCATTTTTCTTTTAGGGCATACCCTCTTTACATTTTTTAAATTCTTGATTTTTGAAAATATGGAACCTTTGCAGCATGGAAAGGATGATCATATTTTAGCATTTCCACTGTCAATCATGAAATATGACACCAATTGGTATAGGAACCTAACAGTGGCTCCACTTGGGGATGGCTTTTCTAGTTGAAAATCCAAGAACAACAGGTCAGATGGCCTTATTTTCAACTCTTGTTGCAATCTGAAACTTCCTTTTGCTGTAAAAAACAAACTGAATCTCTGTAACATATATGCTTTTCTCATGCGCTGGTTTGAATAGTTACAGCTCTGCATCTGACAGTTTGTCTGAGTATTTAGTCATCATTTTTTAGCTCCCAAGTCTTCTTGCTTAAGTTTTCCAATAGACTCAACATATCATACAAGAGTGGCTCAATTCTTTGCTTCTTTTCCTCAAAATTTGCTGTATCTTATTCCTTATCTTATTGTTGTAGTAAACTGCTAAAAATAGACATTATTATGTACAAAATACAGTCCTAGTATGTTAACCAAGATGATCAAAATAGTTCTTGAGCATTCGCCCATTGAATGGCCCATCCTCTGCTTCTGTACTATCAAAACTTCCCAAAAAGTAAGTGTTGTTTCCCTGTACAACCTAAATAACGAAAAGTCCTTTCCATAGGAAATCAAATTTGCCATGTTTTCCTCAGTCTTCCCTCCTGGAATCCCATTTCAGCACTTTGTCTCCTATGAAAAAGTCCTCGGCCTTTTTCCTTTTATCAAAAATCTTTTTAAGTTTCTCTTGTAGAATCTAAGTTCTCTGATACACTTCTTCTCTAGTCTGCTGTAAATGAATTGTTTGATTGATCCTTCTCTGAATAACATTGGGTTCCTCTTGTATTTCTTGCAGCAATTTTATCACAGGGATTCCCAAGGATGAAGGGAATACAGCCTCCATGCCATAAACCAACTCATATCGGTTTGTTCCAATAGATCTTTTGGTAGTTAACATGTCTGCCCACAGAGCATTAATAAGTTTTTTGTGCCAATTCTTCTTATTCTCCTCCAATACTTTCTTTATGATGTTGATCAAGCTTTTATTGGATGATTCAGCTAGAGCATTACCTTGAGGGTAATAGGCTATGGAGTGGTCCAAGCTAATATGGTATTTGTGACAAAAATTGATCATTATTTTGGATTTAAAGCCAACAACATTATCTATTATAATCTTCTCCGGACAGCCAAACCTAGATAGGATATTGGTTTCTAAGAATTGCATGATGATTGAGTCATTGGCTTGCCTACAAGGAATAGCCTCTATCCACTTGGTGAAATACTCTGTGGCAGTTAAAATCCACCTATGTTGGCCAGAAGAAGAAGGGCGAATTTCTCCAATGAAATCTAAACCCCATTGTTGAAATGGTCTTTCGGTGGAAATGGGCTTTAGAGGTAAAGGTAACAACTTTCTCTTTCCATCAAAGATTTGACATTTGTGGCAAGAAACTACAAATTTTTTCATATCAGCAAACAGGGAGGGCCAATAAAAACCAGCTCTTAAGATTTTATCCATTGTTGACTTCCAATATAGATGTCCACCACAGTCCCTTGCATGAAATTCTTTCAGTACTTTTTAAGTTTCATTCTGTGTTAGGCAATTCAGCAAAATACCTTCATGGTTTTTCCAAAATAAAACATTGTCTACAATACAAAACTTTGAAGCTTTCATTTTTAATAATCTCTTTTTAGTTTTGGATAACCCTAGAGGAGCTTGCAGGTTTAACAATACATAAGTTATATCAGCATACCAAGGTGATTGTAAGAAGGCTTTATTGATCTGTGGAGTCACCATCTCCTGGTCGTTATCCAGTTCATTGATGTCAAGGGCTTGAAAATTGGTTTCCAACTTAGCTAATCCTTGTCCTTTTATCAGTTTTGTTGGCTTAATTTCAAGGTCATATTCCAGAATGTTAGCTATCCATTTGCCTTTTTTTCCTTCAATTCCTTCTTGAGTCAGAATGTCTTTGACCACGACATTTGGGACATAAGCTATCACATGAGAGTACAAGATATAAACTCTGAAATCCTTGATGGCTTTTACAAGGGCATAAGCTTGTTTTTCCATGATTTGATATTTGAAAGGAGCATCTCTAAGTTCTTTGCTAAAGAAAGAAATTGGCTTCTCACATCTGTGGTCATCTTTTTGTAATTGGACAGCAGCAATCATATGCTCAGATGCAAAGGAAAAGATTACAAAGTCTCTATCGAACTTTGGGCTTGTGAGGACCGGTGTCTTAGTTAAAGATATTTTGATATCTTTGAAGGCTTTTTAAGCTTCTATTGTCCATTCGACTTTAGAATCTTTCTTCAGCATGTTATTCAGCAACCTTATTAGTTCAGCCAAGTTGGGTATGAATCTTCTTAGAAAATTGATCTTTCCTAAAAAGGCTTGTAGTTCTTTGATGTTTCTTGGATGAGGCACTTGGAGAATAGCTTGTAATCTTTCTGGGTCAATTCTAATGCCATCTTTTGAAATTATATGACCTCAGAGTTTGCCTTCTTCAAGGCCAAACAATGATTTCTTTGGGTTCAAAGATATTCCATATTTTGGGCAAATTAGGAACACTTGTCTTAAATGTTCTAAATGTTCTTGATCTGATTTGGAAAAAGCAGTGAGATCATCAAGATATATGACTAGGAAATCATGGATTTCTTTTGCAAAGGCTATGTCCATTACTCGTTGAAATGTGGCCCCTGCATTTTTAAGTCCAAAAGGCATTTTAACATATTTGAAGGTTCCTTAAGGTGTTGTGAAGGCAATTTTGTCTTGATCATCCAGGTGAACTAGGATGTGATTAAATCCCGAGAATCCATCTAATAGTGAGATTCTAGAAGCTCCTACTACCCTTTGTAAAATGTGATCCATCTTGGGCAAGGGTTAATGGTATTTGAGAGAAAATTTATTTAGATTTCTTAAGTCAACACACAGTCTTATTTCTCTCGTTTTCTTCCTAGTGGGCACTGGATTTGGAATCCATTCGGAAAATCTAATAGGTGCAATCATTCCAGCTTGGTATATTCTTTTAAATTCCTTTTCAATGAGAGGAAATAGGACTAGATTAACTCTTCTAAGTTTTTGTTTAAAAGGTTTTTGATTTTCTTTTAAAGGTATTGTGTGTTGGATGACAGAAGTATCATAGGACTTGAGGTCCTCATAGCTCCACGCAAAGACATCTTGGAACTCTTTAAACAACTCAATGTATTTTAGTTTTTGGTTGGGAGGCAAGGATTTGGACAATTTTATCATTTTGGGGTCATCTGCAGTTCCTATATTACAGTCCTCAATCTCTGCATTTAAAGGCTGCATTTTTGGCTTTCTTGGTATATCATTCGAATCAAATATATCCTCCAAAGGAGTCAAGCCTGTGGGCAAAAAATTGTCCTTCAACTCAATTACTTCAGCTTCTACCTCAGCAATTTCATCAAGGTCCATTTGTTTCAGCTGTTGTAAATTTTTGTTGGAAAAAATTGTTGGATGGAAAATCTGATTTGATGTTTCAGCTGATATATTTTTCTCAATTTTGTCTATTTGTTGTTGATCACAACGGGTGCTTGTGTCTATGTTCGTGCTTGAGAATTCCTCTTTCAAAGTCAAAAAATTATTGATTTGTGTGTCATTTTCAAACACCTGCCAATTTTTTACATTATCTGGAACAGCAGGCCTATGCTTAATCTCAGTAGTAAAGTGGTGATTAGGCTCAAATGGCAGCTTGCAAGTGCTGGCAAAAGTTGCCAAACTATGAGCATGTAGATTATGATTTCTTGGAATTTTGGTGAGCTGAGATTCTAGGAAGGTGTTAAGTATTTCAATTGCTGCCCCTCTATAAGCTCTTAGCCTAAGATCATTTGTAACAAAGTTTCCCTTTATCTGTTGGATAATCAAATCTGAGTCCCCTAGAATTGAAACTTTAGTTGCCCCTAGACTTCTAATCAGTTTGAGTCCCAGCAAAAGGGCTTCATATTCGGCCATATTGTTTGTACATCTAAAATTCAGCCTATATGCATGTCCTTGAGCATGGTCATTTTGCATGTTGTGTATCCAAATCCCTGCCCCTGCTCCCAATTTATTCACTGACCCATCAAACTCTAAGTACCATAAGATTTCTTGATTGTAACTAGCCTTAGGAGTTTTGGAAACTGTCTTAATGGGCAGATTTGGATTTTGTGAGTCATATGGTTTGGTTGGTTTGCTTGCTGCATCAGTTACTTCAATAAGTTTCAGATCTTGAGCAGTGGATTCTTCATTCATGCCTCTTGCTTGTGCTAATTCTAGCGACTTGCCATTAGTTTTGGGACATATTTCATCATTGTATAAGATAAACAAATCCATATCTGAATGCATGGAATAAATAGGGAAGTTTTGGGGTTTTTCTTGACTGCTGACCACATATTTCATCAAAGTTTCTCGGTACAAGCTCTTTGGTTGGCCAAAGACTAAAATGGTGGCATAAGACATATCTAGCTGCAAAGATCCTTAGAGTTTTGCACCCCAAGATCTAGACAAAAGCATTCCATATTTAGGTGGGATATCAGCCACCACCACATCCATCAAAATTGTCTTGGCAGGGTATTGTACTAGAGATACACACAAATATTTGATGAGGCCTAGACACTTGACCTGGCTGGAATCAAATGAAAACAAGTCTTTATATGGCCGTGTGATATCTAGGTCCAATCTTTCCATTACAGACTTAGGCATCAGATTATGGGAAGCTCTTGAATCAAACATTGCATTATGTAGCACTTTGTCATGAATGTTTAAGCTCACATAAAATGGACGGATTCCTCCATCTACTGTTTTACCATTTACCTCAGGACCAAAAATTAGTTCTGGTTGGTCATCTAAAACATTGACTGCATCTCTATTCTATGATATTTGAAGTGACCTGCTGATTTGTTCCCTATAAACCTCATGTTTAGCCAATTCACACAGTGCAATGGCTATTTTTAACTTGCCTATTTCTGTTTCTAGGTTGAAAGGTTTTTCCATTTGAATCCTTGTATTCCGGGTAGCAAGGTTTTCCTTTTCTGCTGTGTTTTCAGTGGTTTTTTCTTCATCATGAGTGCTGTTATGACCTAAATCTGCTTTGAAACTGTTTTTAGGAGAGCTGTTTATATTTTCCTTTGAAGGAAAGGAGGTGGATGGCTGATTTTTTGAGGGCTGCCAATCTGTTATGTCCTCAACTATGGGTTCTTTTGGGTTGAGGTCTGCTTTAGTAGGGAGTTCTGTCAAGGCATTTTTATCCTTTGCTTTTTTAAGCTGCTTGGTGTCTTTTAGCTTGCTAGGTTCAGGCACATCTACCGTTCTACTTCTCAATTTGAATTGTTTATGGACTTCATAGACAACTGCATAATACCCTTCTTTTAAATAAAATGATTCTCCAGACTTGGTTTGAAATTGGTTGAAAGTATGAGCTTCTTGGTCATCTTGTGTTAGAAATATTTGTTGTTCATTGTTTAAACCCATTAGGTTGATTTGGGTATCCTTTGTTTGCTCTCTAGAGGTTGAGGCTTTAGCATAGTTCTCTTGAAATGGGGGTCTGATATTCTGATCAGAGCTAGCCTTCCCGGTGTTAGGATTTTGATTTATTGTAAAGTTTGGATTTCTAGTCGTATTATTTGGCTGACCTTCCCAAGAATATTTCTTTCAATGGTTTCCACTCTATCACCCAGTCTATCCATGCCTTTGATGATTGCATCTAGTTTTTGTTCAAATGCTGAAGGCTCTCCTTTCAAGGTAGTCCTTCTTTCGGCTCTAGCTCGGGCTCTTTTAGAGATCAAATTTGCCTCTACACTAACAGCTATGCTCTGCATGTCTTCTAAGCTGGAAGGAGCTCTTCCCTTAGCTGATATGCCATGTCAGAGTCAAATCCATCAGCGAATTCGATCAAGGCTAAGTCAGGTGGAGGTCTAAGTTTTTGAGGGATAGCATTGTATACATTGTTGAATCTAGCACAATAGTCTTGGACAGTTTCTTGTGGGTCTCTTTTTAAACTGTCATATTCGGACAAGATATGCAATGGGTCCTTCTTCTTTTTCCATCTGTTCAAAAAGGTTTGGTACAGGGCATCCAGATCAGCATTTGCGTTTGCAGCAAGTGCCCTAAACCAAGTCCTTACATCACCGGTTAAACTTTGGACAAAAATTTTCATTCTGACATCGTTGTCATCAATTCCATAGTTTTCAAAGTAATCCATCATTTTCTTAGTATGTTGGTGGGCTTTGTCGGAGCCAGTACCATCAAAATATGTAATTTTTCTCTGATAATCTTGAGGCATAGCCCCTAGATTTGCAGGCAACTACAGAGGAGCATATCGGTTTGCCATACTTACAGATATAAATGGAACAACTGGTTGCACAGGGATAACATCTGAGATAAACGGAGTGGATGGAGGAGTGGAAAAGATGCTTTGGAGTGATGATGGTGAACTGGAAGAAGGTGTACCAACAGTAGAAAGGATTGCTGGTTTTCCGGGAGTAAGCTCAGATTTGGTAAGGTTTTGCTACAGTATATCAAGGTTTATATCAGCAGAATTTTCTAGACTTTCCTGTCTTTTAAGGTTTTTAGAGATCAAGTTAGGGTTTTCAAAAATATCCGGAGGGTTAGGATCAAGATTTGATCTAGTGTACCGAGTTTTCTTCTTTGGAGCCAGCTTCTAAATGTGTTTTTGGTATTTTATAGAGATATTTGAAGGATGATGCTTTTGACAATACTTGTCTAGGAAAGTCTGAGTTATGAAGGTCTTGAATTTTCTTAAAGATTTTTGAAAACAACAAGAATCTGATCAAATTTTTGAGATAGCTGTATAAATCCTAATGCTAGGGTGGAGATTGACTGAAGTAGCTTTTATTTACTCCTATAAATGGACAGCAAAAATGGTTTCAAAGGCTACCTGGCTAACTTTAGGCTCCATCTGTAGCTTTAGAAAATAGACAGCAGTAACAAAGACCGTCATTCAGATCCCTAGCGGAGTTGCCAATGATGTTATCACTGAGGTTGTTCCCCAGGAAAATTCTGAGGGAATACGACCGAGGTAACCACAAACTAGTCTTTTAGCTGCAAATTCTATCCAATCTGCAACCAGATAGGGCTCTCTCTTTATGATTTAGCTTTGTTTTGCTATATGTTAGGCTAGTTATGAGGCTCAGGTATTTGATTGATGTTTGGAAGGTGACAGTCAATAGAACAGGGCTGCAATATAAGAGAAGTTCAGACCATTGGGTTGATGGAGTCTAATGAAAATGAATTTCTGGTTATGGTTTCTTAGGCAAAGAAGGAACTACAGAGCAAGAAAGTTAAACATATAACAATTTTCAAGTTGTAAAGAGATTAAATGAAGTCAGCGAATGAAAGGAAATTAAGAATCTTTCATTATGCTAACAGAGGGAAAATGAATAAATATTACCAAGGAGTAGTTAAGAATTCCTTAATTATATTTAGAGTGTAAGAACCAGGGAGACAAGAGCAGTCAAGAATTCCTGCCTATGCTAGTCCTGAAGAAAACATAAAAAATCGATAGGAATTGAACACAGAGTACAGTCAAGTAAATTCTGGGTTATTCTTTTCTCCTGCAATTAGAACATGATATATAGATGATATAGAAACACAGGTGTTATAGACATTTTTGTGCCTTACAGCATTGAGCATGAAATGTCCATAATCCAAGGGATCCAAAGTCCCTAAAAGAGTTGTTCCTGCCCCTAAAGGAACAAGGTCAACCAATGACAGCTTCTCCCAGAAGTTCTCCACCAAAAACCACTCAGAAACAGTCAATTCAGGATCAATTCAGAAGCTCTTCTAGCTGCCTGCGTTGAAATGCACCCCAGTACACTAGCTAGGTGCATTGCAACACACCTAAAAGCACTACCAGGGTGCGCTGAGCGAGAAATGCCAAATGGCAATGTCATTCCGCAAGGTGTACAGACACTGGAAGCTTCCAGAATCTTCCTCAATGACACTTGCCTCAATGAATTCGACTAGTGATGAGTAAGAGGCTCTCAACCTCCAAGTGGAAGCAAGAACTGACAGAGAGAAGCCACAAGTCAAAGCATAAGGGGACTCATCCTCTCTGCTTACATCTATATATGGATCTCTCACCTAGAGGTCCAGGAGGCTGGAATTTTGTACTTTGTAGAGAATTGTTGTTGGTTTGAGATTGAGATTAGTACATTGGGTGATTTATGCTTTGTTGGAGGAGAGGAAGGGATTCCTTTGCTGGGAGGTAGATGCTGGATCGGGACTCACTTGGTTGTATCTCCTCTTGGACTTTCTTATCATATCAATAAAGCTATTTGAGTTTCTCCTATATGCTTGTATATCAATGATGTTTTTTATATTTGCATGTTTAGTTTAATCTGATCCTAAACTAGTTATGAATGTAAATCTATGTTTGTGTAGTTTTCCTCTCTTGTGATCTTGCAGGAACTTGGTGAAACTGGACCAGTGAGAGAGCAGGCAGCGGGAAGTGAACAAAGGAGAAAGCGATCGGATCGACAAACTAGCGGAAGACACCGGTTAGTTACATCCTGCTTCTCCATTTACATTTCATAAAGAAGAATACTTAGATAGTTTTCCTTGTTTGTTGCTAAGGCACTATCACACCTTAGAGTGGGATAGGGGCATTCCGAATTGGATACTTTTCCCAACAACAAATTGGCGACTCCGCTGGGGAAAGTATCTTGTTAGTTTATTTGTGTTTCTATTGTTGTTCATCTCATAAACTCAAGAGTGTCGAATCGAACTGCATTTGCCATTTACAAATGCAAAGTAGAAATCTGCTACTCTAGTCCATTCACTGGACCTGTTTATGATCTGAACAGCTGATCCACAAGTGCTCTAACAGCCCTTTGTGATAGATCTTAAACCTCCTTTAAATCATCCCTCTAATTGTACCTAATTGATAGCTTTTATCCGGCCAAAAACCCTAGATTAAACTGCAAACCGTGACCCAGAACCCAGAGACAATTCTCGTTTCTACTTCAGCGCAGACTCTGTGAAGAGGTTCTGCATTTCAACACAGGTCCCGTGAAGGCTACCTGCGTTGAAGTTCAGTTTCTCTGTGCTGAGGGTGCGCTGATCAGCCTTTGCCTTGTGCAGCTGTGGTTCCCTGCTTCCTTTTGCTCAGTTTTATCTCTATTTTTTGCAGCCTGTTATCAGTTTGTGTACCTATCTGAAACCCCTTTTCTTTGCCTCAATTCCACCTCAGTTGTATAAAGAAATTGTATTTGTTCTTTGTGTATTTGTTACATCATTTGCAGTTTCCCATTACAAAAGTAAACTAGTCATACTGTCGCCCTTAGATCTAGACCTGTCGTAAGTGTCGTTTTGATCTTAGGAGTGAGTTTGTTTGCTGTTCACAGTTGATTTAGCTTTTACTTTTGTCTTTTGGTTTGAATTTATGCATTTCTAGTGTCGAAACAGGGGTTTACTTCAAAATCATAAAGTTTCGTAATCGTCTTTTTTGATTTCGAAAGAAGCTTGTTTGTGTTTTTCACTTGAAATCGAATTCAAATTTGTACACAACTTTCTTTTTAGGCATCAATATTAAGAAAGTGAAAACAAATACATGCATATGTGCATTTTCATTTTGACAATTTGTATGTGTTGATTTATGAAAAGTGCATTTATAGTGTGCTCTATGCTCTTTGAGAAAAGATTGTGTCTTTCTTTTCCCCTTGTAGCTAGGATTTTCATTGTTGAAAAGATATTAAAGCTTGCTTATCATCTTTAGACTGCATTTAGGAATTGTATCATACATCTCGTGGTGATCCAAAAAGGCAAACTTCTAAGAAAGATCAACCTAAAATAAATTGAATGAACTTAACAACGCTTTGTAACTTAACGCACAACATAGAGGTCTAGGCTAGAGACGTGTTCCGGCGTCGTAAAACCTGGTCACTGGTCGCCTCACTGATGTTTGGGTGATTCCTCCTGAGAGACGATAAGTGCCAGTACAGATTGTGCTCCCACGTACCGTCGAGTATATATTGGGAGACCCCTATAGGCATAAAACCTTTATCCATAGGAAGCTGTGTCGGCCGCCCTACTGATCGCAATGCACTTAACACAGCATTCGGGAAGATTGACCGCCCGTACCCTAAAAAGTATTATGCGGTTTTGCGAAAAGTTTGGCACACCCTCTACCTAGAACTCCAGAGCAGTCCCTTTCATTCCTTTTCAGACTCCTTAACGGAAAAGGTCCATCTGAGCACTTGTCACTTCAGGCTCATTAAAAATCGAAGGAGACTAGAGTCATCTTTAGCTTTTTCTCAACTCTTTAAAATTGAAAAAGCAAGTTGTGTCTAAGCGTTGTTAAAATTTATTTTAAACGGAACAATCACCCCCTTTTTCCTGCGTTGATCTTTAGGTTGAGAAAATGGAGCCCACCAACCAAGGAATTCCCCTTGGTGGAAATCCTAGTCCCTTCTCCTCTTGGGGAGATGTTGGTGCGCCCCATATGGCCACATTGTCGCTTCCAGGACTAACAATTGGCCTGCCGGTCTGGCTCTTCTCAACCAATGTCGTTCAGAACACCACTATTCCTGAACAGTCGAATCAACAATTAGACGAGTCCAGAATTTCCCACCAACCTTCTGCTTCCTCTAATTCATCTTCTCTTCCTTCCTCTTCGCGTGACGGAACTGGTAAAGCTAAAAACCAAATTCCTAAGGAGAAGAAGGAAAAGAAGAAGAAAGAGAAAAAGAAGAAGGAGCCAAAGGCAAATAAGGGAAAACAAGTGGCGTCTAATGAAAATCCACACGCAGCACTGACTAGGCCTAAATCGCCATGTGTCATCTGCAAGGGAGACCACTTTCATAGAAATTGTGCTTGCATCCCTCGGATACTAAGGGACTGGTCTCCCCATTTGCACAATCCGGTGTCATCAACCTCTGATAGCCATGTTGAAAGTACACCGTCAACTAGCGAAAGTGAAGTTCCAGGACAAAAAGGGAGGGCTAGACCTCCTTGTAGACTGTGCGAAGGCAACCATGCCCTCCACCGTTGTCCCTTCTTAGACGAGGCTAAAAGAGTCTTAGAAGATCGTCCGGTTTCACCGTTACGACTTCCTCCTGGATATAAAAAACTCTTGCCAAGTCCTTCGTTAGTTGAGAATCCAGCTAGCCCGCTCAAGTGGTCAGCTGAAGCGTCTATCATTGAAGATAAACCAACTGAATCCATACCAGACGAAAGTCAAAAGGTCGAGGCGGCAGTTGACCCGGTCTTGCCTTCAGAGGAATTATCTTCGAATGATACAGTCACTGAAGAGGATAAGGATGACACCATCCAGATTCTTTTCATCAACACAGACTCCGACGAACACGGGGGCAATCCACCCATTCCTTTATCGCAGGAAGGAAGTTCGTCAGAGAGATATCCGGCCGTCTACTCGGTGCCACCACCAAGCAACCTAGTTGTATCCTTCGACTGGAACCAACTAGGCAGACCCCGTTTGCCAACACGCATACCATTTCGAATTATCATCCAAATATACAGAATGGTCATGGCTGGCACCATCATCGATGAGGGGGCATCTGTGAGTATCATTTCCTCTATTGCTTGGAAAGCGCTTGGTTCGCCATCGCTTTTGCCTGAGATGAGAAAACTGACAGGCTTCGATAAAGGAACCAGTCGACCTTTAGGGATCCTCCCCAATGTGCCGATAACATTGAAAGGGAAGACCGTTCAAATGAACGTGATGGTCGTTCAAGGACCCTTGGATTATAACCTACTCCTTGGACGAGACTATATATATTGCATGGGAGCCATCGTCTCATCACTCTTTAGAGTAATGTGTTTTCCGCACAAAGGAAGAGTGGTCAAGCTCGTGGACCAACTTTCATTTCCCGGATCACGCATCGCAAATAGTCATATACCATCCCTAAATGGTCTCTTCATGTAAGAAATGTCTCAACCTACGGTCCATCCTCCTGATGAGCGCAAGTAATTCGGAGGGATATGACTGGAACCCAGGGGGCATGCGTCCTGGTCTGCTTCGGCAGGAAAACTTCAGGTATAGAGTAGGTTTCCACGGGAGAATATGACTAGTTCGTACCCCGTCCGTGATTGGAAGAGGGGTTGTTCTAGAATAAGATTCTCTTGTCAAAGTTATGTGGGTTGGCAGAGCTAAGTCACTCACCTTTGTCTGCTTCGGTAGGCATCGCCGAAGAAGTGTTTTGTTTGCACCGCGAATAGAACAATCTTTGGGTAACCTGTAAGAGGTAGTACCCTTCCTGATAAAACAAATGTTTTGTCAGCTCGAATAAAGGGTGACCCTTCCTGATAAAACAAATATTTTTTCAGCTCGAATAGAGGGAGACCTCGAAAATCTGTTTTATACATGGGGGCATGCAAACCTTTTGGATTGCAGGCAAGGGGCGGCTATTTATTTTTTAAATTTTTAGGTCCTCCCTTTAAACCTGTAGGTCTAACCCTTTAAACTCGTAGGATTAGTCGTTTCCGAACTTGCATAACGAAAGGATTCCGGAGCAAAGCTTTGTAAGGCACAAGCTCCATAAAAAATGGAATCTTACATGAGACATTCTTATCATCTGACTGGATAATCGAGTAGTTTTAGCACATAGTTCATGCTCGTTAAAAAATAAACATAAGATCGAGCAAGTGTTTCAATCCGCGTTTAAGCTCGTTAAAAAATGAACTACCCTCTGGTAAATAACCACCGTGAATGTAAATTTATCAGCCATTAAAGCCTTGGTCGTGTTTGCACCGTCACCTCCACTTTTCCATTGGCCGATCGTTCACCTCCATTTGATTGTTTACCCATTTTGAGGAACAGCTGCGAAGAGTGATTTCACTAGCCATCCTTGTGACACTGTCGTGATTGGAAAATTCCAACCCTTACCTGGAATCAGCTGCTACCTGTTTTATCACTCGTTCCTCAAAAGACGAGTCTTCTTTAAGCTCTTTTCATCTGACTCATAAAATATGAAAAGATTGCCGAGTTTTGGCCTTCCAGCTCGTTAAAGCGACCGGAAGTGCTATCCCTCCTCTAGATTTTAATCTTTTTGGACCTGAGGGATTATTGCACAAAAAGATCGAGCGCTTGTTTTGTTCGGCTCATTAAAACTATCGAAAACTCATCCCTTCTGTATTGTTTTATACTTTTTCAGAATTAAGGGATTAGATGACGAAAAAGGACTTCCGGAGTTATCTTTACGTACCTTTTCAGACTCTCTAAAAATGAAAAGGACCGAGTTATCTTTGTCGTTAAACTCGTTAAAAACATTAATAGCGACAAACTTGTCTTTAGACGAGAATGAGTTTCACTATCGCTAGGCTCGTTAAAACATAGCGATGGGTTTGCCCGAAGGGAAAATTATAGAACAAGCATATGTTATCCTCCTCAAGCTTGACAAAAATAAAGAGGTACCGGTCAGAAATGACTGGGGAAAATTGGGAAGAACCTCAAAGAACTTTTATTGGTAGCAAGTCGCTCTTGAACATGACACTTCCACTCCGTGCCTGAGTCGGGTTGGGTTGTTTCATTCACTGGTCACATCACCATGGTCTCGCCATACCATCCATCTTTGGGGTAAATGCTACCGATCCATCACACAAGTGTCGCCGATATGTTCAAGAGAAGTCATCCAGAGAATTCAACCGTGTCCCATCCACTACCATACATTATCCTTCATTCTTTCATGACCGCCACCCTGAACCATATATCATCAGATCGTTTTCACCTCCATCAAAATCATTTGCTTCGTTCCGTGTCATTGATGTGGGATACATTAAGGCCCTCCTTTGACGCATCGCTTCTTGTCGACATCAGCTCATTATCCAAGAAGTTGATCTAGGAACACCCCCCTCAGTACTTTGAAGCTTGCATGCCTTAATGGCAAGTTTCTCACTTCCGGCGACAGGTATACATCAATGACCTTCGACCGAAAGATTTTGCGTGGTGTTCAACGCCAAGTCCTTTATTCACACCACGTGAATTGTACTGCAGTACCTTGAGGGTCATTATCATTATCGGTGATTCCTCTCGCGCTTGTTAACAGTTTACATCATTGACTGGTAATCAAGCGATGTCTTTCCATGTTCGACTTCAAAACATTGTCTCACATGGATCGACTTGTACTTAGAGTGAAGATCGAATGAGATTGAAGACCCCGGATCTATCATCCATCTGGGCTGCGATATATATTCAGGAAAAATAAAGACATTGACATGTACAGCATTGCAGCACAGATAATCATCCTACCAAAAGGATGATGATTCCATCAAAATCATCAGTCTACCATCAGA
Source organism: Pinus tabuliformis (assembly GCA_031772625.1). Taxonomy (NCBI): domain Eukaryota; kingdom Viridiplantae; phylum Streptophyta; class Pinopsida; order Pinales; family Pinaceae; genus Pinus; species Pinus tabuliformis. The sequence continues at coordinate 569,931,653 of CM062809.1, read as the reverse complement.
CGATTGTCTGTTCTATGTATAGAAAAATGAATTTATAAAGCTGAGCATGGGAATGCCCGCCTCAGCTAGATCTTGAAAACAGTATGAAAAATAATGTATTGTATTGTATCTTATTACAGGTCTCCTCCCAGCATTGAAAGAACTTCGGATCCTCCTAATAAAGCATTTCACCCGATAAACGGCCTCATACTTTAGGGGGCAACTGTTATAGACATTTTTGTGCCTTACAACATTGAGCATGAAATGTCCATAATCTAAGGGATCCAAAGTCCCTAAAAGAGTTGTTCCTGGCCCTAAAGGAACAAGGTCAACCAATGACAGCTTCTCCCAGAAGTTCTCCACCAAAAACCACTCAGAAACAGTCAATTCAGGATCAATTCAGAAGCTCTTCTAGCTGCCTGCGTTGAAATGCACCCCAGTACACTAGCTAGGTGTGTTGCAATGCACCTAAAAGCACTACCAGGGTGCGCTGAGTGAGAAATGCCAAATGGAAATGTCATTCCGCAAGGTGTATAGACACTGGAAGCTTCCAGAATCTTCCTCAATGACACTTGGCTCAATGAATTCGACTAGTGATGAGTAAGAGGCTCTCAACCTCCAAGTGGAAGCAAGAACTGATAGAGAGAAGCCACAAGTCAAAACATAAGCTGACTCATCCTCTTTGCTTACATCTATATATGGATCTCTCACCTAGAGGTCCAGGAGGCTGGAATTTTGTACTTTGCAGAGAATTGCTGTTGGTTTGAGATTGAGATTAGTACATTGGGTGATTTATGCTTTGTTGGAGGAGAGGAAGGGATTCCTTTGCTGGGAGGTAGATGCTGGATCGGGACTCACTTGGTTGTATCTCCTCTTGGACTTTCTTATCATATCAATAAAGCTATTTGAGTTTCTCCTATATGCTTGTATATCAATGATGTTTTGTTATATTTGCATGTTTAGTTTAATCTGATCCTAAACTAGTTATGAACGTAAATCTATGTTTGTGTAGTTTTCCTCTCTTGTGATCTTGCAGGAACTTGGTGAAACTGGACCAGTGAGAGAGCAGGCAGCGGGAAGCGAACAAACGAGAGAGCGATCGGATCGACAAACTAGCGGAAGACACCAGTTAGTTACATCCTGCTTCTCCATGTACATTTCATAAAGAAGAATACTCAGATAGTTTTCCTTGTTTGTTGCTAAGGCACTATCACACCTTAGAGTGGGATAGGGGCATTCCGAATTGGATACTTTTCCCAACAACAACAGGAATAGTAAAACAAAAGTTAAAGGACTTATTGATCCATGAGGTAACACGAGAATTCTGCAACATATTCTTTTGCCATTAATTCCACAACCAGCAAGTTCATCAGCAAAGCATTCCAGCAGTCTTTATTCTGAAGAGTTCTCAAAATTTACAGCGCAGGTCCACAATGATATTCATCAACCAACCCCCAATACATGTCTAGGGGAGGTATTTATACAAAAAGAGTTACAAAATATCTCCTAGGGAAAATATCCAGCAATAAATTTATCCATCTACTTCTTCAAAGGCAATAAATGACATTTAAAACATAGCGTAATCAATGTAGGAGTAACTTCGTTGTACTGGCTGCCTTAGGTAGTCTAATATATTTGACTTTTAAACTCAACAAGTCAGCTAGTAGCTGTCTCTTTAATTTGCACTCCTGCGTTGCTATCCCAGGCCTGTTATTTGTGCCCAAATACGCTTTAATGCATTCTGCCCTGCCTTTATTTTTCTGTTGTTTTCATTCTCATGATGTATGGCATGTATATAGAATTTGATTAAATGCAGATGATTAAAAGAAAAAAAAACCAAAACTACCTTGGTAAAACCTGTAACATGCCTTGCCACTATTGGTCTGTTGGCAATTGGTGTCTTTGTAGTTTTATTAATGTTTCATCAGCTTTAGTATATCTGTAGTAATTGCGTTGGACTTCAAAAGGTGTATTATCTCATGCTCAATGTAGAACAGATTTTCCAATTTATCATATAAGCTCTATCGAGAGGGAGGTACTATGTCTTATGAAGAGCTTGATGATGCTGTGATCTAATTGGTGACATATGTATTTACCCTGTGTGGATATTTTTCATGTGTCAATAGTCTCTAATTGCTGGTCAATAAGCTGGGTAACCCTTTACTCTACAAGACTGCGAACTTCTCTGTAAAGGCATTTATTTACGTCTGCCTTTCTTGGCACTTTCTTTCCAAGTTTTGTACAAAATTCCTCATGGTCAGCAACTTTTTCATTGTCAAAATGGTATTTGTTTTGTCTCTGATATCCAGGGCTGCTAGTTTTTCCTTGGTATGAGTATTCAAAAAATGAATTAGTTTATTGGCCTTTTGAATCTCAACTTGAGCTATTTCTATCAATTCAATTTTCTCATGGATTGTTTGAATTGATCTCCATTGATCAGTGATGGACCGGCCGATTTTAGTCCACAAAGTTGTTTTGATTTCTGCCAGAGTTTTATGAAGAGTGAGGTCGTTCTCGAAGGATTTTACCTTTTTTTCCAAGGCCTTTACTTCTCTGGTTTTTTCTACTATAGTTATCTTGGATTTATCATAACTCACCTCTAGCTTGGCCAGTTTTTCTTTGGCTTCCTTTAGCTCTGCCATTTCAAGTTCTAAGGCCTTTATTTCCTTCATCATCTCTTCCATGCTCAGGCTGGTGTCTGATACTGTTGTTGTTGCTAAAGCTGAGGTACCTTCTGTTGATGCTGGGACAATGGGAGGGACTACTGCAGTAGTTGCGGGAGGAGCTGTTGTGCTTATTGGAGCTGTTTCTGGTGGCTGGGAGGCCAATTCTCCTTGTTTTCCTTGTAATGCTATCTCTAATGCCTTCTCTGTTTCTGCCAGTCTCTCATTCATCCTCATTAGCAAACTCACCATGTCCTCCTCTTCTTTCTGCTGTGCAACTTCTGTGGTTTGAGGGTGCATAGTAATTGGTAGCTTGAGCTGTTTCCTGAGAGCTGCAATATCTTCTTCTTTCTTTTTTATTAAGGCCTGTATGCCCTTGGGATCCTTGGGATCATGTCCCAGCTCAATGATAATTTCCTCCAAGGATTTGATCCTGTTATCCTTGGCTAATGAGGAGGCCTTTTCCAATTCCAATTGGGCAGAAGTATTATGTAGTGAATTTTGTAGTTTGTGAGCCAATAACACTTTGTCTGCCAAGGTGGAGTACACCATTTCTTCGGTTTGTTTATGTAATTCAATCTGGTCCATTGGGTGGATTTCTTTAGAGAGGACTTTCAGATTGGTCCTGATATAATCAGTAGCTGACTGTGGCTGCGGCATTGTAGGCATGAAGTGATTAAGGGTCATTTTCCCTTCCTGAATATCATAGGCTACCATTAGCCTTTATTTATTTGTGGGGGCCATTCTCAGCAATTGATTGTAAAATTGGAACCTTACTGGCTCATTTCTAGCCTTTATTTCAGCAAATGCTTTCTTGATATCCGAGCCTTGCTTGCTTTGTTGCCTGGTGGATGTAACCTCCACACCATGCTGCCTCTCTTGCTCTTGCTGATATGAGCTAGTTGATGTCTCCAAAATTGGAGGAGCCTGCTGTTTATTTCATCCTTCACCTCTCAGGTTGCCTGCTGTCTCTTCTGTGAATTCTTCTTCAGAGTAAGGATTCAACCTTTGCCTCTTTTCCCCTTGTTGTTCAGTTGATCCACCTATAGGTGTGTCTTCCTGCCTGTCCCTTTTCTTGGCTCTTTCCTCATTGAGAGGAGTTTGTAACACAGGGATTTCAGGTACCTTTGTCTGTGTTTAATGGCCTTTCCCCTTTGATGCATCTCGCTGATCTGCCATTCTTTCCTACTCTGAATGCAACACTTCCTTTCCTTTGGATGTCCCTGTAGGTGGAGTACACAGGTTGTTGAGAAGTTGTAGCAGATGATGTGCCCGCTCTAATGTGTTGAGGCAAAATGAAAGCGACCTGTCCAAAAGAGTCCAGGTCAAGTGTTTTTTCAAGTCCTTTCATTGCTTTTTCTAATTTCTCTTCTTCAGTAATCTCTTCAACTAATGTGCCTTCTGCCCATTCTTGTTGATTAGCTTATTGTTCAATTTCAGAGATTTTGTGGTGAACATATCCTGTGAGCTTGTTTTTGACTCTTCTAAAACTAATGAAATGTTCAGGCTCATATGGTGACCAATGGAAACTTTATTTCAGCATAAGTTGATCCCTTAAAATTTATCTGCTTCTTCCCAGGCTTCTTCCCTTTTATTGAAGATAAAAGGGCCCAATTGATTTCTTATCTTGAGCTGTGCTTTTTTCCTAGCACCAAGAAATGAGTCAAATCTGAACTACTAAATTGCTGGAAGTATTCCAAGGCAAAGAGTCTCATAGGGACATACTTTGGCAGCGTGTAAGGGGATAATTCACAGCCATAAATCCTGATCACTATGTGATTTTGGTAAAAATACCAATCACCAATACTGTATTCCTTTGAGAGATGTAGAATTTTTTGCATTTCAGCAGAGAGCCTGGCAGGAGGAGTTGCCATCAACAAAGAAGTGGCTGGATATATGAACAGGTCAATGAACTCACAATATGTATAAGGGGAGTTGTGGACCTCATGGAATACTGAGGTCCAGAAAATTACAGACCTCCTTTCACCTTTGAGGTCCAATCTTCTAAGAGGAATTTGGAAACTATCATGTTGATAATATAGCAGCAAGTGATATATGTAGGATGTGTATTTGAACACTCTTTCTCTGTCTAAGTTCATGAAATGCTCATGGATTTTATTTGCTATGAATGTGGCATAATCATACTTGACAACAGGGGGCTGTCCTGGAGTGAATATGGACATCAATACTAAAACAGTTTCATCAATATGCTCACTGGTTTTGAAACCCAGAATGTGGGAAATCATATCAGTAATAAGTACACCAGCCTCATTGAACCAGACTTGATTAAAAGGAGGTGGATGCCTGGGCTAGCTTTCTGGTCTCATGAGTAATTGAGCTATTCTAGTAATCTCTGAACTGGGCAGTTTGGCAGCTTGGTCAAGCAAAGATTTCATGGTGAGCGGAGCCGGACGCTGAGTTGGCTTAAAGTTCAACATCTCATTTATGGATTGAGGAGTAATATAGAAGAGGACAGTCCCATATGGAGCCAGAACTGCTCTTTGTGTGGATTCATAATTTGCACAGCATAAATGGATGAAATCTGGGAGCACATTCACTGAAGGGAGGTAATATATAGGCATGCTGGATTCTCAAATTTTTAAGACATCAGTGTTGCTTCTGTAGCTATTTCTAATTTCACAAAAGGCTTGCAGGTGAGGCTTCTCACCCATCATATCCTTAATTTGGAAATCCTTGTCAGCAAGGGACATCCATTCCAATTCCTTATGTGGTGTATTCAAGGCCACTGGGGCTTCCATGCTTCAACTGTCTGTGTTTATAATTGGAATTTGGGTCTGTGTAGCAACAGAAAACAGAGTACTGGCTTTGGGGTTTTTCTCAAGAAATTTGCAAACTGAGTTTTATATAGAAATTGCCTCACTGGGTAAAAGTCATAGTAAAAGATAAAGACTGTAGAGTTTAGTTGGGAAGCTGAATAAAACAGTGGAAATGGTGCTCTTCTTGCAGGTGATTTGACAAATTTAACTCAATATTTGGGCTTTTTTTGGAGACTTTGCAGGTGGAAATGGGCTCGAATTTTAGTTTAATGGGAAATTTGCAGAGGAGAACAAAATTCGCAGGTTTTCTTTGGAAAAATGGGTAAAACAGTGACTTATAATGCAGAGATTTGTAGGCCGAAGCGCATTTTAACTCGAATTTTAGTTCTTTGGGTGATTTTAATAGAGAAACTTGGAGAAACAGGATTTACGAGCAAATATCGGGTAAATACCTGTTTTATAGGCGCCTGGTGCGAAATGCAGGTTGAAGACTGAGCTGAGAGGCCGAGCTGCGGAGTGAATTCCCCTGGGTGGCGGACTGTGCAGCAAAAATAGTGTTTTGAACATAAATGACCATGCAAAGCTCGCACAAAAGGAACAAAGAGAAATGGACAAAAACGTCGTTAAAACAACTTTTTAACAAAATTTTTGATTTTGGCGGGTTATTGGCGCGCTTTGGTTGGGTGACGTCATCTTTGTCGGGTAGCGGGGGGTACGGAAGGTGACTTGGCGCTGACGTGGCAGACACGGCGGACGGAACAGCGACAAGGTGGCGGTGACGTGGGCGGTGACGTGGGTAGTAATGCAGGCACTAACGTGGGCGCTGACGTGGGTAGTAATGCAGGCACTAACGTGGGCGCTGACGTGGGCGACAACATTAGCAGTGGGAAATGGGAGGCGGTTTATGGTTTCATCGCACCGCCTTATGTACGATGGTGGTTTCTGGTGGAACGGATGCGATAAGCCGTGGGGCCGACACACGTCCCGTAGTACGGCGGGAAAACCACTTTTTATCGGGGCCTAACGTTCGTTCATCGGGGCGCCTCCGATATTGACGAGAGCCATCCGATCTGAGGGATCAGATCCGACGGTCGATGGAGGGGTAAGTTGGCGGAGGTTTATGACATGGGGCCCGCCCATATATTAACGTTTTATAAAGTGTGGGGGGGGGTTTAAACTTTGGTTATTGGGGTTTTATACGGTTTATATTGGTGACTTGGTTATTTGTTTAACCAGAGGTTTAAAAAAATCTTGACGTAGTGCATGGAGGGTTGTTATTTGCCCCAGGTGGACCAATAGCTCCCGACAAAATTTAAAATATGGCTATAACTTTAGCCGCGGGAGGATATTTATGATTTTTTTTGGGATTTTTATGTATAATTTTATAAAAATAGGGGCGGGGATACCTTGCAAAGGAGGTATACAATAAAGTTAATGTTAATATGGTTTTTATGGATGGAGAACACTAGGTTTATAAGGTAAAAACGTAGGTTTTTGGGGGAAATGAAAGGGAAATGAAAAGGACCTTTTTACACAAGAAATGTGGCTTATTTGGGCTAAGCAAACACAAAGTTCTACTTAGAATTTTTCATGAAATGAAGTGAACTAGGACCACTGAGCAAATCCCAATGACGTTGAGGGAAGTTAGTAAATGTTCTTGGGGCAATGAGAGGGGAAATTAGTCATGCTCTACTTGAACTATAATCATCCTGCCATGGTACCTGTGATAGCCATGAGATAGATCATACAAAGAACAAAACTGTTCATGAATTTGCTTCTGCAACATCCAACTGCCTACCCAACCTATTCCACCTAGCATTTTTTCTTCATTTTGTGTGGGTGCATTTGAACTAGCAAACCCTTTCTCTCTTTTTCTTTTGACTGCCCTCCTATCTAAGTCTGCCCTTATTTCTTCCAAGGGCTCAGATTTAGCTGTTGCATCATCTTGAACTTGTTTGCAAAAATAGGATAGTAATGGCATTTTAACTAGCCACTTTCCTGGTCTTTTCTTTTGGGGTTCATTTTCTTTCTTTCTTTCTTTCTTTGGCCAATTCATTCTTTTTGCCCTTTGATTTTTCTTTTAGGGCATACCCTCTTTACATTTTTTAAATTCTTGATTTTTGAAAATATGGAACCTTTGCAACATGGAAAGGATGATCATATTTTTCATTTCCACTGTCAATCATGAAATATGACCCCTGTTGATATAGGAACCTAACACTTTTATTCCACTCTTAGGTCCAACCTTTCCTTTGAATTTAGCCCCGGAGTTGTTTCTTCTTTTAGTATGAGAAGAAAAGGCAAATGGATGACCTTTCAGTATGGGCATTTCTTGCTCTTCCATCCTTGTTTCTTCTTGAATGCATCTGTCCATTAATTCCTCAAATCCAGGAATTACGTTATTATTGAGAAGAGTAGTCCTGAATATATACCATTCAGATGGTAGTCCTCCAAGAGTTGTGAGTGTTATTTCTCTATCAGGGATTACTTCCCCAATAGATAGGAGATCGTTCTTGATCTCGGTGATCCTTAAGAAATATGTTTACATACTCTCATCTTTGCCCTTCTTAATTTCCTTCAGCTTATTTCTAAGAAACAAGACTTGATTTGCATCATTAACTTTAAATAAACTCACCAGTCTATCGTAGATTTCCTTGGAGGTGTTCAGCTCAGAAACATAGTCCACCAAGCACTTGTCGATAGAGTTCTAGATGATCTTCCTTGCTTTGACTTCTCCCTTGGTCCATTTGTTCCTAGCAGCAGTGGATGCATTTGATGGAGGCTCAACAATCTCACCTCTCACATGGTCCAACACTTCCTGCTCTTTTAATGTTAGATCGAGAGACATCTTCCATCCATGATAGTCAGACTTCTCATGGAGTTTGTCTTCAGCATGGAAGTGTCATAAGGACCCCATGATTTCTTTTTAAGGTAGCCTTGCCAACCTTCTCTTTGGTGATTGCTCTTGCTCTTGCTCTTGCTTGGGCTTTGTCTTCACCTCAACTTTGATACCATGTTAAATTATGGTATGTTCTATGCTTAGAGCAGTTTACTTATTTTTCGTCTTGTTAGCCACAAATTAGCAATCACAAATACATTAATTAAAGTGTAGATAGAACATTAAATGATCAATAGAAAACAAGCCAAGACAAGAGACACAAGATGTGGCAGCTAGCCAGGGACAAACCCCAATGCGGGGAAACCCTTTGATCAAATCTTCTTTTATCTTCAATAGTTCAGTAGAGAGAAATAATACAAAATCTGAATTCTATAATTTTATATCAGCAAGAGCAAACCCTAGATCAGCAAAGTCAAACTTGGTCAAACTAGCTGAAATTGACCTCTAAAATGATTGGTCAATTTCGAGTCAACTTGTCCTCGAACAGCCTAAAGAGACAACCCTTGAACAGCTCCAAAAGTTCAGTCAATTTACAGATTTCTGAAGGCAACTGCAGCCCTAAACTAGGGCAGTCAATACCGGTCAAACCAAAGCTCAAATCACCTCAATTTTTGTGCCAAAAATTGTGGCCTGCCTAGGAGAGGAAAACACACCCAATCTGCACTTCTAGAAGGTGAATGCTTGGTCAACATTCATTAAAGAGATGACTTGTTGCCATAGCGTCCTTCTTTCTACATCTTCCTTGCCCTAGGACGTCTTCCTTTCAGCCACATGTGTGAGAGAGAGAGAGGCTCCTTTTATGTGTAGGACAGAGAGAGAGAGAATATGAGTGAATTGAATTGTCCAAATGAGAAGAATGCTCCTTGTATTTATATGCAAACGTTGAGGTTGAATGGACATGACTATTGGGCTTCTGAGCCTACATAAGTTTGCTCGGCGACCTTGACAATTTGTCCATAATTAAAATAAATTCATATCTCCATAAATACTTATCGGAATCGGGTGATTTTTAGATCAATCCTACACCTCTCGATGAGAGGAATCTAGGAAAAATATTAGAAGCCATAAATAAGGTGATCCACATGGAGTTTGGCCCTAGTTGCCTATTTTAACACACTGAGATCACCTTTGCTCATGTCTACAAGGAAGAAAATCAAGAAGTTGACCAACTTTCAAAAAGTGGATTGGAAGAGGAAAAAGGTCAATGAAAAATCCAAGAATATAATGAATGTTTGCTCAACCTTTCCTAGTTATGCCCATGATCATGATTAATATTTCCTTTTTATGGAATCTTTTGACATATGTGGCAGTGTTTTCTTCATATTTTCATGGATGTATTATGAACTCTATATGTGGGATTTATATATGTAATTTTTAGACATGGTTACTTCTCTCTCTCCCTCTCTCTCTCTCTCTCTCTCTCTATATATATATATATATATATCCTCTTGCACTTATGATCCCTTACAAGACAGGTAAATTAAAGGCAATAAGAAGGGGTGAGAAGGATAAATAGACATAGGTGAAACTTGGAGCTCATTTTCTAGCTACAAGTGATATCCTCTACAATTTTGGACATTATTTTCCTACAACATAGTGCTATGGTACATCTCCTTCATCTCTTCTGGTTCTTGGGACATTGGTGTCTTAGCTTCACGATCTATTGTGTTCATCCTCTTGAAGATAGACGGAGAAGAAGTTTGGACTATGAGATCTGCTTTGCTGTTAAATGACGATTTATTTTGTGTGGTATCCAAATCCTCATAACTGTTGATGCTTGAGGGGTTGTCGAGTTTACTTTTTTGTTGCTCGGCAAGGCTTTCTCCCTGCTTGTCTTGAGAGTTGTTTCTTTCTTGTGATTCAGAGTTTTCTGTAGAGTATTCTTCTTTGATGACAGTGTAGTGTTCCTTTTGTGCTCCTTCCCACCATGTAGATCTATGGTGGTTTTTTCTAGCAGAATTTTTCTGGAAGGCTTTTGGGCAATTTTTGGCTAGATGGTCTATCTCAAAGCAAGATCGACATCTGAAGAGGACACTTTCATAATCGAATTTCTAGTTCCACACATAGTCTTTACTTGTTAGGTTTATTTCAGCTGGGAATCCGGCGCTGAAGTCCATTTCCACACAGATGCGTGCATAGGTGGTTCTGGCATATTCCTCTGTTTCTGAGCACCTACAGTGAAATTTCCCAATTGCATTTCCAATGGCTTTTAGCGAGGAGAGATTCCAAAGATGCAAGGGTAGGCTTGGCAATCTCACGCAAACTGGTGCTGAAGTTATGACTGGGTTGAGGGATCGAATGATGGGTTCCATGGCTTCATGAATAGGCCTGAGTTTTCCCAAAAGCAAGGGCCGGAATCTAAAATACATTGTCTACTTTCAGGATTTTCAAAATCTACTATAAAGAAACCCCTAGCACAGGGGTAGATATTAATTTCATCAGAAATGACAGGCTTCCATACCTCCGAGATCCAATTGTGGAGAGTTGTCAGCCGCGCCAAAAACCATTGAACTGGCAGATTATGGCACTTTCAGAAAACTTCAAAGCCTTCACTGACGATATGCGTAGGAGCTTGTCCTCCAGAAGCAGACGGAACTGAGCCAACAACTATTTTCGCAAAGCTGGGAGCCATATTTGCCCATAGAAAGCCGAGACCCAGTCGCAGAGAAATAAGGCAGAAGATTAGATCTAGATCTAGCCGCAGAGGATTAGATCTAGAACCGAGCCGCAAAGAAGATTAGATCTAGATTTAGATCTAACGGCAAAAGATTGGATCTAAAACCCAGCGGGAAAAATAAATCACCGACTTTCGCTTCATGAATCATTCGATGTCCACGTCGAAAAAAGACTTGCTCACAGATCTATTTTCACAGATTTGAGATCGGTGATCATTATGGAGAACGCTGAACGTAGTCTTCAAAAAAAATAAAAAATGACGAAGATCTGAGAATCCGCAGAAGGAAAAACACAGCTTATAAAAATATAAGAACCGCAACCGCAGCTTAACAGCATGCTTTCATAAACTTGTTTACCCGCAGCCGAAGGAAAACCGCAGCTTATAAAAATATAAGAACCGCAGCCGCAGCTTAACCGCATGCCTTCATAAACTTGTTTACCCGCAGCGGCAGACGGAAAAACCTCTCCCTGACGCAGCCCAAAGAACCCTGGCTCAGGGTATGTTGTATTAACTCTGATCCGCGATGCAGCCAACTCTGCTGGCATTATACGGATTACATTGAATGATACAATGAACGTATCTTGGGTTAACCTTAAAATTATCTCTGTAATATACATTAAGCATGCGCTAAAAGGATTTGCCGTGAACCGAGTTGACCACACAGCAAATTGATCTGCGATGAACCCAACTCTCTGCGGCATTGTCTGGATATTATCTCAGCATACATTGAACGACCTATGGTGAACCCTAAAACTATCTCAGAAGCGTACATTAAAAACATACACCAAATTGATATGTGGTGAATACTAAAATTATATTCTATATGGTGAGTTTATGGTGGGTTTTGAAGTTGTGGGGCTGAATATATGTTTTTTTAACCATGTGATGAATTGGTAATTGTTCCACTTAATCTTAGAAAACTCAGAATTAATTGTAGTAGCTGCTATTATAACATTAAGAGTAAATTCAATAACTTGCAGGTCAATATATAGATAAAGAGAATTTAATCTTTAAGCCACATCATAACAAGATACTATACTCAATAAAATTTGAACCGCTGTCTCTTGAGCTTCGCGGAAACAGACTTACTGTTAAACCACCGGTTAAACCACACATCACTGGGGCGAATATATGTTACAGATTATAACGAAAATGGAATATGGTACATATCAAGTGTATATGTTCAGGAAACATTTTCCTAGTTATTTTAACATTTTGAAGGAATGTTCAGTAATGTCACCTTAAGAAGGTTTGAGGGTTATATAAAATTACTTAAAAATAAACCCTCCAAAGAGTGCTCCGGGCTGATCATTTTTTTATTTATTTAAAAAACTTGATTTAAACTGATAGAAAAAGGATGTTATGCTATCATCTAATCTCACATTCTCCATCGTAGTTTTAAAAGAATTCAACCAAAAGAAATGGTACTGAAAAGATAGAGATTTAGGGGCGAACCATTTGTCCGAAATCAGTAACCAAAGCGTTCCACAAATTCTTGATAATAGATCGAAGCACTTCCGTCAATGTCCTGTCCGTCTCAAGTGCCGTTTCCTCTGCAATAGTCTCCAATCTTCTACCAGATGTCTGTCTTTTGACGGAAACCAGCGGCGGCGGAACCTTTTCCATCCATTGATAACGAGATCCCGTTGTTTTCTTAGCGATGCAGAAACGTTTTTTGTCTTCCATTTATATAAACAATTAATGCTTAAATCTGCGGCTGACCACCCTCGCCCTTATTATCCTCTCTCAGAATACAGAGAATCTAGGTGGAGAACGATCATAAGCAGCGCGGTTAAGAAACAGAGCGCGTAGATCCAGTGGCGTATCGTTCAAATTTATTGTAAGAAATGAAAAATTTTAGAGATCCAACATTGACAACAGAGAGGACTGGGAATATTATTTGAGCGATGAATGGAATTTGTTGGAGGTGAGATATTTGAAAAGCCAGGGTGAGTTTTGATTTCCAATGGTCATGCTAAGACTATAGTTGACCAGATCTTAATTGGTAATATTTTAACACGTGTCTCACAACGGATTCAATGCAATCTCATCGATGAAATAAAATCTACCTAGATAAACCATAGTGGTTGGAAATTAAAACAGTTTTTATTTATTTATAAATAGCGTGGGCCAAACAATATATATGTAAGAATTTAAACAATTATTTTAATTATTGAGATGATTTTTTTTTAATAAAGGGAGGAACTCATCATTCCATGGCGTTCTTTAAAAAACACACACGACAGCTTAACTCAGCCGTTTCCGGGTTCAATTATGGTTATTTTAATGGGTTGTAGAAGGGGAGGAATTGTCTCGACAGTTAAAAGTGGCTGGAATTTGGGCAAAAAAATTGTAATAAATCTTGTAGAGGTATGTTTGAATTTTGATGGTGGAAATGGATTCAGCACCATCAAAAACTTCTAGGACACCTAAAATTTTGAAATTTAACAACTATAATTTGGATTTAGAAAATTCTTTGCCAGATTTTCTCTAAATATAACCAGAATTTCCATAACTTTCGTGACAATTCCTCCCACTATTAGACCACTGACTTTTGATTTTAGGTGTGGGTGATTTTTCTAATAAGTCAAAGGATTTGTTTCCCTAAATTATTTTCTGAAAAGTTATCTAGATAACATTTAATTAAAATGGATCAAAATTTCAAGAGCAAAATTTTTATTTTCGATTTTTAATATTATTATATATATATATATATATAATTTTTTAATATAATATTATAATAATATTTTTATTATAAAAAAGTAATCTAATAAATATAATAATGGGTAGTTTTCTAACATTTTTAATAGTCAATTTTATCAGACTTTTTTAAATCATACATTTAAATTTTTTGATCTAAAAGAATTCAAGTATCTCAGAAGTTTTTAAAAAACTTGAATTTATTTATAAATTTAATAATATATTTTAAACAATAAAAAATCATAATTTTAATAAAATTGTATAATCAATTTTTAACCATTTCTTTTTTTAATTATATTACACCAATTATAAAATATAATTCTATATATTTTTCATTCTATATATTTTTCATTGTAACAAGATATAATAATCCATTTATTTATAATTATTTAATCAACCTCTATTTTTGAGTATTTTTTTTAGATATTCAATATTAAATATTTTATAAGTTTTTTTGGAAATATTTATACTATTACTTTTATTACAAACATTATCTGGTAACAAGTTCTCACGTTATTGTTGAGCTTGAACATAATGTAGTGTTACAATTAAAAAAAATATAATAATTATTTGTGAAATATGAATAGCATCATCTTTAATTATAGATAGTTTAACATAAATACTTCTATTATTTATAGGATAAATAAAATGAATAATTGTTAAAAAAATATTTTAATTATTTTAATAACAAATATGGTTAGTTTACAATTAGAACATATAGATATAGAGATGTAAATTATTGAGTTGTTTTTAGTGTGATTTTTTGGAGTTTTGTGGTGAAATCTTGATTTGTGTTATTTAAACTAGTTTTTTTTACTGTACCCCTAAGACACTTCTATTTTGCAGAGGTTACCATTCAAAAGCTTCCAAGAAGTCGCACTAAAGACAACTCAAATTACTAATAATAAATTGGTTAATGATCAAGTCAATATTAATTTTTTTATAAATAATAATAATAATAATATTGTTTTAAATTACTTTAATATATATATTATTGATGGTGAAAGTATTTGTTCTTTGGATGCTAAGGTTGGGTGTATTTCACCCAATAGATTCAAGTGTATTAAAAAAAATTGCATTAATTTATTTAATATTAATAAGGATTTAATGGAAATTATTTAATACTTATACAAAATGGTCATTAACTCAAGAAACACATAACTTTACTAAGTAAAGCAACTCTATCTTCAATATTTGTATTTCTTGTGGGAACATATTCAACTTATCTCCATAAATATGTTTGACAAGCTTTGTGTACTCAAGATAAATAAGATATTCTTGGTAGAGGTTAAGCAATCATCAAAAAAATATCAAAGGCCCTCTACAATGCACTTATTACAAATAGCCTATTACAAGTTATTGCAAAACCTCCTCACTAAGGACATCCCCACTTTAATGCCACTTGATCATATATAAAGGGATATAATGTTCAAAGAGAATTTTTCATTATATTTATTTATATAAATATAATTTATTTTTTTTCAATTGCGTTTATTGTGGGCACTTGGGAGGAATGTTTTCAAGCCTTTCCATATAGCTTCAATTTGTAGAAGTGACATGATGAGTTTTGATGTAATGGTTTTGAGATATATTATTAAATCTATTCCTATAATTCAATTCTCATCGATCTTAATGTGAAAAAGGTTAATATTTGAAATATTTAAGGGCAGGCACTTGTCAGGAGGGGGAGAGGATGTGGGTATTTCACCCTAAAGGAACTCTAAAAAGCAAGTTCTCGTGAAATTTATGGGTCATGACAAACAATCTAGCATAAACCATTTCTCCTTTTCAAGGCATTGTCATATCTCACTTTCTTCACCCTCAACATCTCATTGTCTTTAAACACATTGATTATCATTCATCAATTGCAACAAGATATAAATGGGAAGGATGTTTGAATGGAATCCCTCATCTCAAGAATTGGATATTTTATCATCACAATGGAATGGTACATAGATTAGTTTCAAATAAAACAGACTAATAATAAAGCGATAGACTCCCAAGTAAACTTGGTCATCCACCTTAGCGACAAAGATACCTTTAATTTTAATGAGCAAAGTGCCATTCATCCAATCCCATAATATCAACCAAGCACCAAGTGTCAACCTCGATTGTAGCATCGAGAGGATGAAGGGTATTTCACATTCAAATGAATTTTTTAGCTCATGTCACATATCGACTCCCTTTACACTCATGGCATTCCCTTGCTCTATTACGAGAAATCGGCACTCTGGTGATTTCACATGTAATATAGGTGGGAATTATCATATATTATTTATTAAGATGAACTCGAGGTTAAGGTAGCTTGATTGATCTCCATTTCCTTACCTAATTAAGGAAGTGCAAGATACATTGTTAGCTCTAGTTCACACTTAACATCTGGTGGTGTTTTCTCTTTTGTTTTTAGCTTTGTCTTGGCAAGCCTAGTTGTTCAAGGCTATGGATTATAACGAGTTAGGACCACTCATTTGATACTCGAGTAGCATGGTGAACTTTTGACAAACTGAAATTTAGGGATCTAACTAGAAGCTCAAGACCTTCGATGTGATAATAGGTTTGTGAGGTGATGGAAATGAATTCTAGTTGTCTTCCCATATTCACTTGAAAACGAGAGTAGATGCATTGGAGGCTACAATTCTTAAGCTGGTTGATTTTAGAAATGAACCCCTCTGGCTAGTAAACTCTATCACGTGAACACATATTTGGAGCTCCTCGCTCTACTATCCTAGTTTAGTTCCTTAGATAGTCCTCTACATTCCTTTAGGATTTTTTATTTCCTCCTCCTTCAAATTTAAAGTAACATGTCTTTGTTTACACACAATATTTTTATCTATGAACTTGTTATTAATTATGTTTAAAGCCTCTACTATATGTTTTGGTAGTTTGGGACATGTATGGCATTTAGAATTTTTTTTCCTTTTGGTTTTTGGAAGGGTATCTATACTCCTGCAATATTTCTTTTGATGGGTACTTATATCCATGCAGTTTTGTTAATGAAGACATTCCTCTATATTCCATGTGTGCTTTGACTACATCTTTTATATATTCATGAAATATCCTAGTTTGAGTAAAAGAATAGAATTTAAAACATTGAATACTTATTTCTAATTTAATTTTAAAGTGTTTAGTGTTTATAATTACAATAAATAGTCAATTGGGGTTATCTGGAGTGGTTCAGTGAAATGATTATTGTAACATCCCCTATTCTAACCCTATCTTTTGCAATGTTAATTATGACGAAAATATCAACATGGGGGGAAACCATGACTAGCTGATTGGTGATTAAGAATTTAAATTTATTAACTAAAATTAATTAAAAAGACTTAAGAATGGACAACCTTATGCATCCTTTGTGTGAGAGAAGTTGCTTTTTAGCCAAATTTAACATCAAAGTTGCTTACAAACTTGGGAAGCCATTACCTGATAGATTTCATTGTGATGTGATTTAGGGCGAATTTGGTTTTCCTCATGACTAAAAGTCATTTAAGATATTTGAATGGGGTGGTGGAAGGACAAGCACTTACCATTACCTTTTCCCCATGAAAGTTGAGGAGATATCTAGGAATGGTGATATTAAAAAGTAGAGTAGGATTCGAGTGGTTCCCTATGAGAAAATGCATTGAAAAGGAAAGATACATCCTTAGGAATACTTGGAAGAGATAAGAAAAGTTCTCTCTAACACATGAATGGATGTAGAGAATAATATATATGCACACATTGCAAAAGAGTAATAGGGGTTCTCTCTGGTAGTTTCTTGTTGGAGGCTTCATATTGGTTTTGGTTGGACTTTATTTGGTAAAAAATTCAATATTGAACTTTGAGTGTTGGTCATAGGAAAGGTGTTGGTTTTTTCAAGTATCCATTTTTGCATATGGCAAGCTCATACTCTCTTTGTTTTCTAATATTTGTCTTTAGACTAATTTTTGTTTATGAGTTCGAAGTATCTCTCTCACACACACACGCCCACCCACACACACACATTATGGTGCATAGGAACTCTAATTATCCTGAAGTACATATGGCTTCATGACTTACTTTGGAGAGTGTGAAGCTACAAAGAATAACATGGATGATTGAGGAGAGTTATAGATGAACTTAGGAATTTAGTTTATGACCTTGGTCCTTAATCCCTGTGGCTATGTTTAAGACCACTAAACTCCTTATCCAATCCCATGTGGCCAGTGTAAAGCTAAAGAAGAGATGATTTCTATTTTGCCGATGAACAACTTAGTTCTTGTTGTTGTCGATGAACCACTAAATGTTTGATAAATGACTGATGAGTTACCTACACTGTGGATTTAATTATTTGTAACTATGTGATTTACCCTACCTTAGGTGAACCCTCGTGATTTAAAAACTTATAAAGTAAGTGAGTCACTCTGGTGCTTACTTCCAAAGAGTAGTTTATGAACCAAATGGATAATGGAATTCACCTCCTAACTATTTGACTAAGCCATTGGTTCAAATTTACCCACTACAAGCATCCCTTCAAACTCTAGATTTGTCTTGGTGTTGGTTAACTAGAAGAACGATTGAAATGTAGCTACCTATGG
This sequence comes from Pinus tabuliformis, assembly GCA_031772625.1. Lineage (NCBI taxonomy): Eukaryota > Viridiplantae > Streptophyta > Pinopsida > Pinales > Pinaceae > Pinus > Pinus tabuliformis. Next base: position 569,913,405 of record CM062809.1, on the reverse strand, counting down.
TTGGGTGGAGCATGGAAGTCCCTCCTTCAGTTTATATCTAATATAAATCAGTAAAATAAAGATAATGGTTTATGTATATTTGATGATATATTATGATAAATTTTTTTATGTTTTTCCAATGCATCATTTTGTATTACTCATGAAAGGTTGTTAGAAATCAATACATATTTATGGTTAACAAGTTGTCTTAAATAAATATATATCTATGGTGATATTGAATTGCTTGAACTATGTAATTGTTTCAATCTTCTTAAATTCTAGGATTACCTACACGATTGTGAATAATTGTATAAATTTCACCCCATTAACATATTATTTTAGAGGTTCTCAGCTATCTTACATGCTTATAAATTTAGTAGCTCACTTTGAAGCCCATAATTTTATGTCATATTACATGTGATGAATTTAATTTATATGTTGTGTGTTAAATGAGTATCCTGTTAGAGTTGACAAACACACAATTTATGAATGATGTGATTATCCTATATGTTTATGCACACTTATATATTGTTGTAACAGAGAATTGTTATCAATTGTGACTTCCTAAGATTCACTATTCGAAAACATGATTTATAACACTTATGAATGGTAACACAAACTTGTATTGGACTACCTTGGACTAAGTTCCATATTTCATCTTATATAGTGTTGAAGTTGGATGATTTAGCCTCAAGAGCCATGCATTTCTCTTATTCTAAATCTGGTGTAATTTTAAGCCTTGTTGGTGCCCCTTTATCATACTTATAAAGGGCTCAATGAGGTTAAGAATATGTGTTTAGACATTAGCCTTCACCTTCATAAATTTGGTTTTCATGTAATGACCTTTGCCTTTAGAAATTTCCCCAAATTAGCCTCATTTTACCTTATTCTTCAATGTTGTTGTAGAAATATGGTGATTTAGGCATATGACAGTGCCAAGGATTGGCACTCCTATATCTATGCCAAATCACCATGGGAATGGATCTCCCATTTTCATACCAAAGTGGATCTATGTATATGGGATCTAGTTGTGCCAAGGTTCAACCCTCCTGTGTGGAGATCATATCATTGCAAGGCTATATTTACCCTTACTGAGGTTCTTGCATCTAAGATCCTGAAGTCAAGGGTATTAAGATATGCATGACTATGGGAAGGCACAGACATGGTTGGGGACCATATCACATTCAACCAGGAGTGGATCCAAGGATCCATCGGTGGAAAAGAGTGCACACCCCTATGGATTCCCAAGTGACTACAATGTCAGATAGTCTTTACTCGTCAGTTGGATCCATAGATTCGGGGATCTGGGAGTGGTAAGAGACACCAAACCATGGTTAACCTAGATGGGTCACTTGCTGGAGATAATAGGAAAGTATTGGAAAACAACAAAGTGGGAAGACATGGTGGGGCTTCACACCTTAGTTGACTTGGCAGTGCCACGAGGAACTATCTGGTGAAACACATAATCTATGTTGGAATGAAATGGTGACATAGACCCATTCTTGTTATCATAATAGTTCCATGTGGTTCCACACATGGATGTCACATGGAATTACATAGTGAAGTGGACCCATTCTATGTTGATGTGGTAGCACCAAATGGGATAGCTTGGTGCCACATGGTAACTAAATACTGATTTCGCCCTATATGATTGGCCAAACTCCATAAATGCATAACTTTCAATATGGGAGTTAGATAGATATCAAATTTATATTGTTGTCAATCTTTTGATGAGTTAAACGTGATGGTCATGTTTGTTTCTAATTTTGAAAAAATTGGAAAAAGAGGATTTTGTAACTTTGTCTTCATAGCATACATTAAAGGTCACATCAAATGAACTAGTAACACCTCTTGTAGCTTGATATAGTATAGGGTGGTCGCAAGGAGTGTTATAGAGTGGTATCAGAGCATAGGTTCAACACTAAGCATGAAGAGGCTCACACGAAAATTTAACATGATAGTTTAATCAATGCATATGTTAATTTTCTTTAGATTTACAACTAATATGGTCATTACCCTTATTATAATTCTTAAATGACTTCTTATTATGTACTGACATGGGTAAATTTTTAATAACATCAAATTAACATACTTCATATCAACATGCTTAGTGCTAACATGACAAGGTAACAAGTGTATATGATTATCCTTAAGATAACTAACAATCGTGTGTGTGTGATAACACATAACATAATATAAACTGTAAAAAGAAATAGAGGAATGGGTAGTAGTGTGGTGTAGCATGGTACATACCAAAAAAATCATGGACAAGAAGATGAAATTTCCTGAATGGAGTAAAAACCCTAAAGAGTTTGAGAGATGGTTTAATGGGTTGAAAAGTAGAGAATGAAAGTCTCATTAGAAAATAAGAAGAATAGGTAAAACTAAAAACAATGTTTCTAAAAAGCATGTCCTATATGCAAGGGTCATTGCAACATGGACCAGCCTATGGATATATGAAAGTGTGTCACACTGACAAGTCCAAAGAGAAACATAATAAGGTTGGGAAGAAGAGAATTTCATTGACATGTTGGGGTTGTGGAGAAGTGTTAGGGTCCAACCCTAACCCCTTTATTTATGTAATAAACCCAATGGGTCTGAGTCATAGTCATAGTTAGTTAAAAAGTCAATAAAGACTGTATTAATAATTGTAAGTGGTTGATCCACATTTAAGAAAGGGACCACAATTAGTTGCAAACATGTCATAATTAATAAATAAAGTGGTTAACCCATGTTATGAAAAGGACCACTAGTCATTAGGTTGTTGGAGGTCATTTAGCTATAAATAGTTGTAGTTAGAAGGGAAAGATCATCGAGTCTTATTTGTAATCAATCTATGCTCTGTTGGAGGTTGTCCCCTCGAAGAGGCAAGTAAACATTGCAACTATCTCTGAATAATAAAATACTTGCAATTTTTTCTCATTTTAATATGTGTTATGGGTTGTATTTCTTCGCATATCTGGTATTCTAGAATTTCTCGTAGGTCAAGAGCATAACAAGTGGCATCAGAGCACTTTTGAGGGCTGGTTGTACCTCCAATTTTTGCAGAATTATTTTTAGGCTAGAGACATGTTCTAACATCTTTAAACCATGATATTTTTTGTTGAGTGCATAAACCTGCGGATTTTGGAAGGCATATACACAAGAAATACAAGAGGTGGTCATGTTTTTTAGACTCCCTTGTAACCCCAGTGGGTACCCCTTCGAGTAGTAGCACATTAGACAGAACTGCACATGGACTACACTTCCACGTACCCTTTGGGTATGCTGGAAGCACCCTAGGATCACTTGAAACCTCACCTTAGATAATTCATCGGCTGTCTTGCTGATACAATACACTGAGAACAACACTCTGGGATATTACTCGCGCGTACGATAGGGTAGTCGGGTAGTATGACTAAGGGTATGGTTGATCCTCCTTAGTTAGCACCCTGAAAGATTGGGTCAAGTACTATTGTTGGACCCTTATGTATATTGTGATCTCTAGCACCTCACACTCCTTTATGACCATAGTTCCCTATACTCTCTGAAGATCACCCATTATCTTATCTTCTAGATCAGATCCAACAATTGGGGTTATACCGGTGCAGTACAATTCATATAGATGTTGGGGTTCTACCGCCACCACACCAATCAGATCCAACCGTTGGGGTTCTGCCGCCACAATGCAACTCACATTCAACAGTTGGGGTTTCGCATGCAAATCCATCTCTCTATGCAATGAGGCTTACTGCTGCAATAGTCTAGGCTAGATTTTCGTAGGACATTAGGCAAGATCAAGTTTTATGGAATTAGACCACTAAAGTATTGATCCGCAGGGAGTAAAACTCCTTTTCGGAGTCCGAGTCCTTCTCGGGATGCTTACAAGAGACTTAGCCCATTAGGTTCAGGATGGTGAGCTAATCACAGTGGTACCATTCTCTTGTCAGCCTCAATTTTTGAGCGGTCGCACTTTTTTTCGGACTTCAAGTGATCGAGAGTAATGTATGGTAGAAACTATTGGGTTGTGTTATATTCTTTTCATGACTAACTCCCCTAGTTAACCAGGGAGTTAGAGGGGGGCGGATTCCCCCTTTCATTGCGCCGATTGCGCAGTAGTGGGGTCACGGGGGGTGGTGCAACTCCCCTTATTTAGGGGGCTTGAGGGGGGTAGGTAGCCGCCCTCTACAGGATCTTGGGCAGGACCCCAAGGAAACTTTTTTTTGGACCCTATATTAGGTGGGCGGACCTACCTATGGTTTTGTCCATGGCTTTTCACACATGGTTTTGGGTGTGATAGTTTTCGGTCCATGGTATTAGATGCTTCAGCATGTATATATATGTATTGTAACATTGAAAGGAACATAATGAAAAATCAAACTGGTAGTCCTGGTTTTGGGATCCAGGGAAAAATATTTGTGTATATGTGTTTTATTTGTTATGCTCTGGCATTTTTTTATTTTCTGTTTTAGAATTCGCATGCAAGTAATTTCTGTACAGGTTTAAAACCTACATTTGGTATTAAATTTGTCTAGGCTTCAAGGGGACACCTTTGTTTCTGAGGGTTTTCTCTCGAGCCTGTGGTAGACCCTGATTAGTGTGAGATCTGAGGGATCGATTCTGGTGGTGAAAGAAGATGGTAAGTAGTGGAAAGATAGAGGCCAAGAAATTTAATAGTCAGAGTTTTGAGTTGTGAAAACTCAAGATGGAGGATCTGTTGGTGGATAAAGATCAGTGGATCACAGTAGATCTGGGTACTAAACCAACGAGAGTGTCCAATGAAGAATTAAAGAAGTTGGATCAGAAGGTAGAGAGAACAATACGACTGTGTGTCTTAGATTTAGTATTGCTGAATGTATCAAGGGAAGGTATGGCAAAGGATTTGTGGGACAAGTTAGGGACTTTTTACGAATCTAAGTCTCGCGTAAATAAATTTTCCTATGGAAAAAGATGTATAACCCGACGATGGAAGATGGAGACTCAGTGACATAGCATCTGAATGAATTTAATACTATGGTAAGTTAGTTATTATTCGTTGATATTAAAATTTCAAATGAATATAAGTGCATCAGTTTGTTGTGTTCTCTACCACATTTGTGGGATAGTCTCGTTATTGTAATGGGTATCAATGCAACTGCCTTGTAGTTTGATGAAATAGTCTCATCGTTTCTAATAGAGGAGATGAGATGGAAAAATATGAAGAGCGAGAATGGTGATGCGTTGTCTATACGAGGACGGTCCCAGAACATAAACAAAAATAAGTCATTGAGTGGGAGACCTAAATTTCTAGGAAAGGTTGTAAAGGTGGTGTGCTGGAAATGCGGAAAGGAAGGGCACTGCAAAATGGTCTATAAATCTAAAGCTCCTAAAAAAGGAAAGGTATTTGATGATGTTCCTTCTACAAAGGCGAAAACCACCTCAGGTGAAGGTGGGGATGTGTACTTGGCTTCTTCAAGTACACATGTAGATCATGAGGCATGGTTGATTAACTCTGGTGCATCATTTCACTTCACTCCCCATACAGAGTGGTTCTGCGAGTATGAGAAATACAATGGTGGTGATGTATCCTTGGGGGATTATAGCAAGGCTAGAATCATTGGTCGCAAAAAAGTGAAATTGAAGTTGCAAGGTAGAAGGATTAGAACACTTTCGGGTGTTTTGTATATTCCTGCATTAGCCAGAAATCTGATTTCTATAATTAATTGGATGATGCAGGTGTAAAAATAGTGTTTGAGAAAGAAACCTGCAAGATGGTTCACGAAGCACTAGTATTGATGCGAGAGTTCAAATTGGAACTCTTTACAAGCTACAAGGTAGCACTATTATTGATGGATGCAACAATTTTGTGGTTCTTGAAAGTGGAGAAGAAAATCTAGTGGTCTCTGGAGAAAAGACCATGCTATGGCATCAAAGGCTTGGACATATTGGAGAGAAGGGCCTTTGAATACTTCATCGTAAAGGTATAGTAGAAGGTGTTACTAATATCTCTCTGGATTTTGATTTCCATGAAAATTGTGTATATGGTAGGTAGAATCAGGTGAGTTTCCCCTGTGGTGGTAAGAGGGTGAAACAGATATTAGAGCTTGTGCACGTGATGTGTTTGGACCTGTGAAGGTTCCATCACTCAGTAAGTCTTTGTACTATGTATCATTTATAGATGACTTCTTAAGGAATACATGGATATATTTGCTCAAGAAGAAATCTGAAGTGTTTGACAGGTTTAAAGAATTTAAGGCTCTGATGGAAAACCAGACAAAGAAGAAGATAAAGATTCTAAGGACAGATAATGGTGGAGAAATTTACAAGGAATTTGAAGAATTCTGTAAGAAGTGTGGTGTAGCACGATAGAAGACTACTCCATACACACTTGAGAAAAATGGAGTTGCAGAAAGAATGAACAAAACGTTGACAAAAAGGGCAAGAAGCATGCTCAGTGGTGCCAGGTTAGGACAAGAATTCTAGGCAGAGGCAGTGTAGACTTCATGTTACTTGGTCAACGAATCACCTTCATCAGCATTGGAGGATAAGACTCCACAAGAAGTATGGTCTGGTAAGAAACCCTCTCTTTCACATATGAGGGTATTTGGATGTGACGCATACGTACATGTTCCAAAGGAGAAAAGAAAAAAGTTGGATAGTAAATCTAAAAAGTGAGTCTTTATAGGTTATAAGGATGGTTTAAAGGGTTATAAGATTTGGAACCAGTAATAAGGAAGTTTGTGTATAGCCTAGATTTAATGTTTAGAGAGGTGAAAGATGTTATTAAACATGAAGTGCCATCAAAGGAACTTGAGAAGATAGAGTTTAAGTTGAAGGAGGAAGAATCAGACTCTACAATAGAAGAGGAATCTGAAGATGAAGAGCCACAAACTCTGGTTGTGAGAAGATCAGTTCAAGAAGAAGGCAGCCAGAAAGGTATAATCGATCTACATTCTGTTCAAATTTTTTTTTATCTATTACCGATGATGATCCCAGAACTGTGAAGAAAGCAGTAGATTTAGAGGATGGAAAACTCTGGAAAGAGGCCATGGTTGATGAAATGACATCTTTGCACAAAAATGAGGCATGGTATTTGGTGGAGTTTCCAGCTGGAAGGAAATCCATTCGCAAAAATGGGTGTTCAATAAGAAGATGAATGTAGAAGGAAAGGTGGAGAAATACAAAGCTTGGTTGGTAGCCAAAGGTTATTCCCAAGTTCTGGGAATTGATTTTGGTGATATTTTTTCTCATGTTGCCAAGGTAGCTTTTATTAGATTACTTTTATATGTTGCTGCTGCTTTTGATTTTGAGGTAGAACAAATGGATGTGAAGAAAAAATTTCTTCACAGGGATCTGGGAGAGGAGATCTACATGAAGCAACCTGAAGAGTTTGTGGTGAAGGATAAGAAAGAATTGGCATGCAAGTTAAATAAGTCTCTGTATGGGTTGAAACAATCACCAAGGATGTGGTATCAGAAATTTGATACATTTATACGGGGACTTGGCTTCAGCAGAAGCAAAGCGGATCATTGTGTGTATTTTAAATTAATTGGTGATTGTGTTATTTATCTAGTCTTGTATGTGGATGATATGTTGCTGATTGGAAATGAGAAAGAAATTATCCAATATTTGAAGACCTAATTGTCTTCCAAATTAGACATGAAAGATCTTAGTGCTGCAAACTATATTTTGGGCATGGAAATTAAAAGATATCAGGCAAAGAGGAAGCTCTGGTTAAACCAAAGGAAATATGTTGAGGAAATAGTAAACCGACGAAGGTTCCTATTTTTCTAGGTGTCAAGTTATCTGCTAAACAGTTTCCCAAGGCATAAGAAGAGGAAGAGGACATGTCCCATGTTCCATATTCAAGTGCAGTCGGTAGCTTGATGTATGTAATGTTTGTACTAGACTGGACATTCCACATGTAGTGGGAGTATTGAGTAGGTTTATGTCAAAATCGGAGAAGGAGAATTAGGCAATAGTGAAGTGGGTTTTCAAGTATTTGTGTGGCACTAGTGATTGTGGTCTATACTACCAAGGAAGACCAAGATTGGACAGAGTTTTGGATATCCGTGGCTTTGTTGATGCAGACTGGGCTGGAGATCTAGATTAGAGAAGATCTACAAGTGGGTATGTGTTTAACCTATTTGGAGGTGCAGTCAGTTGCATGAGTAAGAAACAATATGTAGTGGCACTATCAACTACACAGGCAAAATACATGGTAGCCACTCATGCATGCAAGGAAGTAGTTTGGTTGCAAAGATTATGTTTAAGTATGGGGTTAGTATAGGGAGCTATAAGAATAGACTTTGACAACCAAAGTGTAATTTTCTTGGCAAATAACCCTACTTATCATTCAGAGACAAAGCACATTGATGTTCAGTATCACTTTGTGAGGGATATGATAGAAGACAAAAAGGTGTTACTAGTAAAGGTGGACACTTTAACGAATACTGCAGATGCATTAACAAAATCTTTGAGCTTTGAGAATTTCTCTTGGTGTAGAGAAGCAATGGGCATTACAGGGCTGGATAAATGACCAAGCTCTCATGTGGCCCCCTATGGAAAGGAAACAATAAGTGGGAGAATGTTGGGTTGTGTTATATTATTTCCATGACTAGCTCCCCTAGTTAACCATGGGGTTTGAGGGGGGGTGGAGTTCTCCCTTTGTTGCATAGAAGGGGGGTCACAGGGGTTTAAGGGGGGCAGATAGCCTCCCTGTACGAGGTCCAGGGCAGCACCCTAGGGAAATTTTCTTTTGGACCCTATATTACGTGGGCAAACCTACCTATGGGTTTGTGCATGGTTTTTCACACATGATTTTGAGCGTGATGGTTTTTGGTCCATGGTATTGGATGCTTCAACATGTATATATATGTATTGTAACATTTAAAGGAACATAATGAAAAATCAAGCTGGTAGTGTGTTTTATGTGTTATGCTCTCACCTTTGTTTATTTTTTGTTTTAGAATTCATATGCAGGTAATTTTTGTATAGGGTTAAAACCTACAGAAACAAGGTTGGACAAGTTCAAGGCTCAACTAGACAATATTGAAAAATCGCTTGCATTATTCACCAATAGGATGTCGGGTTCTCATCAAGAAGAGAATAGTATTGTTGAACACCTTGAAGGAGAATCTAGCCATCATATTCACTTACATGGAAATCACCAACATTCCCACCTTTGGCCACCCAAGCTCGACATGTATAAATTTTATGTCTCTAATTTTGCAGTATGGGTAGCACAAATGGAACAATATTTCACTTGTACCAAGAGAGATGGTAATGGTGGCAGCGGCATATGAAATGTTATCCTGGGAACATAACTTGGCACATGTTCTCAAAATTCCTTTGTGACCACTTTGAAAGAGAATCTAATTTTTTGGGCTGTGTCACTAAGCTCCAATCGATAGGCATAGTAAAATACTACATTGTATCCTTTGAGACATTGGCCATTAGAACAAAAGGTTTAGGAGAGGAACTCTACTCATAGTGTTTCATCAGTGGTATTAAAGAAGCCATCCAAGCACATGTTCGGATGCACCACCCACCTAAATGGATGGATACTTGGAAAAAGGTTGTCGAGGTGGAACTTGCCTTAGCTTCCCAGTCTACTCATCCAAATTTCGTAGCCAAGGGGCATCCCATCCAGGCTCAGTGCCCTACCCAAACACTTAAGGTTCAAAAGGTGTCTCTAGCAGAAATGGTTGAGCAAAGAAAACAAGGATTGTGCTACTAGTGTGATAACATATACTCCCCAGGGCATAAATGCAAGGAACGAAATTTCTTTCAAATTGATGTTACTGGTAACAACTCATCTGAGGGAGCCCCACCCCTTGGGGGGGCAGAGGACAAAGTTGAGGAAACCTAGCATGAAAATGATCTCACAGCTATGCCAAATGAACTAGTTATATTGATACATGCGGGCATTTATGCGACCTAAACTCTCAAAATCAAAGTCTTTCTTAAACATCACCCTGTAGTGATATTGACTCATAGTGGTAGCACTCATACCTTTATCCATAAGTAAGTCGTCGAAGTTTTTCATTGTTTTGTATGGGAAATCTCTAATCTTGAAGTCCTTATCGCTGATGTGGGCAGAAATGAAATGTGAAGGCTGCTTCGAAAATATTAAACTTTAGATTGGAGACTACCACCTAAAGATCCACCTGTTTATGATTAATATGGGTGGTTGTGACATTGTCTTGGGTGCTGAATGGCTTCGCACACTAGGCCCAGTCACAATGGACTTATAGGAGTTATATATGAGCTTTAAACAGAATGACCACATTCGTACACTGTGTGGACTCCAGGCAGGTGCTCCTACTATCATCGACTTGCATAGAATGGAAAAGTTGTTAAAAAAGGGTCATCATGGAATCATCGCCTAGTTTAATGCGATCTAGGCCATTAAATCCACTACTCTTCGAATTCATCCTCAGATGCAGCAGATCTTAGACCACCACCGACAGGTATTTGACAAAGCTAAAGAGCTTCCACCCTCTAGAGGTGAACATGACCATAGCATCCCTTTGGTCTCGGGGGCCCAACCGCCTAATGTGTGCCCATATCGATATCCTTTTGCCCAAATTATTCAAATTGAAAAAAATATCATGAAATCCTTGAAGCCGGTGTTATTCATCCTAGCATAAGTCCTTATTCATCACCAATGATCATGGTGCTAAAGAAAGATGGAGAATGATGCATGTGTCAAGAATTTCGAGACCTCGACAAGCTCATTGTCAAAGAAAATTTCCGTATTATGGTTTTTGATGATATTCTTGATGAATTTCATGGTGCTCAATTCTTTACAAAGATAGATCTTCACTCTGGATATCATCAAATACTCCTGAAAGAAGTAGACATTCCCAAGGCTACTGTCTGAACTCATGAAGGCCATTATCAATTCTTGGTCATGCGATTTGGTCCCTATAATTCTCCATCTACTTTTCAAAGCCTCATGAATCATCTGCTAAAACCGTATCTCCAAAAGTTTGTCCTCATCTTCTTTGATGACATTCTCATCTATAACCTAACTTGGGAAAAACGTCTTCAACATGTAGACCTGATCTTGCAACTGCTCCGAAGTCACAAATTATTTGTCAAATTGTCAAAGTTATCTTTTGTAGTTGAAGAAGTCGAGTATTTTGGACACATTATGGGTTTTCAAGGTATTAGCATTAATCCCAAAAATATACAACTAATACAAGATTGGCCCCAACGAAAAACCTTGAAGAGTTTGAGGGGATTCTTGGGTCACACTAGCTACTATCACAAATTTGTCTGCAATTATGGTTGCATTGCTAGATGCCTCACTAACCTTCTCAAGAAAAAGTCATTTCTCTGGACTGGTGTAGTACAACATGCGTTTGTGGCTCTCAAATAGGCCATGTGTTCCACTTCAATATTGGCACTACTCGACTTCAACAAATCTTTTGTAATTGAATATGATGCTTCTGGTACTAGTATTAGTGTTGTATTAATGCATGAAGGTTGACCCTTGGCTTTTACCAGCAAACAACTGAGTGGGAAACATCTGGGTCATTCTGCCTATGAGAAGGAGATGATGGCCATCTTACATGTAGTAGATATCTAGCGACCATACTTATTGCGGCGACGTTTCTAAATATGCGCAGACCATCAAAGCCTCAAATATTTTTTGGAGTAATGTTTATCCTCTCCACAACAAAATAAATGGCTGGTAAAAATGTTGGGATATGATTATGAGATACTTTACAAGAAAGGGCATGACAATGTCATAGCTGATACTTTATCATGCCAATTTGAGGATGAAAGAATCTTGCTATTAATCTCTCTTCCAAAACTAGATTGGATTGAGGAAGCCCACAAGGAATTGTTTTCACACCCCTCTCTCCCAACTTAGTAATAACTTGAGAGGAGATCCTAGTTCCTCATTCAGATACTCTTAGAAGGATGATATTCTTCGCTATAAGGGTCGAGTAGTTATATCCACAACATTACTGGTCTTCCAAAGTCAGGCAATGAATCCATCATGACGGTGGTTATCGACAAATTTTCTAAATATGCTCATTTTTGTGCTCTAGCCCACCCATTTACCCCCACTTTGGTGGCTCAAGCTTTCATGGACTAGGTCTTCAAACTGCTTGGCATGCCAACTTCCATTGTGTCTAATCATGACCCGACTTTCACCAAAACGTTTTGGCAAGAATTTTTCAAGCTACAAGGCACCCAACTCCAACTAAGTAGTACCTATCATCCCCAAATCGATGGTCAAACAAAAGTAGTCAAGAAATGTTTGGAGACATATCTAAGGTGCTTCACTTCAGAAAAACAACATCAATGGGCACACTGGCTACGTTTAGCTAAATGGTGGTATGATACTAACTATCATGAAGCGACCAAGATGACTCCATATGAAGGAGTTTATGGCCAACTCCCACCTTCACCTATTTCTTATATCCCTGGATGTTCTAAGGTGCAAGCAGTTGATCAACTCCTATAGAACTGTGTCACCATGCTAGCTCGTCTCAAAGATAATCTCCATCAAGCTTAGAATTGAATGAAGCAACAGGCAGGTCAACATCGTTCAGATCACACATTTCAAGAAGGGGATCAGGTATTCCTATGGCTGCAACCATATAAGAAAACATCGCTCAAAGAAAAGGGTTGCGAGAAACTAGCTCCAAAATTCTATGGACCTTATCAAATACATCAATGCATTGGAGAAGTAGCCTACAAGATGGCCTTGCCACAAGCTTCAAAAATCCATCCATTCTTCCATGTATCATGCCTCAAGAAAGTGGTGGGGAACAATTATAGAATTCAAACAAGTCTACCCGAATTGGATGAGGAAGGTTCACTCTGGCTCCAACCAGAACAGGTCCTCGATACTCATGAAAGACATCTGCATGGTCCCGCGATCGAGGAAGTCCTCATCAAGTGGAAATACACCTCTCCAAAATATGTGACTTGGGAACCAACCACTACCCCTCAGTGCTTTCTGTAGCTTTGGCCTTGAGGACAAGGCTAATTTTGATGGAGGAGGGCATGTTAGGGTCCAACCCTAACCCCTTTATTTATGTAATACACCCAATGGGGCCAAGTCATAGTAATAGTTAGTTAAAGAGTCAATAAATCTCGTATTAAGAATTGTAAGTGGTTGACCCACATTTAAGAAAGGGACCACAATTAGTTACAGACATGCCATAATTAATAAATAAAGCGGTTAACCCATGTTATGCAAGGGACCACTAAAAGTTAGGTTGTTGGAGGTCATTTATCTATAAATAGTAATAGTTAGAAGGGAAAGCTCATTGAGTCTTATTTGCAATCGAGCTTTTCTCTACATTAGGTTGCCCCCTCGAAGAGGTAAGTGAAAATTGCATCTATCTCTGAATAATAAAATACTTGTTGTTTTTTCTCATTTTATTCTATGTTTTGGGTTGTATTTGTTCACATATCTGGTATTCTAGAAGTTCTTGCAGGTCAAGAGAATAACGAGAAGAACATGTGATCCATGGGTTCCATAAATAATCAAAAAGGAAGAATAGCTCATGTGAAATCGAAATGCATGAACCAATGACTAGTAATGCAAAAGAGAGATGAAGGAGAATTCTCATGAGCAGTCTAAAATACAAAAAAGCTACTTGAACTATTTAGAAATATTTTTGAACCTTAAGGTTTCTATATACCTTCGGAGAGACTTTGAATAAAATGTTGTGCATGTGATAGTATGTTAAGTGCTAATGTTGAAGTAAATACACAAGCTATGATTGTTACAAATGTCTAATATGAGGTGACTTGTTTAATGAAATAACTCAAGAAAATTTCATTTGTTATCAAGATGTTAGGGATCATGCATTAATTAATTTACTACTGAATTTTATTTGTATATAAATCTAATACACACATGAATTCAAGGGAAAGGGACCTCATAATTGTTACAAGAAAGAAAATTGTGTCATAAACTTCCTAAGAATTATAACGAAATGTGTTCCAGTGTTTAATGAAATTGAATGGGTTATTCATGTGATGATATTTCTAATTAGCTTTGAAATGTGCCTTGAAAAACTGCATTAGAGGGTAGATGAGGATAAATATCGGTCAAGGGGGCTTAATTGGATCAACATGAACTATCTAGACAACATTGTTACATTTGTGAAAATGGCATAAGAAAGGAGTTTCCCATAACATAAATGGTGCTTGGATGACACACACACACACACACACACATACATATATATATTATGAATGTGTGAATAATGAGAAAATAAAAAAGGGCATAATGATGACATTTCATTTGAAAGGTTATTTGTTGGCAACCATGATAGTGAGACGATAATTAGTTTAATTTTTAAAATATTATGACTAGGTGAATGGTATGGTACTTCTTGTGTTTTGGGTAATAAAATGGGTTTACCTAACGGATTCCATGTCACTTAGAATATCCATCAGGCAAGTGTGCAAGAATCATCTCTTGTTGTTTAGATACTATTGTTAGTGTGAATATGATATCCTTGGGTTCATGAGCTTGGTCATGTAAATATTTGAAAATAGTAAAGGATGAAATTTAACTTTAAAAATGTTATGATAATGTTAGAATTTGTAAATTGGATACCTAGTGCAAATGCCTTTACGAAAATTTCATTGAAAACTTGTAAGCAACATAATTGGTAGAGTTGTGACTAATATGTGAGGTTGAGGTCATTTTAGACATTGATCAATATTGCAACAATAGTGTTATCGATGCCTTATGATGTTTCTTCTTGTTACTTGTTCATGTTTTCCTAAGTATCGACTATCCTTTCAACATTCCTAAGTGTTGCTTTTCCTCTTGGGTAAAATTTTCTAAGTGTTATCTTCTTATCTTTGGAAGTGCTTTTTCCATCTTTCTAAATATAGGAAAAGAACTAACTTTCTATGACTTTGTGATTATGTTTCTTCACTTGACATTTATTTCACACAAAAGAATTAAAATGCAATGTTTTCTCCTACAAAAAGTGCACTTTCTAAAGTTAGTAGTCACACAAGCATTGTGTAATATTCCTAAAAAGCCATGGCTAATTGGAATATTCGATTTTTCTCAATTTTTCCTTCTATAGTTATTTATAAATAAAAGGGTGAGAAATGGGGGACATAACTCTCTTTTGAGTAAAGTCACTCCCTAGTAGCACAACGTTGTAACTTAAAAGGGAGCTAAGGGCGCGAAAGGACCACGTAGAGAAGGGGGCCCACACAAACACTTGGAGGGACTGCGAAGATGGAGAGGAACACGTGGCAAGAGGGAGGCTATGTTGGAGGAGGTGGGCCTTAGGGTTTTGAGAGGGTCCAACGCTATAAAGGAGAGAGGAACCTCCTCATTTTGGATGGGATTATGTTGCATTTGAGCTAGTCACTTCGACTTAGAGCACGTTGGCTGTTTAGCTTGTCTACAACACTGTTTAGTGCATTGAGTGTCTTCATTCGGAGATCTCACACTTAGCCCCGGGGGACTTCAAGTGCCTACTCGGGTAAATTAGTTTCATCATTCTTTTGTAGGAGGATCGAATTTTGGAGTTGAGGAGGAGCTGAGCATCTTGATGAATGCGCAGTATTGAGAGAGGATGACACAGTCTTTCTGGGTAGGAGTTCTGGATTGAGGTTTTGGGGAGGATTTGAGCTAGGAGATTGAGCAGGGGATTAGCCCTTGCATATTGGAGGATTTTGGCAGAGTTTCGGGTAGAGTTTTGGAGGGTTATATTCAGTGGTAGTGCAGAGCCTTAAGGAACAACGTAGATCCTCAAGGGGGTGATTTTGGAGGGTCAGCTATTTTAGAAAAGATTTCTGGGCTTTTCTGGGTTTATTGAGCGGAGGCTAATTCCAGAGTTTCAGCATTTTCTAAAGAGGGGAACAACCCCAAATCCTCACTTGATTCCAACAGTAGCAACAACACAACAGTTCTCTGGTAGCTGGGACGTAATTCATAGAGAGGCCATTTCCTTACCATTCTAAGTGTATTTCTTCACTTTCCTTGTGCAAGTCAAGGTGCAATATTTCTGATCACCTCCTGTACTCTTTCCATTACTAAGTTTAGTAAAATGGCTTATCATTTGTCTTTGCATTTCTTGAGCACCTGCTTATATTCCATGTATATTTTATTGTATGTTACACTACTATTATTTTTATCTCTTGAGAGTCCGCTTTTGGTTGGAGTTTGCTGGTGTTTGAGGGATATCCCTTAAAAAGGATATTACAGTGGTATTAGAGCATAGATCTGGCTCAGCCTATGGAGCTAGTAGTCTATGACATCGAGGGAGAAGCGCTACATCTGTTACAGGAGTAGGAAATACAGAGACATTGAGTGTAGTTTGGAGAACACCTATAGAGAGGGAGGCTGTGTTCGGGTGGTGGACACAGAACAAGAGGAGCCTGTGGTGAACACAGAATAGGAGGAGCCTGTGTTGGACGCAGAGCAGGAGGATCTAATGGTAGATAAGGATGGGAAGATATTTGTAGACATGCTCCTCAAATCAGTGCAAGATCTTTCGAGGCAGATCGAGGTGATGGGGTAGAGATTCATGGCGATAGAGGCTAGACAGCATGAGAACCCATGGGTTTTTCAGGTTGGTGAAGGATCGGGTACATCCCACCATTTCCTAGAGTAGAGTGCCACTCAATGTGATACTACTCAGCAGATGGCCTCGCATGCCCCTACACGCTCTACCATGCCCACTTTCCTAGGAGCAGACACGAGGGCCGAAGCCTACCAGGAGGTAGAGCCCAGTCATATGGGTGACTATTTTTTAGAGTACCAGCCTATGGGCATGAATTTAGGGATGATCTCTCATTCAGAGACTTTGTTCAGCCCCAGCGGGATAGTAGACCCCGCGACCATCACAAAGGATACTGACATTATCATGATGGAGACACCCACCGCACAACTAGTAGATTCCATTTGCCTATGTTTGCTGGTTCATCAAATAGTTTGGCAAGGTCTTTGGGTTGAGAAGCTGGACATCTATTTACATCTTAACTAGATGTCAGAGACAGAAGCTATCAAGGTGGCGACATTACATTTGAATGGTGAAGCCCAGAAGTGGTGGTTCCATGGGATGGTTACACTTGGACATTCCACAGTGACGACATATGCCGAGTTCACCAGGAGATTGATGGAGAGGCTTGACCAGAGGGATCTGGAACAACACTTTGTTGAGCTGACGAGGCTCAAACAGACCGAGAGCCCAGAGACCTACATTGCAGAATTCTTGAGGGTTTCAGTGATGGTGCCAGATCTATCCACGACACGGAGGATCTACATTTTTGTTGAGGGGTTAGCGGAGCCACTTTGGTGTCTAGTCAAATCCACTAGACCAGCCATGCTCCAGGATGCTATTAGTAGGACCCAGGACTTACAGGATGCCTTACCCAGGACCCAGACACCTTACCCCTAGAGACAGGATTTCCAGCCTAAGGGGAAGGATTTGAGGATTCTACCTCCCAAGGGGAATCTAGGATGAGCACAGATTGATGATGATGCCAGGAGGGAGCTGAAGAAGAAGTGGTTGTGCTTTACCTGTCAGGAGCCATGGGCACTGGGACATAGATGTGCTACTGGAAAAGCACATTTTATTAAGCTCTTCTTCGAGAGCAGCAGGGAAGAGGATGAGGAGGATGATGTGGAGGTAGGAGATAGTTATGCAATGGAGGATCCTTTGCCACCTCCACCACCAACAACAGGTGGTGCAGCTTTTGCACCCACCAGAGGGGCCCTTGCAGCATTGCAAGGAGTTCCAAAGTATTTGACGCTGCGCGTACGGAGGACAGTACGTGGCCGGTGAGTATCAACTTTGGTTGACAGTGGGACAACCCACAACTTCATCGACGCAAGCAGAGAGGTATACATATAGAGAGCTTCGATGGATTTTCAGTTTTGGTTCCAGGAGATTAGACCATGGTGTGTGCTCATTATGTACCAGAGTTATCAGTGACGATGGGCACCTACATACTGACTGACCACTTTTTCATGGTCAATATTTCGGACACCAACATGGTACTGGGTGTTCAGTGGCTTGTCACTCTTGGGAAGGTCACGACAGATTGGAAGGCCCTAAAGATGTTGTAGGATGATGAGAAGACAAGGAGGCATGAGAAGATATGGGGACAACAGACATATCTACCTCAGACTGTTTCAGCTCATCGGATGAAGGCAGTCTTCTGGAAGGGAGACGTAGGGTGGGCAGTGGAGCTGCATGCATCTAAGACAGGGACTACATGGCAGATGGTGCATCGAGAGATATAATCCATCCTTGACCGGTATGCCACAGTGTTTGGGGAGATTCCACCGGGAAAACCATTAGACCGGGGATTTGAGCACACCATTGAGCTTGAGCATGGCATACATGTAGTGATTACTACCCCCTATAGGCATCCTAAGGCCTATCGGGATGAGATCGAGTAGACCATTCAGGAATTGCTGGCTCTTGGGCACATTCGGCTGAGCACGACTCCTTTTGCTTCTTTCCTAGTATTGGAGAAGAAGAAGGACGACACATTGAGGATGTGCATTGACTATAGGGCCCTGAACAAGAAGACGCTGAAGAACAGGTACCCCATACCCAGGATCGATGAGTTGATGGATGAGTTGAGAGGAGCACAGTTCATCTCAAATATTGATTTGAGGTTTGGGTACCATCAGATTTGCGTGAGGGAGCATGACATTCCCAAGACCGCTTTCAGGTGTCATTATGGGCACTTTGAGTTCTTGGTGATGCCCTTCAGGCTAACCAATGCCCCAGCTACATTCCAATCCTACATGAATCACATCTTCCATAGTCACTTAAGGAAGTTTGTGTTGGTGTTCTTTGATGATATCCTCATTTACAACAGAACTTGGTAGGAGCATCTCCAGCACATTGAGACAGTGTTGCACATCTTGGAGGAGCAACAGTTCTATGCCAAGCTCTCCAAGTGTGAGCTTGGGTTGACGGAGATGTTGTACTTGGGACACATCATACGGGTGGACAAAGTGAGAGTCCATGAGGAGAAGATCAGGGCCATCAGAGATTGCCCAGAGCTAAGGAACGTGATAGAACTTCGGGGATTCACTAGCATTTGTACTTGCTACCGGAATTTCATCAAGAGTTTCTCATAGCTTGCTGCACTCCTGACAAATCTGACGAGGAAGGGGGCATTCAGTTGGTCGGATACAATGCAGCGAGCCTTCGACAGGCTCAAGGAGGTTATGAGTAGCTTCCCAGTACTTGCATTGCCAAATTTTTCACAGCCATTTGTTTTGGAGTGTGATGCATTGGGAGAGGGGATTGATGCAGTGTTGATGCAGGGAGGTCACCCTATAGACTTTGAGAGCCGAAAGCTTATGGCCACCTTGTACTTCAAAAATACAATTCATAATATGTGTATGACCCCAAGCATGTTATCAACTAGAAAGAGGTGAATGTATGTATAGATTTGAGATTTTATGTTACCGCGGCTAAGGTAAGTAACTGATGACCATAATGGCATGTGGCAGGTTGAATGGGAAGGGGAGCTTTTCGTAGAACCCCTGCGTAGTATCGATCAAAGAGAAACAACATTGTGGAAGTGAGTTATCACCAACACTCAAGTGTAGTGGAAGCACTTTAGCCTAGAGCAAGCTACTTCGAAAGATGAAAGTCTACTAAGACAAGCTTATCCTTCTTTGTTCCATGAGTTGAAATAAACATCGGGGATGGTGTTATCCTTGGGGGGAATATGTGACATCTTCACGATAACAGTCAAACTATGTTTTTCTTCATTTTCCTTGCTAAGTAAAAACAGAAACTCGGGAAAACTGCATGACATTCGGGGTTGATATTCAAATGACATTTTATATTTATTTCTTATATCTATATATCTATCTATCTATCCATATATATATATATATATATATATATATCTATATATATTGAAATTTCATATATGAGTTGGGGAAGACTGGAAACAAACTCTGACTCAAGGAAGTTAGGAGCAGTTAAACCATTATACTCTTTTTTCCTATAGATAAAAAGAGATCTCAGAGGAAGGGGAAAGGTTCAGTTAGTCTGGAAAGGAAATGATGAAAAGAGTAACTAAGGGATGTGTCTAGAGATGGTGAATCCAATGGAAAACCTTGTTACGAAAGGAATCAAAGGCTGAGATACTGGACTGCAATCCTGAGGTTTGCAACCTCATTCAAAAATAAAACCATTGACCATTGTTGCCTACTGTTGTGGAGGAGAAGCTTGGGTGTAGAAGACGACGTTATTTCCCTTCTTACGGTTGGGTGGGAAAGGTGTTACCCTACTGAATTCATAGAGATTTCTACGAACAGATAATTAATCTTATAATCCATGCTTTGTTTTAAGGGTACTTTATGCATTAGAATTGTATTAAGTAAACTTTGAGTTACGTGTTCTAGTGATTGTAACCTGGAATTACTAAATGAATTTGGTGACAACTGTTGTGTCCGGTAGAGGCCATATTAGGAAGGGTATCAACCTTGATTAAAAGAATATTGATAGAATAGACAGAAGGGAACTGATAGAGGGTTAGAGGGTAACAAAAATTTATCAGGACTAGAATGGCATAAAAACTTGTAACCCTAACCAGATGGCATCTGGGGTTCGATTTAATAAGAAAACTGATTTACTCTATAAATAAAGAAAAATTTCATGAACCAGTAGGAGTCGTCAACTCTCAAGACGATGCACTGACTTGTATTGGAGAGGTTAGGGCTGAGATACTGCTACGACAATGTCCCTTTCTAGTACCCTTGATGGTTATGTATAGGCGCGATAGGTAAATTAATAGTAAGTTAAATAGTTAATAACAATAAAATAACAATATCA
This sequence comes from Pinus tabuliformis, assembly GCA_031772625.1. Lineage (NCBI taxonomy): Eukaryota > Viridiplantae > Streptophyta > Pinopsida > Pinales > Pinaceae > Pinus > Pinus tabuliformis. The sequence goes on along the minus strand of CM062809.1, from coordinate 569,892,643 downwards.
TACAAATCTAACAATTGTACAACAACATAATTCCATTTCCTACATATATTCTTAACTCTATTCAATGACATGTAGAATTTAGGGAAAAGTGCAACAGAAATGGTAATTTTCCAATGGAATGAAAACCCAATTTAAACATATTACCGAAAAAATGAATCTAGAGGAATTGTGAGTAGTTTATTTCAAAACAAAGAGAGACCGAAGCTTAGAATCTAGAATCTTAAAAATTAAGAAAAATAGAGATAGTCTTGTTATACATTTCTTTGCACAATAGAAAGAAAAACCCTCTTCCGCAATAACTGATAAATGCATTTCGAGCCAGGATCTCTTTCACAGTCCTTTAACAACAGTTTAATCCAGACCAAATAAAGACCCTAGATCAAAAATCCATATAACTTAAGTTGTGTGACTTTGAAATAGTACCTGTGTAGGATATCAAAGGTTGGGAGCTAAATTCCAAGAACCCCGCTTAGCCTACCCTACACAGTACCAAATACAAGTGAAAGATGTAAGTCTAGTGTCATATAGAGGGAATTGTTCTAGAACAGCTCTAACAAATTAACTAGAGGAGAGCTTACTGGATTCTAGGGGTTTCCTTCCCTTACAACCCTAGCGTTTCTCTACCATCAATTAGGTCCATTGACACTATTTGCTAGAGGAGGGCGACCCATTGGAGAGTAAACACCTATAGTGCAAATGAAAATAGGAAAACATTAAATAAAACAAGAGATGCCTTAGCAGCAACAAATGTTGACATTGAGTATGAGGTCACAAAAAAAAATTACCTCTGCAAAACAAGCTTGTTGAGTTGCATCCAGACACAGAGAGGACGACATAACCAGAACCCTTGCAGATGCGAACGAGGAAAGTATGCAACAACCAACTTCATGGAAACACTAAGCTGCATTACAACCTCGACGTGTTTGGTAGAGTAACTACACCGAGAACCAGTGAAACAACTCACCCCATGGATCAACGGGTTGCCGAGTCGCAGAGCGTTAGCTAGGAGCGAACGAGCGGCGAATGGAAAGATTGAGACCCTAGGGTAATGTTTCCGAAACCCTAACCAACCACAAATGAATCTCCACCGTCGGATCAAGTCTTGGAGGATCCACGGTTGCGAAACCTCGAACTATCCATGGAAGTGCGAAACAACTATGAACCACAACTGCCTCTAGAATCATCAAAAGTTATGTCTGTGGTGGGGTTAAGTATAAAGGGTTCAATAGGTTAATTAGCCGGTATATAGAGTTTTCATCCCGAAACATCAAACTAAGAATATAAACCAAACATGTATCGAATTAATATAAAACCACCATGTCATATCATTTGTACGTGCACTATTATGGTGAGAAGGATTAATATGACATTCGGGATAAAAATAAATAAGTCACTATGTATATAAGTGTTGTTTTGTTTTTTTTTATCCATAGATTAATTACTTAATATGTCTTGATCATGTTATATATATATATATATATATATATTTCTTTTCTTACTGAAAATTGATGAGTTGTAAAGATAGAGCCCAAAAACATATAAGTTGAATATTTTATCTAAATTTTATTTTAATTAATAATTATTATTCTTTATATTTTATTTTAAAATTTTAATTTAGTTTTATTTTTATTTTATGTAATTTATCTCTTTCATATTCGGCTAGTAAACTTTCTTGACAATAAAAATTAGATTTATATATATTTATTTAGTTATAATTGGAAAAGAAAATTATTTAATGAATATTTTATTCATAGTTAGAAAAAACCTAAAAACAAAAAACAAAATATTTCACTCTAAATTAAACTACCAATATATTTTATACTAGTGGATATAATGTGCTACTACCAAGGGGAGAGATCAAATTTCTTTTTAGTCTAAAGAGGTTAATATTTGACCTTTCTAGCCACTTGGTAGATTCCGAATTGAGACAGATCTAGGATGTATTAATTTCTCCCTTTAAATAGGCCACATTCCACATGAATTGCATGGATCAATACCATGGGTCATTTTTATTTATTTTTTATTTTATTTTATACGGCTATTTTTATTTTCTTACTTTTATCTATATTTTTTATTTTATTTTGATGAAGTTAAAATGTTTAAATTACATTACACTAATCTTTTCATTTAATTTTTTTAATTGATTTAGTCAAATATTAAATATTATATTGCAACATTTGTATTGTATTATATTGACTTACCTGTTATTATGGGGCTAGATCTCAACTGTAAATGTTTAACATTTAACATAAACATTTAAAATTTTTATGTCCATTAAATTAAAAATAAAAATAAAACATTAAAAGTAATAAATAAAATGTTAAAAGTAATATAGAGTCTGTAAATGTTTAAATGTTGGCTCGATTCATAGTAAAAAATTAAATTTAATGTAAGTTTGTTACATTTGGATATTGTTATTAACTTGTGAAAAGGGTTTGTTTCCATATGGTCGGCCAATACCATGTCTTATCAATACCATATGCCCAAAAACCATAACTTCTTTCATAATCAAAATATTTTATAAATATTTTAGTTTAATTCAATTTAATTTATGATATAATTTTAATTAAATCTAATAAACAATCTATCCTCATGACTACTAAAATGATTCCCATGGGAATCAAATCAAGGTTTCAATAAAATAAAAATGAGAACACTTTTATATATAAAGATGTGAAATATATATAATATAAATAATAACGAGCATAGATTCATCAAGCTATGATAACAAACAAATTTACTAACAATAATAGAGGAAAGATAGTGCATGACTGTTTTAAGTTTTACATTATTGTATTATATTTAACATGGTTTATCCAAAACATAAGTTTAATATTTTATAACCAATTGAGTTTTTAGAATGTAGATACTTTCTTAAACAAAATTTAAGAGAGAAAGGAGGGGGGGAGGTGCAGAGGGAGGGAGGGAGAGAAGGATATAGTTAGAAAGGGCCAGGGGAAAGAGAGGGAGAGAGTAATGGCGGTAGAGAGAGAGGTATGTGGGAGAGAGAAGAAGGAAGGCAAAGAGGATGGGAGAGAGAGGAGAGAGAGAAATAGATGGAGTTTGAGGGTGAGAGAGATGGAGGAATGAACAATTAAGTAGAGAGATATAGGTGGAGAGAGAGAGAGGGAGTGACAAGATATATATGGGGAGAGAGTGAGGGAGAGAAGAGGGAAGAGAGAGAAGGGGAGAGGAGAGATATAGGGGAGAAGCGGAAGACCGAGAGAGGGAGGGGGGTAGTAATAGAGTTAGAGGGAAGAGAGAGAAAGAGTGATGGGGGGGAGAGACAAAGGGGGGTGAGAGATAATGATAGAGAGAGGAAGGAGGAGAGACATGACTCAATAGAGAGAAGGAGAGAGAGAAATGGGGAGAGAGATGGAGTTGGAGGGGGGAAGAGAGGGAGGGAAGAAGAAAGACAACGGGAGAAAGGTAGAGAGAGAGAGAGAGAGGGTGTTAAGGGAGAGATGAAGAGAGAGTGAGGGGGAGAGGAGAGCACGAGGGAAGAGGGAGAGGAGAGAGAGAGAGAGGGAGAGAAGGGAATGAGAGAGCGAGAGAGAAAGGTGTGTGTGTGAGAGAGAGAGGGGGAGAGAGAGAGTGTGTATGTTTGGGGTGAGATGGAGAGTGGGAATAATAAAGAAACATAGATAAAAATATAGATATTATATAGTAATAGATAACCAACCTAGATCAATCTTAAGGGTGGATCTATCAAAGGTGGAGAGTGATCAAATATCTTGAGGTGCAAATCTTTCCTCAAGTTTTGAACTAGAACGCTTGAAAAATTCAAAATTAAAACGAATCTACATTGATTTTATATACATTCAGTCTTAATATGTACTTTATATATATAAATTAAAAAATAAATAACTTTTAAAAGTGGTAAAAAAATTCAAAATTTAAATATTCTCGTCCACAAAATAAAATTATATAATTTTGATTAAAAAAATCCATGTTCCATTATCATAAAGCTCATCATATATTATAGTTATACATATTTTATTATGACAAAAATTATTATATATAACTTATGTTATTGTAGACTACATTCACCAATGTGTGGTTTCTTTATATATAAAAAAATTCGAGCATAAACATGGAAAAACAAATTGACTATTTTATTAATAATGAGTATATTATTTTTTAAACCCATTTTTTTCCACGGGAAAAAATTATTATATATAGTTATATAATTGTTTTCGTGAAAAAATATACTATAAATTAAAATATTGCCTTAGAAAATAGGTTATATATTTTTTATAATAGAGTTGTTTTATATATCTATATATATAATTCTTTGAAAAAAAATATTAATATAAATAAATTTAATACAAATTAAAATATGAGTAAAAAAAAACTGAATTATTAAAAATAATTTTATATTTAATTTATAAAATATAACCTATTTAAATGATAAGTTTATAGTAGGTTTGGGTTTTTTGTTGAGAGAAATCTCAATTTCCTTATCCATATTTAACATATGGATCTTAAGCCAATCATAGATTTATATGATATTTGTGAATGAATTTAGTGAAATATATTTTTGTAATGTGAAATTAAGTTTCATGATTGGTATCAGAACCCATATTTATCTGGACATTGGTCCCTCCCAAGTCGAGGGAAATAAGAGAGTATAGTATTGTGCGTTAAGTTATTTATTTTTTCAAATCTGTGATTGTGTGTGGATCAAGCGACTAGAGTGTGTGGTGTTGTGACCCCAACATTGTCGAGCTCGTAGTGGAAGTGTGCCTCTCTCAAAATCAACCTCCATTTTGGAGTCTACATTGGATTGGTGTTGGCATTGGAATTTCCCCACGTACCCATATGAACCAGTGGAGGAGAGTCTTGCATGCTGACTAAGACTTATGCTGCTACACCATTGAAAATTGAGTTGCAAGTTTTGCAGAGATGTCCTATCGAGAGCTTCTCGTGAGATACAAAGACTGGAAATTTATGTTCTTATTCCTGCTCCAGCCAAAGATCCTATAAAATGTTCCTGCTAAAACTCTTGCAGCGAAAGCCATGAACATAATGTTGTTGCTGAGGAAAGAACCCCATAGTTGGCTTCTTCGTTAACGGAGGAGAGAAATTTTGTCTCCAATTTGAAGGAATCAACATCCATGCTAATCATGGAGCTGATATTTGCACAATGAGCTTCGAAAGATCTTGATTCATTTGTTTCTCGATCCCTTCATTAATCCTTTCAAAATGCATATCCTTGATTCGTTAAAAAAAGAGGCTGAATCATTATATTTGAAGGCTGTGAGATTCGATACAGAAACGATAGGAAAGCCTTCCCTGGATTTGAGATAGCGATAACATTACAGTAAAGCTTGCAGCCAATATGGAGTAGGACATTTCTATTTGTGACAGATGGCTTTCGTAACCACAAGATTGGTATTCTCTCTCTATTGCATGTAAAGCTTGCAACGACCTACACGAATGGGTTATTCGTGATAGTTTTTTTTAGGAATGCATTCATATAGACGAGGATATTTGTGTTTGCTTAATAGACAATGAGTATTTTGATATAATGGCTATTGGTCTTGTTTTCGTAGGCTTTGTTTCTTTCTGGTTTGTTTTCTCAATTCTAATTAAGTTTTTTTTAAATGGAGAACGAACTATATTGAACATAGTAACGTAATTCAAATTGGTGGTTCTCTCTATACACAATGCCACAAGAACATATCATTGATTTTTTTATAACTTTATGTTATAAATTTGATGGGTCATGCAATGCCAATAACACTAGCTACATGTTATCCTTATATGTTTTTAAGTGTGTGTGAGAGAGATACGTCAAATTGTATGATCAAATTATGAACACATTCAGTACCCAAACAATTATTAGATACAATGAGCTATGTCATTTAACAAATGGGAATTTGTTCATAGGAAGGTTTAGTTACTTGTCTATTTTTTTTTTAAAACTACAACAAGCTATATAAGTTGGCAAAATAAAGTGTCAATATTGTTGATCATGGAAGTTCATCAACAATGGTCAGGGACAGTTGTAACTTCAATGAGTCAAGTGTGGAGCTCAAATATTATGGTGGAAAGAGCGTCGTCCATGAGATTTCAGAGTCGGTAGAAGTGCTAGTGATGACCATATAATATAGATGTGACATATATGTGAACTTTAATTTATTCATTTTTATGATGTCAATTTTCACATGTAAGAATTAAGGGAGGGACTTGGAGATGATTCTTAGGAGATAATTTTAGAGCTAGTTTGGGGTTTCTGTTGAGAGAATATCTCAACTTCCTTATCCATGTTTGGGATTTGTTGGATGTCAATCCAATTATATATTTGTATCATATTTGTTAATGGATTTAGTGATTTTTTTTATGTTAATTTTCATAGGTAAGCATTAAGGGAGGGACTTGGAGATAATTCTTACATGATAAGTTTAGAGTTGGTTTGGGTTTCTTGTTGAGAGAATATATCAACCACCTTACCCATGTTTGGAATCTGTTGGATCTCAATACAACTATATTTTTGTATCATATTTGTGAATGAATTAAGTGCAAATCTATTTTTATAGTGTGCAATAAAGTTTCTTGTAAAACACTAATACAAAATTTCATATTTATACATACATGTAAAATTTAAGTCAAGATTGTGTTGCAAAGAGGAGCTCATATCACTTTCATTCAAAATTTGCTATGAACAACAATAATCATCAATTTTAAACAATAAGCCATTATCAAGAACAATACATGAATAACAATGGTTATTGACAAAATCAATATTTCTAAATTTTTTGTTGTGTGAATATGATTTGACAATCCCAGTCAAATCTTCAAACATATAAAATTTATTGAAGATCTATCTAATACCTTGTTATGAACCTCATGGTATGCAACATCAACTCATTTTGGGTGGGATCTAAATACCAACATTACTGTCTTCATCATCTCTTAATAGATTATTGCTACAAGGATAACAATTCAGTCAAGCATTCCTTCACACAACAAGAAATGTTTTGTGAGTGATGTAGGCACTATACAACATCTATAGGATTATCTTTTAAAATTGCTTGATGATATTAATGGTGGGGGTTTAGAGCGCATGAAAATTGAGTTGTTGGATAAAATGACAGAACTTGAGGAAGAGACTAGCAAAGTTCTGCTAAATTTATTTGGTTAAAGATGGGGTCATGATTATTAATCTTGTCCATAACTGAAAGGTCGAGCAATAATAATCACATGGATAATCATTGTTATTCAATTATTTTTATCCAAAATAGTTTCCTTGGGAAAGTATTATTTACCATGCAGTAAGATGATACTAATGGTGGGGTTTAAACTGCACGAAAAATGACTTGTTGGATACAATGACATGCCTCAAGGAAGAGACTAGCAGAGTGCAGCTAGATTCGATTTGATTAAAGAATAGGGCAGGATTATTAATCATATAAGAAGAAGAAAGGTCAAGAAATATTAATTATAAAGATAATCATTGTTACTCCATTATTGTTGGCCACAAAGGTTTTCTTCGGCAAAGATTATTTATTATCCATTAAGTGTTAAAATGTGTAACTAGGGCCAAATTCCACTTTGGATAGCTCATTTGAAGAATATTATTATTGAATTAAATTCTTTCTTTTGAGAGGACCAAAATCAACCCAAGGTTCAATGAAATTGGACAAGGAGAAATATATTTTTAAAGACAAGCAAACAAATGTGCTTTTGGTCAAGGTTGGCTTGGGGTCAAGTTGAAAAAATTAGCCCTCCTCTAATGCATATAAATAGAAGAGACCTACATCCTCATTTTGTACATTCAACACATAATATTCTTCTATCTCCTTCATTGGTTGGGTTATAAATATTTCAAGGCATCCATTCTTCTTCATACATGCGAGATTTTTGGAGGCATCTTTGACTATTTGGGTTGAATTTCGATAGAAAATTATTTTAACTTAATTTGACTAAATTTCCCTACATGGTTTGAATTTATTTGACCATCAAAAGTTTTATTTTGAAGGGCCAAATTTCTTGGAAAAAAATTAAGTAAATATGGACAATTTGACCAATCTTAACTACAGGGTTGATTGTTGTTTTGATCCTAGAAAATTTCAACAAACTCTCTCTCTATTTTGACCAAATTTGACTTGACATGGAGGATTGTTTTGGGATGAATTTTACCATTAAGGAAGGTCAAATTTACCAAGGTTAACCGAAGTCCAAGTGGGATATTTTTCTACTGCATTGACCATCATTCACCACTAGTTAGGGTTGTTTGACTCTTGTTGACTAGAAGAATAATTACAAATTTGATTGGGTTTTTCTGGATAGTGTTATTGGATCATCAAATTGGGAATTCAAATTTTACTTTGACTTTGTATTATTGTACTCTCTCTCTCTGTTGAACATTTTATATTTATAATAATAAGAATTGATCAAGGGGTTTCCCCATATCGGGGTTTTTCTTTCGCTTTAGAAAAATTCTTGTGTTCTCTTGTCTTGGCTTTTCTTCTATAGTTTATTTTTTTGTGCTATTTACAGTCATTGTCAATCTGAATTAATGGTTTATGCGAATGACATTGAAAATTAAGTATCAATAGGCTAATAAAAGAACATTGAAGTAATTCTTGCAAGCATAGAACATACCATTGTTCTCTAAAACTAACATGGTATCGAAGCCCATGGGAGGAAAATCCCAAACAAGAGAAAAGAAATCACTATGATTTTCGTTGGAAAAATATTATTGGAAAAGTCTCCATGGCCTCTACATATTACTTCAATACTGAGGACAAGAAAAATAACAATTCCGACTGTCATGCATGGAAGATGACTTTGGACCTTTCCTTGGAAGAGCATGAATTAATGGGCTATGTGCAAGAAAAAGTGGTGGAGCCTCCTTGAAATGCACCTGCTCCTGTGAAAACAAAGTATAGAAAATGTGAGGTCAAAGACAACAAAATTATGATTCACTCCATTGAAAGGAATTTGGTGGCCTATATTTATGATTTGGGAGCTTCTAAGGAAATGTATGATAAGATGGTTGGGATGTTGAAAGTGAATAATGTAAGTCAAATTATCTTTTTCAAGAACAAGTTGAAGGATATAAAGATTGATAAAGGGTAGTATATCCAATCTAAGTTCACGAGAATAACAAAAATCAAGAATTACTTGTTATCTATTGGAGAATTTATTGCTAACAAGAATCTCACTCTCATTGCTCTTGGATTTCTTGCAAGACCATGGGATATATTTGTCACCACCATTCTCAACAATGATATGATACATGGTTTTGATGAGCTATTAGCTAGATGCACTCAAATGGAGATCAGAATGATGGAGAGAGGTAAATCTAACAATGGAAATGAACCTACCACTTTCTCTTCACATGAAAATATGAAGAATGATGTTGCTCCAAGAAGAAAGAGATAATGATCTAAGAAGGGATTGAAAGGAAGAGTCAAAGGAAGATGTCATGATTACAATAGGTTCAACCACTATGTTAGAGAGTGTCCTCACAAGAAGAATCCTACAAGGGATGATTATAATAACAACAAAAATTTCAAAAGCAATAGCAATAAAAGGAACAATGGGTATAACAACAAAGGAAAGAGGAATGCTCCCGCTTCTCGAGAAGGAAATAGTCAACCTCCCAAGAGGACACGAAATGTCAGATATGATGAAAGTAAAGTTGTAGGAAAACAATATTAGTTTTAATTGCAAGAAATGTTTAAGAGAATATCACATCAAAATTCTTTTGTCGACATGTTTTGAACCATCTAGTGAGTTCATCATCATGACGAGATGGAAAATAAAGCCATGGCATCAGATTGAATAGGGATAACGATGTAGAGAATTAATATTTTAACATTAGAATATAACAATTGGCTTTGACTATAAATTATAAAAATATTTTAATATAGTGAAAGTAATTGTTAGAATATGACTATTAATCAAGAATTTGAAAATTTATTTATTTTTTATATATTAAATTATACTTCAAAATCAAATAAAATATATAAAATTAAGTAGATTAATATTTTGGTCATACTTAAATAATACATTAAGATCAAAATAGGGTAAATAAAGATCAAATAAATAGGTAAATATTTAATTTTGAATAAATAAATAAATATTTTATTTATTTATTTGTTTATTTATTCAAGATTTTAAATAAAAATAGATATATTTGGACTAAATAAATATATAATTAAGATAGAAATAAATATTGGTTTTGATTAAATAAATATTTCATTTAGTTTTGATTAAGAAGATGAATAAATATTTTATTTAGTCTTTGACTAATAAATATAAAGAAATTAAAGGACTAATAAAATAAATATACTAAAGAAAAAATATATATCCAAAAAAAAAGCAAGATTAAAGGAAAAGGCAAACAATAGAAAGGAAAAGGAAAGGTGGTCACAAGAATAAGAAGATCGTAGAGGGGAATACTACTAATAACTAAAGGTAACTAGGAGAAAAATTCAAAAATCAGAGTTATAAAAATTATAAAACAAATAAAATTAATAAGAAATGATGAAAACTAAAAATGAATAAATTTAAAGAAAAAAATAGAATATATAAAAATACTAGAAATCGATAAATAAAAGGAAGTAAAAATATATAATAAATATAAAAATTCCTAAATAAAAAGAAACATCAAGAGGAAAGGGTCGGGACCCAACACCAAATAATATTCTAGCCATCGTCTCTCTCTATATTTGTTAGCCTCTTTTCAATCTCTATGGCCTCCCTAAGCTTTTCGTGATGTAAATGATCAATATTAGCAATGAATTGGGCTTCTTCAATGCGTATGTGGTGTTTCATCTTTTCTGCATGTTTTTCCAAAGATTAGGAGCAGGTTATCACATGTTTGATGTTTGTTGCATGCTCCTGAATTCTTTGTTTAATTGAGTGGTAAATTTCACCAATGTAAGGGGTCTCGTAGGAACATGGGATTACATAGACACCCTTCATATTCTTCAGGTCCATCGAATATTTTACAAATATTAAGGAGTTTGGAATGGTATTTAGGGGCCTAAATTTTGATGGAACATTATGTTTCCTAAGGATCCTAGCAATCCTCTCTGTGGTTCCTTGGGTAAAAGCAATATGAACACTTGATCTCCAATCCTTGGGGTCCTTTTTAATCATAGGACATTTTATAGCTTTAAGGAAAGCTCTAAGACCTTGGTCTCTACTATATCCATTATTAGTGAAAGAACTAAGGAGATGAGTCTTTTCTTTAGAGAGTTGGTATTCTTTAGAAATACTTAGGGATTGAGTAGCCAAGGTGTTGAGAACACCCAACTTTTGAGGAGGGAAATGATGGGATTTAGCATGAAGATACTATTGGGTGTGATTTTTCTTCCAAAATACTTGGTGGGAGAAATAGCGATCGTCCTTTTTTGAAATAAGAACATCAAGGAAAGGAAAGATATCACCGACTTTAGACTTCACAGTAAATTTTATGGAGCTAGACTGATTGTTGAGATGTTGGAAAAAGAGATCCAACTTTTCTCGTCCATGAGGTCAAATAGTGTAGGTGTCATCTACAAATATCTTCCATAAATTTGGTTTCAATTGAGATGAGGCCAAAGCCTTACATTCAAATTCTTCCGTAAATAGATTATCTAGAACAGGGGAGATGGGGGAACACATGACAACACCATAAGATTATTTTTATCTTATTTATGATCTATCTATTGTCTCTCCTTTGAATTCTTTGTATCATTGGTTGGTTGATTATGGAGCCTCAAGGCACTTCACTGGATACAAGGAGGCCCTCTAAAAGTTAGTTGAGAAGAAAACTAATCTAAATATTATACTTGGAGATAATTCTAGCTACCCTGCAAAATGGATAAGAATCATCACCCTTCACTTGAAACATGGTCAAACCATACATCTACAATAAGTGTTGTATGTGCCTGATTTGAAGAAGAACTTGATATATATTTATGCAATTGAATACAAAGGCTTCAAGGTAGAATTTATTGATGGAAATTTATGTATTTGGCATAGAAACCATAAAGATGCATTTCCTCTTGGATTTAGGGTTGATGGTATCTATCAAGTTGGTGGAATTCCTTTTGGAGCTTTGGCAAGTGATACTTCTCTTCAATGTGAATTAGGGCATCGAAGCTTTGCCCACTTACATTACAAAGGCTTACTTGGGGTAAGGCAGATCATGACAAGGAAGCTTGACTTTCATATGAACCATGAATGAGTCTGTCAAGGTTGTGTAGTTGTGAAACATACAAAGGGAACATTCCCTTCTAGTGAAAGTAAGGAAATTGATATTTTTCAATTGCTCCATTATGATCTATATGGTGTGTTTCCCATAACCTCATTGGGAGGAAACACATATTATGCAATATTTGTGGATGACTTCTCATGCAAAACATGGATCTGTTTCTTCAAGAGGAAGGATGAAGTGTTGAAATGATTCCATTCTTTCAAAGCTCTAGTGGAAAATTAAATTAGGAAGAAGATCAAGATGTTGAGGACTAGCAATGAAACCAAATATCAATCCATTGAATTCAATGATTTTCACAGAGAGGATGGCATTAAGAGGGAGACAACTATTTCATACACTCAAAATAAGAATGGTGTTTTTGAAAGAAGGAATAAAAAAATCATGGAAGCTACCCATGTCATGATCTATGATCAAGGTCTACCAAAATTCTTGTGGGGAGAAGTTTCCTACACTATTGTATATGTTCAAAATAGAAGCTCTCATCAAGATTTGGATTTCAATACACTCGAGAGAGTCTTAACTGATAAGAAACCTGATGATTCTCATTTTAGACTCCTTTGGTTGTCTTACGTATTTTCATGTTCTTAAGGAGAAAAGGAATGAGTTGGAAACTTCCATGAAGATAGGTATATTAATTGGCTACAGTGAAAATTCAAAGGTATATAGAGTATATGTACATGGTCAAAGAGATGTGGGTGTAAGCCAAGATGTTATCTTTGATGAAGACATTAACCTCAAGAAATACAGAGATCTCCCCATCTCAAGAAAGGATGATGATGATGCTGACAAAAAATAAGAAGAACCTTCAGTGGATGAACTTGTGCCTGATGTTGATAGCCTAATGGATCCTCTTGATCCACCTCTTGTTGATTCCACTCCCTTAAGAAAAATACCATTATGCCTCAAGGATACTCTTAAATATGGTGAAAGGCATGTTATTCCAAGAGGGACACTTCGTGAAAGTAAGAAGCCTAATAGATATCAAGGCTACTTGGCCACCATGAGTACCATTATTCAAGATGAAACTTGCATGTTCAAAGAAGTCGTAAAATAGAAAGTATGGAAAGATGTGATGACTGAGGAATATGAATCAATCATCATAAATGATGTCTGGGATGTGGTGCCTATACCCAAGGACAAATATGTGGTCAATTATCAATGGATCTGCAAGATAAAACGTGGAGCTGATGGAAGTGTTGAAAAGCATAAGGCCGGGTTCGTAGATCGTGGATTCTATCAAAAGAAAGGAGTAGACTATGACAAAATATTTGCACTTGTTTCTTGATACACTATTATCCAATCTATAATTTCTCTCGCTGCAAGTCAAGGGTGGAGATTACATCAAATGGACATCAATACTTCCTTCTTGCATGGCTCACTTAAGGAGGAAGTCTATTTGGAGGAACCATAGGGGTTCAAAGTACAAGATTGAAGGTCTCATGTGTGCTGATTGAAGAAAGCCTCTATGGGTTCAAGAAAGCCCCTAGGGCTTGGTATGAGAGAAATGATATCTATCTTATGAAGCTCAGATTTACAAGGATTTATGTAGATCCAAACCTATACTTCAAGGTTGAAAAGGAAACACCTCTTATTTTGGTCCTTTATGTTGATGATGTCTTTCTCACTAGTGAAGACCCTCTCATTTATCACTACAAGAGGGAGTTGACTTCCAAATTCAAGATGAAGGACAAGGGACTGATGATTACCTCCTAGGCCTCGATGTCTAGAAAAATTGAGGGGAGATTTTCATTTCTCAAGAAAATAAATTGTGAAGCTTTTATGAAGATGTGGGATGGTGGAATGAAAGTTTGTGTCTACTCTGACGGAACTCAACTTCAACAAGCTTTGTTGAAGTGTTGTTGGTCCTGAGTTGGGAAATCCTTCTAAATATAGATAACTTGTGGGGGGTTTGATCTTCTTGGTAAAATCCTGTATGGACATATGCTTCATTGTAAATACCTTGAGTCAATTAATGGTTGAACCTCATCACATAAATCGGGTTTTTGCAAAGAATCTCTTATGATATATTCATGACACTATCAACTATGGACTGAGATACATTGTCGTGAATTTGAGGCTTCACGGATATTATAATGTTGAATAGGTTAGCAGTGTGGTGGATAGAATGAGAACATCATGATGTTGCTTCTCTTTGGGGTCTGCTTCAATTTCTTGGATGAGAACGAACTGAAAATGAGTTTCTTTAAGCACGACCAAGGCTAGAAATATTGTAGCTATTATGGCCTACTATGATGTTGTTTGGTTGAGGAATCCCTTTAGTGATATATTTGAGCACATGATGGATATCATTGTTATTTATTGTGACAATCATAGTGGGATTCGTCTTTCAAAGAATATAGTTCCAAAATCGCTACGAGCATATTGATATTAGGTACTGCTTTATCTAGGATATCATACAATGGGGAGAAATAACGCTCCATCACATCAGGATGGAAGAACAGGTTGTAGAAATCCTAATGAATCCATTGGGGAAGGTCAAGTTCATAGCCTTCTAAAATAGACTTGGATTCATGGAAGGAATCTTCAATGAAGATCCCAGTTGAGTTGGACATTAAGCTCAAGGAGCTCCTCGGGGCCCGAGGTAATTCTTGAAGCTATGTGAGACCATAGGGTGAGTGGTTCACCTTCCCCCTATAGGAACGTTGTGTAGAAGGTGAGTGTTTCACCTTCCCCTATGTAACCCATGGTCATATATGTGAGCATAGGGTGAGTGGTTCACCTTTCCCTATAATTGATGATACATGCATGGCATGAGTAGTTCACCTTGTCCTATGGAATATCAATAGGATGAGTGGTTCACCTTCTCTTGTGGATGCCCCAACATATAACCTAACCTTGTAGTTTGGGACTCTTGGAAAGTACCTCTCATATCTCCAATGAGTTGGGAAAAGATGATAGGGACCATAGCACTACAGATGGATGCATCTTGTACTATCGAACTGCCTATAACTAGGATGCATTATGTTCAACAACTTGATCACTCGAGATCAAGTCTGATTCAGATTTTAACCCTTAATATGTGGAATTAACTTTGTAAGTGGAGAGTGGTAAGGTCTTGTGACTCACTCTAAATTTATTCTTCTTATTATCTATATCAATATTCAACAGATATGCGATGTGATGCAAATATATTACATGATGATCAAGATGTCATGATGATGGATGGATTGGCTAGTGGAATTCTCCCTAGTTGAGAGGGTGTGTTAAAATGTGCAAGTAGAGCCAAATTCCACTTTGGACAAATCATTTGAAGAATATTATTATTGGATTGAATTTCTCTTTTCGAGGGGATTAAAGTTTACTTAAGACTCTTTGAAATCAGAGAAGGAGATATATATTTTTAAAGAGAAACCCACACATATGCATTTGATCAAGGTTAGCTTGTGGTCAACTTGAACAAATGGATCCTCCTTCAACTCATATAAATAGAAGAGACCTTCATCCTCATTTAACACATTCAACACACAACATGTTCTTCTCTCTCCTACATTAATTAGGTCGTACAAATTTCAAGGAGACCTTTCTTCTTCACTAGTTCGAGATTTTTGGAGTTATCTTTGACTGTTTGGGTTGACTTTCAGAAGCAAAATAATTTGACTTTGTTTAACCAATTTTCCCTCTGTTTGACTTTATTTGACCATGAAAAGTTTGATTTTGGAGGGATGAATTGCTGGGCAAAAAAACTCATGAAATCTGTGCAGCTTGACCAACATTGATGTCATGGTTGACTATTGTTTTGACCATAGAAAATTGCAACAAAATTTCTCTCTTTTGACTGTTTTGACTAGAATTTTAAGGATGGTTTTCAGCTGACTTTGACCAGTAAGGAAGGCCAAATTTTACAAAGGTTTACCGAGCTCCAAGTGGGTTATTTCACTGCTGCATTGACCACACTTTACTACTAGTTAGGGCTATTTGACTGTTGTTGACTGGAAGCAGAATTGCAGATTTGACTAGCCTATTTTCGATAATGTTATTGGATCACCAAATCAGAAATTCAATTTTGACTTTGACTTTGTATTATTGTAATCTCTCCCTGTTGAATATTTGATATTTATAATAAGAAGAATTGGTCAAGGGTTTTCACCATCTTGTGGTTTTTCCTTAGCTTGAGTCAAATTCTTGTGTTCTCTTGTCTTGTCTTGTCTTATGCAGTTTATTGTTTATCTTATATCTAGAATCATTGTCAATGTGAATTAATGGTTTATGTGATTTCTATTGAAAATTAGGTATTACTAGGCTAATAAAAAGTCATTGAAATAATTGTTGCAAATATAAAACATACAATTGTTATCTAAAATTAACACTAAGCCAATCATTGGCTTGGTGCATGTCATTGTTATCCATACATGGTAACACATAGATTATAAACATGTGCAATAAATCATCTTCACCATGACTTAATTGCTTGAGTTCCATTATGCTCTTTACTCAATTATAGTCAATCCTAGCAAGTCATGTGTCTACTAATTTCTTGCCAAAGTTGAGGTGACAAAAATTTAGACACTGCATCTTACACGTTAAATATGAGGGCTATACAATTCAAATTTCAAATTGAAAATGAGAGTGAGAATTTTTGACACTGATATTTTGAATTTAAGAGAGAGTGAATTTGGTTGGTTTGGAACTTTTAATTTAAGCAGAGTGAATTTGATCGATGTGTGACTAGAAATATGTTGGGAGGATCGATGCATCAACTACCTTTCGAATGACTGAAATTTTGAATTTGAAAGGGAGTGAATTTGGATGGTTTGAAAGTTTGAATTTAAGTAGAGTGAATTTGGAGGATGTGTGAGTACATACTAGTTTTTATAGGCTCCATAAGCGAACAACAGAGTTATTAATCAAATGAGAATTATTACCCCGAACCAAGAACCCTAACTCAAAAACCACAAAACAAATGTAAAAACAACCTGAAAACTAAAAGTATTGATGTTGGAATAACCTTTTGTTTTTCAGGGTAAATTTTCAACATATTTAAACATAGAAGTAAAAGCCATTTTTTTTTTTTGTTGCAAAAAACACGAAAACGAAAAAGTGTTGATGCTAGAATAACAATTTTTTTAATGCTAAGTTATCAACATCTTTTAATAATGATATTAAAAATAAAATATCATCACTCTAAAAAACCTTTAAATTCCAATGACAGACATGAGATTAAAGAGAAAATATAAATAGCCTTAAAATTCCAATGATTTTTAAGCATGGTATTAAAATAAACTATCATGTCTCTGAAAAGCCTTAAAATTCCAAGGATGACATTAAAGATAAAATATCACCTCTATTTGAAAATCCAACAATTTCGGCCATGGGTTGAATATTATTTTAAAACATTATTACCATTTAATTTATAGTAATTTATATTTTTTTATAAGTTTATCATATTAATAACAATTTATTAAATTTAATGTCATTTTTATATGCCGTAGTCTTTAACGCGACTTTTTGAAAGCCTTTCCGGCGATTTTTTCCGGTGAAAATCCGGTAGTAATTTATTGAAATCTAAGTTTGATAACTAGTTTCTGCACAATGAAAGTGTCCTAGGGGTTTTTCAGGGTGCTGAATCCGAATATGCAGTTAAAAAACCATTTTAACTGCAACAAATCATGATTTCATCTCAATTTCTTTCGCCGGATTCCGTCACCGGAATCTCAAAAAGTCGCATTATAGACAACTCCTTTTTATATAATGTATTGAAGTTACACTATAGAAAACATTCTGTTAGGATGAATCAACAATTTTACAAAACAAATGAATTTATACGAGATATCTCTCTACATGAAAACATTTGGTTATTTGGAAATTTGTGTCAATATTTTATTTTAAATAATTTCAAGCTTTTGAAATTGGTTTTTAAAAACTCTTTTCATTATATATATAATAATAATAATAATAATAATGATAATTTAATATTAAAATTATATTTCTTTTGAATTTAATAAATCACACTAATAAACATATTAAAGATTATGCAATTTTTGTTTTTATCGTTTTAAAATCCTATCGATCATTAAAGAAGTACACCATCAACAAAACATCTTTTTTATTTTGACGTGTGTGTGTATATATATATATATATATATATATATATATATATAGATATATAACGACTCATATATTTAGAGTATAAAAACATTGATAAAAATAAAAACTACAACAAAAGAACTGAAAAAAAATAGTAAATAAAATATATATTTTAACATGCAAAAATAAAAAATAAAAAAAGTGACCCAAAAATATATCATAAAAAGCAAAAAAATCAAACATAAGAAACAAAATTAAGTGATAAAACGTTAAAAAAAATAAAAAAACATAGATTAAGAGAATAATTAAAAAAACGTTAAAATAAAATTAAAAAACCTAAAAAAACCACAATAAAGAAATTACAAAAAAAACATTAAAAAAAAAAAAAAATTTAAAACAATTAAAAGCATTAAAAACATTAAAAAAATAAATTGAAAATATATATATATATATATATATATATATATATATATAAATACTATTTAAATTTGTTTTAAAAAATAAAAATAATAATTAAAGACATTGAAAAAAGAAAACAAAAACATTAAAACTATTTTTCTCTTAAATAACAAAAAAATATTAAAAGTAAAGTTAAAATGTAATAAATAATAATTAAAAAAAACAATAAAAAAATATTAGAAAAAGAAAAAGAAAAACAAAAAAATTCTATTTTATTAAAAAAATTTAAAAATTAAAATTAAAAAAATAAATGAAGAAATAAAAACCAAATTAAAAATATTAATTGTAAAAAAAAATTAAGAAATAATGAAATTGCCAGCCGGAGGCCACCTGGGCAGGGAGGTTGATTCCTGGAACGTTGAAATGCATCTTTCGCACTGAGCCGAATTTGAAGGTTCTGTCGTTGTGGGAGCTGATGGATGAAGGTGAAGTGAAAATATATGCACTTCCTTCACTACAGTGTTTAGGTTGCGAATGTCATCATCCACTAGGAAACAATGTCGCTGCTATCCCAAAAATAACAATAGACCGTATTGTTACCACAGTAATAATTATAATCCCAGCCGCTCTTATAGTTCGGTGTTGGGGATTTTTCTGGTAAAATCCCAAAAACACACAAGCTGAACACACACAGAGACAATGCTTTGTTTCTCTCCTCAGGATCTTTTGCACAGGGAAGCTTCAATAAAAAAAAATTCTGAGAACAGAGTATTACATACCCACAGAAATAGGTTTGTATTCATTAAACATAAAATGCCTGATACATATTCATCCTCTTTCACTCAGAGGGATTTATAAAAAAAAATTCAATCGACAAAAATAAAATTACTTTGTCTCCTCCTGAGATTTTACACTACTGTGTGCAAAGATCTCTTTTACATTCACTGTTTAAAAAAAAAAAATTACATTTTTCATTTACTGCTTGTTTCATTCACGGCTGCTGTGTGCTCCTTCTTTACATCGCACTGTTGTGCCTTACTCTTCAATTTCATTACAAAAACACAAGAAAAAACATTACATATATATATATGACAACAAAAGGAAATTACTTCACGTTTTCACTTGCCATGCTTTTGTAAAAGAAATAATAAAAATTAAATGCTTTTACGAGCTTTTAATTGTGCCCATACTCCCGCTGAAACAAAATTAAAAATTTCATCAAAACTTACCAACCCACAGTAAATAGCATTTACTGTTTTACCGACATTTACTGGCGGTAAGTAAAACTTTTACTTCACGTAAAATTTCATTTAATGTTGGCATGTACTTCAACCATTGACTTCATTTAAATCGCATTGCAGAATCCCATTTGGTCGGAACACAAAATTGGAGCACACACATATGGTGCGATCTGCGATATGCGATCGCATCGCATCGCACCATCGCAATCGGAGAATCAAGTGAACAGACGAAGGCTCCAAGCATACTTGCAATTTGCGATCTGTGATCTCACCGCATCGTAAGGATAAGGAAAAACGGTTTGCTGCAGTTGAAATTATATTTCAACACTCCCCTTTAATTTCAACTGCTGGGTTATCAATCATACCCAGACATTTCCTCAAAAATTCAAAGCTCTTCTGATCCAGTGGCTTTGTCAGGATGTCTGCTACCTGTTCCTGAGTGCTACAATGTTGTATAACAATTTCTCTATTGTTCACCGATTCTCTGATGTAGTGAAACCTTGTATCAATGTGTTTCGTTCGCTTGTGAAACACAGAATTCTTGGACAACGCAATAGCTGAGCTATTGTCACAAAAAATAACCGTTGTTGTTGCCTGCTCTTGGCCTAAGCTCCTCAACATTCTTCTCATCGAAACTGCTTGACACACTGCTGATGTAGCTGCCACGTACTCTACTTCTGCTGTAGACAACGTCACAATTGGCTGTTTCTTGGAAGCCCATGAAATTGCTCCTGAAACCATGTGAAAAACATAACCAGAAGTGCTTTTCCGATCATCTCCACTTCCAGCCCAATCACTATCAGTATATCCAACTAAATCTGAACTTTCTGAAAAATTATACAAAATGCCAAATCTTTTTGTACCTTTGACATACCTCAGAATTATTTTTGCTGCTTGCCAATGTGCCTCTTTTGGCCTCTCCATGAATCTAGAAATCAAACTAACAGCAAACATTATGTCAAGCCTAGTTGCAGTTAAATACATAAGGCTGCCAACTATGCTCTTATACAAGCTAGGATCAAAATCCTTGATCCTGTCCTCTTTGCTGAGTTTTAATCCCATTACCGTGGGAGTGTTTGCTGCTTTGCATTCTTTCATATTAAATCTGCTCAATACTTCATTTACATATCTTTCTTGAGAGATAAAAATCCCTTTTTCATTTTGATCTACTTCTATTCCCAAGAAGTATCTTAGCAAACCCATGTCAGTCATCTCAAATTCTTCTTTCATGACTGATTTAAAATTTTCAATGAGGTAGTCATCATTACCTGTAAAAATCACATCATCAACATACAAGACTACAATTAAAATCTTACCATCCTTTTCTTTGATGTAGACTGTGGGTTCTCCCTCACATTTGTCAAATTCATTTTCCAGTAGATAGGAGTCTATTCTACTGTACCACGCTCTTGGCGCTTGGTTCAGGCCATAAAGAGCTTTCTTCAATCTGCACACTTTGTGCTCTTGGCCTTTCTTCTCATAGCCTAGAGGTTGTTCAATGTAAACCTCCTCCTTTAACACTCCATTTAGGAATGCCGACTTCACATCCATTTGGTAGACTTTCCATTTGCTTTGTGTTGTTATGGACAACACTGCTCTCACGGTTTCCATTCTTGCAACCGGTGCGAAAGTCTCCTCATAATCTCTTCCATATTGCTGCTTCTATCCCTTAACAACAAGTCTTGCCTTGTGTCTTTCAATTTTGCCTTCAGCATTGCACTTGGTCTTATAGACCCATTTAACTCCAATGACTTTTTTACCTTTTGGTAGCTCAACCAAATCCCATGTCTTGTTTCTTTCTATGGCATTCATCTCCTCATCCATAGCTTCTATCCATTTCATATCTTTAATAGCATCTTCGAAATGAATAGGATCATCAACATGACAATACAAGGCAAATAAGGAATTCATTCCTTCATTATAAATGTCACTTAAGTTTCTGAATTTCTTACCTCTTTCACTTGGTGTGCAAGTGCTTGAAGATGCACTTGAATTTCCTCCTTGTGGTGTGCTTGGAGAAGCACTCTCATTTCTCCTCAAGGTTGTTCCTTGATGTCCTTGTGTTGGCGCTACTGTTTGGGGATGTATTTCTACCATCTCCTCATCATCTTCATCATAAGACAAACAGTTTTTAACATTAACTGTTTTCTCTATGCTTCCATCCCAACCTTCCTCCTCAATAAACTGAACATCTCTGCTCACAAAAAACTTCTTGGTAGATGGGATATACAACCTGTAAGCTTTGGATTCCTCACTATATCCAATGAAAATACATTTCTCCCCTTTGCTATCCAACTTCCTCCTTAGCTGATCTGGCATGTGTGTATAAGCCACATATCCAAAAACTTTCATGTGGGTGACTCCTTGCTTTCTCCCACTCCATGCTTCTTCCGGCACTTTGTTCATCACAGCTTTTGTAGGACACCTATTCAAGATATATACTGCACAATTTACGGCTTCAACCCAATAATCATTTGGCAAATGCTTTGCCTTCAACATGCTCCTCGCCATATCCATAATGGTTCTATTCTTCCTTTCAGCAACTCCATTTTTCTGTGGGGCGTACCTTGCTGTAAATTGCTTGTGAATTCCATTTTTTCTACAAAAACATAAAAATTCTTTGGAGATATACTCACCTCCTCTATCTGTTCTCAAAACTTTGATGTGCAGCCCACTTTGGTTTTCCACAAGTGCTTTGAAATTTCGGAATTTTTCAAACACTTCACTTTTATTCTTCAAGAAATAAACCCAAGTCTTTCTTGTAAAATCATCAATAAATGTTAGAAAATATTGGCTGCCTACTAAAGATGGGGTTTGCATTTGTCCACATAAATCTGAGTGGACAATTTCTAAGGGTGCTTTTGCCCTTATGATTTTCCCTGAAGGAAAACTTTCTTTGTGTTGTTTTCCCAATATGAAACCTTCACAAAGGCTGTCTGGTTTCTCTATCAATGGTAATCTCTTACCATTCCTTTTCTACTCAACAAATTAAGGCCTCCAAAGTTGAGATGTCCAAATCTCAAGTGCCTCTTAGGTAACTGCTGCCATTGCATCTTTGTTTTTCAAATCTGCTCTTATTCTAAGAGGGAACATTCTGTTCCTCGTCATCTTCACTTCAGCAATGCATCGCTTGTTGGGTGCTGTATCCATGATGGTGCATACATCATTTACAAGGAAAACATTGTAACACTTTTGAACAAGCTGTCCAATACTCAAGAGGTTACATCTCATTCCAGGAACATAATAGACATCTGCTATGGTTTTCTTGTCTCCTTGCTTTGTAAATATTTTAACTTCTCCTTTACCCATAACAGAAATTTTGTTATCAGTCCCAAGTGTGACTTGTGACTTCACACTTTGATCTAAAGCAGAAAGCAAAGCTATGTTTCCTGTCATATGGTTGCTGCAACCGGAGTCTAGAAACCATATATCTTCACTATTTGTTTCAGCCATGTTACAAGCTAACAACACATTATTTTGGCTGACATTTTCTCTAGTAATATTTGCATTAGATCTATTATTCACATCATGCTGCTTCTTCCTACATTCACTGGCATAATGCCCATATTTTTTACAATAATAACATTGGACATTGGATTTTTCATACCTTTGTCCTTGAGCATGATGTTGTCCATTTTGTTGGCTGCTGCCTTAGCCTTGGTTCTGATTTGGATTGCTGCCTCTTCCTTGAGCATTTGCTGGACTATTCCTTCCACCTTTGTTTTGGCTTCTGCCTCTTCCTCTCTTGTTTCCTCTGCCTTGACCTCTTCCTCTTCCAAAGGACATCTGGGTCTTGAAGGCTTGCTCTAGAGATGAGTTTTCATTTCTACTCAACCTCTGCTCATGTGTAATCAGTGATGCATGAAGTTCATCAACTGAAAAATTTGTGAGATCCTTTGTCTCTTCTATGGTGGTGACAATCACATGGAACCTTGAGGGTAGGCACCTCAATAGTTTCTCCACAATCCTCCTTTCTTCAAGTATCTCTCCATGAGATCTTATTTGTGTGACCAGGCCAATTACTTGAGTGAAGAATGAGTCAATATTGTCTGACTCCTTCATGCACAGGTTCTCAAAATCTTTCCTCAGCAACTGTAGTTTTGTTGTCTTCACTTTCTCCATGCCTTGATAGGATGTCTTGAGAGTTTGCCATATTTCTTTGGATGTCTTAGCTGCTGCTATCCTTGGAAACACGCTTCCATGCACTGCTTGATACAAGAAGAAGAGGGATTTTGAATCCTTCTTCTTGTAACCCTTTAACATATCTTTCTCTCCCTTAGTTAATGCATTAAACTCATTTTCATCTGCTGGTTGTTCAAAACAATCTTCAACTATTTCCCATAAGTCTTGGGAAGCAAACAAGACTTTCATTGTTATTGCTCAATAGTCATAATTTTTACCATCAAATAATGGGAGCTGCATACCCATGCTATTGCTGGTGCTGGTGCCAGCCATTCTTGCACTACTTGACTATGCTTCAAAATACAGTCAAGTATTTAAGAGAAATACCTTGGATTCTTTTGCCTGGGACTTCACTTTGCTGGAGAAGTTGCTGCAGTAAGAATCCTTCCTTCAGCTTCTTTGAACCCTTCAAAAAGCCTAGACTAGCTCCAATACCACTGTTGGGGATTTTTCTGGTAAAATCCCAAAAACGCACAAGTTGAACACACACAGAGACAATGCTCTGTTTCTCTCCTCAGGATCTTTTGCACAGGGAAGCTTCAATAAAAAAAAATTCTGAGAACAGAGTATTACATACCCACAGAAATAGATTTGTATTCATTAAACATAAAATGCCTGATACATATTCATCCTCTTTCACTCAGAGGGATTTACAAAAAAAAAATTCAATCAAACAAAATTAAATTACTCTGTCTCCTCATGAGATTTTACACTGCTGTGCGTAAAGATCTCTTTTACATTCACTGTTTAAAAAAAAAACTTTACATTTACATTTACTGCTTGTTTCATTCACAGCTGCTGCGTGCTCCTTCTTTACATCGCACTGTTGTGCCTTACTCTTCAATTTCATTACAAAAACACAAGAAAAAACATTACATATATATATGACAACAAAAGGAAATTACTTCACGTTTTCAGTTGCCATGCTTCCATAAAAGAAATAATAAAAATTAAATGCTTTTACGAGCTTTTACTTGTGCCCATACTCCCGCTGAAACAAAATTAAAAATTTCATCAAAACTTACCAACCCACAGTAAATAGCATTTACTGTTTTACTAACATTTACTGGAGGTAAGTAAAACTTTTACTTCACGTAAAATTTCATTTAATGATGGCCTGTGCTTCAACCATTGACTTCATTTAAATCGCATCACAGAATCCCATTTGGTCGGAACACAAAATTGGAGCACACACATATGGTGCGATCTGCGATATGCGATCGGATCGCATCGCACCATCGCAATTGGAGAATCAAGTGAACAGACGAAGGCTCCAAGCATACTTGCAATTTGCGATCTGTGATCTCATCGCATCGCAAGGATAAGGAAAACCGGTTTGCTGCAGTTGAAATTATATTTCAACATTCAGGAGAGATATGTAGCCTGTGGTTATAGCGATTGAAGCACTGTAGATTTACACAACAAAAATATTAAGTTAGTATTTATTTTATTTCAGTTTTTAAGGAGTAATTTAGACACAGGTCAAGTTGCACAATCTGTTTAAGTTTATTTCTGTGGTCATTGTTCAATAGATTGGCTGAAGAAAAGAACACAGAGAAAGATTAGAGTATCTACATTTTCTAGTTGGACATATGTTATAGACATTTTTGTGCCTTACAGCTCTAAGAATGAAATGTCCATAATCCAAGGGATCCAAAGTCCCTAAAAGTGTTGTTCCTACCCCTAGAGGAACAAGGTCAACCAATGACAGCTTCTCCCAGAAGTTCTCCACCAGAAACTGCTCAAAACTAGTCAAATCAGGATCAATTCAGATGCTCCACTAGCTGGCTGCGTTGCAAAGCACCAAAAGACACTGGCTAGGTGCATTGCAACGCACTTGAATGCACTACTCAGGTGCGTTGAGCGGGAAATGACAAGTGGCAGAGTCATTCAACGAGGTGGATAGACAATGGAAGCTTCCAGAATCTTCTCCAATGACGTTTGCCTCACTGAATTCGACCAGTGATGAGTAAGAGGTTCTCAGTCTCCAAGTGGAAGCAAGAACTGACAGAGAGAAGCCAGAAGTCAAAATATAAGTTGACTCATCCTCTCTGCTTACATCTATATATGGATCCCTCATCCCAGAGATCGAGGGGGCTGGAATTTTGTACTTTGCAGAGAATTGTTGTTGGTTTTGAGATTGAGATTAATGCATTGGGTGATTTATGCTTTGTTGGAGGTGAGGAAGGGATTCCTTTGCTGGGAGGTAGATGCTGGATCGGGACTCACTTGGTTGTATCTCCTCCTGGATCTTCTTATTATATCAATAAAACTATTTGAGTTTCTCCTACATGCTTGTGTATCAATGATGTTTTGTTATATTTGCATGTTTAGCTTAAATATGATCCTAAGCTATTTATGAATGTAAATCTATGTCTTTGTGTAGTTTCTCTCTTCTGTGATCTTGCAGGAACTTGGTGAAGTTGGGCCAGTAAGGGAGCAGGTAGCTGGAAGCTGTCGAAGAGGAGAGCGATTGGATCAACAAACTAGCGCAAGACACAGGTTAGTTTATCCTTCCTCTTCGTTTACATTTCATAAAGAAGAATACGAAAATAGTTTTCTTTGTTTGTTGCTAAGGCACTGTCACACCTTAGAGTGGGATAGGGGCGTTCTGAGTAGATACTTTTCCCAACAACAAAATGGCGACTCCACTGGGGAGCGTGTCTAGTTAGTTTGTTTGTGTTTCTCTTGTTGTTTGCTTCATAAACAGAGAAGTAACAATCGAAATGCATTTGCCATTATCAAATGCAAAGTAGCTGCTACTTCAATCCACCCACTGGATTTGTTTATGATTTGAACAACTGATCCACAAATGCTCTAATTGCCATTTGTGATATCTCTTAGTCCTCCTTTAAATCATCCCTCTAATTGTACCTTACTGATTGCTTTTACTCGGCCAAAATCCATAGATTAAACTGCAAACCGTGACCTAGAACCCGGATAGAAGTCTCGTTTCTGCCCCAGCGCAGGCTCTGTGAAGAGGTTCTGCATTTCAACGCAGGTCCCGAGAGGGCTACCTGTGTTGCAATTCAGTTTCTCTGTGCAACAGGTGCGCTGATCAGCCCTTGCCCTGTGCAGCTGAGGTTCTTTGCTTCATTTTGTTCAGTTTTATCTCTGATTTTTGCAGCCTGTTATTAGTGTGTGTACCTATCTGAAAACCCCTTTTCTTGGCCTTAATTCTGCCTCATTTGTACAAAAATACTGTAGGTGTTCTTTGTGTATTTGTTACATCATTTACAGTTTTCCATTGAAAAGTAAAATAGTCATACTGTCGTCCTTAGATTTAGATCTGTCATAAGTGTCGATTTTGATCTTAGGAGAAAGTTTCTTTGCTATTGACAGTTGATTATACTTTTTACTTTTGCTTTGGTTTGAATTTGTCTCTTTCTAGTGTCGAAACGAGTGTTTACTTCAAAATCATAAAGTGTCGTAATCTTCTCTACCTTTTTGATTTCGAAAAAGAAGCTTGTTTGTGTTTTTCACTTGAAAGCAAATTCAAATTTGTACATCAACTTTCTTTTTAGGCATCAATATTAAGAAAGTGAAAACAAATACATGCATTTATGCGTTTGCATATTGATAGTTTGTATGGTTTGATTTAGGAAAAGTGCATTTACAGTGTGCTCTTTGCTCTTTGAGAAAAGATTGTGTCTTTCTTTTCCCCTTGTAGCTAGGATTTTCATTGTTGAAAAGAGATAAATGCTTGCTTATCATCTTTAGATTGCATTTAGGAATTACATCTACATCTCGTGGTGATCCAAAAAGGCAAACTTCTAAGAAAGATCAACTTAAAATAAATTGAATGAATCTAACAACGCATTGGAACTTAATGCACAACATAGAGGTCTAGGCTAGAGACGTGTTCCGGCGTCGTAAAGCCTGGTAACTGTTGTCATCACTGATGGTTGGGTGATTCCTCCACTGTGAGACGATAAGTGCCAGTACGGATTGTGCTCCCACGTACCGTCGAGTATACATTGGGAGACCCCTATAGGCTTAAAACCTTTTATCCATAGGAAGCTGTGTCGGCCACCCTACTGATCGCAATGCACCGAACACAGCATTCGAGAAGATTGACTGTCGTACCGTAAAACGTATTCTGCAGTTTTGTGATTGGTTTGGAACACCCTCTACCTAGATCTCTAGAGCAGTCCTTTTCGTTCCTTTTCAGACTCCTTAACAGAAATGGTCCATCTGAGCACTTGTCACTTCAGGCTCATTAAAAATCGAAGGAGACTAGAGTCATCTTTTGTTTTTTCTCGACTCTTTAAAATTGAAAAAACAAGTTGTGTCTAAAGCGTCTAAAATTCATTTAATTCGGAAACATATTTCCCCTTTTGTATTTTAGTTGATTGAGTAATCCACAATCGTGGAAGAAAGTCAATTGAAACCCCGTCGTTCGCGGAGGTTTACGAGTCAACCGTCTTTGTCTCTGGAATCGAAACCAGTACGGACAAAGCGAACACGTTTAACCGGTTCCAAATCTCCTATTAAAGTTAGAACAAGTGTTCCAACAACATCCGAGATTCTGGTTACTCCAAAAATTTCTGGAAACCATGCCTCTACAGAAGAAGTTCAACAGCCACAGAGGGACAGTAATACTGATCCTAGTCTGAGAGTAAACACTTGCGTTACTGAACCAGTTCCATCTACAACCGGTTCGGAGAGTCTTGCTCTTCAAACATCTGTCGCTATCGATTCCACCCCTTCTTCGGCACCAGAAATATTTTACAGACCTGACGGTCTTCCCCTTCCTCCTGGTTTGATTGCGATTGAAGAAATTGTAGAAGATCCTCAAACAAGTACTCCAACGCACTTTGGAGTCGGGGTTACTCTATATCCTTCTTCATCAAAAGTTAGTCTACCACCAGTGGAAGTTCCTGTAGAATCGCTAGGTAATCTTTTGGATATACTCCAAATGTCTGAACAGCCGTCAACATCTAGGACTGTGTCGACTGACACAGCGACAGCAGAACTCCCTGCCACCACTCCGACAATGTTTTCCGGCATACCATCTGTCCCAACTAGCTCTCAACCACTAAAAGGAGCCCACTCAGGGGCTATTTCGACAGTCTGGTCTGTTCCTGTTTGTTCAACCGGAATAATATCCGGTAACTCTTATGTTGAGTCTCAACAAATTGATCCATCTGGAGGTCAATTTGGGCAATCCAGTCCCCAAGGGCAGACAATCCCCTTGAGTTCCGGATTACCACCGTATGGGGGTCAGTATGACCTTTCATTACCCCCTCCGGGAGGATATCCATACGGGAATTCACAACAATATTCAGGTTACACTAGAATAACCTCAAGTGGTTGGGTACCTATGCTACCTCAACAAACAAGAGTTGTGTATTCAATGCTACAATGTGTACCTATGTCGAACATCCCGACTACACCAGCTATTGTGACGGTGTCACAAGTTCAAACGCTGCCTGTTGTGTGCCAACCTCAAATTTCTCAAGTTGTAATGCAACAGCCCCTTGACTCTGTGACTCAACCACAATCGCCAACTAGTGGGGCGACACAGGTCCAGACGGGTACAATTACCCCACACCTTGGTCCAACGGTTAGTATAGCGCAACAGCAAATGGCTTCACAACCGTGGCTGGTGCAATACCAACAACCACAATTCCAACAAGTATACCAAGGTTCTGAGCAGCAGATCTTTGCGAACAGTGGATAGTCGTACATTCAAAACGGTCAAAATCAACCATTTTACAATGGTCATGTCCACTAACCATATCAGTCATACCAGCATCAACTGCATTATGCTGGTATGCAAAGGGCAACTGCTAAGGCGATTCCATCGTACCCTGGGTATGCTTCACCTAACCTGAATCAACAGTTACCATTCGTGGCAACCTTGGAGTTACCTGATTTACACCGGTTAACAAACGATCCAAATGCTTATGCCCCTTGGTGGCCAGCAATTCCGCATAAGCTTCCATCAGATATTCCTAAATTTAATGGAAATCCGGGTGAAGATCCGTCGAATCACGTGATGAAATTTCCTCTATGGTGTTCATCAAACACCCTGAATGATGATTCAATAAGGTTTCGCCTCTTTCAGAGGACATTAATGGGTCCAGCGGAAAAATGGTATATTGAATTGCTTAGAGCTTCGTTCGACAACTTCAGTACCTTAGCCACGACGTTTTTAACCCATTTTCAATTACCAATAAGGTATGAAACGGGAACAGAACTACTTACCAACTTCAAACAGACAACAACCACCCACATACCTGATCATATACATGAGTGGCGACGTCGTCGCAGGATGGTAAAAACGTACGTTTCCGATCAGCTATTAGCTGAATGGTTTATCAAGTCGTTATTACCTTCCATCACGGAAGATGTGGCAAAGGGGGGAGTCGTAATGGAAGAGCAAGTTATAGCTCGTGCACAATATCTGGACTTGATCTATACTCAGTCCGGCATGCTCTACGACAAAATACCTGACGCCCCTAGACCGGAATTCTCAATTCCTCCTCCTCCTAAATCGAACAATGACTCTCACGCCGGTGATGGCGTGATTGGCAAAATAGACACGAAATCGACAAAGGCTACATCTAAGAAGGCCCGTAAGATTTCAGATCAAAATGCAAAAGACGAACTTCTTGCTTCGGAAGTAAATGCCGTATCGACAGATAAGGGCAAAGAAACCAAACAACCAGGAAGCAAGAAGAAACAAGGCAAAGGGAAGAAGAAGAAACAGGATGAGTCATCTCCTGAAAAACCTTCTTCAAACCCTCCTGGAAATAGGAAACCCTCTACAGGATGTCACATATGTGATGAGGATCATTGGACGAAAGAATGTCCATACAAAGCTGAGCTTAAAAGATTCTTTAAGAGTTCGAAAACCTCAGCTGTGTTAACTGATCCGTTTCTGAATCCAGGAACAAATATGGTTGATAGTGGAAATGCTTCCCCGTCTCAAGTGCTAATGTTGTCGGTTTCAAAACAACAAAATGATGCTTTGATTTCGACAAGGAACAAAGATTACGGGAATCCGCAGCTGTCGAACGACAAAGACAAAGATCAACCAAGTAGTTCGAGAACAACTTCAAAAGAAGTTGTACCACCCGTCATTCTTGAATTAACAATAAAACCGCCGAAGGGAGTAGTACACAAGTCGACATTTAATCCCCGCGCTAGAGCAGCGCAACATTATAACATAGTGGAAGATTTGGCCCAATCGCCATCCGCTATGTCGACTCTTGAAGTACTACAAAATTGCCCATCCCAAAGGCAGGCTTTGTTATCAACCATTGGTGGGGCTGACCCAAAGGATTCCAATCTTGTATCCTTCGACCACAAAGGATACGATCCTCAGTTAGCAGCCCAACTAGCTTTCCTTATTCAAGTGAAAGCCCTCAACAAAACTGTTCATCGAACAATTATTGATGAGGGGGCATCTACATGTATTATGTCGATGAGTTGCTGAAAAACTTTAGGATCTCCAACCTTGTCGCGATCTTCGACGACGTTAAAATCATTCGACGGAAGGACATATACCCCATATGGTATCCTAAATAGCTTGAAAGTTGAACTAGGGGGAAAAATAGTAGAAATAGATGTTGAAGTCATCGATGGGAATCTTGATTACAACATCCTACTAGGAAGACCATGGATATATGCCATGGCAGCTGTTGTGTCGACCTATTTTAGAAAGATTGCATTTCCCTTTCAAGGAGGGATTACAATCGTCGATCAACAAAACTTCCTCCCCAATAGTTCTCAAGTTACAGGAAGCATTCCCATGATCCATGGAAGCCCCCATTCGCTTCAGAATATCAGAGTAGGCCTACTAAAAGATCCTATACTAATGGGAACTTTCGCTCTTCCACCTCCAATCAATTTGGCGGAAGTAGTGTCGATAGGAACCTGCAATATGATATCTTCCACAAAGATCTCAGAAAACGATATCAACATGAATCATGCAATGGTTTTTCCCCCAAGCCCAATAGAAGTATTATAGCAATCAATGTTTCTAGCATGGGAGGCAAACCCAAATCAACGCTCATCAAGAGTTTGGATAGATAGGTCCGGAGAATATGGTACCCCTTCAGATCCTTGGTCGCAAGTGCATGGAACCTACGAAGGAATCGTACAATCAATGTTGATTGAAGGGGCACCATGGAATGAATGCCACCATCGTTCCCTTCTTCCGGATTATGAAGAAGATACTCAATATGACCTTTATCATCCTTCAGTTTTTGAATTCCTATCAAATACTATAAATACGGTGGATTCCGAGCGAAACTTATCCAACATTGAAGAGACTATAGCCATAAATATCTCGACTAAAATAGATGTTGTAGAGAATATTTATGTTGGCAAATGTTGTTCTCCTTCAGAACTGGAAATATATAACGCTCTTTTTCGCGAATTCGGAGACGTCTTTGCTTGGTCATACAGTGAAATTCCAGGCATCGACTCGAGTATCATTGAACACGAAATTAAGATGTATCCAGATGTCAAACCGGTAAGACAACGGCTCAGGCAGGTGCACCCCAAGAAAGCCACTGCCATTAAGGCAGAAGTCGAAAAACTTCTCCATGCTGGTTTCATCTACCCGGTTCCTCTAACTGATTGGGTATCGAATATTGTCCCTATTATGAAGAAACAAGGGACAATTAGAGTGTGTGTCGATTATAGGGATGTAAATCAAGCTTGTCCGAAAGACAACTACCCTACACCCTTCATCGACCAGATAATTGATGAATGCGCCGGATGCAAAATCTTTTCATTCATGGATGGATTTTCCGGGTATAATCAAACAAATATCCGCCCACAAGACCAGTCAAAGACTGCATTCATTTGTCCGTGGGGCACATTCACATATCGAAAATTACCCTTTGGTTTAAAGAACGCAGGGGTGACGTTTTAGAGGGCAATGAATTATGCCTTCCACGACATCAGGAACATCGTTCAACCATACCTCGACGACCTTCTGGCTCATTCGCGAAAGCGGACTGATCATCCGCAGCATTTAAGAGCAATATTTCTACGTTGCCGACACTACAAGATACGACTCAATCCACACAAATGTGTATTTTGCGTCAGTTCTGGTCGTTTACTTGGCTTTTTAGTCTCCAAGGATGGGATTCGTCTCGACCCGTGCAAGGTCCAGGCAATCATAAATTTGCCTCCACCTTCAAATTTGCTTCAGATTCAGAAACTCCAAGGGAAAGCAAACTTTCTGAGGAGGTTCATTCCAAATTACATCGAACTTGCTAAAGGTTATACACGTCTTTTGAAAAAGGAGGTACCCTTTGTCTGGGATCAGGTTGCGCAAGCTTCCTTTGATGCTTTAAAAGATTCCTTAATGAAAGAATCATTAATGTATGCCCCCGATTATCAAAGAGATTTTAACCTGTATCTGGCTGCAGTGGATACAACCATCGCGATGGTTTTAGTTCAAGAAGTCGATGGAATTGAACACCCTATATATTATTTAAGTAAAAACTTAAATGATACAGAAAGAAAATACTCTTATGTTGAAAAACTAGCGCTTGCAGCTGTTCAAGCGATACAAAGATTTCGACACTATGTCCTCTTCTGGAAAACTACCATTCTGTCAGATTGCAACCCCATGACTTATATATTGTCGCGACAGTTGCTGGGGGGCAAATATTTGAAATGGATACCAATCCTTCAAGAGTTTGATCTGGAATTTGTAAAATCCAAATCAAAGAAAGCCCTAGTTTTTTCAGAATTATTATGCAATCTCCCATTGTCGTCCAACGATGAAACATTCGAAGAATCAATCGTGGATGAGAATTTGTTTCTGATATCTACAAGCAATGAGTGGTATGGAGATATAATAATTTATCTCCAAACACAAAAGTTTAGGCCTAACACCTCTCATTCTGAACAAAAACGTATTCGATACCAAGAAAAAGACTACATGATCGTCGGTGATACACTTTACCGTCACGGTATCGATACAGTTCTGAGAAGGTGCCTCACCCATGAGGAGGCCGAAAAAGCCCTGAATGAGTGTCATTCGGGAGCTTGTGGGGGGCATCAATCTGGATATGCTACAACACAAAAAATCTTACGAGCAGGATACTTCTGGCCAACAATATTCAAAGATTGCATAACCGCAGTCAGAAGTTGCCATGCTTGTCAAATTTTTGATAGCAAAACCAGAAGACCACCCGCACCTCTACAGCCAATAGTTTCTGTTGGGTCGTTCGCCAAATGGGGCATCGATTTCATGACATGTAACCCCACCTCGACCAAGGGGCATGGGTATATCATAGTCTCAGTCGACTATTTTACCAAATGGGCCGAGGCGATGCCTACATTAGATAATACTGGTGAAACAACTGCCCTTTTATTTTTCAATCATGTAGTCACCAGATTCGGCGTACCACAGGCTATAGTCACAGATCATGGATCGCATTTTTGCAATCACATGATGCTCGAATTAGCTGCCAAACTAGGATTGTCTCACGACAGCTCTACTCCGTATTATTCGCAAGCCAACGAACAAGTTGAAGCGATCAACAAGGTCCTGAAGCGCATGTTGCAAAGGATGATCAGAGTTCACAAGAGAAGGTGGCATCTAATCCTGTACTCAGCCTTGTGGGCTTACCGAACATCGGTAAGGAATGCAACCGGGTTCACACCCTTCCAACTGGTATATGGCCTGGAAGCAGTCTTACCAGTCCAGTGCGAAATCTCGTCTCTTAAACTCACAATCGATCTCCTCCCTGGAACTTCAGAAGAAGAGGCCCGTTTCTTGGAATTAATCCAATTGGATGAAACCCGTCATGATGCCGCTTCGGCTAACGAAGCCCATAAGAAACGAGTCAAGGCGCAGTTCGACAAAAATGTCAAACCCCGTGTCTTCTCAGAAGGTGACTTGGTCTTGCTTTACAACCAAGAATCTGATAAATTGGGAGCAGGCAAATTTAAGTCTTTATGGATGGGCCCCTATATTGTTAAACGGGTGTTAGCAAAAGGAGCCTACGAGTTAATGGATTATGACGGAATTCCACTGGTGCAACCTCGTAATGGGTTGTACCTCAAGCGTTACTACGCTTAAATAGTAACCAATATGCTTTTGTTGTATTTTGTTTTCGCTAAACTGTTCGTTTTGGTCGAGTAATCCACCTTTTTACATTTATTGCAGATGTCAAACCTTTTGGAGACATGTGTTGGATATGCTGACGGAGCGAGTCGTAGTTCACGGAACCTGTCCTCCACAGCCTGGGCCATTTTTTATCCAAGCGTCGAGTTAGTAAGTTTCAGAGGGGTATGTATTGGTCAGTCAACGAATAACATCGCTGAGTATAGCGCGTTGATATAACTTCTCTCTAATGCCATCACCCATGGTATACGCCGACTAATCGTCAGGCTAGACTCACAACTCGTAATACTACAACTCAATGGTATATATTCCGTCTGAAACCTAGCTATTTATTGCATGTTCCTAAGGGTTAACATTTTGGAAAGAAAATTTGATTTTATTCAATACCAACATATTTCCAGAAACTTAAACACATTAACCGACTCATTAGCAAACTATGTGTTAGATAGACATTTGCAAAATTTATAAAAAGAAACATGTGGATCATATAACTGAACCAGAATAAAACCCCGAAAATCAAAATATATATATAATTGTTTATGGTTTACATATAATTTTCGGTAACCAAGACAAAATCAGTCACATGACCCAAAAACTCAAAATGCTAGTGGGCACCCTAGTCTAATGATGCTCATGATAGCAAGTCACAGCCTGTGCGATCATGCGTAAGAGACAAGTCCATCGTCTAGGCACACTAGTAGTATGCCGCTGTAACTGCAAAGGTAGCTCGTCGATCCTCACATCTGGAATACCGAGAGTAAGGCTCTCAACCTGCTCCTGCACAGCTGTGAGAGTCTCGGCCACATCAAGGTCATGAAGAATAACCCTCCCGGCAGCCTCTCCTGCTGGGGCAGCGGCTGGCACTCTCAGGCGAACTACTAGACGAACAGGACCAACATCTGCATGAACACAAGAGTTTGATTAAAGTCTTGATAGAATAAAGCACAAGGACATTATAAATAAAAACACTACACAATGATATGGTCAAAGATTTTACCAATAGCGCCCCACTGCTTGCCATCCGGCAGTACTAAATCCGGATCACCCTGGAAGTCCATGCCAGCATATGGATACTCGGCATAAGCCATCTCCTGACGATAAAACCACCTGAAGAAGGTATCAAAAAACGAAATCTGAGACTGACCAGCATGCCTAGACATATGGTCAACCCATCTCTGCATACGTGGTTCAGTAGGAGAAGGTAATTCGAGTGCAATGTACTGTGGCTGCATCAGTGGTATCTTCTCCAAGGCAAAGGCGGTCAAAATAGAACTGAACCCAAAGTTCTTCAACCTCCCGTCCTTTATCTTGGTCAACTGACTTTTCATCACAAGAAGTATTGCATCACACCAGTTGAATATTTTCGGTTGGAGGCATTCCAAGGCATGCTGCATATAGTATCTTTTGGCTACATGAAGAGACGCACTACTGGCCATCCTACCAAAAGTAAACAGGATAGACCTAAGGGACCTGTCAATGACATCTCGGATAATGATCTTGCCATCTTTACTCAGCTGAGATCCTTCCCTGCAATACTGGCAGACATAATCTCTCACAGAGTCACTCCCTCGGGCCAAACCTGACAAAGAAATGGGGGCACCCCGCCTCGACAAGCCAGTCAAGAAGTAAATGTCTACTGCAGTCAAGGAGATAGATTTGCCCATAATCTGGAAAACTTGATTGATAGGATCCCAAGCATCAAGCAAATACTACAGTAGGTTGATCTGCTATCTCATGCTAGAGATGCGGAAGAACTTCAGCAAGCCACAGTTCCGCAGCGCATTCACTGTAACTGGATCATGTAGGGCAATCATGTCCTCTTATTCATGTTCTCGTTCTCACCATGTAAGGGTCATTTTGCTCCGAGATCTCTGAGAAACAAGCAAGAGAGGAGTAAGATCCTGATTTTGATGAGAAAAAGGCAAAAATTTTCATCAAAAACTGTGCAACAAATTCATTTTCTACGCCCAACACACCTGCAGCAGTGTTCCACCTGCGTTGAATGTCAAACTGCCTTCATACCAGTCAACATTCAACGCAAGTTTCGATGTGCTCAGGGTGCGTTGATGGCAGAACGAACCCATCAAACCCCAGGGGCTCAGAAAAGCAGGGAATGAAGCACAGAATGCAGAAAGGAAACCATGAAATGAAAGAGCTTAGGTTTAGCTCCTACCTGGTCCAGACGGCGCCGAGAATCATCCACAGAATCTCCCGAAATCAGCTGATGAAAATCAAGGGGGAAGAGGCACCTCCAAAGCTCCAACAAACCAAGTTCAAATGAAATGGTAAAATGAGAGGTAATAACACTTTTTAATTGCTTTTTACGTAGTTCAAAGTAAAATATTAGCATTTTAATCTCATTTCCAAGAAAATGTTGTTCATTTCTAACTAGTTTGATGAAGCAATTAAAAGTACAGTACTATCTTTGAAAGGACGAAGCTATTTATGGTAAAAAATCAAAACTAGACCATGTTATCGAGCAGTTTTAGCACATAGTTCATGCTCGTTAAAAGATAAACATAAAACCGAGAAAGTGTTTCAATCCACGTTTAAGCTCATTAAAAAATGAACTATCCTCCGGTAAATAACCACCGTGAATGTAACATTATCAGCCATTAAAGCCTTGGTCGTGTTTGCACCGTCACCTCCACTTTTCCATTGGCCGATCATTCACCTCCATTTGATTGTTTACCCATTTTGAGGAACAGGTGTGAAGAGTGATTTCACTAGCCATCCTTGTGACACTGCAGTGCTTGGAAAATTCCAACCCTTACCTGGAATCATCTGCTACCCATTCTATCACTCGTTCCTCAAAAGACGAGTCTTCTTTAAGCTCTTTTCATCTGACTCATAAAATATGAAAAGATTGCCAAGTTTTGGCCTTCCAGCTCGTTAAAGCGACCGGAAGTGCTATCCCTCCTCTAGATTTTAATCTTTTTGGACCTGAGGGATTATTGCACAAAAATATCGAGCGCTTGTTTTGTTCGGCTCGTTAAAACTATCAAAAATTCATCCCTTCTGTATTGTTTTATACTTTTTCGGACTTAAGGGATTAGATGACGAAAAAGGAATTCCAGAGTTAACTTTACGTACCTTTTCAGACTCTCTAAAAATGAAAAGGACCGAGTTATATTTGTCGTTAGACTCGTTAAAAACATTAATAGCGACAAACTTGTCTTTAGACGAGAACGAGTTTCACTATCGCTAAGCTCGTTAAAACATAGCGATGGGTTTGCCCGAAGGGAAAATTATAGAACAAGCATATGTTATCCTCCTCAAGCTTGACAAAAATAAAGAGGTACTGGTCAGCAATGACCGGGGAAAAATTGGGAAGAAACTCAAAGAATATTTGTTGGTAGCAAGTCGCTTTTGAACATGACACTTCCACTCCGTGCCTGAGTCGGGTTGGGTTGTTTCATTCACCGGACACATCACCATGGTCTCATCATACCATCCACATTTGGGGTAAATGCTACCAATCCATCATATAAGTGTCGCCGACATGTTCAAGAGAAGTCATCCAGAGAAGTCACCCGTGTCCCATCCACTACCATACATTATACTTCATTCTTTCATGACCGCCATCCTGGACCATATATGATCAGATCGTTTTCACCTCCATCAAAATCATTTGCTCTGCTCCGTGTCATTGATGTGGGATTCATCAAGGCCCTCCTTTGACGGATCGCTTCTTGTCGACATCAGCTCATTATCCAAGAAGTTAATCTAGGAACACCCCATTCAGTACTTTGAAGCTTGCATGCCTCAATGGCAAGTTTCTCACTTCCGGTGACAGGTATACATCAATGACCTTCGACCGAAAGATTTTGCATGGTATTCGACGCCAAGTCCTTTATTCACACCACGTGAATTGTACTGTAGTACCTTGAGGGTCATCATCCTTATCGGTGATTCCTCTCACGCTTGTTAACAATTTACATCATTGACTGGTAATCAAGTGATGTCTTTCCATGTTCGACTTCAAAACATTTCTCACATGGATCGACTTGTACTTCGAGTGAATATCGGACGAGATTGAAGACCCCGGATCTAGTTTCATCCATCCGGGCTGCGATATATATTCAGGAAAAATAAAGACATTGACATGTACAGCATTGCAGCACAGATAATCATCCTACCAAAAGGATGATGACTTCATCAAAATCATCAGTCTACCATCAGATGATTGTTTGTCTTGTGTACATAAAAATGAATTTATAAAGCTGAGCATGGGAATGCCCGCCTCAGCTAGATCATGAAAACAGTATGAAAATAATGTATTGTATTGTATCTTATTACAGGTCTCCTCCCAGCATTGAAAGAACTTCGGATCCTCCTAATAAAGCATTTCACCCGATAAACGACCTCATACTTTAGGGGGCAACTGTTATAGACATTTTTGTGCCTTACAGCTCTAAGCATAAAATGTCCATAATCCAAGGGATCGAAAGTACCTAAAAGTGTTGTTCCTACCCCTAGAGGAACAAGGCCAACCAATGACAGCTTCTCCCAGAAGTTCTCCACCAGAAACTGCTCAAAACTAGTCAAATCAGGATCAATTCAGATGCTCCACTAGCTGGCTGCGTTGCAAAGCACCCAAATACACTAGCTAGGTGCGTTGCAACGCACTTGAATGCACTACTCAGGTGCGTTGAGCGGGAAATGACAAGTGGCAGAGTCATTCAAAATGTCCATAATCCAAGGGATCCAAAGTACCTAAAAGTGTTGTTCCTACCCCTAGAGGAACAAGGCCAACCAATGACAGCTTCTCCCAGAAGTTCTCCACCAGAAACTGCTCAAAACTAGTCAAATCAGGATCAATTCAGATGCTCCACTAGCTGGCTGCGTTGCAAAGCACCCAAATACACTAGCTAGGTGCGTTGCAACGCACTTGAATGCACTACTCAGGTGCGTTGAGCGGGAAATGACAAGTGGCAGAGTCATTCAATGAGGTGGAGAGACAATGGAAGCTTCCAGAATCTTCTCCAATGACACTTGCCTCACTGAATTCGACCAGTGATGAGTAAGAGGCTCCCAGTCTCCAAGTGGAAGCAAGAACTGACATAGAGAAGCCACAAGTCAAAACATAAGCTGACTCATCCTCTCTGCTTACATCTATATATGGATCCCTCATCCCAGAGATCCAGGGGGCTGGAATTTTGTACTTTGCAGAGAATTGTTGTTGGTTTTGAGATTGAGATTAGTCCATTGGGTGATTTATGCTTTGTTGGAGGTGAGGAAGGGATTCCTTTGCTGGGATGTAGATGCTAGATTGGGACTCACTTGGTTGTATCTCCTCCTGGATCTTCTTATTATATCAATAAAACTATTTGAGTTTCTCCTACATGCTTGTGTATCAATGATGTTTTGTTATATTTGCATGTTTAGGTTAAATCTGATCCTAAGCTATTTATGAATGTAAATCTATGTCTTTGTGTAGTTTCTCTCTTCTGTGATCTTGCAGGAACTTGGTGAAGCTGGGCCAGTAAGAGAGCAGGTAGCTCTGTCGAAGAGGAGAGCAATTGGATCAACAAACTAGCGCAAGACATAGTTTAGTTTATCATTCCTCTTAGTTTACATTTCATAAAGAAGAATAGGAAAATAGTTTTCTTTGTTTGTTGCTAAGGCACTGTCACACCTTAGAGTAGGATAGGGGCGTTCTAAGTAGATACTTTTTCCAACAATATTTCATAAATAATTATAATCCCAAATGCTCTTATAGTTCGGGAGTGGCTATAGCAATTGAATCACTGAAGACTTAAGAATAGCGTGGAGAGTGTAGAATCTGATGTATATATTTTATTCACACGGCAAAATATTAAATTGGTATTTATTTAATTTCACTTTTTAATGAGTAATTTAGACACAGGTCAAGTTGCACAATCTGTTAAGTTTATTTCTGCGGTCGTTGTTCAAAAGATTGGTTGAAGAAAAGAACAGAGAAAGATTAGAGATTAGAGTAACTACATTTTCTAATTGGACATAGTTAATATATATTTCATAAATAACTTTTTAGTATTAGAAAACTATATTAATAAATTATTGTACTTTAAAATATTTTTAGTGTTATAAAACTAGATTAATAATTATTGTATTTTTTTAAAAACAATTAAATTAAAACCCACTTCCAAATTATTATAAAAGATTTGTATATAACAAGAAAATAAAAGTGGACACTCCCAAATTTACATTAAATTTAAAATTATACTCTTAAATTTACATAAAACTTATAATTATATACAAGAAAAACAAATAGTTATCAAATTTCCACTGAACAGATCAGTGGAAATGTGAAATTCTAAACCCAAATTTCCACTTAACAGACAAGTGGAAATTTGAAATTCCAGGCCTAGATGGGACTTGCTGAAAATTCTAAGCCATTATTCTAATAAATTAACGTTTATACCGCGCACAGCAACACTGGCCTAGCTTCAGAGCGTTACAAACTCCATTATTGGCCTGGCATGAAAGAGTTACAAACTCTATAAAACAAACAGACAGACAAACGGCAAACGCTGCATTTTCTGAGATTATGTAATAGATAGGTTATCTCGTGTTTAAACTTTAGAATGAGTAAAATCCTGGTAGAGAAATCATCGTGGTAAATGAGTAAAATCCTGGTAGAGAAATTTGCGTGAAATTATTAACGTGAAGAACCAAAATTAAATTAAATATTCTCCAACCGCATAAAAAGAAATCGTCATAGCGTGTTTTGTTAATTTGTATTTGTTAAATAAAATATAGTTGTCATATTAAAAAATTTAACTTAATAATTACATATTATATTTACTGGGCACCCTTCCTTAAGCAAGGATCAATCCTGAAAGATCGCAAAGAATTTAAAAACAATAATAAAAAAGAACTTCATCATTTATAATTTAATATATAAAATTTTGTTACATCTAAAATCCTAATTTATTACTTTTTAACTGAAACTAAAAAACTATAGGCTGGAAATATTGTGTCAAAAACGAGAACAAAAGACAACGAAACCTCTTTCAAGAAAAACGAATGAAAAAAAACGCAGACACGAAAATTTAGTTTAAAGAGAAATGAAACTTTCTAAAAATATTCTAATATAGGAATTACGTATAAATGCCAACAACAGCAAATTTATAAGAAACAAATGCCAACTACAATAAATATAGGAAACAAAGTTACCACACACACTATGGTTTACATCAATAGAGAAATGGCAATGCCTTGCAATGGCCAAAAAACATCTTACAATGGATTCATCGTCTCATCGTCACTTTAAATAGGCTTCATTAACATTTTACAATGGATTCATCGTCATTTTAAATAGGCTTCATAACATGAAAATACTATAGAAAAACCATGGATATCTAAAACCTAGAGTTTATAAACAACTAACAATAAAATAACTCAGTTACCTAGCTTTGTCAAACATAATACATGACTCAGTGACCTAGCCTTGTCAAACCTAATATGGTAAAGGAACCTCGAAAGTTTTAGAGAAATTATAAGAACATTTTTGGGTAAAAATCACATAAAAGATTTTCTCATCAAGGCATTTTGGACGAGCTAATGCGGTTCAACCTCTCGACAAGATGAGCAACCAGATCCACGCATTGAGATAAATAGATGTGGTTCAACCTCTGGACAAGATGAGTAACCAGATCCAAGCATTGAGATAAATAGATGTAGAGAGCTGCTAATTAGACGTTAGTGGGTAAGCTAGTTTAACTAAAGACAGAAATTAAAAAATGTTATCACCAAAAAAGTAAGAAAATCTAATTAAAGAATTTAAAAATAATTTTCATAAAATAATATTATAATATGTTCATAAAATAATTAATTAAAGATTTTTATAATCCCGTATGAACATTATTATATAATATTCTAAAAAGAATGGATGGTTTAGTCCTATTCATATAAATATTAAATAATTTTAGAGAGTCATAAACTATATAATAGGTGGATTAACAAATGATAATATTATAAAAATATAAAAGTAATATAATAATATTGGTTAAGGTAATTAAATTAGAAATGGTTTCAACCAAAAAAAGTAAGGGAAACTAATTAAATAATATAAATTTATTTTGATAAAATAATATTATAAACAACAAATTCTAACAAATAGATTTAATAAAGTAATTAATTTTTGTTAAATTTTTTATAACCCTTTATAACCTTATTAATGAATATAATATTCTAAAAATATTAATATTAAGATTAAATCTTACTCATATCCCCAAATTTAAAAATTATTTCAAAGAGTCCTAAACCAATCAATATGTAGATTAATCAATAATAATATCATAAAATATAAAAGATATTAAAAAGAAATAATACTGAATATTAATAATAATATTCAATACTTAAAAAAATATATAGGAAGAAAGTAGGAATGCAACATCTGCTCATACTCTAGCGATCAAATTAATAGACTCCGGAGGTAGTTTTCCCAACGATAAGTCGTCGAAGAGACTCGATTCCTATCTCATTCAGTCACAATTCCAGGTAATTATTTTCGTTGCGTATGATATTTTGGAGCATATTGATGGCATTTTCAATCACAAAAACGCACGGTTTAAAACGGGATGCTTTCTATTAAATTTTGATTTTGATTTTAATGAGCTTTATTATGGTGTTTTCTATCACAGCAACGAAACCTTAACATCCCCATGCTTTTGATTTTGATCTAATTAATTTAATTATAGCATTTTCAATAACAAAAACGAAATCTTGCATTTGATTAAAGTATGGTTTTGATCTTAATGAGCTTAGTTATACCATTTTCAATCACAGAAATAGAATCTCAAAACCCCACTTTTGATTAAATTTTGATTTTGATCTTATTGAGCTTAATTATGGCGTTTTTAATCACAGGAAAAAAATCTTTTTCTATTAAATTGCGATTTTCATTCCAATGAGCTTAATTATGGCATTTCCAACCACAGAAATGGAATCAAACACTTGTTGTTGTTTCCGTTTTGATTTTGATCTTAATGAGCTTCATTATGGCGTTTCCAATCACAGGAATGGAACTTTAAGAATCC
Organism: Pinus tabuliformis; assembly: GCA_031772625.1. Taxonomy (NCBI): domain Eukaryota; kingdom Viridiplantae; phylum Streptophyta; class Pinopsida; order Pinales; family Pinaceae; genus Pinus; species Pinus tabuliformis. The sequence goes on along the minus strand of CM062809.1, from coordinate 569,848,429 downwards.
CATGTCTTTTATTAAACTCTAATTTTTTATCTTAATGAGTTTAGTTATGGCGATTACAGGCATAGAAACTAAATTTCAAGAATCTGAATTTTAATCTTGATCTTAATGAGTTTAATTACGGTGTTTTTGATCACAGAAACCAAATCTCAAAAACACCCGAGGTTGATTTTTATCTTAGTGAGCTTCATTATGGCATTGTCAGTCATAAAAACGGAACATCAAGAACCTCATGTCTTTGATGAAATATTTGTTTTGATCTTAATGAGCTTATTTATGGTGTTTTAAATCAGAGAAACGAAATCTAAGAACCTGATGCTTTTGATTTCAATGCGGACACACGACATGCACATCTACTCCCTTCTGCATCAACATCATAGAAAGAAAATCTTAAAACGCGATTATTTTTTATTATAACAACCATATATTTTTATTTGTATTAAATTTGATATTTGATGCTGGGAGAATAGGCTCCTTTGAAACAGTTGTAACGTAAAGTTTATTTCAATTACCTTTGAGGCTTCATTCTTAATGAGTTCCGTTATGTTGCTTTCAATCACATAAGAGGCTCTTTTGAAACAATTGCAATGTAAGTTTTATCTCAATTACCTTTGAGGCTTCATTCTTAATGAGTTTCGTTATGTCACTTTCAATCAAAGAAGAGATTTAAAAGACTCGACATTTTGTTTAAAATTATTTTGGAATAGGCTCTTTCGAAATAAATTGGTCTTTTTGCAACAAAGAAAACTTACAATAAGGATATGACTTGTGCGTCCAATTTTCTTGACTTTGAATGGTTCTTCATGCCTTTCTTAACTTTCAAGACATCTTTGTTTCTTTCAATTTTTCCTCTATTGCTTCGAATACTATATTTTGGAAGAGGTTGTGCATCAAACAATGTTATTATCACCTCACATTTATAATATGCCATATTCAGTAAGTTACTAATGGCATCAGAATTTGGATGTTAAGGTTGGTAAGTTGTGATTGTGGCAATATTTTAGGATTCTGTGTGAAAATTTCTTGAGCTCATACGAGCATAAGAGCACTTGATTCACTCACTCATTGATCTCAAGTTAACTCCACCATTATCTCTGCCTTATTTAAACTTATATGAAGACATTGACATTATGAAAATTCTTGCAGACAACAATCTCTTGATATTGCATGCTATCTTTCCCTTTGCCTTTGACAATGTAGTATATTCTGTTAGTTGATTTCTTGCTTATAATTATTATATTATGTTAAAGACCATTACTGTATTGTGCATTGGTTGTGCATCAAACAATGTTATTATCACCTCACATTTATGATATACCATATTCAGTAAGTTACTAATGGCATCAGAATTTGGATGTTAAGGTTGGTAAGTTGTGATTGTGGCAATATTTTAGGATTCTGTGTGAAAATTTCTGGAGCTCATGGCGTGATTCTGGAGGCACTTTAAAAACAATTATTGCAAGTGATTCCAATGCTTATTTTCCTTGAAAATTCAGGACTATTCGGGGGCCATGTTGGAGTTTCAGATTTCAATTAACAAGTTATTGAAAAACTGGAAATACTAATCTATAAGAATACTTGGTACAACCCACTGTTATCTGTCTAATTATGTAGTCTGAAACAACATCATTCATAAACAAAGGGATTTGAGCATCATATAAAAATGTCAGTTATTTATTTATAGAATAATCAGAAATGATGAATGTGGGCTTTGTTTCTGGGTGATTCAACCTTAGGGACATTTCTGGACAAGGAAAATGGAAATGATAGAAAATCCTCTGCCATCAAACTGGAAATTGATTCTTTGATTGTTGATATCCTACCTGCAAAATCTGTTGTAAAAATACAAGGAACTGAAGCCATCTCTATTATCAACATTTTGCTGCTTTGTTTTGAATCCATGACTATATACCATTCAAACGAGTGATAGAACTTGTCGTTTAGTAGCAAGGATAAGTAACAAGAGTGATTTAGTTAAAGCTTTGTTCAATTTCTCAGTCAGTCAAATGTTGATGCACTCATTGGATGAATGCAGGCTTTGTTTCTGGGCGGTTCAACTTTCAGGGACATTTCTGGACATTTCTGGACTACTTCATCTCCGGTAGCAGCCTTAATCTCCTTTCTAAGTTTTTGTTTAATTTCTATTTCCTCCATGGACCATGATAGAAAATCCTCTGCCATCAAATTGCAAATTGATTCTTTGACTATTGATATCGTGCCTGCAAATTTGAATCTATTGTAGATATTCCTAAAAATATATCGACCTCCCTTTAAACACGGTCAACTATGCCACCTATTATGCAAAGGTCCTTTTATCGATTCCTAGCAGTTTCAAATCTTGATATTGGTTTGTTAGAACTGGAAAAAATACATTGAATATATAACCTGATTTCAATAGGTAAAAGAACACCACAACAGGACTTTCAAAATTCATACATTTCAATATATCGTGGACATACTTTTCCATTATAACCAAAAGAAAGAATATACAAATGATGAATTTTGTTCTGATCTGATTTGTTTTTTGCACAACAATAAAAATGAGTAGAAAAAAAAGTCTGACAGTAGTTAACACTATCTTACAAATTTTAGTCAGCTAGTGGTGATCAACCATTAAAACCAACAAAAAGAACAAGAAAACTCTGACAAAATTCTCATTATCTGCCTCCAAAATGCACACATGTCTTGACCTGCTAAGACCTAGTCTTGAATACTCATATCGGATTGATAGCCTTTGAGATTTTAATACCTTGGATACTTTGGATTTTATTTGTATGGAAGTGTTTGTTTGGATTTATTTAGAATGGAGTTGTGCTAAATGCAACTGTCATTTCGTGCTAAATTTCTTGATGTCTTCCTTATTCTCAGGCATTAATACTCAAAATATACAATGAAACTATTAGAGATCTTTTGGTTACCACTAAATTTGGTAGTGTAGATGGACCTGGTTCTAACCTTGCAACCTAACATTTGATCCCTTCTGAGAGGCCTTGCCCTCTTTTCCAATTTGGGTAAGGAATAACAATCTCCCTCGTTATTCTTAGAATAAGGATTCCATCCATGCAATTAGTGGGTGCCTAGGAATATCTGTCTTAATCCTCGAAGTACATTTCCAACTACCTTTCCAACTTTGCAAGAATTTATGTGAAAGTGGTTTTTGGGCTTTGGTCTCCTAAAGGAAATCAGGGAATCGTTTTAGATGTTGATGGAATAATCTAGACCCAAAATCCAAATTATGGAGGATTGATCTCAAGTTAACTCCACCATTATCTCTACCTGATTTAAACTTATATGAAGACATTGACACTATGAACACTGACTTAGCCTTTGGAATTAAATTGGCTATCTTTTGGAATTAAATTGGCTAGGGAATCATGTGGCTTGGTGAAGGAAATGCTTGCGGACAACAATCTTGATATTGCATGTGATCTTTCCCTTTACCTTTGACAATGTACTATATTCTGTTAGTTGGTTTCTTGCTTATAAATATTATATTATGTTAAAAACCATTACTGTATTGTGCATTGGTTGTGCATCAAACAATGTTATTATCACCTCACATTTATGATATAGAATATTCAGTAAGTTACTAATGGCATCAGAAATTGGATGTTAAGGTTGGTAAGTTGTGATTGTGGCAATATTTTAGGATTCTGTGTGAAAATTTTTGGAGCCCCATTCAATGCCACCTCCAGATAATCTGCTCCAACCCATACTTTAACAACACCAAAAGGTTTCCTCTATTTACTTAGCTCATTCTATTTCATAGCATACCTTTTGATATCTTTCAACAACAACCAAATTTAATCATTATTAATAATTATGCAAATATTAGAATGTCCTTATATTATGTATACATCTCATTCTAATATTTTATTTCTTTAGCAACAGGACATATGGACTCAGAAAAAGCACACCTATGCAACTACGAGAAGAATAGAAAGCAAGAAATATGCGTCTCCAACTACGCATAAATCTCCAATGGTGTTTAGTATGCCATCATTCACCATGCATCTTCCACTAACAATATATAAATCCCCATGGCAAAGGTAACTTCATTTCCATTCATTCCAAATTCATTTTAACACAACTCACCTACAAAGTATTACTAATAAATTTCCACAACTGATTTACATATTACAACTTCTAACAAAATATACATTTCGCAGGTTCATCACTGCTTCTTCAGGTCTTCGATGCCTCCAACAACTTTTGATACAACTTCAAATATGGAATGACAAGAACAATGGTGTTTAGAATATTATATTCACTATTTGTATTTTCCATTTGAAACTTGAAAAAGGATGTTTCAAGATCAAATGCCATTTTGATAGTTTTTCTTCACAACCGATTCATTATCAATGGGTTTTAACATATTTTGTTAACAAAATCAATTTATTTCAATGAATATAATACATGTTTTCAATATGTCTTCATATTAATTAAATTTCCCGTTTGAATAATGATTTCTTAAATAACCCTATCCAAATCAATATGGATACCCAATTCTTGTTCGCGTTTCGCGTTTCGCGTGAATTCATTCCTTTACCTTCACCTTCAACTACGCAATTTTAATCCAGATGCGATGGTGTCTAAACAAGTTCAATGGATATTTAAGACTACTTGCATTCCATTTTGTAGCCACTTTAACCCCCAAATACGCCTTTCGACATGGCTTCCTCAAATTGAAACTCAAATACATCGACCCTTGCTTTCAAAAAAGCCCATTCACATTTCAATATTTTTCCACAAACTATGCCTTACGGCGTTTCCTTTGCAACATTAGGTGCAAATGCTAGTATAAATTTATTTTGAAAAATAATATTATAAACAACAAATTCTAACAAGTAGATTTAATAAAGTAATTAATTTTTGTTAAATTTTTTATAACCCTTTATAACCTTATTAATGAATATAATATTCTAAAAATATTAATATTAAGATTAAATCTTACTCATATCCCCAAATTTAAAAATTATTTCAAAGAGTCCTAAACCAATCAATATGTGGATTAATCAATAATAATATCATAAAAATATAAAAGATATTAAAAAGAAATAATACTGAATATTAGTAATAATATTCAATAGTTAAAAAAATATATAGGAAGAAAGTAGGAATCCAACATCTGCTCATACTCTAGCAATCAAATTAATAGACTTCTTTTCAATTTCTAAAGCCTCCCTAAATTTAGGATGATGAAAATGGTCAATCAAAGTAGGTTGAGGTGGGAGTATCACCAACCTAGATCCATTGTAACACTAAACAAGCAACAATAAAATGACTGAATCACCTAGCCTAGTGAAAACCAACAATAAAGTGACTCAATCACCTATGCTACTCAAACCTAATATGTAACAAGAGGAACCTAACCTAAATCTTTAGAGAAAGTAGGATGAGGTGGGAGTATCACCAACCTAGATCCATCTTAACTCATATACCATGCGAGAAGGATCAAATCTTTTTGCATCCCAAGAGATTTGATCCCTCACATGATAGATCTCGAGTTAAGATGGATCTAGGCTGGTTTAGCTGCCCCACTTTAAGTAGGCTATGTTCTATATGAATACCATGGGTTCTCATATAGGTTACCATGGGTAATTTGACCAAGTCAAGTTTAACTTAACTAACTGACAAAGAATAAATAAAAAACATAATAACATAGAATTTTTATTTTAATATAGGGTTATTTTTATTTTTATTTCAAATATAATCTAACTACTAAAAAATGATTAAAAAACAATAACCTAGAATTTTTAATTTAACATAAGGCTATTTTTCTTTTTGGCCAAGTCAAAATGTTTACAGGACGAGACATTACAACATATCTTGCATATTTGGCTGTAGAGCCCCTCTCAACCCAAAGATAATTGGACCCTACTTCTACACTTAACTCTCTAGAGCCCCTCTCAACCCAAAAATAAGTGGACCCTAATTATCAACTTAAGCCAAAGTTAAATTTTCCCGCTTAGTTGTGTATTCTTCATTGTTGCAAGAGGTACTCTCTAGCCCAATATGGTAGAGATGTTGTCACGTTCAAAAAATTATAAAAATTATAAGAAATAATAATTATAACTATCAATAAAACATTTTAAATTAGTCAAATTACATGAAACTAAAACTAACCATAAAATAAAATAAAAAACGTAAAATGAATAACTATAATTAATAATTAAATCGTTGTAGATCAATCTTATAGATGGATCTACCGAGAGAGAATTTAAATGTCCGCTATGAATAATTATACTCAAATCTCTTTTCCGAAAAAGATCAACTATTTTGAGATGCAAACATCTTTTATAATGAAAAGAGATTTGATTAGTCTCGGCCTTGGGTAGATCTCAAGTAAATATAAATCTAGGCTTTTATTTGCTTTTATATAATACTTTTTATTAATATTTTAGTTTTGTATACCAATATTTAAAGTGAGCCTAATAATTTAGAACATACTTTTATATTTTAAATATTTTTGTTTTAAATAAAAAAGAATAGAATCTCTATTCCATTCTAAACTCTAAACTCTGGTTACATAAATAAAAAGTCTCATATGCTAATCTAGTATTTGCTTTACTATAATATTATTTAATTTCTTTTTATTCCATTAATAATTAAAATATAAGTAAAGTAATTGGAAACATAGTTTTATATTTCTTGAATCCTGTGTAAATTGCAATTATTCCATAAACTTCAACAAATATACGACCATTAAACATTAAACTGAAAAAATAATCTGACTAGTTTATAGCCCAATAGGTTATATTCTATTATCATGAGGTAGCCGAGAAATCCTCACTCCATTGATTTCATTAAATTAATCTTATATGTATTTAGCAAAAAATAATTGATGTAAAAGTAATAAGAAGGTATTATAAAGGTAAGAAGTCTTTACTTCTCATTGAAACTCAAAATTAGTAGTAATAATTAGAAGAAAATCAATTTATCTAGGTTATATGATATACTATTTATAGTTTACAACAAAATATACAAGGTATTTAGTATGATAACAATGAATGAATGACAAACATAGTGAGGTTATAGTTGGAATAATTGATGTAAAGGTAATAAGAAGGTATTATAAAGTTAAGAAGTCTTTACTTCTCATTGAAACTTAAAATGAGTAGTAATAATTAGAAGAAAATCAATTTATCTAGGTTATATGATATATTATTTATAGTTTACAATAAAATATACAAGGTATTTAGTATGATAACAATGAATGACCAACATAGTGAGGTTATAGTTGGAATTTTTTATATATAGGAATCAATGAATAGAATATTAATGTTGTAGTTGGAAGTTGTTCTCTAATTATTATAGAAGAAATAGAAGAAATATAAATCAGTATGATATTTTTCTAAAGTATTCCCTATGCTATGGTAACATTTTATACCTTAGTGATAGGATTTATGTTTACAATAATTGAGTGCCAGGTGTATTTCCATTTAATGTGTGTAATATTTTGTGCAATGTTATTATGAATATTTTTCACAAATCCATGTATATGACCCAATTGGTCAAATGCTTGTCACGGATAGAAATACCTATTCAATTATCAAATTTTCTAGAAGTTTGGGTGTAGCATTAGTGGATCAATGGAACACAAATGTGAAAATATCATATAAAACTTTTGACACCAACCTCATTATGTTAGGGAGACATTACAAGGAAAGATTTAGTAGAGGTTTTTGCAGAAAGCTTTATAAAAATAGTCCAAAAATCCTTTTGTAGCGAAAGTCACTAATAGAGGTGGGTGGGCAGATATTTTCTAGATGATGCATCTACAATCTACAAACCCACTAGTGTTTTTTACTATCCATACAAGTATTGGTGTCACATAGAACATGGTGCATCATGGAAAATTTATTTTTATAAAATAAAAAAACATTGTGTGATAAATAGCACAAAAAATTGGTGCTTGAATAATCGATAGCACCAGAAAAATGTTAATTTTAAAAATTATCGATGCTATAAACACCTGTAGCATCGGTTCCCTTCATGTAGTAAAACACCCCAGTGCATAAAAAGAAGGAGCATCGATGTAGTTTTTAAATTAAAAAACTAGTGGTATTTTCCAATTATGCACTGGTGCAGTAACTGTACTAAAATGTCCCAAGGGTGTCTTCTAAAGAGCTCCGCTATCCGGTTTTTAAGTTTAAAAAAAGTGGTGATATAATTAAACAAAGCATAGATGCAGTAAATGTAGTAGAATGTCGTATGGTGTCTTAACAGAATCACTACTACAGATTTTATTATTCAAAAAAACATGATGCTCTTGGATATATTCTGCGTCAGTGTGGTTATAGTTATGCATCAGAGGATAGTTAAATAAAAAAATCCTTTTGATTGTAAATTTTATTTTTACCATCTACAATGTTGGAGAGGTATGAAGTACCAGTGGCACTCTTACCTCATGAAAGTTACCTAATGTTAGTGCTTCTCTTTCTCACCATACTCCCATACCATGCTCATTGCTTGACTTTCCATTTTTTTCAAACTCTGGTAAAAAAAAATTTTCTTCATTACGTGTGAACAACGTCTCCCTCACGACCAAATTTCTACATAATGTCTATGTGTCTCTCCAATTTAATTTTTTTATGGATTAGAATTGCAAATTAGCTCGGTGTGTTCAATAACCTGAGCGTTTTGTACTGGTGCGAAAATGTTATATGTACATACTAGTGCAATATTGTGACGCACCACCATGAAAATTTAAATTTGTGAACCAACAACAGTGTGTCATACATATGTGTGCACTGATGTAAGTGTGCTTGTGTTCAACAATGCACCAAAGCCAATGCATGATCGTCTTTTAGGCACATTGATTTTTTTTTATTTATTTAATATTATGTTTCCAAATTTATAAATACATTTTTCATTTAATAAAAGAAATTGTATTTATGTATGAGGCTGATGTATTTTATATGTCAATCATGTAGAAGAGATTTCAATAGAAGGAGTAACATCATAAGTAAGAGAAAATGGTATACCCTTACAATATGGTCCTGTAGGAGCCCTCGTCAAAATTCCATGTCAAATTTAATAAAGGAAAAAATAAGACTGTCAAAGATAATAAAGGAAAAAATAAGACCAAGGTAATGGGACATGTATTCGAAGTTGAATCTTGGGAAAAATATCCTAGTGTGGGTGTTCATTCAGTTTATTATGGAAAAGGAAATTGGCAAATTCTTTGGAAAATAAAATGGCATTTTGACACATTTATTTATGAAAATAATGGCAATTAGGATAAAGGGAAGGTGAAAAGTCACATGTTGCATGTGAGGAGGAAAATGAAGGAAACTAATAAAAAATGAAGAAAATAGGGGCCTCATTGATAAACAGGCTTATGATGATCACTTGGAAAGCCTTTTCTCAGGTTTGGTTAGTGAAATATTTTATCAGTTCAGTTTTGGAGCTCTCTCTCTCTCTCTCTCTCTCTCTCTCTCTCTCTTGGACACTTAGAGTTTCCTTGGAGAACTTTAGCATTGTATCAAGAAAGGAAGAGAAGGAAAGAGGAAGGAAGAAATAAGCAAGGAAGAGAAGGATCCAGTAGCTACAACATGATTCTTTGTGGGTATCGATTTGCATGTGTGATTTTCTTGCGAGATTTGGTATCCATGGTACTGCATGCAGTTCTTTGTTGTCATGTCATGGATTTGTCCAATTCTAACAATGCTTTTAGCCTAGTCTTGCCATTTGCTGATAGCCATGGTGGGATGGGGTTCTCATGTTTTGTTTGAGCTATATTTCTAGATGGATTCGAAGCTGAGTGAGGTGGATCTTTGAATACAAGAACGCATGGCCTAGTAACCCCTGAACCAGACTGTGGGTTTCCGTAAAGCTAATTTTTTTGTTGTCTTAGTGGTATTAAGAATCCTTGATCAATGAAATGAGGGATATACAATAAAGCCTAGAGGTGGGTGCTCTCCATGAGGCTTAGTAATCCTGAGATGGGAGATATGATAAATCCTAGAGAGTGGAGTTTCAGTTAGTGCCTAGTGATTTGGTGTGGATTGCGGTAAAGCCCAGAGACTAGTGTCTCGGTTATGGCCTAGTGATCCCTCGATCAGACTGTGGATTGCAGTAAAAACTAGAGACTAGGAGACATCAAAATTCCTCATAGTGTAGGTAGAGAAATCTAGTGGAATCCATGATTTTTTTTCCCTACTGATATCGTGGAGATCATGGTAAACCTTGTTATTACATGCTTATTATTTTGGCCTAGTGATCTAGTGTGGATTGGGGTAAAGCCTAGTTTATATTGATACCCTGGTTGGTTTTTTTGGTGTGAGTCCCACATTCATGCTTAGAGTATGGCACGGGGGTGATTGGATGAAGAGAGATTTATCTCATCTAATCTATTTTCAAGTGGAACGTGGTAGTCCCATAATGCGTTGGCTTCAACATTCATTAATAAGAGGTTTTTTCCTTGGTATCTTATGTGTAAATGTGCTAGTTTCTATGTGGATTCTATGGCTAATGTATCCTTCATATTTGTGTTGTTATTATGCTGGTTATAAGCATGTATTATGACAGTGATGACATATAACTCTCCTCATGTTTTGATTTGTAAATTAATGAACAATGTATATATTCCCTAATAGATGATAATGCAACTAATGACATAAGGGAACACTTCATTTTAGCAATTCTCAAATAAGTATCAGAACCCTATGCTCAGATATGTTGTTTAAACTAATAGATTACATATTTGTGACATGTTTGACAAAATGCCTCTCATCACTAGTAGGGGTCAAGTCTAGTAATTGTTGATGTTTTTGAAAATGTATCTTTGTTCTACTATGAAATTTCATTTCTGAACCTGGCATTGAGTTATGGGCAGTGATATGAGCTCTTGGCCTGAAAAAGTGGCACAAATTCTAGAATCACAGGCATAGCACTGGGGAAACAATTCCCTATACACTCGCTTTCCCTTAGTATGGGAGCATCTAGAGCCTCCTAGATGCACCTTGGTTCATATCAAGTGAGCATCGAGGGGTTTGATTAACTAAAATTTCAATTGGTCTCAAGGGCTAGTTACTTGAGTGGTTGAGATGGCTCCTGGGAGTTCAATTGCTAATGTGGAAGGTCTGTGTCTTGTGTTTCCTTCAATTCCACTTCCTTAAGGTCAACTAGGTTCTTGAATCCCATCATAGTGGCTTCTCATCACATATTTACCCTAGTTGGTTGGTTACTTGGGTAGCTGTGGGATGAGGGTGTAATAGAGTCATATTAGAGAATGGTTCAACACTTGGAGTGTATGGGAAAAATGTGGTTGTGATGCATGTATGTAGGCTGTATATGTGCTTGTTATGTATGCATGGTAGTGGTCATTGTTACAATTGTGTTTCCATGTAGCATTTGATGATGTTGTTGTTGGGATGCATGAATTCATGTTGGTTGTATATGCATTTTTTATGCATGTCAATGTTTATATGTTGTTATGCATGCATTGTTATGGGAATGTTTATCATGCATGAGGTCTTTGCATGAATTTCAGGTCATCGCGATGTTATTGCTATGTTATGATGATAATGAGTTGGTTGAGAAAGAATAGGAGATGCAAATCATTAAAGTGAAGTTGCAACAATTGAATTTGGGGTAAGAGTAGAACGTCATATAGGTTTGTATGTTGGGCATTCAAGTATGTAGTTTAAGTATTTTTATATGCATTATGGTTATGTGTATGCCTTTCATTCTATGTATGTTATGGTTACATACATGATAGATGCTAGCTTATTACTGTAGTCATATGCACATGTGTCAGATAGTCATTAATGATAGTTACCTGTGGTTGTATGCATTACTATTGTTGTTTTATGTTAGTTAGCTTGATGATTAGGTTATATATTGTTGATGAGATTAATATATAAGTTGTTGTTATATGCTAGTAAATTGATGATTGGGGTTATTACATTAATACCTTGATGTTATATGTATGCTACTAAATTGGATTGGCCTATGTAGATGGTTAGGGTTATGAAATTTAGGTATGAGTCAAATTATTTGTGACTATATGTTTTACTAATCTAGACTAACTTTTCATATGTTATTGTTACGCATGAATGAAAATTGTTTATGAGCTTATGATGTGAACATGTTAGCTAGTTACTATCATGGACATCATGACCTTATGTTTGAGTTGATGTGTTATGAATTTATATCATGCTAATCTAGATTGATTTTGTAGACAAGATAGCCTCCCCTGATATACATTAAGGTATGAGTTTTATTATGTAGTATACTTGGTGCTTCATTATTTGATTATGTTGTCTATTTGGCGATTGAGTGTTTGGTGTCTATTATGTCGTCTAGTTGATTTATCTAACACGGTACATTTATATTTTGTTGAATGTTTGATTTATTGCATGATATGAGTATGAGTCTATAGAATTGTATGAAGGAATGATGTTTATTTAAGATGGATGAACTAATAGTTGAGACAATTGATATATACTTGAGTAAAATAGGTGAAAGTTGTATCATTATGTCTAATGACTATGAGTTGACTATGGATTATGACATGATTGTTAGTCTTAGTAAAGGTTGATTTCAAATTCATATACATGATGCCTTGATTTGTCGAACATGTGACTGACATGTGTAAACAGTTGGAGGAAACATGATTTGTATTAGCATGACAAGGTAATATTTTAGATGTTTACATAACTATCAGTTGGATGATTTGACAGTACATAGTAAGACTTGATTGCAATAAGGTAGAAAGGTGAAACAACAAAATTTGGTAAGAATTACTTTGGCCATGTTTGGAAATCCTAATTCCAAACGAATGAGTGCTTTTCATTCATGAAGTCTCCTTAACTTCATTTCGTCTGACATTATGTGGATATGTGCTATATTCATGAACATGTATTTGACATGTTTCTCAACTAATTTCTAGTTATATCTAGATCCATTAATGAGTTGGAGTCCCTTGAGAGATAGCATGGACATGTTTAGTTACAAGGCAGCGTGCTTCACACAACAAGGTAAGGTAACCAGTGTATTGTTATGTTTATTTATGCACTGATAGTTACGTGTTAATGGTAGTATGGTGTAAGAGATTGCACGGAAAGGAGGCTGCCATGAAATCTCAATGAAGGCTCAGGTTGAAATTTTGCTTGGAAGCACTGGGAATCATGGGGATTGAGTCCTGGTGTTTGTTTTTAGTCTTGTGCTTTTGGCATTTTGTGATTTTTTGTCCTTTATTATGGTTTTTTTTACATCTTGTGCATGGCCATGCCACTTTGTTTTTGATGTCATATTTCTATTGGTTTTCATGGTTTTATTCCTTTTGGGTTTATTGTTCTTGCATTTTATGTTTTGAGTGTCTTGGGAATCGGTTTAAGAAAGAGGAGGTTAGTGGATATCAAGGAGAGATGAATGAAACTCAATAGGTAATCTAAGGCCTAGTTGAAGCTTAGTGCACGTATAAGGGCAATTGTAGGCAAGTGTATGGCAACTAGTTGGATGGGTTGGGTCCATTGAGGTGAATGGATGGTGATATGATAATCATAAGAAAGGTAAAAAAAAGGGTTAAGTAAATGGATTTGAGGTTTCATATGCCTTGGGTAGGTTGGGAATTTGTTTTCTCAATATTGTGCTCGTTGTGCATGCATAAAGGAAGTTCTCTTAGCCTTGGACTTATGATATCTAGTAATTATGATGTAAGCATTATTGTTTTATGATCATGTTTATATGCATATATATGTATGTATGTTTTTATCTGAAAAGATCATAGGGATCTTGAATTTTTTATTTTGATGTTTATATGTATAAATGTATGTATGTATGTCATTGTTTAACAAGGTCACTAGGGATCATTCTTGTAGAGGAATGATTTCTTCTGCAAGTGAATGGCATGAAGAGGTTCCTTCTTTATGAGGAATAAAGTGGGAACAATAGTCATGAAAAATATATGAGCTCCGTATCATGTGGATATGAATTGATATTATATGTTTTTACTATGCCTATGTTTATGTTATGAAAGGTAATTATGAAGGATACATCAATGGAATGAAAACAATGTGCTTTGTGGCATGCTTGGATAAGCATGGATGGTGGAGAGACACTAGAAGCAAGGTTGTTTGGTAGATAAAATATTGTTATGGAGGTGTAGTGCTATTGTTGTGTACGTGTTGTGCATGTTGTACATTCAATGATTGTACTTATGGTTATTTGTAGTGGTGTATATGTTGTATTGTGTACATATGATGTTTTAGGTATGTTGTATATATGATGTTTAGTGTATATTACATATGCAGTGCTAGGTATAGACATGTTGGATATGTGGTTTTGTGTACATATAGCATTGTGTACATGTTGAATATGTGGTGTTGTGTCCATATGGTGTTGTGTGCATGTTTATATCTTGTGATGTTTACATATGATGCTATGTACATGTCGCATATGCAGTGCTATGTACATACGGTGTTGTGTGCATGTTGTAAATATGGTGTTTTGTGCATGATTGTACATGTGTTTTGTGCATGTGGTGTTGTATACATGTTGTACAACTGGTGCTATGTGCATGTCATGCATGTGGCATTGTGTACATGTGGTGTTGTGTACATGTCATGCATGTGGTTTTGTGTACATGTGGTATTGTGTGCACATTGTACAGGTGGCATGGTGTACATCTGATGTTATGTACATGTTGTGTAGGTGGCACCATGTAAATTTGATGTTGTGCACACATTGTTCAGGTGGTGCTATGTACAAGTGGTATTATGCACATGTTGTACATATGGTACTCGTGTACATGTGGTATTGTGTGCAGGTCATACATGTTGTGTTGCAGGCATGAAGCACTATGTATGGGAATTTTGTAGTCATGGTATCGTGATGTGTATTCGTTGTGTTGTAATCTATGTACATATTTGTGTTGTGTTGTACACCACGTGTAGGTGTATGTATTGTGTAGTGGTGTATAATGAATGTAGGAGTATGTATGGTGCTGTGTTGTAAACCAGGTGTAGGTGTATGTGTTGTAATGTATATTAGGTGTAGGTGTATGCATTATGTGATGTCACACATTGTGTGTGGATGTATGTGTTGTGATGTACCTTGTGTATGTGTAGATGGTTAAAGATAGGAAGAGGAACTGGGTGCTTTCCGGGAGTGGAAATTGACCCAGTGTGTGTACGAAATAAAGACAATGGTAGAAGCTAAGGATTGATTAAAGGATAAGTATTAATATTTTATTTTAGTTTTATTATGCATGTGAGCTATGATTATGGTTCATGATGATTACATGTGATATATAAATTTGGTTTATGATGGGTACATGTGATCTATGGTTTTGATTATGATGGTTTCATTTTGAGCTAACTAGATGTAATGTGTTTATAAATAATGATTTTATCAAATATACTAGTTTTACTTGTCGTGAAAGGAAGTAAATAGGATTGTAAGTGTACCTTATTGACAAGCTATCAATGATGCATGATGGGAATTTATTTCATTTTATTTTAAATCTAATGGAAGTTATGTGCTTCGTACATGAAAGCATGGGAAATGCCGGGGTTGGGTGGTTTAAACTAACTGCAAGAATTAGCAACATCATTGAAAGAAATCGGAACAGGTAGTGGTATGATGGTCAAGCACTTTAAGAGCAAGGCCATTATGAGACACTGGTAACAAATAATGTCCATTAATTTCCATGAGCATGATATGACTATTATGATGATTTTGAAGTAGCTATATTCCTTGGTTATTTGTCCTTATGATGTGAAGCCTTGCCAAGGGATTGATCACCCAGGATAGGGGATGTCGAGGAACTTGGAAGGTGAGTGAATTCACAGAAGCAGTGACCTGATTTCCTGAGGGACTATATATAAAATAAGGGAAGGTCGGGGATGGTTTTTTTGGTCATTAGAATTTCTACATGGAATGAGATGCACATTGGGAATGTGCCTTGGACAACGAGTCAATAACTGCTCAATGAGAGGAGAAGTGGCACATGATTATAATGCTGGACATTGGATGCTGATTTGAATTTGATCGTGGATTCTAGAATTCCTGGGAAGGAGGGGCATCTTGGTACTCATTTTGAGGGTGGAGGTGTGAGCCTCTGGATTCCCTTGTTGTCTGATACAAGAATCATATCCTTCTATTTTTTGGGTGAGAAAATATGTATATGTGTATATGCGTGTACTATTATAAATATTGTATCGAGCTAGTTTATAAAGCTCTGTAAACAATATGATTATTTGATTTTGTAGGAAATGTGCATATGTGTATATTTGGTTATTGTAAATACCATAATGAGCTATGTTATAAATCTCCAGTAAAGGGTATTCTTGTCATGTTTTAGCAGGTTCATTCATCCCACCTACCTAGCTACGAATATCCAAACCCTCCCACTCTCTCTATTGGCTAATGACCACACATTCAGACTGGTGAGTGAGAAGCCCCTGAAAGGCCATTTCCGTTCATTTGATCGCCACTACGAGAGGACCAGGAAGGACGCACCTCTGGTGTACCAGTTATCGTGCCCACGGTAGACGCTGGGTAGCCAAGTGTGGAGCGGATAACTACTGAAACAATATAAGTAGAAAGCCCACCCCAAGATGAGTGCTCTCCTATTCTTACTTCCCTGAGAGACCCTAACGAATAAAACCCACCTGTATCACTAAACTATGCATGCCACAATCTCATTGATGGATATTCCATGGGCATTATGTTTGGTTGTAGTGGTCTTGATAGTTATAGGTGTCATTGTGTACTAAGGATGATGTTCCCTCAAGGGGGAGGGTTCTATAACAACCCTAGTCAAAATTACTTGTAAAAGTTAATAAAGGAAAAAATAAGACCAAGGTCATGGGACACGTATTCCAAGTTGAATGTTGGAAAAAAATATCCTAGTGTGGGTGTTCATTTAGTTTATTACGGAAAAGGCAATGGAAAAGGATTTGAGAAGTCAAAATGGAATTTTTGGCACATTTAATTACGAAAATAATTGAAATCGGGAGAAAATTAAGGTGAAAGGTCATAGGTTGCATGTGAGGAGGAAAATGAAGGAAAATAATGGAAATTGAAGAGAATAATGGCCTCATTGATAAAAGGGCTTCTGAGGATTAGTTGGCAAGATTTTTCTCAGACTTGGTCAGTGTAACCTTTTGTTAGTTCAATGTTGGAGCTCTCTCATTAGTCTCTCTCTATCACTCTTGGACACTTACAGTTTTCTTGGAGCACTTTGGCATTAGATCAAGGAAGGAAAAAAAGGCAAGAGGAAGGAAGGCATAAGAAAGCAAGAGAAGAATAAAGCAGCTACAACAGGATTGTTTGTAGGTATCAATTTTTATATGTGATTTAATTTATATATTTGGCATGAATGGTATTGCATGTGGTTCTTTGCTGCCATGGAATGCGTGTTTCTAGGTGTCACAATGTTTTCAACTTAGCATTGCATTTTCGGATGTCCATGGTTTGAGGGGGTTCTCATGTGTTTGTTTGAGTTGGATTGTGAAATGGATTCGAAGCTAAGAGAGGTGGATCTCTAAATAAAATAACACATGGCCTAGTAACCCCTTAATTGGACAGTGGTTTGCGGTAAATCCAAATTTTTTGTTGCCTCAGTGGGCATAGGAATCCTTGAGTGGTGAATGGTAGGATATATGATAAATCCTAGAGGTGGGTGCTCTCCATCAGGCCTAGTAATCATGGGATGGGATATATGGTAAAGCATAGAGATTGGAGTCTCGGTGAGGGCCTAGTGATTTCATGTGGATAGTGATAAACCCCACATATTGTTGTCTCAGTTATGGCCTAATGATCACTGGATCAGATTGTGGATTGTGGTAAATCCTAGAGCCTAGGAGACAAGAAAATTCCTCACGGTGTAGGTGGAGAAATATCATGGCTTCCATGCTATTTTTGCCTAGTGATATGTTGGAGATCATTGTAGATCTTGTTATTACATGTTTATTATTTTGGACTAGTGATCTAGTGTGGATTAAGGTAAAGCCTAGTTTCTATTGATGTGGGTGAGGTGGTATAGACTTGGGATGCCCTAGTTATTTATTTTGGTTTGAGTGCCACTTTCATTATTGGAATATGGCACGAGGGTTATTGGCTGAAGAGAGATTTGGCTCATCCAATCTATGGTTGGGTGGAATGTAGTAGTCCCATACTGATTTTGCTTCTAGATTCATTAATAATGGTTCCTTCCTTGGTATCTTATGTGTAAATGTATTAGTTTATATGTGTATTATTTGGCTGATGCATCCTTTATATTTATGTTATTATTATGTTGGTTATAAGCATGTATTATGAAAATGATGATGTATGGTACTCCTCATGTTTTGATCTATAAAGTAATGAATAATGTATCTATGGCCTAACTGATGATAATGAAGCTAATGATATAAGGGAACAATGCTTATTAGCGATTCTCAGATAAATATGAGATCCCTATGTTCTAATATGTTATTTAAACCTGTAGATTACATATTTGTGACATGTTTGACGAATTGCCTGTCATGGCTAGTAGGGGTCTAGTTTAGTCCTTGTTGATTTTTTTGCAAATGTATCTTTGTTCCGCTGTGAAATTTTATTCATGAACCTATCATTGAGTTCTTTGTAGTGACATGGGCTATATGCCTAAAATGGTGGCACAAATCGAGGAGTTGCAGGCACAACATTTGGGGAAAATGTCCTTAGATATTCATTTTCCCTCGCTATGGGAGTGTCTAGAGCCTCCTAGATACACCCTGATTTATATCAAGGGAGCATTCCGGGGTTTGAAGCACTAAACCTTCAGCTGGTCTCATGTGTTGCTTACCTGAGTGGCTAGGATGGCTCCTGGGAGTTTTTCTGCTAATGTTGAAGGTTTGTGTGGTGTGTTTCCATTGACTCCACTTCCTAGAGGTCACCTAGGAGGTTGAATCCCATCAGAGTGGCCTCTCTTTGCATATTTACCCTAGTTGGCCAGCTACGTAGGTAGATGTGGGAAGGGGGTGTTATAGGTCTAACCATGGAAGGTGAGAGAGAGGGAGAGGGATTTATACCTTAGCCCTATTCATACAACAACCTAAGCACTCTTAAGGAATGTAGGCCTCTTTAGGTACTATGAGGAGGCTACATGTGTGAATGCATACGCTATCTTATTGGCACATGTGATCCATCGATGGAGTGCCCAGGAGAAGGGTTTTCATGTTGATCCCGAGGTGTGGTGTAGGCCCTATGAGGAGGACATATAATTTGTTGCTGGCATATACAAGAGATGGGATGATTTTCCCCAGTTCCTTGATTTCTTCCATTTGGTTGCAGTTGAGGTCCAACTTGCCTACACTTAGAGATAAATGAGGCCTCATGCAGTACGTCTAATAGATTTTCAGGTGCGTGGTGGATAGCTATAGATTTATCCTTTTGTTGCATAGGCGGTTAGGTGTCTCTGGTTATTAGTAACCACCATTACACACTCTAGTATTGATGAGAAGAGCATTAGTTGCCTTCATTTGTATTATGTTGATTCTTTGATTTAGGCATGATGTTGTATCTGATGGCCTTCCATTTTTTGGAGGCATTTTTGTATGGCTTTAGATAAATGTCGTGCATTGAGACATGGGTTGGTGACCTTCCCTTTCACTTAAGAGATTTTTTATTTATTTTTTTAGACATTTCCAAATACGAGGCCTAGATTTGACTAACACCCTCCTAGGTGGATCACTCAGGTCCAGATGCGGTTGTGGGCAAAGATGATGCCCAAGAGGAGCCTATTGGAGTATTCGACCAGGATTTCAGCCAAGGCACTGACTAGTGAGGATGGCCATGTGTTTGTCACATTTGTATTTCCATACGTGGAGATTGATTGTAGACAATGTCCCAAAATCCTCTTCACACTGACTGATCCTCCGATGATAGAGGTAACATTAGTGTTTTCTTTAAGTTAATCTACTTTCTTTTTTTTTGTTTTAATTAATGAGAATAAAATATACTCTAGCATGTTATTTAACTTGTTTTATTAAATTGTTTGATGAAACTATCTATTATTGTTGGGTGTTATATATTTTGTATACATCAGCACATTCGATGGGGACATGCTTCCTCCCCCACTAGATAGAGGAGATGAGGAGATGGGTTAGGCACATCCTTAGGGAGGCATCTGTGTCTGGGGCTTTAGGGCTGGTCTGTGATTTTAGATGGACTAATGAGATAGATTGGCCAAATTTTTGGTGGAGGGAGTCTGAACTATGAGGGAATGCGATATCAACGTAAATGCTAGTTTTGTGAATATCTACCAAGATTCCCTACCAAAGATGATGTCTCTTACGTGTCATATAATTAGAGCTAGTAGGGTACTAGTAGTGATGAGGGATGTAGGGCATGCAAAGGGTATAGATACACTAGATGAGGGTGGTGATCATGATTGTGATGATGAGAGTGGTGATCATTATCATGTTGATGAGGGTAGTGATCACGATAATGAGGCTAGTACTTCCCCATCAGATGATGGCCATCAGTTGCCTACTCATGAGATGCCAGAGCTAGAGGATGTACCTTATGTTTCTCTTGGTAGAGAAGACTAGCTACCTCCTCGTCCACCTCAGAGTGGACCAGGCCTCGTTGAGGAAGTAGTCGACCATCCATTTTATTTTTTTGCAGAACAACTACCTCCTCCTCCACCTCAAAGTTCAGCAGATGTTGAGGCAGTAGCTGACCATACATCACCTTCTACTCAAAACTAGGCAGTTGGAACTACTACATTTGTTGTATGCGATATTTGATTGTAGTTATTTGACATTATCTAGTTCTTTGACTTCTTTGTGTGTGTGTGTGTATATGTTGGAACTACTACATTTGTTGTATGAGATATTTGATTTTAGCTATTTGACATTATATAGTTCTTTGACTTCTTTGTGTCTCTCTCTCTCTCTCTCTCTCTCTCTCTCTCTCTCTCTCTATATATATATATATATATATATATATATATATATATATATGGTGTGTTTTTTTGTTCATGTTAATGTACTTAACTTATATGTTTGCGTTGATGTCTCTATTAT
Source organism: Pinus tabuliformis (assembly GCA_031772625.1). Lineage (NCBI taxonomy): Eukaryota > Viridiplantae > Streptophyta > Pinopsida > Pinales > Pinaceae > Pinus > Pinus tabuliformis. Next base: position 569,827,427 of record CM062809.1, on the reverse strand, counting down.
TAGGTCCTCTTAGATTACAATGTGTTTTGTTAGGTGTGATCACAATGATGATGCTCTCTTAGATTATTAGATTTGTGTGCTAACTAATGACATTTATACGTGCTATAGGTGTATATAATTAGATGATGGTAGTCAATTCGAATGTGTATCCTAGATTATGTTTATGTTCGTTAGATCGTTATTATCATGATGTTTATTTTTATGAAATAATATTTATTATAGATTATGTATTCGTGAACTTATATCAAACTTTTATATATGAAATTGCATGAAAAAAAACTTTAAAAAAATGCAAAGATATTCTTATAAATTACAAAGTTTAGTATTGTTGAAACTATTATTGAAAAGTAAAGATAAATATTATTGTATTACTTAGATAGTTCATTGATATTCAATCTAACTTAATTAGTAAAATATTTCAATACTCACAAGGAAAAAAATTTAAAGGTGAAATAATTTAGTTAGTTCTTAATAAGACGAAATTATGTAACTTATTCAATTTTTAATATAAAATATTAATACTATTAAACTATTCAAAAATACAATTTAATTAATTAGATATTGGTTTATAAAATTCCATCAATTGTTAAATTGAAAAACTTATGTGAGAATTGTTTATAATTAATTTATATTTAATATAACTTAAGAAATTATATTTTTATAAAATTTAATTTATTACTAAAGTTGTCAGTTTTTCAAGCAATTTAAATTTAATGTTTATAGCAACTCTTACCAATTTAAATTAGAATTTCCTCTCTCTAAATATGAGGGTCAAGAAACTTAAAATAAGAAGTTACTTGTAGGTTGGAATTTTCTCTATTGGAAGTTCTCCCTTAAAGAGACAAGTAAACATTTTTCTAGTAATAAAGATATAACACTTTGGTGCTATTTTGGTTTTTTATTTTATATTGTACTGGTTTCTATTTAACTCTTTTAATAATAAATATGAGTTAAATAATACAAAAATTATACTATATTAGATTTAAAATTTTGACAAATAATATATTTGATTATTTCTTAATGAATAACTCAAAAAATATTATTTTTTTCCACATAGTTATCACGAGATAGTCACTAAAATTCATGTCTTCACATTTCTCCTAGCTAATATTACATCATGTTCACAATGATAAGGAAATGTTTACTTTAAATAATTTACTTATAAAACACCAAGATGGTGTTGTCTATGGAGGCCACAAATTAGCTCGGACTGTAGTTTTTTTGCAAGAATCAGGTAGAAAAATTTCAAAAGATTAGATTTGTAGGGTGTTTGAATCATTTCTTTGATGGCGGAAATGGATTTAGTGCCATCAAGAACTCAAGAGGTGTGAAAAATATTGAATTTTGACAACTGTAACCTAAATTTAAAGAAACATATGTTATATTTCGTTATAATCTTGCTAGAAATTCCATTATTTTCCAGGCTAATCTATGGGTTTTTTAGACAACGTACATAAAAATAGATATTTATTTTACATCATTTAAATAGGAAAGAAAAATGCATCACCACGTCTATTTAAAAGTCAAAAGAATGCCTCTTAATCAACATCACATTCTTTATCATTCCGATCTTAGCCTTAAAATATTTACTAATTCAACTTTTATTTATAATTACTATTGAAAACAAAAGCCAAAATTGTTCCATTTTCCATGAAGAAAAAAATAAAACCTCTCATGCATCCATGTAAGCCTGTTTGTTTATCTTATGGTGCATAAAAAATTGTGATCAACATTTTATACATGCATAAGACCTTTTAGTTTACATAATCTTGCAAGAACTGTAATTTAAATATAGTAAACATGAATTTATCTCTCATGTCAAGAATTTAATCTTACATATTAATACACAATTTTTTCCTTGTTAAAGTCCTCATAGAGTTATCACTACATGATGATTTATATTTTCTTTGAACTAAACAAGAATAACAAACATGTGAATTGATTAATAAACCAATAAATATCTAAATTGAGACAAAATATTTAATGTTATTTCTAAACTCATTACTTTCTTCTCTTTTTCCAATTTGAGAAGGATTGTGATCTTGAATCCTTATTATCATAGATATTGTACACAATTGGAAATACTTTGTTTTAAGTGTAAAAATGTTTCCATAACAAAAAAATGTGTAAAATATTTATAAATGTTACGAATTATATTATAAAATGCCAACAAGAATAATTAAGAAATAATATAATTAACGAAATAAAGAAAACAAAAACATACAACAATAGTATAAATGATGAAATAACACAAGTACATATCACTCTCCATTTTCATCACCTTGATCATCTTGGTCCCTTGGCATGATAACATTTTCGTTCTCAAAAATACGTTTTGATCTAGAATCATGTCTTAATACGAACCACCAATCCCTATCCAACACATCCAGGTAAACCAACACAGTGTTGCAATTTTTTGGGAAAACATAAGGCTCCCTAGCTTCACGCCACATCTTTCTAGAGTTGATAGATATCATCTCACTCTCACAATCTTCCTTTACATTATTCCAATCAAAGGTGTCCCACCACTTACACCTAAAATTAACACATTGGAATGAAGAAAATTCCACTTGAATGATCTCTTGTATATTTCCAGCGTATCCTAATGTCCGCTGCATTACGTTTTGATTTTAGTGGCTATCATGCCTAGATTGGTCGAACTCAAAATCCACTCCACAAACTTGTGTCATGCATCCATCATAGACATCCTCCATTTGAAAATGATGTCCATATGACCACATAGATGGGAACAAAGGAAACTATAAAAAAATTGAAAAAATCACAGTTTCATGTGTCTAATAACCCATACATTATTAAAAATATAAAATATCTATAGATTTTACAATTCAAAGGTGTAGTTTGAAGTTAAAATTTTATAGAAAGAGATTATCATTACCGATTTGTTGCACCCAATCCCTATGTTTAGGTTATCCTCTTCAACACATAGGTAATGATCAAAGGCACTGCATTTCTCTCTAACCAGGTCAACAACTAAACTGTTACAACATGGAAATAACATATTTTATTTCAAATGACGAGGATAAGGCACACTTCTACTATTCAACCATTTGAATTATTTCCTATCATTTTCTGACTTCCTCCTCTTCTTTTCATACAATGCAACCCATGGGTGTGTCACTTCCATATTGTAAAGAATGAATTTCGTGATGGTTTCAATTTTTGAATTCACTCGTGAAATCAAACCGGCATATATACATAGTACCTCTAAGATCAAAATATGCATTAATATGAAGCTTAGTATTAATAATTACTATGGAGTAATTTGACAAATGATAATCCTACACTTAATCTTTATCATGCAGCTCTTTCCTTTTGTTTCGAGAAGCTCCCCTTCTCTTTTGTCTTCATAAATTTTGTTGTCACAAATTTCTTCATGTGGTGTGTTGTTGATCTGGTTAATTTACTCACTGGAATAACAAAAATAATCATATGATATACACCTCTCTTCCATAGACCCCATGGGCTTTTCCCTTTGTCAAGAAAAACCTTCCAATTCCTTCATGTGCCACTATAAGAATAACATCAAATGACAATAAACCACCACAACTAATTCAGCCATGTCTACTAGGTGAATTGGAAGATGAACTTATAAGTCCATGAAACTCATTGATAGTTCATTCTTGTAAAAATTCCCACTGTAGATCAATAGATTATGTAATAGACTAAAGAAAAATACAAAATCTACTTCTACAAAAAACTTTGCGAAAGCTTAATCGAATATGAGCAAGATCAATGAGAACACATATAATTGATAATGAGAAATCAATCACACATAACATAGAAGAAATAACTCGAGGAAAGCCTCAACCTAAAACACCAATCTCTGTATTATCATACAAGTGGAAATCTTCTTCAAGTTACATAAAGAATCAACTCTCAAGCTATCATGCTCTCTCTGCAATCAAACAATACTACTCATAGATAGTCAAAGGCTCTCACAACCTTCTCCTCTACCCTCCAAGCCTCCTATTTCCTTGCGCAGTTTTTCCTAGGGTCTAGTGCTTCGACTTGTGTGAATTCTTGCCTCACACTGCTCACTTGGCTCAGAAATAACTGCGCAAACCTGAAGGAGATAAATCCTTCTACATGGATGAGTTTCCCTTATAGGAAAAACTCATCCAACTGATAGTACACTATCCCTCCTCTAATATTAATTGGGTCTCTGTCTGAACTGACATGCATGACTTATTTATGAGAGAATATTTAGTTATCTGAAGTGCAGTAGTTACATGCATGCAAGCATTAACTAACTAAACTCACAAATAATTCAACAAACTGTTTGAATTAATCTAACTAGACTTGACTTAGTTAACTGAGCCAACTAATTATAACTCAATATTACAACTCATCCTTATATTTTTAACTGATGGATAAATTCCTCAGTCATTGGAGAAACTGTTGCATGTCCCCACATAGACTTCATGTTTGATTTTCTACATCTAATTAACTCATGGCGAATTAATTAATTATCTTACAAACAGCTGCTAAGATAAAATTCAAATTTTTACTTCTCTATTTTAGTTAAGGGACTAACTAAAATAGGAATCCATCCTCAAATGCTATTTATAGCAATACTATTTTTAGCATTTCCATTTTTCATTCCTTGTTTCTATGTCCAATGCTGGTACCTGAACTGCTATTTATAGCAGTGCTATTTTTAGCACTTCTATTTTTAGCATTTCTTGTTGCCATTATCAACACTCCCTCTCAACAATAAAGGCATTCAACTCAAACCTGATCCTAAACCTTTGGAATGTTCTGCATGCAACACTTCTTCCAAGCGTTGTTACTGTAGCAACTCTATAAAGAACAAAAACTCCTAATTGACCTCTCTGTTGGGCTAGAAAAATACTTTGATACTGAAGCTCCCTTTGCCACTAACAAGTGCTCCCTCTCTGACCTCTGAGCTACTGTAACACTCCATGCATCTCACATTGTTGCACACCTCTTTGTGCCATCCTACACTGGAGCAACACTCCTGTGCCTCTCGCATTGCTACAACTTGCTATCTATAGACAGTCTTCGGACTCCTACACTGTATCTCTCTCTGCCGCTACATCCACATCTGTCTCTACCCACTCAACTAGTCTTGCTACTCCTTGTCAAGGCTCCTGTAGCAAATTCGAATCCAAAAAGTTGGGTACCTCAAGGACCTAGCCCCTATTTCAGCCTTCGTGGGATTATCACTCCACATCACCCCACCTCCGACCTGAAGGTATGGATGCATGTGATCCCTCTACCCACCTATCTTGAAATTTCCCCTTAATGGATGTCTCTGCATGAGTATATGTCTCTACTAGATCTCCTCTTGGCTTCTCTAGTTGTGGCTACTCCACAACCTCCTAAAGCTACTTCACCAATTGTGGCTCCTCCATAATTGTTTGATACTCCTTTTGGCACTGCATGTTGAGAGGTAATTTACTCTCCATCTCAACCACCAAGTCTCCATTAGTTTCCTTACTCCTAAAGGCTTTGCATGCATCTTGAACCTTAAGAGCATACAGGTTCTTGACTCATGAACCAATCTGCTTCACTTGTCTAGTGCTGATGTGTCAAAGAAAAACCTTTCCCTTAGTGAAGACTACATCATAGCCTTTGTCTTCTAGCATTACGATCGACCCCAAATTTTTCCTCAGTCCTGGTACATACTTGACATCGATCAAGGTAATGCGATATCCATGCTCCATCTGAAAGGCAACCGTGCCTACCCCTGAGACACTATAATTTTCATCATTACCCATCACTATGAGTATTTCGAAATCTTTCTCCTCCAAGGTACTGAACAAACTCTTATCTCCGATCATGTGGAAAGAAGCTCCACTGTCAAGAAACCAACAACATCCCACCATGGATGAAGCCATGCATGCGAAGTGTGTGAAATCCAACTCAAACTGTGAGGCCATTGCATCACCATCAGATCCCTCCTTGGATCCCATCTTGGATTTCTTCAGTGGACAATTTGTAGCAAAATGGCCCACCTCATGACAACGAAAGCATCACACTTTAATTTGTCAAACTTCTTCCCACCATGGGAATAACTTGATTTTGGATGAGAATATTTCTCCTTCTATTTCTTCACCTTACTCGCTAAGGCACAGTTTTCTTCGTCCTCCTTGGATGAAGAACCATCTCTGGTGCTTCTTCTTATCTCCTCTTGCATCAGATCTAACCAAAGCCGTTCCCAATCTGGCAGTTTCTCTCTTCCATTTACTGAGTCTTGGTAGCTATGCTAGCTCTTAGGAAGACCGAGTAGAGAAAGACTCACCATGTCATCATCGGTTTTCATGATCCCTACACTTCCAAGCTCATCCTTGCAGGTGGTGAGCTTGTTGAGATATGTAGAGATCCTGTTGCAAGCTATCATGCTCTCTTTTCAATCAAACAATACTGCTCATAGATAGTCAAAGGCATTCACAACCTTCTCCTCTGCCCTCCAAGCCTCCTATTTCCTTGCGAATTTTGTCCTGAGGTCCCATGCTTCCACTTGTGTGAATTCCCACCTCACACTACTCACTTCACTCAGAAATAACTACACAAACCTGAAGGAGATAAATCCTTCTGCATGGATGAGTTTACTTTAAATGAAAAATTCATCCAACTGATAGTACATGTTGTCCCTCCTCTGATCTCAACTGGGTCTCTATCTGAATTGACATGCATGAGTTATTTATGAGAGAATATTCAGTTATCTGAAGTGCAACAGTTACATGCATGCAAGCATTAACTAACTAAACTCACAATTAATTCAACAAACTGTTTGAATTAATCTAACTAGAATTGACTCAGTTTACTAAGCCAACTAATTACAACTCAATATTACAACTCATCCTTATCTCTTTAACTAATGGATAAATTCCTCCAGCAATGGAGAAACTATTGTGTGTGCCCACATTGACTTCATACTTGGTTTTCTACAACTAATTAACTCATGGCGAATTAATTAATTATTTTAAAAACAATTGCTAACATCAAATTCGAATTTTTACTTGTCTATTTTAGTTCAGGGACTAACTAAAATAGGAATCCATCCCGAAATTATATTTATAGCAATGCTACTTTTATCACTTCCATTTTTCATTCCTTGTTGCTATGTCCAACACTTGAACCTGAACTACTATTTATAGCAATACTATTTCTAGCACTTCTATTTTTAGCATTTCTTCTTGCCATTTTCAACACTTCTCAAACATACAAAAAGTATCATCTATCTCTTCATGCCACAGTGTAATGCTAGCCATATGAATCTCCTTTGATGTAATCCAGTGTACAAATGCAGATAATTTAGATATGGCACATCGTAGGTCTTGGGGAAGTCACGGTTCACAAACCCATGCATGAGAAAAGGATAAGGAAATTGCATAGTAAATAGTAGATTATAAAAAAATTATAAACTATCCCATTACATAAACTTAAAATTAAAAATAATAAAATCACATTTTTGACATATGTACTCTTAGAAGGTTCAAATTGTCATGTAATTTCAACCCCGAAAAACTGCCTTCCACGGTGAAGCAATGTGGTAGTCAAGATCAATATAAAGAAGACACCCTTAGACTCATTGTAACTTCCTTTGCCAAATAAACATCATTTTTCTTTAATATACATGGGACATTAACTTCTTTTAAAGACTAAGAGGGACCAACCTCTCCTCTAGTTTCCTGTATTAGCCAATATTTCTTTTTAGTTTTTCAAGAAATACTATCTCTCCTAATAAATAATGTGTCATGTTCTTTCGGGGATATGTTATTCCATAAAGAAGATGAAACATTGCTAAATATATGTATGGGATATAGTAACTGGGAAAACTTAAGATGATCCCAATATGGGAGCTCATAAAAGACAAATTTCCTTTTAAACCTAATGGGAAATTTCTAAACATAGGTGTTGAAGAATTATGGATCATCGGACATATGATCCCCATTTGAATCGAACATTTTTTCAAACTTATTTTCCTTCTCTCTCTCATATTCTCTAAGATATTTAGCTAGCATCATTATTGTAGGTCTTTGGGTTCTATATGTTTTACCATTGAGAGAGGATGTTGCTCTTTGGTAAGGGTGCTATTTTGGGAGGAATACCCTGGAGCAGGCATACAATTGATTTCATACATTGTCAAACCACCTAGCCTTCAAAGAAGGTCAACAAAGTTTACATCCATGATATCCTTTTCTTACAAGAAATGCAAAATTATCGTATGCATTCTGACATATTAATGACCATGAAGATCAGAGCATTTGCAACAAATTAAATTAATATGCGAAACAATATTGTTATCTATATTAACAAATCAATAAAATGTAATTTACCATATCAAACTCCTAAGCCTAGATAATCATGTAGGGTGTAATAACATATGCCATAAAATGTAAAACTGCTCTTTGTTGTGATGGGTCTTGACACATCACTCATATGTATTCCTTCCCATACTTCCTTCAATTCATCTACCAAAAGTTGAAACTAGACATCCACTTTTTTCACTTGTCTTCTACTAGGTTCTATGAGATACAACATAAAATGTTCATTCTTCACAAAAAACCATTTGGCGGGGGGGGGTTGATGCCATGTAACAATGCTAATTTAAAATATGAAAGCACATCAAATTATATGATTAATAATCAACCCAAAACTATTCAACTATTTAACATAGAATTTTTTAAAAACCATGAGAATAGACGACTTACCTATATTTAAGATATTCCTTACTTATGATTTTAGAGTTTAATTCTCTTTGAATTCTGTTAACCACAACAAAATTTTGGGGATGACTGTCCAACCAACCATACACTCAACTGCATGTAATCTTTCTATAGCTAGCCACCCTCGAGCCCTCAATTAACATACTACTGACATGGAATCCATTGTCTCACAATACTTTTGTCCCAAGGGAATGGATTAAGGAATGATGGTTCTCATCTTCCTCATCGTCCATTAAATAGTTCAAACAATGGGAAGGGTCTACATGCACACATTCCATGTGTCAAAATGCAACTTTGTTTCTTTATTTTAAGTTTTACTTAATTTAATATTTTTCTTAATTTAACTATTTTTTATTTTATTCCTTTTTACATTTTGATAACTTTACTTATTTTTACTATTTTTATAGTTCTCTTAATTTAACTCTTTCTTATTTTATTTTACTTTTTGTTAAGTTTACTTATTTTATTTATTTATTATTATTATATCCTCTTTATTATTTATTATTTATCTAGTATTATTATCTTTTCTTTATTTTTTTACTATTTATTTACCATTATTATCTTTTCTTTATTTTTTATCATTTATTATGTTATTTTATTTATTATTATTAGAGGACATTACATAGTCCCCCTGTTTAAGGAACATCATCATGAAGTTAAGTTGAATCATTTAACATTTTATTTATTTAGTTATTTACTACTTCAAATTTTCCCTACACCCTCTGTTGAACTAGTATAACTAGTAGATACGGAAGGTTTCCACAACACCTAGGAAATCCCAAGGAATAAATGTCCTTTTTACCACTTTTGGAACCAAGCATAACCCTGATTGATGTGTACCATAGCCCAAGGTTGGCCACAAGGCTCGCGCCTGACTCAGATCTCATCTGCTCCAAGGTAGGCACCCGACTCAGTACTCCAGGCATCTCGAAAGGCTAGCCCACTTCCTCCACACTCACTAAGGTGCACAACCCCAGGCATCAAAGTCCATACACCCCCACCATACTTCGTAATTCCAATCCAATATCAGGCACTTGGCCTCCTCAAGATGGTCCCATAACCTGTCAGGAGCTATTCATCAAGAGCTATACAAGAAAACGGAACCATGGGCATATGTAGTGTTGATTGAGTATGTCCCTAGCCCGTATGGCGTTACTTATTATCCCTTGTAGGTATGGGCTCCCATAAGATCATCAAATAAACTGGTCCTCTTGGCCCATTTATGGAGCTCCTGTCAGTCACCACATTTCAACATGCAACCAATGCATTAGTTATAATCATAACATCATAGAAAATAATCCATATGCCCAATATTGCATGTCATCATGATAACATAACATCATTGTTAATCACCACATTCTAGATAGTAAAGAGCTACATTCGCATGCATGCCATAAAATTTGCAGGTAATTACGACATGCTTCACCTCATGAAATACCATCATAAGTTATAACATCAACATATTTGCATCAAAGATATATCATGACATCATAAACTAACCACATGTCAATATAACATCATATCATAACATCATAATCCCTATGTCACATTATGCATATCTTATCCATCATGAGTATAAAACATCATTATCACTATAAACATAATTAAGCTAGTGCCACATATGCATGCCATAATTAACCTCTCATCAGAACTATCCATTTACTACATAGCCTCACATCATGATATATCATCAGAGCATTATACTTGCATTGCAAGTATCTGTTTCATGTTCCAAATTCTTAGTGGTTATTCTTAATTATTTCCTCCTCAATCTTATGCTTGATCCAGGAGTGGTTGGGGAATCAATTGATTCACTTTGAACAGGTTGATGTGCTTGCAAAGTTTCAGTTGTTTTAGTTGATATTTTTTATATGTATCTAGCAAGCGTTTTCAAGTCCACACCATCAAGTTTGTTAATTTCCTTTATCCCCAATATCGAAATCAAAGGCTCTTTCTCCCTATCAGTCTCATATCCATAGATATAAAAAACAAAGTTTTATTTTAAAATTTTGGAATTGAAATAAATAAATAAATTTAATTAAACTAAAAATCAAAGAAATAATTTAATCAATTATATCTCTATAAATTCACAATGACTTACCTCATTCTGTCAATTTTTTGCTCCATTCCCTCTTCTTAAAGTTTTGAGTTTGGGCTAGTAAATCCTATTTGTGGATCCAAGCCAAGAAAAATAGTGTGCAAGGAAGGAGATCGAATGGCATGCAAGGAAGGAATATAGCATGTGCAAAGGGAAATAATTTGAGCTGAGGTAAGAAATTCAACCATGATATACACATAATCTGGTTAAATTTTCAGCAAACATTTATGATAATCAAACCATTTTGCACCAATACATGAATAAATATCCCTCAATTTAACCCTAAATCCACCCTTTGTTCAAGAAACGGATAATGCCTTACTCTAAAGCTTTGATTTGTGGACCAAAAAGGGAGAAAAATAAAATTCCCATGTAAGCTATGTTCGAATCCTTAAGTTTACTTTGTTGCTCCAATTTTTGAACCAAAAAGGGAAAAGATAAAAATCCCATGTAAGCTCCATCTAAATCCTTAAGATCCTTCAAAATCCACTGAAAATCATAAAAATCCATCAATTTTGTTTCTAGTATTCGAATTTCTTCCATAAATACAAGAAAAAGAAGGCAATATTGAAACTATCCATCCACAATAAAACAAGTGAACTTCAAAGCTCCCAAATAGAGACCCAAGAAATGGTAGAGGAGCCTATTCTTTTCTTTCTCGGTTCTATTCTTATCAACATTGAAAAAAATATGAGAGGAGAATAAATATTTTGAACGTTTTTTTTTAGTTCAATAATGGGAGGCGTTTTGAAGTTTTTCAGTTCTATTTTAGTTTAATTTTGAAGTTTTGTCCTACAGGAATTTTTAAATTTTGACTTTCCCATCACTAAATATTTCAATTTTCCCATCGCTAAATATTTTGGTTCACCCAACAACAACTTTAGCACTCACTCAGGTCAAATAATGTAATCACGTTGGGGCATCAAAGTCAGCAAAAATGGTGCCTAGTCTAGCGCCATCAACTTATTTTTTTCTTAAAAAATTATACATAGAAATATTACAAGAATATAACATTATTCTCAAATAAAATCAAAGATTAATATAATACATTCAATAGAATAACCATGATTTCAATAATTTTCTACATTCACTATAGATTATTAGGATATTCCTACACAAGAAATAATTAAGTACAACTTGGTATAGTGTATAGTTAGGTAAAGTATGTTTCTTTAGTATTTACATTTTGTAACATACGACCTGACAGTCACAATATGTTCTAGACATGAAGTGATCCAACGGTTCATTCTCTCCTCGGTATTACCAACACTTGATCCATGGCTTAACACCCAATCAGTCCATCAATTCTATTTAAAGAGCATGGAGGGTCATTTGTTAGGTGATTGTTCATGAGAGAAGATTATGTAATTTTTCTTTCTTTTATATTAATAAATTGCCTAAAGTGGCCACGTTGGCTCAGGCCATGGATTGTTTCCCTCTTTGAGGGTTTTAACCACGTTAAGAATACTGGTGTACTAATCTTTGATCTATTTGTTAGTGGTTTCCTTTGGTGTTCAATCTAAGGAACTTACCCTGTAAATTCCTACATCGTATCAGATCTATTCAAGGGCCACATCCATTGGTGATCCAAATTTGAGGCTAACACAACTGCATCTGACTGTCGATTCCTAGATATACCATTTTTTACTACTTTCGGGTCGGCATGACTACTCTATTGTGTTAGGAGTGTTTGTTTCAGTGAGGAACCCCTTTTGTTTCATTTGAAAAGGTTTTTGATAGTCCTCGTTGCATCATTTCTAAGATCAGGAGGTATAGAGTCTTTATTTGCAGTTATATGTATTTATCTCTCGGTTTATTTCGGTTTTTAGTCATCTATATTTTTTTATATTACCGAAGCTATACCTTTCATTTCTGGGTATGTTCTTTGCCTGACAACTTTGTATGATCTGGGCAAAGTAGAAATATAAAGAAATGATTTTTCTCATGCGTATGCTCTTTTCCGCTACACCTTACTGTGATATCGAAAAATCAAGAACATTGAGGAAAATATTTAGTTTTCAGCCAAACCTAATTTTAAGTTGTAAGAGTTGGATTACTTTGTTTTTTATTTTTGGGTTGTGGATGTTTTTTTGTTTTGTAGACAAAAATGGGGTTTTCAAGTAAGCACGCACTCCAAATCTTCAGTGAGCAAAAAAAAAATCCCTTGCTCCAAAGTTACTTTATGAGAATAGAGGTCTTGAGTTCAAGTCTTTCTTTTTGTTGAGTTACTTTTTCGAAAAACATACGTATCCTATATTTTAAAGTCACTTTATGTAAAAGTGTTCTTACCCATTATAAAAAGTGAGTCACTTGTCATTCTAAAGACACTGTATCATTTATTTAAGTTACAATTTAGTGGATAGTTCATAAAGTACTATTGTAAAAGTGAATTTCACTTATTTATAGAAGTGGGTCACATAAAGTAATATTTTTTTAAAAGAGAGCTAATTAGATTAAGTTTATCAAGGGGGGGGATATTTTTCTTAAATATAACATTGTCATTCACTTCCCAACATTCACGTAGTTCATCGACATTTTCAACAATTATTTTTCAAAAAGACTTCATTTGAAAGTTGTTTTCAGAGTTGTTTTTTTTAATTGGCCAAATTTTTTGAGACCTTTCCATTGGAGAACTTAGTTTCATCATCTTCATGTTCAGTTTCTTTTAAAGTGGAAAGGCCATGCCTAGTTATTCTTGACAACACCAACTACTTCCAATGGCCATCTTACATTGTGGATTTACTTAGAAGTAAATACCTTTATAGAAAAGCCCCAGGCTAAGAGTGTAAACCTAAAGATGAAGATAAGCAATCCAAATGGGAAAATAAGCAATATCAAGCATGTGGGTCGATAGGGATGTCTATTTCTACAGACCTTAGATTCCATATTGCAGAAAATTGATACCCGTGATGAAGAAATGAAACAACTCAATATAGTTTTTGGAATTAAAAATGAAATTAGATCCCATAAACTCAAAAATGAGTTGTTTACATTGGACCCGAATAATTTTTCTTCGATTGAAGATTTTTTGACCAAGTTCAAGGCCCTTAGACTTCACTTAGAAGGTGTTAAGGGTAAGAAAGAAGATGGTAGCCTCATCTATTCCATTCTTGCTAAGTTAGGACCAGCCTACTCTATGTTTGTTTCCACCTTCCATTCTACTAGAGAATCCTTTATTTCTCAAGGAGAAGCCTACAAGTTCCCTTATTTTGATTCTTTAATAAGAGAACAAGAAAAACTCTTACATATTGGTCTTCTTAATACTAGAAACTCTTCTAGGAAAGCCTTACCACCCCATCAACAACTAAAATCAAATAATCCTAAGAAGAAACATCCTAAAAGGAATTTTCCTAAACAAAACAAGGGTTGTAAGCAATTTCACTCTCAAGATGAAAAATCAATTCAACAAAATGATAAGGCAAATAAAAACAAAGGGAATAACAATGATAGGCATTGTAACTTCTTTAATCGTGATGGCCACTTAGAATCCAAATGTTTTATGAACATGGAAGCCTTAGAAGTAGCCATGAAGAAGCATAACATCCGTTTGGAGCATTATTCAACTTCAACTTCATCTTCAAGAATAACACCTTTTTCATGTGGTTGTCAAGAATCTCGTTCTCATTATGCACTACATGTATCTTCTTCTTCTTATTCTCATGAGTGGCTCATTGATTCTGGAGCTTCTTATCACATGGCCAAAAACAAAGCTATGTTTTCTTCTTTAAATGATTGTAACACCAAAAATATCTATGTTGGTGAGGATATATCTCTTAGTGTTGTAGGGACTGGAACTATTCATCTAGAAAATGGTCAATTTAATGATGTATTATGTGTTCCTACCTTATCATGCAACCTTCTATCTATATATCAGATAACTCATTTTGATTCATCTCCAAGATTATGTTCTATTACACAAGGGAATATATCACATCTAGGAACATTTTAATAATATTTTATAAGTTTTTAAACAATTATGTGGATATCGTAGGCATTGCTTCCCTTTCAGCTAGGAATTGTCTCTAGGGTGATAAGACAAGGTGTCGTGATAATGTTACGCACAAAAACTAGGTGACCCAATAGGAGAAATTTTCTCCCAATTTTTTCTTTAGCGAGGAGACAACAACCCCTGACAACCACTAGTGTATCCAGTATATTGTTTCATTTGATCTCTTCTCCTTGAGTTGGTCATATTTCCCCTCACCCATCTGTCGAGAGCATGTCTTTAAAGGTGGGAAATCAAATCCTAAAGATATTTTTTTCATTGTGAAATCAAGTTTTTATGCTTGTTTCGTATTGGAAACTTTGGGCATGGATTGTTGAGTGAATTGGAAGAAGGAAGGGTTTTGACTCTAGTCTTTTGACCTAACCTTAATTGGGGGGCTAATCCTCAGTCTTAGTCTAGTGGATTATAATTTCAAGAAGTGCACCACATGAAAAAACCTGATTTTGGTAGCATGGTCCTAGGACTCCTCCCATTAGATAAAGTCTATAAGGAGAAGAGAAACTTTACTAAAGCACCAGTGAGTCAATGTGCCATTGTTGTCACTTAGTCTAGTAACTGTCCCTTAGGTTTTCTCTTCCTTAGGGCCCTTCTAGATTGTGTGCTAACATGGAACATTGCATTAATGTGGTGGGAAACATTCCATAAATATATTACCCTAAGAGGATTTCATTTATCCTATGATGTTCCAACCATCTTTCAAACAATTTTATAATTATAATGTACAACATTTTTCATTTGCTAAATATTCAAAACAAGGGTTTGTTGCCTCTACTCTATGTTGCAAGAAATGAAAATTGGCATACAAAGAGAACAATATCCAATTAACTTATTGAAATTGAACTATTAATACCTCATTATCCATTTAGATAACAAAGTTAGTCCAATGCTTTTTTTTAACATTCCCTTTTCAAAGTTTATTAGATGATGACCATATTTTTCCTTCTGTTAAAACATGGCACATGGACTAGTTAAACTAATTAATATGAAATCATTTAATTTTTTCTAGGAAATAAAAGAAAAAAAATATCATTTCACATATTAAATATACATACAAAGTTACAAATCAAGGCATATATACCATTCCCTTCACTATGATGCATGGCACTTCATTTTACAGGCCTAGCCTTGGAGGCCTTGTCCCTAAACACATGCTAATTGAATTTAACTATGCACATATAATATATAAAAATATTTTAATAAATTTGATATAATCTTATGAGAAAACTTAAATAACTAGATACTCTCCTCACCATCCTTCCTTTGTTAATCCAACTTATCATACATTTTTACAAGTTCATTCTATACTTTTATACTTACATCAAATGGCGTTGTTTTGAGCCTATGATCGAGCGAGAATTTTTTATCTTATTTGTTTTATTGCACCTAAATATCTTGCAGTTATCAGACATTTGTAGTTCAAATTTTTTTATAGAACAACCTACACCAAATTCAGTCTCCATGTCATGAATTACTGCTTTTTGTAGGTGCAACAATATCTTTTACAATGGCAAATGGAGATGGTATTTGAATAGTTGAAGGCATGAATCCTTCAACCTATTCATAAAAACATTCCTAGCATCTAATTTATGGATTTTTCCTAAAACCATGTTGTATTCTATCATTTTGTCATGACTACCAATGTGATATTCATAATGTGGTGTGGAAGAAGAGTTTTGTTTCCCAAGAGTGGATTGGACATTGGAAGTATCTGTTTCCTATTCCAAATTCTTATTGGTTATGCTTAATTATTTCCTCCTCGATCTTATGCTTTACCAGGAGTGGTTGGGGAATCAAGAGTGGTTGGGGAATCAATTGATTCCCTTTGAAGAGGTTGATGTGCTTGCAAAGTTTCAATTGTTTTAGTTGATATTTTTTCTATGTATCTAGCAAGCATTTTCAGGTCTACACCATCAATTTTGTTAATTGCCTTTATCCCCAATATCAGAATCAAAGGCTCTTTATCCTTATCAGTCTCATGTCCATAGATATATAAAACAAAGTTTTATTTTAAAATTTTGGAATTGAAATAAACAAATAAATTAAATTAAACTAAAAATCAAAGAATTAATTTAATCAATTACATCTATATAAATTCACAATGACTTACATCATTCTATCAATTTTTTGCTCCATTCCCTCTTCTTAAAGTTTTGTGGTTGGGCTAGTAAATCCTATCTGTGCAACAGAGCAAGGAGAAATAGTGTGCAAGGACGGAGATGAAATGGCATGCAAGGAATGAAAATATCATGCATGAAGGGAAACAATTTGAGCTGAGGTAAGAAATTCAACCATGATATACACATAATCTGCTCAAATTTAAAAAAAAAAAATATGATAATCAAACCATTTTGCACCAATACATGAATAAACATCCCTCAATTTAACCCTAAATCTACCCTTTGTTCAAGAAACCGATAATTCCTTACTCTGAAGCTCTAATTTATGGACCAAAAAGGGAGAAGAATAAAATTCCCATGTAAGCTATGTTTGAATCCTTAAGTTTACTTTGTTGCTCCAATTTTTGAACCAAACACGGAAAAAATAAAAATCCCATGTAAGCTCCTTCTAAATCCTTAAGATCCTTCAAAATCCATCAATTTTGTTTCCAATATTCGAATTGCTGCCATAAATACAAGAAAAAGAAGGCAGTATTGAAACTATCCATCCATAATAAAACAAGTGAACTTTCAAAGCTCCCAAATTGAGACCTAAGAAATGGTAGAGGATCCTATTCTTTTCTTTCTCGGTTCTATTATTATCAACATTGAAAAGAATTCTTAGAGGAGGAATAAATATTTTGAACTTTTTTTTGATTCAATAGTTGGGAGGCATTTAATTTCGAAGTTTTGTCCTATAGGAATTTTTAAATTTTTACTTTCCCATCACTGAATACTTCAATTTTCCCATCGCTAAATATTTTTGTTCACCCAACAACAAATTTAGCACCCACTCAGGTCAAATAATGTGATCATGTTGGGGCATCAAAGTCAACAAAAATGGTGCCTAGACTAGCCCCATCAACTTATTTTTTTCATAAAAAATTATACATAGGAATATTACAAGAATACAACATTATTCTCAAATAAAATCAAACATTAATATAATACATTCAATATAATAACCATGATTTCAATCATTTGCTACATTCACTATAGATTATTAGGATATCCCGACGCATAGGAAATAATTAAGTACAACTTGGTCTAGTGTATAGTTAGGTAAAGTATGTTTCTTTAATATTTACATTTTGTAACTTACAATGTGACGATCATGATATGTTCTAGACATGAAGTGATCCAACAGTTCATTCTCTCCTCGGTATTACCAACACTTGATCCGTGGCTTAACACCCAATTGGTACATCATCTCTATTTAAAGAGCATGGAGGGTCATTTGTTACGTGACCGTTTAGGAGGGAACATTATGTATATTTTCTTTCTTTTATATTAATAAATTGCTTGAAGTGGCCACGTTGGCTCAGGCCATGGATTGTTTCGCTCTTTGAGGGTTTTAACCACATTAATAATATTGGTGTACTCATATTTGATCTATTTGTGATCAATGTCCTTTGGTGATCTATCTAATGAGTTTACCCTATAAATTCCTGCATGGTATCAAAGCTATTCGAGGACTACATCCCTTGGTGATCCAAATCCAAAGTTGGCACAACTGCATCCTACTATCGATACCTACATCTACTAATTTTTACAACATTCGGGTTGAGAGGACTACTCTATTATGTTAGGAGTGTCCGTTTGGTTGAGGAACACCTTTAGTTTCACTTGAAAAGGTTTACGATAGCCCTGGCTACATCATTTTTAAGATCTCGAGGTATACAGTCATTATTTGCAGTTACATGTATTTATCTCTCTATTTATTTATGTTTTTAGTCATGCATATTTTTTTATATTACCAAATCTATACTTCTCATTTCTAGGTATGGTCTTTTCCCAATGAATTTCTATGATTTGTGGAAAGTATAAATAGAAAGAGAGGATTTTTCTCATGCGTATGCTCTTTTTCACTACACCTTAGTGTGATCTTGGAAAATCAGAAACATTCAGGAAAATATTTATTTTTTTTCCAAATCTAACTTTAAGCTGTAAGAGTTGGATTACTTTCATTTTTTTATTTTTGGGTTATGGTTGTTTTTTTGTTTTGTAGGAAAGAAATGGGGTTTTCAACTAAGCACGCACTCCAAATCTTCAGTGAGAAGAAAAAAACCCCTTGGTGCAAAGTTACTTTATGAGAATAGAGGTCTTGGGTTCAAGTCTTTCTTTTTGATGAGTTACTTTTTCAAAAAGCATATGTAAATTATGTTTTAAAGTTACTTTATGTAAAAGTGTTCTTACCCATTATAAAAAGTGAGTCACTTATTGTTGTGGAGGTAAATCCCCTCTGCGGACAGAGGCGATCCCTACTAGCCTAGACCCGGTCTAGCAACAATCAAACAATGCTATCACGCAAGTTCCTAATTGCAAATTAAAGGTGGATGATGAGAACCTACTTGGATTCCAACGCTAATTTTCGTAGAAGAGACATCGCCCTCGTTCCTTTGCTTCGGCCGGTCACGATCCCCACGATCTCCGTGATTGGACACCTACACATGCAAAGAATAACACAAATACAAGCATAAAATCCAATAGATGCAATTATATATCAGTCAGAAAAAATATAACTCAACATCAATCATTACAAAGGACAATGAGAGTGGAACCATAATGACAGTCATCTATTATTGATAAACAACAAAGAAGAATACAACCATAGTTCTGATGTCAAATCCTCCTTTGGCTGGGAAGTCAGCTACACAAGTCTTGCAAAGCTTGTTGGGATGGTAACAAGCCTCTCTCTCTTGGGTGACAAGAATCTCCTCACTTAGATTTGGCCTTATGGGTGCAAAGAAGGCTCTTGGAGCTTCAAACTCTTGAACTCCTGGAATTCTTGCTATCTTAGCACTCTGCTGGAACTGTAACTAGCTTGCTCAAGGCATAGAGACAAGCTTTTATAGATAGAGAGGAAAGAGATAGGATCAACCACATTATTCATGGGATTGGCTTTATCACATGGAAACTTCCATGAAAGGTGGCAAACCACTTCCCTTCTATGGAGATGCGAAGCCAAACCATCCTAGCTCAACATAGGTTCAGTTGGTGAATGGTTTAAGGAGAACCTTCGGAAACTTGTTTGTTGAAAACTTTACTCAATTCGGTTGGCGCGAGTGCGACTCTGAGACAGAGCGCCAACTGGCGCGCCCTCTTTAGAGGATTTCCCCCATTGGCACGGGTAGTACACTGCGGACCCGCGCTAATGCAAAAAGGGCTGTTTTATGGGTATACTGCAGGAGATGTCTTGAGGGCATATGAAGCTCACACTTATAGGAATATAATGCAAGTGATTTCAGGTTATGCCACTTCTCACAGGTCCCAGAATGAGTCATCCAGCGTGTGGGAGAGGGGTAACAGGGACGGTGACAAACGGTGACAAATTACTGTGTAACAGATGCCCCCTAAAGCATGAGGGCCGAGGGAGAGAGGGGGGTGAAATGCTTTACAAGAACATGTGTAACTGAAAACACTGCCGCAGGAGAACCTGTGTAAAGAAGTACAACTGATATCTCAAGTACATGATATGCGTGGCATGGGCGCAGCCATCCATAACAGAGTACATAATAATCTAGATCCAAGGTATGGGTGCAGCCATCCAGTGAGGATCGATAAATAGACTCAGGCATGGTCGCAGCCATCCAGTGAATGAGTCATGTAATGATCATAATAAGCCACAAATCGCAGCCTGGATTCCAACAGACAAAATCTAGGGTCTTGTGCTCCATCTCGACCTGAACAGAGTACAAGTTCAAGCATGTGAATACATGAGTTGGAGTCGAACATGCAGGAACATCGTCTGATTACCAGTCAATGGTGAAAATTGTTAACAGACGCGAGAGGTACCACCAATAATGACAATGGCCCTCAAGGTACTATAGGTACAATCTACGGCGTGCGAATCAATGAGCTTGTGTCAAACACCCGTAGAATCATTCCATCGGAGGCCAATGATGAAAACCTCTCGTCGAGCACGAAGAACCTGCCATTGAGGCATGCAGGCTCCAAGGCACCGGAAGGGAGTCTCTAGATCAGCTTCCTAGATAATGAGCTGAGGTCGACAGGAAGTGACCTTGATCAAAGGTGGGCCATAGTCTTTCCCACTTCATTGACACGAGACAGAGGAAGAACGTTGCGGTGAATCAGAATTATGTGAGGTATCAGAGGAGGGTTGTAATTCTGCAAAGGTCAACTTCTCTTGAACATATCGGCGGCACGACAGTGGACTTGGCAGTATTTGACATCAATGGATCAAAGGTCATGGTGACGGGGCAATGAGTAGATGAGAGGTCAAACACGATCACCCAAAACCCACGGAGGCAAGTGAAAAGAGAGATGAGATTTCCCCACCTAGACACGAAAGCAGACAAGTGCCATGTTCAAGAGCGACATACTGCCGACATAACAATAATTATGGGTCCATTTTCCCCACCATTTCTGGCGAGTACCCCAGTTATTTTTAACAAGCTTGACGGGGATAGCATATGCTTGTGAGGCGTCATTCCGACGGGATCCGATGTCATCAGGTTTTAACGAGCCTGACAAAGGAAGAACTCGGCGTCTTTTCATGTTTAGAGAGTTTGAAAAGACAACAGAAAAGTGAACTCCAGGGGGGTCCTTTCTCGTAAAGTTGTGTCTTGCGAGCCTAAAAAAGTATAAAACAATGCTCGAAAGAACCATCCAACCATTACGATCGAGGAGTACTTTTCATGAGTAGTGATTTCGACCTGAAAAAGTAAAAAAGCGATCGAAGCCATGTTGCTTCGTAACCGTTAACGGACCTGAAACGACAAGGGTCTGATGATCTTTTCATTTTTACATGGTCGGAAAAGAGTTTAAAGACGACCACCTCTTATTTACGTTTAACGAGTCAAGAGGAATAACTCGGCAATCTTTTCGTCTTTAAACGGTCGAAAAAGAGCTGAAAGCAGACCTCCATTTTTATTTCTTTAACGAGTCAAAAAGGGAAAAATACTCAGCAATCTTTTCATATTTTACGAGTCATAAAAGAGCTTAAAGGTGACTCGTCCTGGAGGAACGAGTGGTATAAAGGGTAGCAACTGGTTCCGGCAATGGTGGAACTGCTCAAAACATGTAATAGTCAAGAGGCTGGCTAATAAAACCACTCATCGTTGTGGTTCCTCAGGAAAGGAAAAGCAAGCAAGTGAAAGCATTTGATCGGCCAAAGAGATGGCGGTGATGGAATGAAAACAACCAAGGCTCATCTAGTAGAATTCAGCAGATAAAAATGGCAATCACGAGATGTAAATCGGGTATGGGTTCATTTTTACACAAGCTTGAACCATGGAGAACTTTGCTTGGATTCTATTTCATGTTTACACAAGCTTGAAACAAAAACTATGCTTGTTATAAGTTCGCATGCCCCCAGCATAATAACGCAGATCGAGGTACATGCCCCCCAAGCTTCATTGCATTCAACAAAGTGGATGGAATGAAGGTTCACTCTCAAGATCTAGGAAAGACTCGACTTGTATTTTACGAGATCTTAATCAAAAGACTCGATTTGGAAAGGGAGTTGTTTCATTTGTTAATGAGGTTGACACAATAAAATAACTATCCTCATAACCCTTGTTTCATTTTTTAACGAGGTTAACATAAGATTAAAACTATCCTCGTAAACCTTGTTTCATTTTTTAACGAGCTTGACACAAGATCAGGAACTATGCTCGAACACCTTGTTTCATTTTTTAACAAGGTCGTCACAAGATCAAAACTATCCTCGGCCAGATCCAGTTTCATTTTTTAAGGAGCTTGACATAGGAAAACGAACTATGCTCCGCCAAAACTAGTTTCATTTTTTAAGGAGCTTGACAACAGAAAGGAACTATGCTCCAATGGAACTTCACCATAATGATGAGGAAGTTGACGCTCCAAAGAGTGTCACTCCTGATGGAAGGCCAACATCTTGGAAGTCAGGGCCCAATGCCTCCAGGACACTATGCACGACGGCGGCATCACTGGATCCAGGCACGGGATAGGTGGCCATGTAGTTGATCTGTGATGGGGCAGATGCAACTGGTGGATGAAAACCAGGAGGGGATGACAACTGCGCAGGAGGCACCCGGGGACGGACGAACGATAATTGATCTATCGTCACTATTCTTCCATCGTGTGGAAAGCAAACCACCCGGAAAAGTGAAGAGACCAGGGCCCCCATGGCATAAACATAGTCACGGCCAAGGAGAAGACTAAAGTCTAAAGCACCTTGGGTAACCGATACGTCTATATAGACGGTCTTGCCTCCGAAAGTAATAGGGAACTGTGGAAGGATCCCTAATGGTTGACTAGTTCCTCCGTCAAAAGCCGTCAGATTTGGTGCGACTGGCACAAGCTGTGGGGAACCCAAGGCTTGCCAAGTAGTGGCAGGCATAAGACTAACCGATGCTCCCTCATCCAACACAGTGCCAGGTATCGCCTTATTATAGGCATGTATCGTGACCCAGAAAGGCACATGGGATGGAAGGGGGGATGTAGTCAAACGACTCCAGTCGAAGGAAACGACTCAACTACTTGGTGGGGGAATCATATGATTGACCCCCTGCTCTAAAGGAACTGAAGCAGTACTCTCAGGAGCAGCTGGGATAGGAGAGTCATTTCCAGACTCAGGAGAATCTGAGGAGACGAGAAGAACATGGGAGTGATGCTCTTCCGTAACAGAGTGACCGATGGGTGGTGAACTCGAATTGACACTTGTTCCGACCAATGGTTGGTCTGGAACAGGCTGGGCACAGCCAGGTTCGGGAAGAGGAGTCTGGACAAGAGAAGAATATGAATCAATCTCTTTGTCAGCAGGGGGACGATCTGCGGCTACAGAGAGACATTGATAACCAACGGGAAGTTGGGGTGAAGGAGCTGTAAGACTTTCCAAGACAACGGAGGCTTTATCCATGAGTGGACAAAGGTGAAGGGGATGATTGCCTTCACAAAGTCTACAGGGGATTCGAATCTTCCCTTTTCCCTTACCATTCCCAACTGATAAGGTAGCATCGCGACGAGATTCAGAGGACGATGAGAGGCGGGCTAGATCACGAGACCATACTTCTAGTACCCTGGGAATGCCAGGACAATCGCAAAGAAGATGGTCCTCCGTGCATAATCGATAAGGAAACTTGACCTTCCGCGGAGGAGCGGAAGGGGGCCCGACTTCAAGTGTAATCGATGGGGTAGCTGCACTTGTAACCTCTCCCTTAGGAGCCTTCTTCTTCTTCATATTCTTCTTCTTCTTCTTAGCCACTTGGTTACTCAAATCGAGACTTTCACCAGGTGAAGTGGAAGATGAGGATGTAGAAGTGGGCGTACAAGGGGAGAGATCCACCTTAGAATCAACATGATGTTGTTCAGGTGGAGGGATGGATTGACTAGACGGTGAGACGGAAGGGACCAAAGAGGTTGAGAACAACCAAACCAGCAACCCAACAGTTAACCCTGGGAGGGACAACGTTGCCATATAAGGAGCACCAACATTTCCAAAAGGAGTGAAATGACCAGGGTTCCCGTCAGAGGGGATCCCTGGGTTGGTGAACCCCGGAAAAGTTGCCATCGAGAACAAAAAGAAGCCTACTTAAGCTAACACAAACAAGATCTAACAGGGTAAATTTGGACGCGGCCAAATAAATTTTAAGACAAAGGAACTGAACTTGACCTTTTCATGTTTTAAGAGTCGAGAAAAGGACAAAAAGGTGACTCTAGTCACCTTCGAATGTTTTGTGATCCCGAAGTGACAAGTGCTCAAGTGAGCCTTTTCTTTTAGGGAGTTCAAAAAGGATCAAAAGTGACTACTCTAGAGAAACTAGGCAAAGGGTTTACCAGACAACCCGTAAAACTGCATATACACCTTGGCAATCATATGAAAACCAAGGACTTTCTGTATGGCAGTCAATCTTCCCGAATGTTGTGTTCAGTATGTTAAGGCTTGTAAGGCGGCAGACACGACTTCCTGTGGATAAAGGATGATAACCTAGTGGGGTCTCCCCATATACTCGACAGTACGTGGGAGCTCAAGTCCGTGCTAGACCACTTGTTGTGTCACGGAAGGAGGAATCACCCAACCTTAAGTGAAACAAAAGTGACTAGGTTTAACGACGCCAGAGCACGTCTCTAGCCTAGACCTCTAGATGTTTGCGTTAAGTTCCAATGCATTATTAAGTTTATTCAGTTCATTTTATGGTTGATCTTTGATTAGGTTTCGATTTCCAAGTCCTACCATATGTAATCTCTCACAATTTCCTAAATGCAAACTATATGCCAAAAAGTATCATTTCGTTCGATGAACACCAACTACAAGAGAGTTGAGAACTTTCCAATCAAACAAAATGACCATAAACAATCAAGAACCACTCTAATGCAGCTAATGGAAATAAACGAAACTTTTCTTTAAAGTCACTAATCAATGAAAAGCTCTAATTTCCATTAACTAATTCAACACAAAAGAGACTGTTCATTTTCTTTTCAATGGAAAAGTGCACTAAACAAATTTTGAGAGATAATAACGATGAGTAAAAAAGACAAACTCCACTCAATGAGAACACAATCAAGTCCCCGAAATAGCAAGGCAGTCCTTCAAGCCAAAAGAAAACACAAAGACCTCTATGATCTATGTGATCTAAGCCCAAACGAAGCCAAGTGAAATCCAAGCAGAAAAGAAGAAAATCGCTTGAATAACAATAAAAAGCTTTGACAACTACTTAACAAATGCAAAAGAATAATCACAAAGTTGACTGGACGATCAAAGAACCCAAGACTCCTACGGAAGGCTCGATACACAAGGCCACTAGATGCCGTAGGGTTAAAATGTGAAATCGATAGGAAAAGGCAAACACCCAAAGGATGGAGGTCTAAAACCAGTCAAACAAGGATCAAACACACTCCAGTAATTGAAAAAGACGCAGCAAGATACAAATCCAAGCTCAGGGGGCTCGAAAACAAGCAAACTAGAAAAGTTAACAGGCCTGGCGCGACTGTCAGGCTGTAACTCGCGCTTTTAAGGGATTGGTGCGGGTTGTCTTTGAGCAACATGCGCCAATTGGCATGACTATTAGGCTAAAAATCGCGCTAATCAAGCTTTCCAGGCCAAAAATAAAAACAAGTAGTCCAGGGCTTGGTTAACAGTATCCAGGTAGACCAGGAAGCAAGAGACAGCAAGAAATCCAACCCAGAAAGCTATCTAAGAAACCAAACAAGAGAACCAAAGAGACAAGACTACCTCCCCAGCGGAGTCGCCAAATTGTTGTGGAGGTAAATCCCCTCTGCGGACAGAGGCGATCCCTACTAGCCCAGACCGGGTCTAGCAACAATCAAACAATGCTATCACGCAAGTTCCTAATTGCAAATTAAAGGTGGATGATGAGAACCTACTTGGATTCCAATGCTAATATTCGTAGAAGAGACGTCACCCTCGTTCCTTTGCTTTGGCCGGTCACGATCCCCACGATCTCTGTGATTGGACACCTGCACATGCAAAGAATAACACAAATACAAGCATAAAATCCAATAGATGTAATTATATATCAGTCAGAAAAGATATAACTCAACATCAATCATTACAAAGGACAATGAGAGTGGAACCATAATGATAGTCATCTATTATTGATAAGCAACAAAGAAGAATACAACCATAGTTATGACGTCAAATCCTCCTTTGGCTGGGTAGTCAGCTACACAAGTCTTGCAAAGCTTGTTGGGATGGGAACAAGCCTCTCTCTCTTGGGTGACAAGAATCTCCTCACTTAGATTTGGCCTTATGGGTGCAAAGAAGGCTCTTGCAACTTCAAACTCTTGAACTCCTAGAATTCTTGCTATCTTAGCACTCTGCTGGAACTAGAACTAGCTTGCTCAAGGCATAGAGACAAGCTTTTATAGATAGAGAGCAAAGAGATAGGATCAACCACATTATTCATGGGATTGGCTTTATCACCTGGAAACTTCCATGAAAGGTGGCAAACCACTTCCCTTCTATGGAGATTCGAAGCCAAACCATCCTAGCTCAACATAGGTTCAGTTGGTGAATGGTTTAAGGAGAACCTTCGGAAACTTGTTTGTTGAAAACTTTACTCAATTCGGTTGGCATGAGTGCGACTCTGAGACAGAGCGCTAACTGGCGTGCCCTCTTTAGAGGATTTCCCCCATTCGCACGGGCAGTACACTGCGGACCCGCGCTAATGCAAAAAGGGCTATTTTTATGGGTATACTACAGGAGATGTCTTTAGGGCATATGAAGCTCACACTTAGAGGAATATAATGCAAGTGGTTTCAGGTTATGCCACTTCTCACAGGTCCCGGAATGAGTCCTCCAACGTGCGGGAGAGGGGTAACAGGGACGGTGACAGACAGTGACAAATTACTGTGTAACACTTATCATTCTAAAGTCATTGTATCTTTTACTTAAGTTACAATTTAGTGGATAGTTCATAAAGTACCATTGTAAAAGTGAATTTCACTTATTTATAAAAGTGGGTCACATAAAGTATACTTTTTTAAAAGAGAAATAATTAGATTAAGTTTAGAAAAGGGGGTATTTTTTTTTAAATATAACATTATCGTTCACTTCCCAACGTTCACATAGTTTATCGACATTTTCAACCAAATTTCTTCAAAAATCCATAACTTCTTCATTCGAAAGTCGTTTGCAGAGTTGTTTTTTTTTAATTGGCATAATTTTTTAAGATCTTTCCACTGGAACACTTAGTTTCATCATCTTCAACTTCAGTTTCTTTTAAAGTTGAAAGGCCATGCCTAGTTATTCTTGACAGCACCAACTACTTCCAATGGCCATCTTACATTATGGATTTACTTAGAAGTAAAGACCTTTATATAATAGAATTAAGACATGAGTCTAAACCTAAATATGAAAATAAACAAGCCAAATGGGAAAATAAGCAATATCAAGCATGTGGGTTAATAAGGATGTATATTTCTCCAGACCTTAGATTCTATATTGTAGAAATTCATACCCCCGATGAAGCAATGAAACAACTCAATAAAGTTTTTGGAATTAAAAATGAAAATAGAGCCCATCAACTCAAAAATGAGTTTCTTACATTGGACCCCAATAATTTTTCTTCCATTGAATATTTTTTGTCCATGTTCAACACCCTTAGACTTCTCTTCGAAGGTGTTAAGGTTAAAAAAGAAGATGGTAGCCTCATCTATTCCATTTTTGCTAAGTTAGGACCAACCTACTCTGTCTTTGTTTCCATCTTCCATTCTAATAGAGAAGCCTACAATTCCCACTCTTTTGATGTCTTTTGTGATTATTTAATAAGATAACAACAAAAACTCTTACATCTTGGTCTTCTTAATACTAGAAACTCTTCTATGAAAGCCTTACCAGCCCAATGGCAATTAAATTCAAAGAATCCTAAGAAGTAGCATCCTAAAAAAAATGGTCTTAAACTGAACAAGGGTCCTATGGAATTTCAATCTCAAAACGAAAAATTAATTCAACAAAATGATAAGGCAAATAAAAACAAAGGGAAGAACACTGATAGGAATTGTAACTTTTGTAATCATGATGGCCACTTAGAATCCAAATTATTTAAGAATATGGAAGCCTTGGAAGTAGCCATGAAGAATCATAACATCCATTTGGATCACCATTCAACTTCATCTTTAGGAATAACACTTTTCTCATGTGATTTTCAAGCATCTCATTCTTCTTATACACTAAATATATATTATTCTTCTTATTATCATGAGTGGCTCATTGATTCTGGAGCTTCTTATCACATGGCCAAAAATAAAGACATCTTTTCTTTTTTAAATGATTGTAACACCAAAAATATCTATGTTGGTGATGATAGATCTCTTAGTGTTGTAGGTACTCGAGCTATTCATCTAGAAAATTGTCAATTTAATGATGTATTATGTGTTCCTACCTTATCATGCAACCTTGTATCTGTATATCACATAACTCATTCAGGTGAAGGTAAAACTGTTGAATTTTCACCTCATTATGTCAATGTAATTAAGGACCTAAGAGATCCTAGACAGATTTTAGCTAATGGCATTGCTAATGATTCTACAAGGTTGTATAAGTTTAACAACTTTGGTTCATCAACTCTTCCCTCAGTATTTGTTTCTCATAATGATGAAGAGAGAAAACTTTGGCATGAGTGATTTGGTCACTTAAACTGTCTCTCCCTTCAAAATCTATGTAATGAAAATATGGTATAAGTCTTCCTATGGCATCTTGCGGAGATGGTGTTTGTTCTAGATGTATACTCAAAAAACATCATTGGGATAGTGTTGAAAAACGTTCCTCTTGGCATGCCTCGACCCTTTTAAAGCTTGTGCATAGTGATTTATGTGCTCCACTTCCAGTTGTTTCATTCTTTGGCTACAAGTACTCCTTAACTTTCATTAATGATTTCTCTAGACGCATTTAGGCATACTTCTTAAAACTCAAGAGTGAAGTATTTAACATATTCTTGGACTTTAAGTCCTTTGTTGAGAAACAATTTGGACATCAAATTATTAAGATAAGATCTGGTAATGGCAGAGAATATGTTAACAAAAAAGTCATCAACTTTTGCACTGAGCATGGAATTCAATTGCAACATACTATTTTATATACTCCACAAAAAAATGGTGTAGCTGAAAGGAAGAATCACACCTTAAAGGAAATGGCTAATTGTATGCTTCAATCTAAAGGACTTAGTCTTAATTTTTTGGCAGAAGCAATGTTATGAAACCAGCTCAAGAAAAAGATAGAAAACATAGATCAACGCCTTAGAATTCAGCCTCTTCGAGGGGGAAACCTCCTTTACATTACATAAATGAACAATTCTTGGATGATTCAAATGAAAAAACCTCCTTTCTATATATAAGAGTCTAAGGAGTCACAATATAACCCAGCCGACCTAGCAATAATAATATAAAGCCACAAAAATAACAATAGAGGGATTCTATGGGGCAGAGTAATACCAATATGGTGATAACAGGGGCTTAAAAATATTAATAAGGGGTACAACTACAATAGTAATAGGGTAATCACTAGTATTATAGGGACCCAACATGCCCCTCTCTTTCAAAAAAGTGTTGTCCTCAAAGCTTGAGAAGTTCTGGATGCTTCTGTATAAAATTCTCATCCTCCCATGTGGAATCTTCAACGAATAAGTTCTTCCACTTGATAAGATACTCTGAAATTGATCGATTTCGTAGCTGTCGAGTTCTTGTTTCTGTGACTTCTTCCGGTTCCAATATAATTTTTCCTTCCTCATCAAGTTCTGGAAATATTGTTTGAACTGGGAGCTTGTCGCCTATAACCTTCTTTAAACATGAAACATGGAAAACTGGTGCAATCGATAAGTTTCAGGAAGCTCCAATTTGTATGCCATAGTACCAATCGTTTGCAACACCTTGTATGGACCATAATACTTTGGTGATAATTTTTTATCCTTCATAGCTTGCTTGAGGGAAATTTTCTTATATGGTTGTAGCCGTAGCAATATCCAATCACCTACATCAAAAATTCTTTCACTATGATGTTGATCTGCTTGTTGTTTCATTCTATTCTGTGTGAACATGAGGTTATCCTTTAAGAGTTGGAGGACTTGTTGTTGATGTTCAATGTTATGTTCCACTGCTTGAACCTTAGAATTTTCTCTTAAATATGATGTGATGGATGTTGGCTGATACCCATAAAGTGCCATAAATTGGGTCATTTTTGTTGTCGTATGGAAGGAAGTGTTATAACACCATTCAGCCAGAGGAAACCATTTGACCCATTGTGTCTATTTATAAGATACAAAGCAACGAAGATATCCTTCCAAACATTTATTTACTATCTCAGTTTGCTCATCAGATTGAGGATGATAAGATGAGCTATGAGCTAACTAAGTACCAAGACAAGAAAATAATTATGTCCAAAAATTTCCAGTGAAAATGGGATCTCTGTCACTTACAATAATCTTTGGGTTTCCATGTAGCTTTTGAATTGTTTCCATAAATGCAGTAGAAACTGTACTGGCTTTAAATGGATGTGATAATGCACAAAAGTGTGCATACTTGGTAAGTCTATCAACTACCACCATGATGACACTCTTTCCCTCAGACTTGGGTAAACCTGTGATAAAATCGATTGAAACCTCCTCCCAATGTTGCCTTGGAATGGATAAAGGTTGTAATAGACCAGGTGTCTTAATTGTTTCAACTTTATTTTGTTGGCAAACCAAACATTCTGCCACAAAATTTTGAATATCTGATTTAAGGCCATCCAAAAAAAATTCCTTCTTAACCCTGTGGTAAGTTTTTAAAAATACTTAGTGCCCTCCTAAGGGAGAAGTGTGCAATTCCATAACAATCTTTTGTTTTAGCTGGGAATTCTTACAGAGGTAAAAACGATCTTTGTACCATAACGAATCATTTTTCCAGCTAAATGTATCAGGCATACTGGAATCTTGTTGTAACTTTTGAATAAGTGCCCACACTTCTTCGTCATTCTTCCATTCCTCCCTTGCTTCGTTTATCCAATATGGTTGGATAATAGAAATGGCGCACAAAAATGCTTCCACATCCTCATCCTTTCTTGAGAGTGCATCTGCCACCACAATTCGCTTCCTTTTTTTGTAGATGATTTCAAAGTCATAACCCAACATGTTTGTGACCCACTTTTGTTGCTCTTCAGAGGACAATCTTTGTTCTAAAAGGTACTTAAGGCTATCATGATCCGTTTTTACCTTGAAGTGTCTTCCCATTAGGTAGGGTCGCCATTTCCTAAGTGCATGGAGTATTGCTAACATTTCATTCTCACAAATAGCTTTGTGTAAAAACTTTCCCTTGATTGGACGACTTTCAAAAGTAATGGGTCTTTCATCTTGCATTAAAACAACACCAATTCCATTTCCTGAACCATCAAATTCCACAATAAAGGTTTTTGTGAAGTCCTGTGTAGCTAAGACCGGTGCTTGGTACATTACCTCTTTAAGATGTTCGAATGCCTTTGTTGCTTCTGGAGTCCATGAAAATGCATCTTTCTTCAATAATATTGTTAGAGGTGCTGCTATTCTCCCATAATTCTTAACAAACTTGTGATAATACCCTGTTAACCCGAGAAATCCTCGCAGATGCTTTATGGATGTGGGAATTTTCCATTCCTTAATGGCTTTAATTTTGCTAGGGTCTACCTTAACTCCTTCATGAGATAAAATATGACCCAGATATTCCACCTCTTGTACTCCAAAGAAACATTTGGATCCATTTGCATATAATTGTTTCTCCTACAATAGTTGTAGCACCCTGTCAACATGTTCAACATGATCCTTGCAAGACTTGTTGTAGATTAGTATATCATCAAAAAATACTAACACAAATTTTCTAAGGAATGGTTTGAAAATTGAATTCATCAAACCTTGAAATGTTGAAGGTGCATTGGTAAGGCCAAAAGGCATGACCAAAAACTCATAATGACCCTCATCAATTCTAAATGTTGTTTTCGAAATGTCTTCAATCTTCATTCTGATTTGATGATATCCTGAACGAATATCTAACTTGGAGAAGTAAATTGATCCATGCAATTCATCCAGTAATTCATCAATGACAGGAATGCGAAACTTATCTTTAATAGTGAGCTTGTTGATCTCCCTATAATCCAGACACATGCACCATGATCCATCCTTCTTGTGCACCAATACGACTGGAGCAGAGAAAGAATTTTGACTTGGTTGAATTATACCAGCCTCTAGCATTTCTGCAACCATACATTCAATTTCATTCTTTTGGGCATAGGGATATCTATACGGCCTGATGTTTGGAGGAACACTTCCTGGAATCAGATGAATAACATGATCATGATCACGAATAGGTGGGAGAACTTTCGGAGTCTCAAATTCCTTGGAATGATTGTCCAAGACTTTTTTGAGATCTGGAGAAATAGATAATTCCATTGTGGGCACATCGAGCGAACATAATTGTGAAATTACACCTCTTTGTGCCTTTTCTGGTAGCTTTGTCATACCGTTAGAGCTGATTATCTTTCTTGGTTTCCCTGCAATACCCCTTAATTCAACTTCCTTTCCTTCCACAGAAAATTTGATGAAAATTTTTTGAAAATTAAAAGCTATTGTACCCAAGGATTTTAGCCATTCGACTCCTAGTACAACATCAGCACCTCCAATTGGAATGGAAAGCATTGGGCTAGTCAATACATATTCTCCCATGGATATCTTGATATTATGGCACTTTCCCGAGCAATTTATTGTTCCTCCATTTACAACCATCAATTGACACTCTGGTGTTGGGTATAAGAAGCAATTCAATTCTCTTGCTACCTTACAATGAATAAAATTGTGGGTACTTCCTGAATAAATCAACACTATTACCTTTTTCTTCTTGATTTGTCCTTCTATCTTGATGGGTTGAGGAGTGGTAATTCCCGCCAATGCATTGCAAGATATGGTCATATTCATTTCTTCTTTATCTAGGCTTTGTTCCTGGAGTATATCCTCTTCTTTTGAACTTTCTTGCTCCTTTTCTTCTTCCTCTTCACAATCTATGTAGAATAATTTCTTCTCAGCACACTTATGACCTTTAGTGTATTTTTTATCACAACTGTAACAAAGCCCTTTTTCTCTTTTTTCTTCCAATTGTTGTGGTGTCAACCTTATAGGTTGTGGAATACTAGCAGCAACAACACTTCCGTCTTTATAGTTGCGAGTGGTATGCTTCCTGGTTGCCATAATTTTGCTTTCCATTTTTATTGCTAACCTGAATGCCTTCTCTAATGAATCAGGTTCCCAAAGGCGAACATCATGTTGGATATTATCCTTTAAATACCCTATGAACACATCAATCCTATGCTCCTATGGAATATCTTTTACCATTATGTTTAATTTTTGGAACTCCTCAATGTGCTCCATTATTGAACCCTTTTGTTTGAGACTTATCAATTGGCTAAAAAAAGTGTTGTTTTTTGTATCCTCATAATGTGCTATCAATTCTTCCGTAAAAATTGCCCAAGTGATAAATTGTTTACGAGAGCAAAGCCATTGATACCATACAAACTGATTTGGTTCCAAATATAAAGTTGCAATACGTACCTTTTGTGTGTTTTACACATTATTGAGATCGAAAATTTTCTCCATCTGTAATATCCATGTTACAGGATCCTTGCATCAAACTTCCTCATATCGATTTTTGGAATATGGTGGGTCTTTGATCCAACATTAGAGTCTATGGAATCATAATTAACATTTCTTTTGTTCTCATCATGAGCTTCCTTTACTACCCTTTCACCATTAGTGACGCTTTCTTGTAACAACTTATTCATATTTATCTTCAATTATTCCATGTTTGTCTTCAAATCTATCTTCAAGTCATCCATCTTAGCTTCCATGTAATTCATCTTAGCTTCTACACCTTTATTTAAACAATCCATCTTAGCTTCTACGCCTTTCTTTAAACCATCCATCTTAGATTCTGTTCCTTTTTGTGCAAGGGACAGTTGTTGCACTTGGTCTTGTAATTTTGATATATCATGTTGCATTTCTTCCTCTTCTTCATGAGTCATGCTGGAGCTTTCAGGTTCCTTTCTAGGTGTTTGCATTTTCTTTCCTTGAGGCATCAGTTACCAATAATAATGCTTACTATGCCCTTTGAATTCCTTCAAAATAAATTTTCAAACCAAGCTTAAGAAAAAATTTAAGAAAATCTACACACCTTTTTCCACTTTGTAGGATCTCGATATTGCCTCTGATGCATCTCTGCACTTTCCAATCATCTAGATCTGAATTTGTGACCTGCAGTATCCCTCTATGTCCTCTTTCCAATGCCACAAGTCTGACCCGAATTAGATTCTCCAAGGAAGAGTTATGTGAAATCTCCCACAGTGACTTGATTATAGACTAGTTCAGTAGAGTGAACTTGTACGACATGCCACGAGTCACCTTTTCGACCTTTGGATCTGAAAAATTCATACAAGAAACTGCAGTCCATCCTTTTTCTTTACCTTCTTGTGAAATTTAAATCTGATCCCCAGAGAGAAAGTTATGATACCTTTCCCGAGGTCACCTATTTGGAATGTAATTCAAGAGTCTACAAAAGGAGCAACTTCCTCGGATCATATCTCCACAAATATAACGTGAACAGCTTTGAACTTCGGACCCAAGGTTCAGCGTGATTTCTTCGCAAATGGGTTTTTGGTTCAACTTCTGAAACATCACAGACAAAAATTTATAGTGAAAATGCCACGATGACCTATTTGGAGCAGTGAAACCCTAGAATCCAAAGCTCTGATACCAAATGTTATGAAACCAGCTCAAGAAAAAGATATAAAAGATAGAAGCCTCTTCGAGGGGGCAACCTCCTTTACATTACATAAATGAACAATTCTTTGATGATTCAAATGACAAAACCTCCTTTCTATATATAGGAGTCTAAGGAGTCACAATATAACCCAGCCAACCTCACAATAATAATATAAAGCCACAAAAATAACAATAGAGGG
The DNA here is from genome assembly GCA_031772625.1 of Pinus tabuliformis. Taxonomy (NCBI): domain Eukaryota; kingdom Viridiplantae; phylum Streptophyta; class Pinopsida; order Pinales; family Pinaceae; genus Pinus; species Pinus tabuliformis. The sequence goes on along the minus strand of CM062809.1, from coordinate 569,792,041 downwards.
ATTCTATGGGGCACATTAATAATTATATGGGGATAATAGGGGCTTAACAATATTAATAAGGGGTACAACTACAACAGTAATGGGGTAATCACTAGTATTATAGGGACCCAACAAGCAATCAACTTTTTAAATTACATAGTAAATCGTACTCCTACTAAGGTTTTAAAGCATATCACACTAGAAGAAGCATGGAGCTTAATTAAACTAGATGTAAGTCACTTTTGTGTTTTTGGATGTGAAGCATGGGCCCATATTCCATATGATAAACATAAAGCCTTAGAACCTAAGAGTGAAAAATGTGTTTTTGTTGGATATTCTAAAGATGTCAAGGGATATAAACTTCTTCAACCTAAATCCAAAAATTATATCATTAAAAGAGATGTAAAGTTTGCTGAAAATATATCGACCCGCCGACCCCTCTCTATCCCTTCTTCAGATAATGACAACGAGGATGAAAATCCTCCCCCACCTTCTTGGGATCCTCCTTTAGCTCCTTAGCTTCCAAAATGGGTCCACGCTACTCAGGATGCAGCAAGTGCTCTTGCAGGTGATCCTACAGATCAGCATCGTACACATTGTCAATTTGATAGAGCCTCTTCTTTACTGGGTCAAGCCTCAGCTAATCATGATCCCGACACCTTTTCAGAAGCTTCAAGCCATCCAGATTGGGAAACAACTATGAATGAAGAATATCATTCATTATTAGAAAATGATACATGGGACCTTGTTCCTCTTCCAAAGGGATGAAAACTTGTTAGATGCAAATGGGTTTACAAAACCAAGTTTGGACCAAATGGAAAAGTTGAGAAGCATAAAACTTATCTTGTTGCTAAGGGATTTTCACAAGTTGAAGGAATTTACTATACGAAAACCTTCTCCCCTATTGCCAAAGTGAAATCTATTCGCCTTGTTCTTTCCCTTACTGCCTCTTTAAAATGGGAAGTCCATCAGATGGATGTTAAATTTGCCTTCTTGCATGGGAACTTACATGAATAAATACATATGGAAAACCCTCCTAGCTTTATACAAATAGACTTTAACCTTATATTTTGGCTTAAGAAATCCCTTTAAGGTCTCAAGACCTCGGGCTTGGTATGCCAAAGTGGATAGCTTTCTTTCAGATACTCGCTTTTCTAGGGGTCATTCAGACAATATTATCTACACCAAGAAAATGGGTAAGTCTCTTATCAGTATTGTTCTCTACGTTTATGATCTTATCCTTACTAGTAGTGATCCCAACCTTATAAACCATGTGAATTCCAACCTTAAAAATCAGTTTCAAATGAAATACTTAGAACACTTACATTATTTTCTTGTTCTTAAAGTCTTGTAATCCAAAGAAGGTATTTCCCTTTCCAAGTCCAGGTACACATGTGATCTTCTACGCCACTTTCACATGGAAGACTATAAGTTAGCCCCTTCTCCCTTTCAGTCTGGAGACAAACTTTTAGTCACTTGTACTTCCCCTGAAGTTGATGCTACCTTATACTGTCACCTTGTTGCAAAACATTTGTATCTGACCCTTACTCATCCTGACCTTTCCTTTGGTGTTGGCCTTGTTGCTAAATTTATGATAAACCCACATGAAAGTCACTGGAAAGAAAATAAAATAATACTTCGCTATGTTTGAGGTAAAATTTAGTTTGGGATTCATTACAGTGTAGAAGCATCTCCTCTATTGGTTAGTTTCACTGATTTTGATCAGGCTGGTGACCCTGACGATCAGAATTCTATTGTAGGTTATGTATTCACTCTTGGTTCTCTACCTATTACATGTGCTTGCAAGAAACGAAGTGCCATTTCTCTTTCTTTAGTAGAAGCATAGTATCGTGGCATCATTGAAGCTAGTAAGGAAGCCCTATGGATTCATTAGATCCTGCCAGTGTTTGGTTTTCTACAGCAACATCCAACTACACTTTGGTGTGATAATAAATGTTACATTCAACTATGAAAAGATCTAGTCCAACATCAGCACAAAAAAACATTGAACTACACATGCACTTAATCGGAAAGCTCATTCATGACCATGTTCTTGAAGTTCAATATTGTTCAACCAATGATAAAGTTGCAAACATCTTTACAAAGGCTCTCAAGTTGTCAATAAGGGGGGATAGGCTCTGATGCCTCCTTCCATCTCCAATTGTGTCATCTCTGTACATCCTTCAATCCTATGGCAAGTTGTTTTTAAGGGGGGATGTTAGGATATTCTGACGCATAGGAAATAATTAAGTACAACTTGGTCTAGTGTATAGTTAGGTAAAGCGTGTTTCCTTAGTATTTACTCTTTGTAAATTACAATCCGAGCGTCATGATATGTTCTAGACATGAAGTGATATGTCTATTCATTTTCTCCTCAGTATTACCAAAACTTGATCTGCACCTTAACACCCGATTGGTCCATGATCTCTATTTAAAGAGAATGGAGGGTCATTTGTTAGGTGACTGTACATGATAGAAGATTATGTAGATTTTCTTTCTTTTACATTAATAAATTGCCTGAAGTGGTCGTGTCCTTTGGTGTTTTATATAAGGAACTTACCCTATAAATTCCTACATAGATTAATTTAATTAGCTCTAAAATGATTGCATAAGATAAGTTATAAATGAGCAATGAAACAAAATTGATATACACAGTAGTTGTAAAGTGTGTTACATGAGGAAAAAATTCTAATCTCAATTCATATTTATGTTGTAAGACAAATTATACTTTATTCAAAATATAGTCTACCAAAAATTTCTCCCTATCCTTATTGTTTTCATTGCTGATAATTAGATTTGATTGGTGTAATAAAAATTATTGTCATTGTTGTGTATTACAGGATCTAGAGGAGGCCATAGACATATGATATGGATGGCATAGAACTATTAAATCATAAAGAGGAAAGTGCTTCAAAGAATATATGACAACGAAATATGTAGATAAAATACAGGTAATATGACAAAGCAACCTCAACCAGGGGAAGAACTTTATGATTTCAAAAATGTTACAACATAAAGGAGAGAAAGTCAATTTTTTCATGAGGTCTCTCACGTCAAACTTGTTGGTTGAAAGTCACAATAATGGTGATTAAATGTGATTTTATGATCAATGGAAACATTTGATAATTAGGGTGGCCATGTGGGATAGGGATGTTGGATAATTTTCTTGTCAAACTTTTGGCTCGATGTATATACATCCAAGGGTCATAAAATTATTTTTTCTTTTCAAATCCAAATCCAAATTATATCAATATGTCAAATATGTGACTAAAGTGAAGTTTTATGTTGGATATCATATTCATTGAATTAATATAATTGGTCTATTAATCATTATTAACTATGTTGTGTATTACAGGAGACATATGTGGTCATGGCAACATATCCTGTCATATCAAATGAGGACATAATGGATGATGAGGGACATCATGTACTCAAATTTTGACATAACTTATAATGACATATTTTGATAGGTCTATCCTTTTTCACAATAGTATTAAAATTCATAGTAGGTTATCCAATCTTGAAAAAAAAACACAAACCTTGCCTTTTACCCTATGAAATCCATGCAATTTGGAGTATTCTTAAAAGAAATATATATGTGAAAATTTCAAAAATATGCTTACCTATGAGTAAAAAAATACTCTCCAAGTTGAATAATTTAATTTGGCCTCAAAATGAAGGTTGGGCATGCATTTTTTGAAGCAAGCCAAAATTTCCTTGCTTCACTAAAATGCATGCTCATGATTCATTTATTGGCCAATATGATTGATTCAAATGGTAGATTGTTTATTTTATTATTTTAAACAATTTTACATTGTTATATATTTAGTAACTAGTAGAGTAGTAAAAGTATTAATTTTCTTAGCGCTAGAAGTCTCTATTGTAGATAATTGCATTTTTTCAACATTTTCACATTGCATTCACCCCATATCATCATAAGAAGGCCAAAATAGGTCACTTCCATAACCAAGAAATAAGGCCCATTAGGGCATTGTTACACCATTGTTGGGCCTAAGAAGTATCCTTAAAATACATCCACTTTCACTCCATTCACACATTTTCTCACCTCTATTCCACCACCGTGTCACCACATCAACTTCACTTTCATCATTATATGGGTTAACTTTGTGTTTTCCAAAACATTATTAATTCTTAGTATTTTTAAGTGAATTTATGGTTAAACTTTAGAAAATAATATCCATATACTTATACCTAACAATTACAGTGAGTTTGTTTACATGTGTAGGTACAAAGGAAGCTTCCAAGGCATATTTATGTGGCACTCTATTTTCAAATTCGAATTTGAGAAGATCAAGGACCTCATGGAGGAGATCATGGAGGATAGGGTTATGTGTCACCATTGGTTGAGAAATATGTGGGTCAAAGGAGGGAATAGTGGGTCTACATTTATAATTTTGTTATCATAGATGCTGCATAAATAGGAGTGGTATCTCCTTCATTTGTAATCTTCATTTTGTAATCTTAATTTTTAGAGTTTAGAAACTTGTTCCTTCATTTGTAGTTTTATATCTTAGAATCATTGCAATGTAGAGTTTAGGACCTTTTGGAATGTAGAACTTGGATCTTGTAATTACAATTTGCAATTGAAGATAAATAAAGTGGATTGGATTTTCTTCTACATTTGACTTCTCTCTAGGTGTGCTTGTGGAGCTATGGAGGGCCCCCATTGCCTCACTTGCATACCTATTTTGGTATAGTAAGCTTTCATTTATGTTTTTAATTTCGTTAGTTTAAAAGATCTTGATGTTGGAAATATAAATGAATAGTCTCTTGTAAGAGAGCTTTAATATTTCCTGTAATCAATTTGAATTATGTTTAAATACCTTCATTTCTTAGTTTATTGATTAAGATGGTTAGAAATATTAATGAATAGTCTCCTATAAGTGAGCTTTAATATTTATTACACTTGTCACAATGTTTTTAGATTTCATTTTGATTAAATGACTAAATAGTTGTTCAAAATCCAAATGAAAGACCTCCTGTAAGGGAGCTTTGGAATTTCTTCACCTAGATTAGTTTAGTTTATCTCTAAGTCCATATATATTGGATGATCCTTGAAGTTTACTTACCTAGATTGATAGTAGATGAAACTCCAATTTGAATAAGAATTTTAGACGAAATAACCATCATATTGAGGTCCATTAGGGAATTGTTAGACAACAAGATTGAGGGTCATTAGGTAATTGTTACACCAAAATACTGAGGCCTATTAGGGCATTGTTACACCATAAGACTAACCTACAATTTCACAGAACCATAGGATGTAATTATCATTATGTCATTACCATTAATTACATGTCCTATTATGCATTTATTTGAGGCACATACACTCGACTTTTACCCTATGAAATCCATACAATTTTAAGTATTCAGGAACAAAAAATATATATATATATGTGAAAAATTAAAAATATTTAATTTTATTAATGATACTTATGAGTAAAAAAGTACTCTCCAAGTTGAATCATTGAATTTTTCCTCGAAATGAGGGTTGGGTGTCAATTTTTGTCAAGTAGGCCAAAATTGTCTTGCTTCGGTAAAATGCACACCCAGGGTTCATTTATTGGCCAATCTGACTGACTCAAATTGTACATTTTTTATTTTATTATTTACACACTTTATCATTGTTATACCTATACTTTGAGCTTAAATATTTATACTTCAGATTTCATACAACATTCTAAGTTTTACTTCGACTTGTCTTATCTAAAACATGTACATAAGTGGGAATCATACTTATGTAGGATATTTATCAAAGATGATGCAATTTTATATCTTAAGGTGAGGTATTATCCAATCATGTATCATTTAAAATTTCATTACAAAGAGTGTAATTGCTTTGGCCTAGGAATGCATATTTTTTCTGACTTGAACATTGAGAGATATGATGAAATGCTACATTTGCAGACTTGGATAGAGGTATGAAAGTCAATTTTTTTTCCACCAGGCCTTTCAAGTAAAACTTATTGGTTGAAAATTCACGTGAACAGTGATTAAATGTGATTATTTGATCAAGGGAAATGTTTGAAAATTACAATGGCCACGTGGGATAGGGACACTGGATATTTTTTTGTCGAAATTTTGGCTCCATGTATATACCTAGGGTCATAAAAAAAATTTCAACTCTAAATTAACATGATATCAATATGTTAAATATATGACTAAAGTGAATTTTTATGTTGTATACCATATTCGTTGAATTAATATAATTGGTGTACTAAACATTATTGACTATTTGTATGTTATAGGAGCCAGATGAGGCCATGTAAAAAAATTGTATCATATCAAATGAGGACATAATGGATGACATGAGATATCAATTACTCAAATTTTGACTCAACTTAGGAAAAAATTATATAATGGAATTTTGTGATACATCCATATTTTTTCAAAATATTATTAAAATTTATAATATATTATCCAATCTTGACATAAATTAATGCATGTTGTTGATTATTTCACATGTAAATTGTGGAAAATGTATATCATGAGCCTTAAACTAACAAGAGAAAAAGATATGTACATGGAAGTGGAACTAAAACTACTAAATCATGTAGCAGACAATGGGTGGAAGAGGATATGAGAATGAATCATTAAGAAACAACAAATGGTTGCACTTAACAAGAGGTTGGTTAGGACTATAGTAGATGGGATGAATACTTTGAGAAAATTGTTTTTTGTGGATGTTTTATATGTCATGGAAAGAAACAATTCAAACGAGTGATTGTACAAAGACATTACATAGATGATGACCTTCTAGTGGGTAGTATGCCTCCTAAAATCGATTTGAATCCAATAGGAATTGTGGTAAGAGATTCTCCAATTTGATTTAAATAATATGTATTCATATTGTATACATTGTTTTATATTATTTAAATAAATAATTTTTTTCTTAATGATTCCTTTAAAGATAAATTTCTTGGTTTAAAGCTTCTTGGAGCATCGAATTCTAACCTAGAGGTTGATGATTGCTTATCTGATGATACATATAACAAAAAAAATATGCACATATGCTAGCTCGAAAGATGAGGAATTGATGAAAATAAGTAACGAAACAAGAACATGTCTAAAGATGCATAATTTTCCTAAAGACAAGGGCAAGGTGTACTACATACCCTATGAGAATGACTATGATGGAGATGATGGCTTGCCCTTGATTTTGAGATCAACTACAAATAGAAATTTCGTTGACAACTATATTGTGCTTGGTCCAATGATCAAAAACTACCTAGAGTGTATGAGGTGTTTCAATTTTGGGAATATACCTACATGATATGACCTACCAATATTCATGGAGTGAATCTAGGCCTCTCTATTGTCCAAAATGTCCATGTTGGATCTAAACATAGAAAAAATTCACAACAAACCACTAGGAAATTAATGCCATATTATGGTTCATCATATTACAATGGTGAATGGAGAAGGCTACTAGAATATAAACATATCATGAAATATTATGGTCTAAATTTGAATATGTATACACATTGTCTCCAATTGGAAAGTGGAAAAGAATTGGATAGAGTTCATATTATCTATATATATGGGCATGCATACACACACATATATATTTAAGGATTTATAAATAGTAGTAAGGGAAGGAACCCTATTGTAAGACCGAAATCTCAATTTTTTGAGGCTTTAAATGTTAAATATGGAGATATGGAAAGAGAGGTTGATATATTTATAATTTCTGAGTCTATTATGGACCTTACCATTGGGGATGAGTCATTGATTCATTACTGCTTCTTAAAATGCACTCTTGCGCGAAAGAAAATAGAAGAACAATCAATGATTGTGGAGTGACGTTTTATAAAATATGTTGTAAAAATTGTGTTTTATTTTAAATTATTGTATAAAAAAGTTGTCTATAAAATAATGTTCAATTGTATGTAATATATATATATTCTAATGGAGAAGGCTACTAGAATATAAAAATATCATGAAATAGTATGGTAATTTGAATATGTGTACACATTGTCTCTAACTGGAAAGTGGAAAAATAATGGATATAGTTCATATTATCTATATAGATGGGCATGCATTCACACACATATATATTTAAGGATTTGTAAATAGTAGTAAGGGAAGGAATGCTATTGTAAGACCGAAATCTCAATTTTTTGAGGCTTTAAATGTTAAATATGGAGATATGGAAAGAGAGGTTGATAGATTTATAATTTATAATGCTATTATGGACCTTGGCATTGGGGATGAGTCATTGATTCATTACCGCTTCTTAAAATGCACTTTGCGCAAAATAAAACAGAAGAACAATCAACGAGTGTGGAGTGACGTTTTATGAAATATGTTGTAAAAATTGTGTTTTATTTTAAATTATTTTATAAAAAATTTGTCTATTTAAATTATTTTATATGCTAAGGAAAAAATTGTAATTTTATTCATAATGAGAAAAATTACATGTTGTAGATGCTAATAAGCATATGCATAATAATCATGTCCTAGTTTCTCAGCATCTATAGATAATGTAGAACACTGAACTATTATTTTCTACCTTTCTTTTTTTCCACTATTTGCCAACCACCAGTGCTAGGTGTGGATGTAGCAATAGGAATTTGTGTCTCTTTGGTAATTGATGGGAGTTCTTTGCTAGAATCAGAGCCTTCTGATCCATGTGCTATTTTCCTACCACTAACTTCTTTCCTAGGGGGGTGTTGTTCACTTTGTTGCTGTGGGATGGATGGCCGTGGAATTAAAACAATGTTGTTCTCAATCTCGTCCTTATGTGAGTTATTTTGGGTGGTTTATTCGTTGATTTTTGTGGAGTTTCCAGGGACTTATGATTTTTTATTTTTGTTGTTGGAGGTGTTTTCTGTAGGTTCTTCCTCTTTTGGATCAGCTTCCTGTGTATCAGAAAAATGCCATCCTTTTGGCTTTTGTGGTTGCCTTTTTTTCCTTTTTTTTTGTTTTGTCGACAAACATTTTGTAGATGACTAGTTTGTAGACATATGTGGCATCTAAAGGTTGTGTTCTCATAGTCTAGCACCTGGGACCATTGTTGATTGTTATGATATAATAGTATGTGATCTCGTAATCCTTGACTGGGGTCTACCTCCACATAGATTCTGGCAAAGGTGAAAATATCCTTAGTGAGTCGATCTCCATCTACTTTTAAGAATTTACCAAGAGAATTTCCAATGCCGGCTAATACTTTATAATGCCAAAAATGCAGAGATATGTTATATAGTCATACCCACACTGGAATTTTGGAAACCACCATGGTATTTGTGTCAAAATCTGGAAACCATGGTGTTATGAAGAGACATGCATTACCCCTAAACCATGGTCCTTAATGCAGTGAATATTCCTTGTATTTAGTTGTGTTGAATTTAACAATAAAGAAGCCTTTTGAGCATAATTGTATGTCACAATTTTCTATCCATATGGAGAAAATCCATTGTCGTAAGATTTTTGGTTTGGGCTAGAATCCATTAAATCTACAGATCACAACTTTAGAGATAAGATCATCATGAAGCTCATTTACCTCAGGCAGAGTAATTGCTAAGGTTAGGATCTAGGTCATATTCTCCACAATGTAGGGACTAGGAGTGGTGGCTTGTTATTCTATTTGTTTTTGTGGCTTTGTCTTTCCTTTGACTGCATCATTGAAGGTGGTTGGTCCTTTAGAGCTTGTTCCATGACATCCTCCTAGTAGTCTTGTAGCGAGGAAGATGGTTGAGTCGTAACTGATGTTATAATTTTGTAGCTTTAGTTTCTCTTGTAGGGCTTTCCTTGCATAGATCAAGAGTTGTAGGTCAACTGGTATACCCATATTTTCTTTAATCCTGAGTTTCTTGTGATCTCACTCCTTGTGTACTCTGTCTCACGACACCCACAAGTTAAAGATATGTACAGTCCCAATCTCCTGTTGCAACGAATGATTCTTTGCCCCTGAACATTATGTACATATTATCTCCCCAATATTTCGATCCCAGTATTGGTACAAAGTGTGATGCGCAGTCTGATTTGCAGAGATCATGCATTGATCTAGAGGTGCTGCCATTAGGAGATTTGAATGTGATTTAGACTTTCCATTTGCAGGCAAAGATCTTGAATCTGAAGTATATGATGTAGATTTGTTGGTATTCACTACGGCTGTTATTATTTTTGTAGTGAGAAGAGTAGATCTATAGATCTTTTCTTCCCACACCTTCAATGCATCCCCAAAACTTCCTTCGACCTGGAATTTGAGGCAAAACATGAAAGGTTTGCGTCGCTTTCCCTAATTTGATTTCCATTTGAAAATATCTGAAAATTCTCCATCCATATCATATTTATAGCAGAGTTGTGTGAAGTGTAATGAAGATTAGGCTATAGAAATAGCAAAATTCCAAGAAAACCCAACATCTACCACCACTCCCTGATTCTTCAAAAGTGTTATTATTCCCTCTGTGACATCATTGAGAAGGAGCTTCACACCATATAGTGAGAGGGCTTCCAGACCTAGCCAAAATAACAGTCAGTCTACATTACAAGGGTTTGGATTAGAGAACTAGAATCCCAATCTATGCATAATGCCTCAGATCATCGTAGATGACGCCTGATCATGGCATATTGGTGGTTTCTCAAACAAATGGGAGTCTTGATCTACATCATAGTAGTTCAGATCGGAAAAATGACATGCAAAAAACTTGTATGCATCTTCATACCTTTGGTGGAGTCACCAGTTGTCAGTACTAGAATATCCATTGACGATCAAGGCGACACCATCACAGATCATGATCTCAAAACCCCCAGCCATTCTCTTCACCCACTTCAGATTCTCTCCCGGGATAGATATTTTCAACTCATCAGTAGTTCCATTATATATATATATATCTTTGTTATATTTTTATTTTTTAAGACATATCTCATTATATTTCTTTGAAATTTATATATTCATTATTTATACAATTGTTGCATAAGATTAAATAATTATCGTGTTTGTTGATACCTAGAAGGTATTGATGATAGATATACTAATACACAAGGTCAAACTATTTTATTACAATTTGGAAGGGATGATTCAAACCATCCTTAAAACCATACTAGAGTGAGGAGAAGAAGATTGGAGAGAATGCTACTGACTCAAAAATTTGAAAAGAAATGCATAAAGAAGGATTGAATGAAATTCTTATAAGTTTCTTTGGGGATGAAAAGAATGATGACGATAATGATCATATGGTTGACAATAACAATGACAATAGGGGTAATTACCACCAACGTAATCTTGATGATAAAAACTTGAAATGTTTAATCATGCAAGAAACTAAGACACTCATGTTTAGATCAGGTGAAATTAGAACCTCAAAAATTGTATGTGTTGAAGAAAGTGTAACTAGGTTCGGTATTTGCAACTGTAACTTTGATATTTGTACTTGTAAAGAAAAATACATATTATTTTTGTAAAGAGCTAAGAGTCAAAGAAATGTAAATAGCTCTTCATGAGCATATCTTTAAATATTTATACTAGTCTAAAAGGCCCTCCAAGGCAAGCACAATCCTCCAAACACAAGCTCGAAGAAGTCTGCCCGCAAAACAATGAAGAGAACAACTAGGTTAGCCTCAAAATGAATATTAATGTTATGTCAACTCAATAAAGAGAGATAATAATTAAAGGTGACATGTCATCTTATTTACAGAGACCTACCTACTATAAATAGCCCACTGAGTTCACCACAAAAAATAAGAATTTTTGAAACTCTGAATTTTGGATGGGTTCAAGAGGTGGAAGATCCCAGATGGCACAATGAGTACACCTCTCTAAAATCTCGAACAGGTAAAGGACAAGAATCTCAGACTAATATAATACAATATTACATTGTTTTAGTTATAGAAGTCTACAGTTTGGGGTGCATATTATAGGGGTACATACTCTCACAGTCTTGGCATAATAAGATGAAGTGCAATGATGAATTCTTAGCATGACGGTGAAAAGCATGATTCACGTTAAGGATCTCAATAGTCTTGGTAACAAGGATGTTCACAATCTCAACATAATTATGATGAAAGGATCTCATAAGTGACACACTCTATCACGACATACATCAAGTTATTGTCATGATCCTATGATAGTTATGATCTCATTCTTAGTGGAGACATAATCACAAACCATATGATCTGAGTGAAGGACAACAGAGATGTTACATCAGTAATGAAGTGGTGCAGTAATGGTGCAACAATGATGATGAGCTCAAAATTGACAAAGAAGAAAATTATTAGTGTCTTGGCCTTGGAATGGCCTAATAGGCCAAGGATCATGGTTTTGGTATCCATCAATTGGAATCTCTATAAGAAGAATTTTGTGTAGGTTTTCCTCTCTAAGACAGAGAAGTTTTGGCACTGACAAGATGCCAACATCTTGTGTTCTTGTCTCTTTTCTTTGGTAGCTATTTGATGAACTAAATAATACACACACTAATAATAATAAGTGAATATTATACAATAAGAAAAACTGCAAACACCTCACACATAGTTATCATGCAAAGAAAACCTAATCAACTCTAACTTTCCTAGATTCTTCAACATGGTATCAAAGCTATGGTTGCAGTCTAAGGAAGGGTTGAAAAGAGACATACAAGAATCAATCTTCAAGGGAATCAAAGCAAGTTGAAGGGTTTTGTAAAGATTGAAGGGGTAATTCTACAACAAGCAAGTCTACAATAGTATGTGAAGTATCAACTTTGGTAATTACATTCATGCACTCAACTTTAGTTATCAACTTCACATGTTGAATTCAACATAGTATATCAGTTTCATTCCTGGGATCCTCACTTCTTGACCACTGAACTTTATCTATGCAATAAAAGGTATTCTTGGCATAAATTATAGTCTCAAGTATATATATATATATATATATATATATTGCAGAAGTTTTCTGACAAGGACCTCTCATATCACTGTCTCAATCTAGTTATTAAAACACATCATTTTTAGTGATAAGACAATCTCTCTATATAGTGCCACTCATAGTTTACTTATCTATGTTATTCAGTGACAATTTTGGGCTCTCAATACAGTGCGTCTCTACAAAACTCATATGTACAATGTGCATAGACATCATTGTCTTGGTACATTTCCATATCAATATACTCATCACAGTCTTGGATTTTCTCTATGAACATGATCCCAATAGCATGGTGCTCAGATCAGAACATTTCCATATCAATATACTCATCACGGTCTTCAATTTTCTCTATGAACATGATCTCAATATCATGGTGCTCAGATCAGAACATAAGTATCTCTATACTACTATCTCAGTTTGGATAATGATCGATGTAGGTGCTTGTGGATGCACTCCGAATAATACTGAGTGTGAAAAATTCCACTTGTGGAATAGTAGTATCACTAGCTTGTCAACAATGTGTTCAAATGTAGAATTCAAAGGTACCTTAAAGATGAATTGGGATTCAAGATGATCTTAAGGTCCCAAAGTAGTTTTGGTGATGTCAATATCACAAATTTCATGGTGCTAGAAGGTCTCCAAGGAAGTCTTGATAAAAGGATACTAGTAATGAGTATCTCAAGCAAAGGAAGCATCAAGGTAAAGATCTCCTCTTCACATGCCAAGTAAGTATCTTTCATGTTTAATCAATTTTTGGTTTAATGACTTTGTTTTGCAAGGAAATAGAAATACTAGAGGATAGTCATTGTCCTCATGAAAAGGGTCCTTGAATAGATTGAGGAGGATTGTCATAATCCTCATAGAAAATAGAAGTCATATCACTTAGACCTACACAAAAGTAAAGGTATCAAGGAAAGAATAAATATCTTCATGAGATCTCAATTGGTAGATCTAGGAAAGATGATAAGAAGAAGGATACCTCATTCAACAATTTGTGGTCTCTATCTAGATAGAGAAAGACAATTCGAGGGTAAAAATGCTGAAGGGAAAAATAACTCAGAAATTTGCGGAAAAGAAAAGGAAAAATAAAGTTTGGTCCTCAAACAAGAAATAATAGTATAAGATTCAATGCTATGGAAAGAATATGGATAGAATCTCATATCACCTGCAAATTGAAGGAAGGGCTAAAGAAAGAGGGAACAACAAATATCCACTATGATTAAGATGACCTCCCTCACAAAAGGAGTCCTACCATAAGATCCTAAATATTTAGACATGACCATGATATTAAGATGCATCATGGAATCATGAAAACATTTGAAGAAAGAGCTCATGGCATCACTATGGGAATCATGAAGAAAAATATCCATGGTTGTTAAACATGAAGGACATAACTCTTGGGAACCTCATTGGACATTGATGGAAAGGAAGAAGTTATCTAGGATAGGTCTCATCATATATCAAGTGAAAAGGGAAACATCTTATATATGATGATATACAATATCCTCAAGATTCTTTGATAGAATCCTAATCAAAGGATTCACTAATCTAGAGTGGAAGAAAGTGTTTCATCAATAACTTCAACTTGTGGAATTCATGGATGATGTTATGTGACCTAAGAAGAAAAGAAGATCAAGAGGTTGAAGATACTTTAATCAAGGAAGTTTTTGGAAGAAGCCTAGATGACATAAAGGTAAATTAAGGTATGTATGCTTGTGTTTAATATTATAATGTTATATCACATGGTTGCAAGTAATGTGCAACATTAATTCTATCTTAGGAAGCTTGATCAAGAGAAAAAGGATCTCCTCCTTTGAAAGGATGCATGAAGGCATAATACACACTAGATGAAATCAACATAATATGTCCTCATATGAAGTATGAGGTGGTTGATCACAACTAATAAAATCTGATTAAAAGAACCTAGGAATGGAATGTGTGAAGAAGTAAGAGATCATGAGATATGCAACCCTAATCAAGGTAATCAACATCCAAAAGATCAAGAAGACTTGACTAGAAAATCTCCTGAAAAGATATGAAGACTTTGATGGAAAAGATGAATACCCTTGACAATGAATATATTTTGGAGATGTTTCAACATGTATGCTAGATGTTGATACCTACATAAATATGTCATGATGAAGAGCCATATTGTAAGGTATGATTTGATGTAATATGATATTTTTATTTCTTGAATAATATCTAGATAATGCACGGCTACTCGAACAAGAGTTGTAAATACAAGTACAACTAACATTCATGTGGTGGATAGAGTAAGCATGATGAAGAAGTAACCATATGACGAAGGTTCCATATATGAAGAAGGCCACTTTCCATGAATAAATGAATGACATGACAAATGAAGGAGAAAAGTGATTGATGGTTGTGGCCCTACAAGGAAGAAGCTTAACTGAATTTCATGACATCAAGAAGATAAGTTGATCAAGATTCTGAAGGACCCACGAAGAAGAAGTTACTGATGTATAATAGTCCCTAGACAAGATGGAGCTCTGACAAGTTCCTGATTAAAAGGGAGCTTGAGCAAGTTTTTGGTTAGAGGAAACTTGGGCACATAGACTTTCCTAGTTGAGAGGGAGAGATAGACACAACATTCTTGTCTTCACTTAGGAAGAAATAATGGGAGGATTGGGTAATCATTTGGCATCCGATGCTCTTTTAGGATGTGTAGCGCATCTAAGATAAGATTACACAAGAGGATGAATATTATTTGAGGGCTAGGAATCCAAGATAAGAATAGTCCTAGAAGGTCATACTCAGTGAACACCCAGGTGGATATGTACCTTGAGAAACAATGAGGATGGTGTCTATCGTCATTAGTCTCACAAACATTGTGCACTAATCTGATGAGATATAAAATTGTTAGCCAAGGCATTGCTATAATCAATGTTGGTTACTATGATGCTATAAAATATGGGTTACCAATCTTATTCTTCTTATGAGAAATTATTTAGATTGAGAATGAACAAGTACCATTACAAATATCTCCCTAGTTAAGAGGGAGTGTTGAAGAAAGTGTAACTAGGTTCGGTATTTACAAATGTAACTTTGATCTTTGTACTTGTCAAGAAAAAGAAATATTATTTTTGTAAATTATAAGAATGAGTTTCTTACTCATTCCATAGGTCTAGGAAAGTCAAAGAGTTAAAGACGTGTAAAGAGATCTTCTTGATCGTATGTTTAAATATATACAGTAGTATAAAAGGCCCTTCAAGACAAGCAAAATCCTCTAAATAAAAGCACGAAGAAGTCTTCCTGAAAAAACGATGAAGAGAACAACTAAGTCAGACTCAAAATGAATATTAATGTTATGTCGACTCAATAAAGAGACAGAACAATTCAAGGTGTGTTATAGACATTTTTGTGCCTTACAGCATTGAGCATGAAATGTCCATAATCCAAGGGATCCAAAGTCCCTAAATGAGTTGTTCCTACCCCTAGAGGAACAAGGTCAACCAATGACAGCTTCTCCCAGAAGTTCTCCACCAAAAAACCACTCAGAAACAGTCAATTCAGGATCAATTCAGAGGCTCCACTAGCTGTCTACGCTGAAATGCAGAGATTACACTGGCTAGGTGCACTGCAACGCAGGTAGAAGCACTACCAGGGTGCGCTGAGCGGGAAATGACAAATGGCAAGTTCATTCAACGAGGTGGAAAGACCCTGGAAGCTTCCAGAATCTTCTCCAATGACACTTGCCTCAATGAATTCGACTAGTGATGAGTAAGAGGCTCTCAACCTCCAAGTGGAAGCAAGAACTAACAGAGAGAAGCCACAAGTCAAAACATGAGCTGACTCATCCTCTCTGCTCACATCTATATATGGATCTCTCACCCAGAGGTTCAGGAGGATGGAATTTTGTACTTTGCAGAGAATTGTTGTTGGTTTGAGATTGACATTAGCACATTGGGTGATTTATGCTTTGTTGGAGGAGAGGAAGGGATTCCATCGCTGGGAGGTAGATGCTGGATCAAAACTCATTTGGTTGTATCTCCTCTCAGACTTTATTATCTTTTCAATAAACTATTTGAGTTTCTCCTACATGTTGTATACCAATGATGTTTTGTTATGCTTACATTTTTAGCTTAACCTGATCTTGAGCTTTTTATGAATGTATATCTGTATCTTTGTGTAGTTTCTCTCTCTTGTGATCTTGCAGGAATTCAGTGAAGCTGGGCTGGTGAAGGAGCAAGAAGCTGGGAGCTACCGAAGAGAGGAGTGAATGGGATCGACAAACTAGCGGAAGATACAGGTTAATTAGATCCTTCTTCCTTACTTACATTTCATAAAGAAGAATACTCGAATAAGTTTACTTGTTTGTTGCTAAGGCACTATCACCTCTTAGAATGGGATAGGGGCATTCCCTATTGGATACTTTTCCCAACAACAAGGTGACATGTCATCTTATTTATAGAGACCTAACTACTATAAATAGCATACTGAGGTCACCACAAAAAATAAGAATTTCAAACACTTTGAATTTTGGATGGGTGCAAGAGGTGCAAAATCTTGGATGGCACAATGAGTACACCTATATGAAATCTTAGATAGGTAAAGGGTAGGAATCTCAAACTAATATAAAACATTATTATAGCGTTTTGGTTAGAGGAGTCTATAGTTTGGGATGAATATTACAGGGGTACATACTCTCACAATCTTGACATAATAAGATGAAGTACAGTGATGTATTCTTGGCATGATAGTAACAGGCATGATTTGTGTTAAAGATATCCATAGTCTTGGTAACAAGGATTTCCATAGTTTCAACATAATTATGATGGAAGGATCTCATAAGTGACACACTCTATCATGCCATACATCAAGTTGTTTTCATGATCCTATCATAGTTTTATGATCTCCTTCTTGATGGAGACATAGTCACAAAGGTTATGATCTCAGTGAAGGACAATAAAGATGTTACAGCATTAATGAAGTGGTACAGTAATGGTTCTTAAATGATGATGATCTCATCAGTGACAAGGAAGAAAAGGATTGGTGTCTTGGTCTTGGAGTGGCCTATTAGGTCAAGGGTCACAGCCCTGGTATTCATCAATTGGAATCTATATAAGAAGAATTTGGTGTAGGTTTTCCTATCGAAGAGGGAAAGGTTTTGGCCCTAGCAAGATGCCAACACATTTTCTTCTTATCTCTTTTCTTTGGTAGCTATTTTATGAAATAAAGAAGAAGACTCATAATAATAAGTGAAGATTGATATAATAAGAAAAAATGAAAACACCTCACAAATAGTTATCATGCGAAGAAGAAGATAATTAACTCTAGCTACCCTAGATTCTTCAACAACATGAACATTAACATTATTAGAGATCAAGTCACTATTTGGTTGCTCAGATAAAGGATTCACTACCATACTAGAGTTGTAATCTATTTCTTACTTTCCATTTTTAGTTGGCGTATGTAATTCGTAAATATTCATCAAATTCGTTTATATTTCCTTAAGGGGTATTTAAAACCATATTTTGTATAAAAATAATCTTGGTATATATTGACATATCAAACATGTTTTTCACAAGTCAAGCATTCAATTGATTTAATCTCGAGAAGTTTTATAGGACACTAAAATCTAAAATATTCCATGAAGAGAATGTTGTTCCATCAACTTGTAGAGAAGCGTGTTAGTTGTTGGTTAAGGTGAGGGTTGGATATAAGAAAATTAATTCATGCAAAAAATATTGCATTTTATATAGACATGAATATGAAGACAAGGTAGAATGCCATGTCTGCAAATAGAATAGATGTTGTACAGATGTATAAGGTCCTGAAACTCCAAAGAAGGTTTTATGTCACATGCCAATTATACCTAGACATCAACTTATGTTTCATTGTAAATAAATTACACAATTGATGGAATAACATGCAAATAAAAAGATTAAATATGGATTCAAGCGAATTCCAACTGATTTGAAAGAAGTGAATCACATAGAGGAAAAATAGCCACGGAAATTCAAAGATGAACCCCGTAGTATTAGGTTTGGTCTTGCAATTGATGGAGTATGCCCATTCTCTTTCCTAGGCTAGAATTATATTGTTTGGCTAGTCGGATTGATATTATACAATATTCCCCAATGGATGAGTGTTAGAAAGGAGCACCTTATGATGACTCTCATCATTTTAGGAAAACATCAAGTAAAAAAAAATAAGTGTCTATCTTGCGCCTTTTATTGATGAGATGCGACTGCTATGTAAATGCATAAGAATGTATAACATATCATGTTCTCCATGAAATAGGTTCTTTGTGTTGTATGCTGTGTTATGTTGTACTATTCATGATTTCTGAGCACTTGTTGTTTGTTCTAGTAACATAAAATATTTATGTATTGACACTCGTAATTTATTTTTATCCCAACTTTCATCCCTACGTTTATAGTTTAATTTTGATGTTATTAAGATTACTTATTGAATTGTAAGGCTTCAAACAAAGAGGATATTTTCATTTCTAATATGTGTAGAACAATTTCAAGTAAATTATTCTAAAGATCTACATAAATTTATTTATGAGAAAACATGGTTTTCTATCACCAGATCATAAGTTTAGAAACTACCATATGAATCAATTTGATGGAAAAATTGAAAACAGAGGCCCTCCCCTGATTATGGGTCTAGGTGATAGGTTTAAGAAGTGTGAAGATGTTGAATTGAAATCTTAGGAGGATTTTTTTATCAGGGTGATTCAATTGAAGAACGAAAAGAAGTTGTTGTTAATATGCTAGAAGGAATGAAAACAAAATCCATAGTTTATGAGCTCCCTTACTAAAAGGACTTATTAATACCTCACCTATTAGAACCTATGCACATATTCAAGAATGTCCTAGGTTCTATATTTCAACATATATTAGGTAAAGAGAAGGAAACCTTGTCTTTAAGGTGAGATGTTGTGTTTTCGCGTACCAAATTTGATAGAAGAAATTTGTAGCCAAACAGGTAAAATGAAACCTATGCGCAATCTACATGGATTTTGAAAGAAAAATAACTAGACCAACTAAAAAAGTCCTATGTCCAATGAGGACACCTACTGGCTATGGGCCATCACTAGAAAAAGTTTTTTCCATTTATGATGTAGTTGTTGGTGCAATTTTTGGTTGCAGTGATTAATAGTTGCCATTGATGTCAACCTTAGTGTGTATTACAGATGATTATGTTGCTTGTGTTTAAGTTACTTATATTTTCAGTTGCGGGGTGTTTACCTTGGTATTGGCATTAGAGGTTTTGGTATTACTATGGTATCATTACCTGGATATTGGTTTGTTTGTGGTCCAGGTCGACATTTGGTTTTGGAACCACATGTATTAGTAAAACCATGGTTTTTACCCATGGTATTAACTTCGAGATTACCATATTAAAGGTGCTCATGGTATTGACATAATCATGGTATTTTGCCATGGTATTGGCTTAGAGATTACATTGGTATAGGTGTCTCTGATATTGACATTACCATGGTATTTACCAGTTGTATTGACTTGGAGTTTACCATGGTATAGGTGTCTGTGGTATTGGTATAACCATGGTATTTAGCTATAGTATTGACTTGGAAATTACCATGGTATAGGTTTCCTTGGTATTGGGATGACCATGGTATTTTCCTATGGTATTCACATGGAGAAATTGTTTAAATAGATGAGAAACTCTACCATTTTTTTGTTACATAGTGCACATATTGGAGAGATGAGATATATGTCAAGCCAAGAGGTCGAAATTCTACAATACAAAAATATTCAGATATAATTCATAGTATTCAAAGGATATGAACATCCGTGTGGAGTCCAACACTGTTGATTGAGTGGCATAGTTTGATTTGCTAGCAATGACTGAATTTCCACTAGTTGTAGCAGATATAAATTTGAACGAGAATGTGTTGATCAATGCTTGATAGAAAAGAAAATTTTAGAGTGTGCTACTATTGTAGAGTTTTAGATCTTGATGGTCTAGAAGATGAGGAGATCATAGCTCTTTGGTTATATGACTGATTTTCTTGTGTTTGCAGGGGCAAAAAATTGATATACATGATTGTAGTAGTCTTTGATGTTTTATATGGCTATTTTATATTACATGATTATGTTTTTTCGTCTAGATTATTTGCAACTAATATGTTGTGGCAGTGTGAGTTAAGGATGGTGTGTGGATGTGAGAGAGAGATATGTATTAAGTTGATTTGTAGCCAATGCATTTTCAGAATTGTTGATGGTCTACTAATTCATGTTTTGTTTGAGCATAAAGTCTTTTCTTGAGAGTTTTTTATTAGGTGCTATGAAGAAATTACTGTTGTCATGTTCATGCTAATAAGCTCAAGGGTTTGAGTTTGAAAAAGCATGAAAGGTGAACCACATATAGAAGTGGAGTGGGGGCTCTCGAAAAACAAGTATTGAGAAAAAATTTCTTCATAAGTCCAGTAGTATTTGGCTGAGGCACACTGGTCATGGAGGCTTCTTGCAGATGGTGGTTTGTAGAGTCATGACATGGAGATAAATATTCCTTTCAGATAGTTTCCATTTTGGATTCTCTTTGTAATCATTTTCTTGAAAGATAATAAAGTATATCGAGCAACACAATAGCAACAAGGGTGGTCTCTAGCCCAAAAAGGTTCTTTCCACCAAATACCCTATTTTCCTATGTGATGTGATGATTTATATCTCATTATGCATGTTTATTTCATATTTTATGGCTCTCATGTGGTGATACTTGTTGAAGTTTCATGTTCAACTTTACTTCTTATTTGTTAAGTTATGAATTGGTTAATATATTGGAGAAAAAATTTTAAAGTTGTGTAATTGTTATCACTATTGATTCACCCCCCCCTCTCTTAGTAGTGACCCTGGTTCCTATTAGGGACCTATGTTATAGGAATCTTGGTCATGTTATTTTTTCTATTTTCTGAGGTCAACATATAAATATTAGTCATGTACCTGACTATTATGGTTTAAAGGGGTCTAGATTTAGATTATGTGTCATGTAAAATTTGTCAATTTTGCTAAAAGTCCAAATGTCTAATGTAATGAGTTTTCGTTATTAATTGAGTAATAATAGGAATCTTTTTGGTCACCAAGGAAGAGTACAAAATGATCATGTCATAAAACCCCTTTCTCATAATAAGTTAGTCTCCTAAGTCTAGTGGTGTGTACATCAAAACAATCATAAGAAAGGATTGGGCATGTTGGTTGTGTGTTATATTCTTTGCACGACTAGCCACATGCACTGATGGGCCACATGGGGGGCATAAACCCCCCCTATTCCTTGTGCCGAGTGCAGAAGGGGTGCCACTATTGGTGCACTAAGATGACTTTATAATCGATATTAATCCTACATTAATATGTTAACCTGAGATTCCTCTTTCTATTTCAAGGTTGTAACAACTGTCTGTGTGATAACAATTAGAGATTGGAATGCAAGTAATTAATCCTAAATCCTAAATAATCATTGCAAAAATAAATAATTTCTTAACAACTCATTACTCTTAAAAAATGCAGAACAAGAATTATTCTATGATTCAAAATTGGAAAGATAAATCAATTGAAAACTACTTTCAAACAAATATCTTAATCCACTATCCTAATGCCAAAAGGAAATCAACCCGAATAATCAAATCCACACGTATTAAAGGAAACTACTTGAATCATGCTAATCACAAGGAATACTCAAAGCTAGGAGTATTTAAAAAAATTATATACAAAGAGGAAACAACAATCATATACAAAACTTACTTTCTGTAAATTATAAAAATGATATTAACCAAGCTATAATATTCACTCTAACTCAAATTGTAGAAGGAACAACAATATGAATCTTGACAGTAAAGCATAAAAATCATAGTACAAATGAGTAGTAAGTCTTCCAGTGATCGGGCCCAAAGCCTCTAGAAGAAACTTCTATAGAAACTCAATACAAAAATTTAATGTGAAACCTCATGTCTTTCATTATCTGTCAAAAATGAATTAAAAAATCACTTCTACCCTCAATTTTTATTCTTCATTCACATGTAGGTTTTCAACCCCGTACAGAAATTACCTTCATAGGAATTCCTAAAACATAGAAAATAAACAATGCGAGAGAATAACACATAAACACATATACACAAAGATTTTCCCCTGGATCCCAAAACCGGAACTACAAGCTTGATTTTTCATTATGTTCCTTTCAATGTTACAATACATATTTATACATGTTGAAGCATCCAATACCATGGACTGAAAACCATCGCGTCCAAAACCATGGACCGAAAACCATTGCGTCCAAAATCATGTGTGAAAACCATGCAAAAAAGCATAGGTAGGTCCTCCCAACCTAATATAGGGTCCAAAAACATTTTCCCGTGGGCACTGCCCCAGACCCTGTAGAGGGGGGCTACTCACCCCCCTCCAAACCCCCTGGATAGGGGGGCTTTCCACCCCCCCACTGCACAATAGGCGCAATAAAGGGGGGGATCTATCCCATGTCTAACTGCTTGGTTAACTATGTAGGCTGGTCGTGGAAAGAATATGACACGACCCAACATTCTCTCACTTGTTGTTTTCTTTCCACAAGGGTTGACAGGAGAGCTTAGTCATTTATGTAGCCCTGGAATGCCAATTGCTTCTTTACACCAAGAGAACTTCTTAGACCTCACAGATTTTGTCAATGCATCTATAATATTCATCTAACTATCCACCTTTACCAGCAACACCTTTTGGTCTTCTATCATATCCCTCACAAAGTGATACTAAACATCAATGTGTTTTTCTTTGAATGGTAAGGAGGGTTCTTTGCCAAGAATATTGCACTTTGGCTATCACAGTCTACCCTTATAACTCCTTGCACTAACCCCATACTTGAACACAATCTCTGCAACCAAAATGCTTCCTTGCTTGCATGAGTGGTTTCCATGTATTTTGCCTCTGTAGTTGATAGTGCCACTATGGATTGTTTCTTACTAATTCAACTCACTACACCTCCAAATAGGTTAAACACATACCCACTTGTAGATATTCTCTGATCCATATCTCTAGCCCAGTATGCATCAACAAAGCCACGAATATCCAAAACTTTATCAAATCTTATTTTTCCTTGGTAGCACAAACCATAATCCCTAATGCCATGAAAATACCTAAAAACCCACTTCACTATTGTCCAATGCTCCTTCCCTGGTTTTGACATAAACCTACTCAATACTCCCACTCCATGTGCAATGTTTGGTCCAGTACAGACCATCACATACATCAAACAACCAACTGCACTTGCATATGGAACATAAGACATGTCCTCTTCCTCTTCTTGTGTCTTGGGATACTGTTTTGCAAATAACTTTACAGTATTGTCTCGACATACTTCCTTTAGTTTAACCAGAGCTTTCTCTTTTCCCGATCTTTCTTAATTTCCATGCCCAAAATATAGTTTGTAGCACCAAGATCTTTCATGTCGAATTTGGAGGACAATTGGGTCTTCAAATCCTGGATAATTTCTTTGTCATTTCCAACCAGCAACATATCATACACATACAAGAACAGATAAATAACATGGTCACCAATTAATTTAAAATACATAGAGTGATCTTGTTTGCTTCTGTTGAAGCCAAGTCTCATATAAATGTATCAAATTTATGATACCACATCCTTGGTGATTGTTTTAACCCATACAGAGACTTCTTTAACTTGCATACCAGTTCTTTCTTACCCTTCACCACAAATCCTTTAGGTTGCTTCACGTAGATCTCTTCTTCTAGATCCCCGTGAAGAAATTATGTCTTCACATCCATCTATTCTACCTCAAAATCAAAAGCAGCAACAATAGATAAAAGTAATCTAATAGAAGCTACCTTGTTAACAGGAGAAAAAATATCACCAAAATCAATTCCCAACACCTGGGAGTAACCTTTTTCTACCGGCCGAGATTTGTATTTCTCCACCTTTCCTTCTGCATTTGTCTTCTTCTTGAACACCCATTTACTACCAATGGGTTTTCTTCCACCCAGGAACTCCGCCAGATCCCAAGCCCCATTTTTGTGCAAAGATGCCATTTCATCAACCATGACCTCTTTCGAAAGTTTCCCATCATCTGAATCTACTGCTTCCTTCAAAATTCTGGGATCATCATCAGTAATAGATAAAGAAAAATTTGAACAGATAATAGATGGACTATACCTTTATGGTTGCCTTCTTTCTCAGATTGATCTTCTCACACCCAGATTTTGTGGCTCCTCATCTTCTGATTCCTCTGCTGCAGTAGAGTCTGATTCTTCCTCCTTAACCTTAAACTCTATCTTCTCAAGTTCCCTTGGTTGGAATTCATGTTTAATAACATCTTTCACCTCTATGAACAACACATCTCGGTTGTACACAACCTTCCTTGTTACAGGGTTCCAAAGCTTATAACCCTTTAAACCATCCTTATACCCAATAAAAATGTACTTTTCAGATTTACTATACAACTTGGTTCTTTTCCCCTTTGTAACATGTACATATGCATCACATCCAAATACCCTGAGATGTGAAAGAGGGGATTTCTTACCAGTTCATAACTCTTGTGGAGTCTTATTGTCCAACGCTAATGAAGGTCATCTGTTCACCAGCTAACATGTTGTCTCCACTGCCTCTGCCCAGAAGTCTTGTCGAAACCCGGCACCACTGAGCATGCTTCTTGCCCTTTTCATCAAAATCTTGTTCATTCTTTCTGCAACTCCATTTTGCTCAGGTGTGTATGGAGTAGTCTTATATCATTCTACACCACACTTTTTACATAATTCTCCAAATTCCTTGCTGCAAAACTCTCCACTGTTATGTGACCTTAGCACCTTTATCTTCTTCTCTGTTTGGTTTTCCACTAGAGCCTTAAATTATTTAAACCTATCAAAGACTTCAGATTTCTTCTTAAGGAAATATATCCATGTATTCCTTGAGAAGTCATCTATACGTTATACATAGTACACAAACTTACCTAGTGATGGAACCTTCATAGGTCCAAACACATCACTGTGCACAAGCTATAATATTTGTTTCGCCTTCTTACCACAAAAGGGGGAACTCACCTAATTCTGCTTTCCATATACATAATTTTCACAGAAATCAAAATCCAAAGAGTTATTACTCATGCCTTCTACTATACCTTTACCATGAGGTATTTGAAGGCCCTTCTCTCCAATATGTCCAAGCCTTTGATGCCACACCATGGTCTTCTCTCTAGGGACCACTAGATTTGCTGCTCCATTTTCAGGAACCACAAAACTGTTGCACCCATCAACAACAATGCTACCTTGCAGCTTGTGCAGAATTCCAATCTGAACTACCCAAATCAATAGCAATGCTTCCTGGACCATCTTGTAGGTATCCTTCTTGAACACTGTTTTTACACTTGCATCATCCAACTTTCTTACGAAAATCAGATTTATGGCCAATGCAAGAATATGTAGAACACCCAGAAGTGTTCTAACCCTTCAATCTTGCAACTTCAACATTACTTTGCCATGGCTAATGATTCTAGCCTTCTTGTCATTCCCCAAAAATACATCACCACCATCATATTTCTCATACTCGTAGAACCACTCTCTATGAGGAGTGAAGTGAAAGGATGCACTTGAGTCAATCAACCATGCCTCACGATCTACATGTGTACTTGAAGAAGCCAAGTACACATCCCTACCTTTGTTTGAGGTGGTTTTCACCTCTGCAAAAGGAGCATCATCAGATCCCTTTCCTTTGTTAGGAGCTTTAGATATATAGTCCCTTTTATAGTGCCCTTCCTCTCCGCATTTCTAGCACACCACCTTTACAGGTTTTTCTACAGATTCAGATCTCCCTCTAGATTTAGATCTCCCACTCGATGACTTATTTTTGTTTCTAGTATGGGACTGCCCTCATATGGACAAGGCATCACCATTCTAGCACTCAATATTTTTCGATCTTATCTCCTCCATCAGCAAGGATGAGACTATTTCATCAAACTGGAAGGTAGTTGCATTGATACCTATTGTAATAACTAGACTATCCCATGAATTTGGTAGAGAACAAAACAAACATATCCACTTATCTTCATCTCAAATTTTAATATCAACAGATAATAACTGACTTACCATAATATTAAATGTGTTCAAATGATCTATCACCAAGTCTCCATCTTTCATCCTCAGGTTATACAACTTTTTCTATAGGAACAGTTTATTCACCAGAGACTTAAATTGGTACAAAGTCCCTAACTTGTCCCACAAAGCCTTAGTCGTAGCTTCCCTTGATACATTCAGAAATACTGAATGTAAGACACACAATCGTATTGTGCTCTTTGCCTTCTGATCCAACTTCTTCCATTCTTCATCGAACAATCCCATTGGTTTAGTACTCAGATCTACTGCAATCCACTGATCTTTATCCACCAACAAATCCTCCATCTTGATTTTCCACAACTCAAAAATTTAACCATTAAATATCTTGATTTCTATCTTTCCACTACTCACCATCTTATTTCACCATTAGAATCGATCCCACAGATCTCCCACTGAATAGGGTCTACCACAGGCCTGAGTGAAACACCTCAGCAGAAAAGACATCCCCTTGAAGCCAAAACAACTTTGATACCAAATGTAGGTTTTCAACCCCATATAAAAATTACCTACACATGAATTCTTAAAACACAGAAAATAAACAATGAAAGAGAATAACACATAAACCACATATACATAGAGATTTTCCCTGAATCCCAAAACCAAGACTACCAGCTTGATTTTTTATTATGTTCCTTGCAATGTTACAATACATATTTATACATGTTGAAGCATCCAATACCATGGACATAAAACCATTACGTCCAAAACCATGGACTAAAAACCATCGCGTCCAAAAGCATGTGGGAAAACCATGCACAAAACCATAGGTAGGTCTGCCCAACCTAATATAGGGTCCAAAAAAATTTCCCTGGGGCGCTACCCTAGACCCCATAAAGGGTGGCTACCCACCCCCATCAAACCCCCTGTGACGACCCCGCTACAAAATCAGCGTAACAAAGGGGGCACTTCACCCCCCCCCCCCCCCCCCCACTCTAACCACCTAGTTAACTACGTAGGTTAGTCGTGGAAAGAATATAACAGAACCCAACATCACAGTCTTGCTGGAATTCTACAATGATTACAAAAGTTACTTTATTTTCAATTTACTAGAATTATATAACTTCTATGGAATGCTAACAAAATTGAATCTTAGCCTAGGGATCAAAAGATCATCAGGATTGCTTAGTTGAAAAATCATATTTCCATATCAATCTCATATTTTGCCTCCTGCATTTAGCGTGGTTTGTACAACTGTAACAATAACATCTTCCTTTCTTGGCATTTTTTTCTTATCCAAAAGGAACAATAGTTCTCCAATCTAGTCATCTTGCTCCTAAACAAGTGAAAACTTAGGCTTTTAATACTAAAAGCATGTAACTTGTTCAACACTATTTTTTATTCATTTTTCATGGTCTTAGTTCGAGAATGTGCTCAAGACGAGAGTAAATTCATGAAAACCATATGATTAATCAAGTAAATGAGGATGAGAAGCATACCTTTTTCACAACTCAACACACTCCCCTAATTACCTTTTTGCATGTCCTTATGCAATAAGGTAATTAGGCTGCAACTGAGTCAGATAATAGGCAGGATATGTTTCTTCCTTGTACACCTAAAACCCATTTTTTTTAAGTACTGCAAAGGATCAGACTTCCCGATATTCTCATATCTCATAATTACAATGATACCCATTAGGAGGATACCAAATAATAGGGATTCTATAATGACATCAAATCCAAGTAGGACCCTCACATAGGACAATGTTACCATAATGGGAAAGTCTAGCTATAGTTGCCTTAGATTTATGTAACCAAAGGGTTCTTAGTTTTTGACACTATTTGGAGAGGTTGTCCATCTTTTATTTGCAACCAAGAGAGCTTCTTCTCTAATGTGTTCAAAATATTCCAAACCTGACTTGATAACATTTGTGTGGATGATTCCCAAGGTAGACACAACCCCTTCCTTTTCCATAAACCTTTTATGTTGTATCCAGATCTGCAAGGGCATTATAGGTTCACCTCATACCTAAAGATCCAGTGCACTTTCTCTTCTATGGAAAGTATCATGAGCCTTAGCCCATTTAAGATGGTGTTTGGTGAAGGAGAGGAAATCCTGGAACAAGACATCCCTGAGGAAGGGGCTAGGATTGGCATGCCTGTCATCTTCTAAGAAAAAGTTATGAACATATAATTCACATAGAAAATGTTTTACATCCTTGGTCTATTTTTCACAACATTTAATAAAATCAGGAGTAGAACTAAACTGAAAAGGCTGACCGACTCTAATAGCCCTAACTTATAACAACAAATATCATTCAAATAGAAAAAGTGCATATTTTGTAGCAGGCGACCTACAAGCCAGTGCATCTGAATAAATAAAACAAATAATTTTTATTTTCTCCAAACCTTTCTGATATTGTCCTTGTACTTCTTCCAGTTTCTTCCATTCTACTCTGAGACTGGAATAGGTCTCATCCTATGTTGTAGTGAAGTCATTAAATTTTTTCAGTAACTCCTAGTGTTTCTTTAAAGGCACAACTTCTTTTTGATGATTTTGTAGAATTTGTTGTAACTCTGCTAGTTCTGTTTTCAATTTTCGAATAATGGATTCTACTACCAAAGGGGTATAAGGAGGTATGTCCTCAATTTGAGTAGTATTGTTGCCAGTTCCTACTGACTCTACTTGAATGGCTATTTTCACTGTTTGTTGTGGGGAAAAATGCTTATGCAGGACGATCCTATCCACCTAAGGTGTGACAGTGCCTTAGCAACAAACAGAGACAACTATTCTAGCATTCTTCCTTTATGAATTAAGAATGAAGAGAGATGGATGGACTAACCGGTGTCTTCCGTTTGTCCCTCGATCCAGTTTCCCTTCTCTTTGAGAGTTCCCAGCTACTTGCCTTCTCACTCGCCCAGATTCAAGAGGTTTCTGCAAGATCACAAGAAGAGAACACTACACAAGACATGGATTCATATTCATAACTAGTTCAGGATTAGAAATAAACTAAACATACTAATGCAATCATACATCAAATATACACCAGCATATAGGAGAAACCAAGATAGCTTTATTGATGAATAACAAGGTTCAGGAAGAGATACAACCCAGAGGGCTCCAATCCAGCATCTCCTTCCCATCAAATGGAATTCCTATCTTCACCCCCTTCAAAGCATTAAGCACCCAACAACAATTCTTTTCAATAACAAAATTCCAGCCTTCAGATCTCATGGAGGAGAGATCCATATATAGATGTTTGGAGAGAGGATGAGTCAGCTTGAGATCTGACTAGTGTCCTCTCCCTCTGTCAGTTCTTTATTCCACTTGGAGGTTCTTGCTTCCACTTGGAGATTTGGAACCTCTTACTCATCACCAGTCGAATTCCCTGAGGCAAGTGTCATTTTGGAAGCTTCCTGGGTTTTGACACCTTGAGAAATGAACTTGCCACATGTCCACTCTCGTTCAGCGCAGGTAGCCAGTGTTCCCTTTGACATTCAACGCAGGTAGCCAGTGTTGGCTTTGACATTCAGCGCAAACAGCTAGTGTAGCCACTTAAATGATCCTGAATTGACTTGTTTTTGAGCAGTTTCTGGTGGAGAACTTCTGTGAATTGCTGTGGTTTGTAAGCCTTGTTACTCCAGGGGTAGGAACAACATGTTTAGGGACTTTGGATCCCTTATATTATGGACATTTCATGCTCAATGTTGTAAGGCACAAAAATGTCTATAACAGTTGCCCCCTAAAGTATGAGGCTGTTTATCGGGTGAAATGCTTTATCAGGGGGATCCGAAGTTCATCCAATGTTGGGAGGAGACCTGTAATAAGATACAATACAATACATTATTTTTCATACTGCTTTCATGAGGCGAGCATTCCCATGCTCAGCTTTATAAATTCATTTTTCTGTACATAGAACAGACAATCGTCTGATGGTAGACTGATAATTTTGATGAAATTATCATCCTTTGAGTAGGATGATTATCTGCTGCAATGATGTACATGTCAATGTCTTTATTTTTCCTGAATATATATCACAGCCCGGATGGATGAAACTAGATCCGGGGTCTTCAAACTCATTCGATCTTCACTCTAAGTACAAGTCGATCCATGTGAGAAATGTTCTGAAGTCGAACATGGAAAGACATTACTTGAGTACCGGTCAATGATGTAAACCGTTAACAAGCGCGAGAGGAATCACCGATAATGATAATGACCCTCAAGGTACTGCAGTACAATTCACGTGGTGTGAATAGAGGACTTGGCGTCGAACACCACGCAAAATCTTTCGGTCGAAGGTCATTGATGTATACCTGTCGCCGAAAGTGAGAAACTTGCCATTGAGGCATGCAAGCTTCAAAGTACTGAAGGGGCTGTTCCTAGATCAACTTCTTGGATAATGAGCTGATGTCGACAAGAAGCGATCCATCATAGGAGGGCCTTAATGAATCCCACATCAGTGACACGAAACGGAGCTAATGATTTGAATGGAGGTGAAAACGATCTGTGACATATGATTCGGGGTGGCGGTCATGAAAGGATGAAGGATAATGTATGGCAGTGGATGGGACACGGTTGACTTTTCTGAATGACTTCTCTTGAACATGTGGCGACACTGATACGATGGATCGGTAGCATTACCCCAAATATGGATGGTATGGCGAGGCCATGGATGTGACCGGTGAATGAAACAACCCAACCCGATTGTGGTACAGAGGAAAAGTGTCATGTTCAAGAGCGACTTGTTACCATCAAAGTTTTCTTCAGTTTCTCCCAATTTTTCCCCAGTCATTGCTGACCAGTACCTCTTTATTTTTGTCAAGCTTGAGGAGGATAACATATGCTTGTTCTATAACCTACCCTTCGGGCAAGCCCATCGCTATATTTAACGAGCCTAGCGATAGTGAAACTCGTTCTCGTCTAAAGACAAGTTTGTCGCTATTTAATGATTTTAACGAGTCTAACGACAAGGATAACTCGGTCCTTTTCATTTTTAGAGAGTCTGAAAAGGTACATAAAGTTAACTCCAAAAGTCCTTTTTCGTCATCTAATCCCTTAAGTCCGAAAAAGTATAAAACAATACAGAAGGGATGAGTTTTCGATAGTTGTAACGAGCCAAATAAAACAAGCGATCGATCTTTTTGTGCAATAATCCCTCAGATCCAAAAAGATTAAAATCTAGAGGAGGGATAGCACTTCCTGTCCCTTTAACGAGCTGGAAGGCCAAGGACTCGGCAATCTTTTCATATTTTACGAGTCAGTTGAAAAGAGCTTAAAGAAGACTCGTCTTTTGAGGAACGAGTGATAAACAGGGTTAGCAGCTAATTCCAGGTACAGGTTGGAATTTTCCAATCACGGCAGTGTCACAAGGATGGCTAGTGCAATCACTCTTCACAGCTGTTCGTCGAAATGGGTAAACAAACATATGGAGGTGAACGATTGGCCAATGGAAAAGTGGAGGTGACGGTGCAAACACGACCAAGGCTTTAATGGCTGATGATATTACATTCACAGTGGTTATTTACCGGGTAGTTCATTTTTTAACGAGCTTAAACGCGGGTTGAAACACTTGCTCGATCTTATGTTTATTTTTTAACGAGCATGAACTATGCGCTAAAAATGCTCGGATCTTGCATTTATTTTTTAACGAGCATGAACTGTGTGCTAAAACTGCTCGAATATAAGTTTGCATGCCCCCAGCATAACAACGCAAATCGAGGTGCATGCCCCCCAAGCTTCATTGCATTCAACTTGGTGGTTGGAATGAAGGTTTACCTTTGAGATTTGGAAAGGAGATTGTTTCATTTTTTTAATGAGGTTGACACAGTAAAAGAACTATCCTCATGACTCCTTTTTTCATTTTTTAATGAGGTTGACACGAGATTAGAACCGTCCTCGGAGCCCACTGTATTTACAGTATTTCTATTAGGGCGATGATCCACGCTGACAAAATGTTTAGGAATCTTCCGAATCCATTAGATATAGAAGATTTCATATTGTAGGTTTCCACTGTGGCCACTTCCGCCAGATTACTTGCAGGCGGTAGGGCAAAAGTACCCATTAAGGCAGGGTCTTTTAGGAGACCTACTCCAATATTTTGAAGCGAATGATTGCTTCCATGGATCATTGGAATGCTTCCCGTAACTTGTGAACTGTCGGGGAGGAAATTTTGTTGGTCGACGACTGTAATTCCTCCTTGAAAGGGAAATGCAATCTTCCTGAAGTAGGTCGACATAACTGTGGCCATGGCATATATCCAGGGCCTTCCCAGTAGGATGTTGTAATCGAGGTTTCCATCAATTACTTCAACATCAATTTCTACTGTTTTGCCCCCTAGTTCAACTTGCAAGTTACTTAAAATCCCGTATGGAGTGTATGATCGTCCATCAAATGCTTTTAACGTCGTTGACAATCTCGACAAGGGTGGTGAGCCTAAATTCTTCCAGCAACTCATCGACATAATACACGTAGATGCCCCCTCATCAATAATTGTTTGATGAACAATTTTGTTGAGGGCTTTCACTTGAATAAGGAAAGCTAGTTGAGCTGGTAACTGAGGGTCATATCCTTTATGATCAAAGGCCACAAGATTGGAATCCCTTGGGCCAATTCCATCTATTGCTGATAATAAAGCTTGCTCTTGGGAGAGGCACTTTTGCGGTACCTCAAGCATCGACATAGCGGGCGGCGATTGGGCCAGGTCCTCTATTATATTATAATTATGTGCTATTTTTGCACGAGGATTAAATGTCGACTTTTGTACTACTCCCTTTTGCGACTTTATCATTTGTTCAGGAATGATGGGTGGCACAATTTTGGTCAAAGTTGTTGTCGAACTACTAGGTTGTTCATTAGCCTTGTTATTCAACACCTGTGGATTCCCGTAATATTTATTCCTTGTCAAAGCATCATTTTTCTGCTTTGAGATAGACAACATAAGCACTTGGGATCGGGAAGCATTTTGATTAGCAACCAGTTTGGTTCCCGGGTTTGGAAACGGATTAGTCAATACTGCTGAGGTTTTTGAACTCTTAAAGAGTTTCTTAACTTCAGCTATATGTGGACAATCTCTCGTCTAATGATCCTCATCGCATATATGACACCCCGCAGGGGGTTTCCTTTTTCTCCCTTTCTTTTTCTTCTTGCCCCCTGGTTGCTTTTGTTGTTTGCCCTTGTATGTCGACGCGGCATTTACTTCCGAGGCAAGAAGTTCCTCATTTGCATTTTGACTGGAAATCTTACGGGCCCTTTTAGATGTAGCCTTTGTCGATTTCGTGTCTGTCGTGCCAATCATGCCATCGATGGCATGAGAGTCATTGTTTGATTTAGGAGGAGGAGGAATTGAGAATTCCGTTCTAGGGGCATCAGGTATTTTGTCGTAGAGCGTGCTAGACTGAGTATAGACAAAGTCCAGATATTGCGCACGAGCGATGACTTGCTCTTCCGTTATGACTCCCCCCTTTGCCACATCTTCCGTGATTGTAGGAAGTAAGGATTTGATAAACCATTCAGCTAATAGCTGATCGGGAACGTACGTTTTTACCATCCTACGACGACATCGCCACTCATGTATATAATCAGATATGTGAGTGGCCGTTGTCTGTTTGAAGTTGGTTAGGAGTTTTGTTCCCGTTTCATACCTTAGCGGTAATTGAAAATGGGTTAAGAAAGTCGTGGCTAAGGTACTGAAGTTGTTGAACGAAGCTCTAGGCAATTCAATATACCATTTTGCCGCTGGACCAGTTAACGTCCTCTAAAAAAGGCGAAGTCTAATCGAATCATCGTTTAGGGTGTTTGATGAACACCACAGATGAAATGTCATCACATGATTCAACGGATCTTCACCCGGATTTCCATTAAATTTAGGAATGTCCGATGGAAGTTTGTGAGGAATCGTCGGCCACCAAGGGGCATAAGCAATTGGATCGTTTGTTAACCGGTGTAAATCGGGTAACTATAAAGTTGCCACGAATGGTAACTGTTGATTCAGGTTAGGTGAAGCATACCCAGGGTACGATGGAATTGCCTGAGCAGTGGGCCTTTGCATACCAACATAATGTAATTGATGTTGGTATGACTGATACGGTTGGTGGACTTGACCACTGTAAAGCAATTGATTTTGACCGTTTTGAATGTACGGTTGTCCACTGTTCGCAAAGATCTAATGCTCAGAACCTTGGTACACTTGTTGGAATTGTGGTTGTTGGTATTGCACCAGCCACGATTGTGAAGCCATGCTCTGTTGTGCTATACTAACCGTTGGACCAAGGTGTGGGGTAATTGTACCCGTTTGGACCTGTGTCGCCCCACCAGTAGGCGATTTTGGTTGAGTCACAGGGTCAAGGGGCTGTTGCATTACAACCTGAGAAATCTGAGGTTGACATACAACAGGCAACATTTGAACTTGCGACACTGTCACAATAGCCGGTGTGGTCGGGATGTTCGACATAGGTACACATTGTTGCATAGAATACACAACCCTTGGTTGTTGAGGTAGCATAGGTACCCAACCACTTGATGTAACTCCAGTATAACCTGGATACTATTGTGAACTCTCGTATGGATATCCTCCCAGAGGGGGTAATGAAAGGGCATACTGCCCCCCATACGGTAGAAATCCGGAACTCAAGGGGATTGTTTGTCCTTGGGGACTGGATTGCCCAAATTGACCTCCAAAGGGATCAATCTGGCGAGTCTCAACATAAGAGTTGCCGGATATTATTCCGGAGGAACAAACTAGAACAGACCACACTGTCGAAATAGTCCCTGGGTGGACTCCTTCTAACGGTTGTGAGCTAGTCGGGACAGATGGTATGCCAACAAACATTTTCGGAGTGACGGCAGGGAGTTCTGTTGTCGCTGTGTCATTTGACACTGTCCTAGATGTTGACGGTTGTTCAGACATTTTGAGTCTATCCAAGAGATTACCTAGCAATTCTACAGGAACTTCCACTAGTGGTGGATTAACTTCTGATGTCGAAGGAAGTAGAGTGACCCCGACTCCAAAATGTGTTGGAGTACTTGCTTGCGGATCTTCTACAATTTCCTCTATCGTAATCAAACCAGGTGGAAGGGGAAGACCGTCAGGTCCATAAAATATTTCTGGTGCCGAAGAAGGGGTTGAATCAACAGCGACAGATGTTTGAAGAACAAGACTCTCTGAACCGGTTACAGATGGAACTGGTTCAGTAACACAAGTGTTTGTTCTCAGACTAGGATCAGTATCACTGTCCTTCTGTGGCCGTTGAACTTCTTCTATAGGGGCAGGGTTTCCAGAAATGTTTGGAGTAACCGGAATCTCAGATGTTGTTGGAACACTTGTTCTAACTTTGATAGGATATTTCGAACCAGTTAAACGAGTTCGCTTTGTCCGTACTGTTTTCGATTCCGGAGACAAAGAGGTTGACTCGTAAGCCTCTGCGAACGACAGGGTTTCAATTGACTTTCTTCCACGACTGCAGATTACTCAATCAACCAAAATACAAAAGGGGAAAGTGTGTTTCCGAATTAAATGAATTTTTTAGACGCTTTTAGACACAACTTCCTTTTTCAATTTTAAAGAGTTGAGAAAAAGCTAAAGATGACTCTAGTCTCCTTCGATGTTTTAACGAGCCCGAAGTGACAAATGCTCGGATGGACTTTTTCTGTTATAGAGTCTGAAAAATGGCCAAAAGGAACTGCTCTGGAGTTCTAGGCAGAGGGTGTGCCAAACTTTTCGCAAAACCGCAGAATACTTTTTAGGGTACGGGCGGTCGATCTTCCTGAATGTTGTGTTCAGTGCATTGCGATCAGTAGGGTGGCCGACACGACTTCCTAAGGATAAAGGTTTTATGCCTATAGGGGTCTCCCAATATATACACGACGGTACGTGGGAGCACAATCCGTACTGGTGCTATCGTCCCTCAGGAGGAATCACCCACCATCAACGAGATCGACAGTCACCAGGCTTTACGATGCCGGAACACGTCTCTAGCCTAGACCTCTATGTTGTGTGTTATGTTGCAAAGCGTTGTTAAGTTCATTCAATTTATTTTAGGTTGATCTTTTTAGAATTTTGCCTTTCAAGGTTCACCACGAGATGTATGATAGAATTCCTAAATGCAGTCTAAAGATGATAAGCAAGCTTTATATCTTTTCAACTTTGAAAATCCTAGCTACTAAGGGAAAAGAAAGACACCATCTTTTCTCAAAGAGCAATCAGCACACTCTAATGCACTTTTCCTAAATCAAACATGCAAACTATCAAAATGCAAATGCACAATGCAGGTGTTTGTTTTCCACTTTCTTAGTATTGATGCCTACAAAGAAAGCGTTTCGTACAACTTTGAATTTTCTTTTAAATGACAAATACCAACAAGTTTACTTTTTCGAAATCAGAGAGGGTAGAAGAGATTACAACACTTAACGATTTTCGAAATGAATACTTGTTTTGACATTTAAAAGAGACAAACTCAAACCAATAAGAAAAAGCAAATGTATAATCAATTGTAAACAGCCAATGAACTCTCTCCTAAGATCACAATCAATAGATCTGAATCAAGGGCTACAGGATGATTATTTCACTCATGCAAAGGAAAACTGTAAATGATGCCACAAACACATAAAAACACTCACAGTCTTTTTGTACAAAAGGAGGCAGAATTTAAGCAGAGAAAAGGAGTTATCAGACTGGTACCTATGCTGGTTACAGGCTACAAAAATCAGAGATCAAAACAAGGAAAAACATAGCAGAGAACCCCAGCTGCATAAGGGAAAACTGGTTCAGCGCAACCTCAACACAGGGGTTTTGACATTCAGCGCAGGTAGCCTTCACGGTACCTGCGTTGAAATGCATAATCCCTTCACTGGGTCTACGCTGAAGGAGAAACTCTCGTTTCTCACTGGTTCTGGGTCACAGATTGCTATTTAATCCACTGTTTCAGGCCAAATAAAAGCAACAAGCAAGGTGCAATCAAAGGGATGCTTTGAGGGAGTACTAAGATCTATCACAAAGGATCATCAAATCATTTGTGAGTCCATTGTTCAGATCATAGACAAGTCCAGTGATTGGATCAAAGCAGCAATTGTCTACTTTGCATCCGGGAAAAACGGATGCAGTTCGAGTGTTGTTGTCGAGTCTATGAAACAAACAATGATAGAAACACAAATAAAATGAGTAAACAGATCTCCCCAGCGGAGTTGCCAATTTGTTGTGGGGAAAAATGCCTATGCAGGACGATCCTATCCACCTAAGGTGTGACAGTGCCTTAGCAACAAACAGAGACATCTATTCTAGTATTCTTCCTTTATGAATTAAGAATGAAGAGAGATGGATGGACTAACTGGTGTCTTCCGTTTGTCCCTCGATCCAGTTTCCCTTCTCTTTGAGAGTTCCCAGCTACTTGCCTTCTCGTTCGCCCAGCTTCAAGAGGTTTCTGCAAGATCACAAGAAGAGAACACTACACAAGACATGGATTCATATTCATAACTAGTTCAGGATTAGAAATAAACTAAACATACTAATGCAATCATACATCAAATATACACCAGCATATAGGAGAAACCAAGATAGCTTTATTGATGAATAACAAGGTTCAGGAAGAGATACAACCCAGAGGGCTCCAATCCAGCATCTCCTTCCCAGCAAATGGAATTCCTATCTTCACCCCCTTCAAAGCATTAAGCACCCAATGATTCCAATCTCAAACCAACAACAATTCTTTGCAATAACAAAATTCCAGCCTTCAGATCTCATGGAGGAGAGATCCATATATAGATGTTTGGAGAGAGGATGAGTCAGCTTGAGATCTGACTGATGTCCTCTCCCTCTGTCAGTTCTTGATTCCACTTGGAGGTTCTTTCTTCCACTTGGAGATTTGGAACCTCTTACTCATCACCAGTCGAATTCCCTGAGGCAAGTGTCATTTTGGAAGCTTCCTGGGTTTTGACACCTTTAGAAATGAACTTGCCACATGTCCACTCTCGTTCAGCGCAGGTAGCCAGTGTTCCCTTTGACATTCAACGCAGGTAGCCAGTGTTGGCTTTGACATTCAGCGCAAACAGCTAGTGTAGCCACTGAAATGATCCTGAATTGACTTGTTTTTGAGCAGTTTCTGGTGGAGAACTTCTGTGAATTGCTGTGGTTTGTTAGCCTTGTTCCTCTAGGGGTAGGAACAACATGTTTAGGGACTTTGGATCCCTTAGATTATGGGCATTTCATGCTCAATGTTGTAAGGCACAAAAATTTATATAACACTGTTGACAAAAGAACACAGAGGTCTGTTTGAAGATCTGTTTGAACAGCTATTTCCACTGTTGACATAGGAGCACATAGGTCTATTTTATGGTATATTTTTATAAATGTTTCCATTGCTTCCATAAAAGAGCAAATATCAGTTTGACCTTCTATCAAACTAGTAGAAACATCCTTTGTTTGAGCTCTTGTTGAACAAGTGCTAATGTTTTCCATTTGTATTCTGGTGGAGTTAAGAAAATTCCCTCTCTGGGTTACTATTGATTTCGACTCTGCTTCCTTATTATAAGATTTCTTAGAGCCTTTTAGCCATTTCCTAAGTTGCTTGATTTTTCTTTTCAATTTCTTGTTTTCCTTATTCATCATTTCCAACTTGGGATCATATCTCTTCTTTTTATTTACTATGGGTTTCTTCATTGGGGAGGAAGGAACAACAATAACATTTTCAAAAATAGGAGCAATTCCAAAATCGTCAGAGCCACGTTTAAGTAAGACTATGTCTCTTGAATTGGCTTTTAACACTTCAGCATTGTCAGGGTCTGGTTCAAGTAAGGTTGTATCTCTAGAATTAACTTTAGTCTCCTCAACATTATCAGGGTTTTTTTTCAAGTGATGCTATATCCCTTGAATTACCTTTAGGATCCTGGGTTTCAGGTGTAGAAAAAATATGTCCTTACAATTCTTGTGTATCTCTGTCATTTCCAGAAGAGGGTAATGTCTTTGTGTGGGGGGAAATATGAGGAGAAGTAGAAGGTATAGGATTAGGGACTTGTTCTTGTGAATTCTCAAATTGGCCTATCTCCTAAAAAGGCGTTCCCAAATTTTCCAGGACCCGAGTTGCTTCTTCCTCATAATCTTGAGGAAAATTGACTTGTTGGTTATCAGGGGATTCATGGGGTGATCTCACCTCATTTGTGGCTACATTAATGCTTCTCCATTAGATTATTCACTAAGACCATATTTTTTAACAAGAATGGATGTCAACATAGGGGCTTTCCATTTTTGTCCCCTTTTTGGGGCTTGTACCTCCATAGTCTGATGTTCCTCCTCAGACTAGGCATTTTTAGGGATTCCTTCCATGGATAGTACATTAGAGCTTATAAAATTGTCCCAAGTGAGCTACAGCTGAGTTAACTCCCTGATGACTATTAATTTAATCAAACCATGATGACTGATTGCAGCCTGTGGGTTTTTATATTTCCTCATTGTACTAGCAATTTCATGTAATAATGAGTTCAGGAAAAATGGCAAATTGATTACTATATTTTGTTTTAATGCTTCTAACAATTTAAGGTGTCAA
This sequence comes from Pinus tabuliformis, assembly GCA_031772625.1. Taxonomy (NCBI): domain Eukaryota; kingdom Viridiplantae; phylum Streptophyta; class Pinopsida; order Pinales; family Pinaceae; genus Pinus; species Pinus tabuliformis. The sequence continues at coordinate 569,751,633 of CM062809.1, read as the reverse complement.
GACCTTACCACATCATGGTGGTTGTCTTCTGATGTGTTTCTGGATGACCTTTTGTAGCTCGCACCATGGCTCACTTAGAGATGCAAGATAAATACCTTTTCCTTTTCGAAGTAACTCCTCGCCAGGTTCCTTTAATATTTATGCAACTTCATGGAGTGTCATGTGATTTTCTAGACATTTTATGCCTTTTGTAGGGAGGCCTGTGATGGCTGCCAAAATGGCTTCAGTTAGTGCTATGGTCCCACCTTTGATAATTGTGCTCTCATTCTATAGATTCTGAAAGAATTCTAGAGTGATATCATCATTAAACCATTGCAGTTGAGCATGATATTATGCCCATCATGTACATTCTAAAATGTCTCAGGCTTGCGTGGTGATTTTTAACGGTGTAGGCTCACTGTGAACCAAGGTACCACCATACCTGCTATTTCCTAAGGACAATTTGCAAACCTGCATGCACTATTGAATCCCACAATTCTTGTAATGAAACAACATAAACTACATGCAGGAGTATAAGGAATAAAATCTAAACATAGACTCTGAATAATAATATCCTCTAATATCGACAGATATGGCAGATGTTCATTAATCATGCACCTTCACATTGTCATAATGTATGACAATCCCCCTTTAATGAGAATAAGGGTGGCCATGACCTTTGAAGCATGTGGAAGGAAAAAAAGGCATGCGACATCATTAATAAAACAAAATGTGGTTAGAGCAGTCATACAGATAGAATTAAATGCAATGAATGCAGAGCCATACAATTGGTTAGAGAGGGTCATGAGAAATAAAGTGTATGAACACACATCATGGAAAGAGATTTCCCTTTTGGATTATGTGTGATGAAATCGACGAAGCATTTTTTAATTTATTACTATTGATGTCGGATGATCGAATAATTCTAACGTGGTTCACGTATTATAAATATGCCACCCATACTACTTATCGAGGATATAATCACTAATAAAAGGTGTTTTCTCCCTTTTTATTCAATAAATAAAAACTAGGGACATAGTAAGAGTTTGGCAACTTCAAAGTATACTTCAATACCATAGGCAGAGCCACTGCTGCAAACAGGCATCTATAGCCTTTACAAGGTTGCCTTTTAACCCAAAAATGAGCTAGTATCCCTAACTTAAAAAATGATTTCCTTCAAAAAGGACATTTTTTTGGCATCATGAATAGATATTAACAATTACACTGAATGGATCATAACAAAGTGAACATACTGACTCGTGATGAGACCTCCTGTCATTTGAAATTTTAGTGTCACAAGGCCATTACCCTGGTGTGGTAGCCATAATGGGAATGTTACTCAGGTTCCTTTCCTATGATCGTGGTAGGTTGGCTTGTGATGAGACCCTCTATCACTTTTTGAGAAAAATTAGCTTAACACAATTCAAAATTTATTTTTGTTTTTGTTTCTTCCTTCTTTTTGGTTTTGTTTGAAGTTAGGGGAGGCTCATCAACTCCTCAAGAATTAGGGATGGCGTAAGAAGTAAAAAAAATGCCAACAATAAATATGGCTTAGATTCTTCATCATATTTATTAGGGAAACCACCATTTGAATGTGTAATATAAGAAAAAATAGTATGGTGGGGATAAATCATGAACAATTTATATTGTATCCAAAAAATAGACATAAGCAGGGATATTCATAGATAAAGCATGTCAGATTTAAAAGAAATATTCACCAAAAGGCTAAGAATCATGATGACCTAAAGATTACCTCTTTTAAGGATTTAGATCACACTCATAAGCAAAAGGAATAACCGGCATGGAATGATAGTAATGGGAATGAAAATCATTCTTACTGATAGATCAATAATTGTTCTTTTCGTCAAAGGGGACATCAAATGTTCCATTCGAAGAGGGGACAATAATTTCTCTTAGGAAAAGGGGAAAAGAAACTATTTCTTGAGGAAGGGAACATCAACTATTTCTTCATGAAGGGAAGAGCAACTGTTTCTTTGAGAAGGGAACAACAATTGTATCTTCAAAAAGGGGACAACAATTGTTTCTTCACAAAGGGAACAACAATTGTTTCTTCACAAAGGGAGAAGTAACTATTTCTTTGTAAAAGGAACAACATTTGTGATGAAGGAACAACAATTCTGTTTCAAGGGAAGAAAAATGATCGATTATAAAACAATGTTTGTATCAAAATTCTAGCATACTAAATAAGACAATAAATAAGAACAAAATTTCTCAACCATTTTCAAAGAAAATATGTACATTATTTACAATATGAAAATAAAACAATTTTTTCATGGAAATGAATATGGCCAGTTACCATCCCCTGTAGCTATGATTTGGAGAGTAGGACCATTACTTACCTTCTTATAGAAATATCCTTTGTGAGTGGTTAGGGATAAAGTCGCAACCGATGTCCATTCATTAGAAAGGGAGCACCAGACCTGTCAATGGTGATTAAAGTTATGATGCCATTACTATGCACTCCTTGAATCTCATAAGGGCCAAGCCACCTTGTCTGTAGTTTCCTTGGGAATTCATGAAATCTGGAGTCATAGAAGAGCACTGAATCACCTTCCTGAAATGATTTCTTTTCAATATGCCTATCATGCCACTTGGCCCTCTACTATTGAATAATTGTTGTACGTTGTAGGAAAAGTAAGTGTGCTTCATGTAGCTCATTTAATTGTTGAATTCGTTGTGTTTGGGATTCTGTAAGATCCATTCCAACCTCCTGGGCTATCCTAAGAGTATTTATCTCTAACTCTATTGGGAAGATCAATTCTTTACCAGAAACAAGTTGGTAAGGGGAGTATCCAATAGTATTGTTCCATGTTGTATGATAGGCCCATAAGGCCTTTGGAAGTTTAGCAGCTCAATTTTGTTGATTTGTTGAGACTGTCTTAGTCAATAATTCTTCTAAGAATTTGTTGGTGCTTTCTACTTGTCCATTTTCCTAGGGGTGATACAAAGAGGTAACTCGATGTTTTACATGATGATTCGCAGGGTGGCCAAAATTTTATGTCCTATAAATTGTGATCCTCCATCGATTATTACCTCCCTTGGTAAGCCATATCATACGAACAACTCAAAATGAAAATCAATCATTATTTCCTTTATGGCCCGTGGGAAGGCTACTATTTCTACCTATTTAGTCACATAGTCTATGGCATCCAGTATATAGACCTTTTTATTTCATGGTAGATTAAATGGGCCAGCAAAGTCAAGCACTCATTCTTTCAAATGGTTCCACCATCAATTGCAGTTGTAATGGCACCTCATCAGCCTGGCTAGGAAAACCCATCCTCTTGCTGATTTGACAAGCTTGAACATATTTCTTGGAATATTTGAATATAGTGGGCTAGTAATGGCCCATCTAAAGGATTTTATGACCAGTTCTTTGGTCAACAAATCATCCATCATAAGGATCGTCGTGACAATGTTTCATGCTGTCATAGACTTCATCTTCTTGAATTCACCTTCGAATCTGTCAATCAGATGTAGTGTGGAAAAGATACCCATCAATCCATGAAAATCGGGCACTATCTTGGACAATTAACTTCATGTCCTTGGGCAACAGATGTGTTGGTAACTTCCTAACTACTAGATAACATATTATATCTGCATACCAAGGTTCTTTAATCATTACAACGAACAAGTGCTCGTCTGGAAACTGATCATCAACCAATAACATATCATTCATCTTAGGCACCTGAGATAAGAAATCTGCAACAAGATTTTCCTTTCCTGGCCAATCCTTTATGGTGATATCGAACTCTTGTAGTAACAACAACCATCGAGTTACTCGCCCATTAGTGATCCTTTCCTGGCCAATCCTTTATGGTGATATCGAACTCTTGTAGTAACAACAACCATCGAGTTACTCGCCCATTAGTGATTGGTTTGTTGGCTAAGTACGTGATAGGAGAGTGGTTAGTATACATGAAGACTAGATAGCATGTTATATAATGTATAAACTTATTGACAACATGTATAACAACTAATTTTTTTTATTATTACTGTGTAATATAACTCAGTAGGGGTAAGATTTTTGCTAATATAATACATAGTGTAGGGTTTCCTTTCCTCTTCTTGTCCAAGTACAATGCCTATAGATGTTTCTGATGCGTCTGTAGAGATATGAAAAGGTAACTCCCAGTTCGGTCCTTGTAATACTAGTGCTGTTGAAATCAACTTCTTTAGATATGCAAAGGAAATCTCACATTTGTCAGACCGATTAAATTCAAAATTACGAGTTAAGACATGTAAAGGTGCAACAATTTTTGAAAAGTTCTCAATAAATCTGCGATAGTACCCTGCATATCCATTGAAACTACATACCATGGTATATGTGTAGGGTGTGGGTAGTGTAGGAACTACCGCTATTTTCGTTGGATCCACTTGTATCCCAGCCGGAAAGATGTAGTGTCCCAAAACCACACCTTCGGTTATCATCATGTGACACTTTATGTTGCTTAAGCATAACCTAGTTTTAATGCATCATTCAAGTACCTTTTCTAGATTTCGTAAACCCTGCACAAAGTCACCTACATAGGGGGTAAAATAATCCATATAAATTTCAAGTCCTTTGTTAATCAGATTGGGAAAAATTCTTAATATTTCTCTCTTAAATGTGTTTGGGGCATGGCATAAACCAAAGGGTAAAAATCTGTCTGAAAATGTACCCCAAGGTTAGGTAAACGTGCATTTATCATGGTCTTCAGGGGTGATCTAGATCTGATTATAGTCGTTGAAGCCATCGAGAAAGGAAAATAATTGTTTCCCTGCTAAGGTATTGAGAACTTGATCAATAAAAGGAAGAGGGAAATGGTCCTTCTCGGTGGTTTTGTTCAGTTCTCTATAGCCCATGCAGATTCGCCATTTCCCATTTTTCTTGGGAATGATTACCAACAGGCAGACCCATTGACTATCTGAGCTAGGATAAATAAAATTTACTCCTACCAACTTTTGCAGTTCTTCTTTCATAATTTTTTTGAGGTGAGGATTCAACCTTCTCTAGGGCTGCTAGATGGTGCAAGCCTCCTTCTCAATGTAGACATGATGGGTACACAACTGAGGATCTATACCTTTCATGTCTGAGTATTCCCAAGAAAAAGCTTTTTTATATTTCTAAAGCACCTAAATAAGCCTTTGATGTTGATGACTATCCAAGTTACCATTAATGTTAAGCATTTTATCTAGTTCAATCTCAATTGGCTTGTTGTTATAAACAATAGTCATGGGTATATGTTGATCATTTGTGTCCCTCGAGGGATCTCACTGTGCTTCATTGTCAAGGATGGCCTTTAACACTTTGCATGCTAGGTTATTCATGGAAACTGGTCTATTAATGAGGTTGTTAATCACATCATCTTCTGTCTCATTCTTAAATTTAAGAGCTTCTTCCAGTGTGAGACGAGAGTGTATGTTTTATTTCAGGTATCTAGGTGGGTGTAACTGAGTATTTACAATAGGTATACTTGGTTTAGTTGGGGGATACAAAACAAGATTCTTCACAACATTTCCTTGAGTAATAGTCATGTTTTCTTCACGACATCCTATATAAGAATTTATTGTTTCTAACCAAGGTCAACCCAATATCAAGGGATGTCCATCTAGCCTACTTCTTGGGTTAATTACTAGAAAGTCCACAGGATATTCCCATGAATTGACAAAGATATTCACATCTTGTAAGGTCCCTTCAGTTTTAACTACTCATATGTCGGCAAGTTCTAATAAGGTTGAGGTGGGTTCCAAAGTTGTAATCCCCCAGAACCTTGCAGGTTTCAATAGTCAAAATATTCATGGTTTCTCTAAAATCTACTAGTGTGTTAGGAAAGGTGCAACCTTGTATTTGAACTATTACTACAATATTTCCTGCATCTTCACATTTATTCGGTGCTTTTTTACACAAAAGAAGATCTGATAAAGTTCCTACCACATGTACTGTTGGTGGATTTTTTAATTTCCTCCATGCTTCTTCGCACATAATTTCTTAACTGTTTTTGCATAAATTGGGATGTCTTGTATGGTCTAGAGGAGAGGAATATTTATACACAAAATTTTCAATTCCCCTAACATATCAAAATCATGATGAACAATAGGTTTAGCTATCGCTAGTCTCTCATGGAATGGGGGAGAAGAAATTATAATTTTATCGAAATTCTGTTGCTCAATTGTGTCTTTTCACTATTTTATTTATGTGGTAATCACATTCGAAGGTTTTATTGTGGGTTGTTTTTAGTTTCTAGTTTCTTTATTCTTTTGTGGTAATAATGGACCCTGACCTTAGCCGAATCTCATTGCATTCTACTGGTTATGTGTCATTATCTGAATTCTGAAGGATCTGTACATATTGAACTGGTATATTATTAGGATTCAGATTTGGTTAATCTAGTAGTTGGGGGCGTACTGAAGGCTGAGGATTCTGAAATGGAAATAGAATTGTTGGCTGAGTTTGAGAACATGTTCCCATGGGTAGATTGTTCATCCCCATAGGGTACTGCCAGTTTTGAAACTAGTTCAGGTTCTATGAGGTGGAAGCAGTCTAATGTGAAGGGTAAGGATTACTCACTGAATTTTTCTAGAAGGGGGCAAAGCCTTATGAATTTGGCTAGCCATCTCCTAGGAAGGGTTGGTTTCACCAGGTTGACATGGAATACTGTTGGCATTTCCAGGTAGAGAAGGGTGTTGACCTTGCCATGTGGTTCCAATATTTTGTTGTTTATTATATTGTGTAGGAAAGAACAAATAAGGGTATGTGGTCATACCTGAGGGTCGTGCTTTCCATTTTTGACATTGAGCCATTACGTTTGCCAACTCTATTCCTTCTTCAGCTTCCTTGAACACTGATTTTAATCTGAGAAATGATGGACACTGGTCCATTGCATGGTCCTTGGTGCATATCAAGTATGTCTGAATCATGTCGAAAGGACATTCTCTTTGACTCTGCTTCTTTCAACAGCAAGGAAAAAATATGGATAGCATTTTTTCCACCTCAGTTTGTCTTTGTCTGGCATGTAATCCATTTAACTGTGTAGTTAGCATGGCCAAGATATATGTCTTGAAACCTTCCAAGAGGTTTTTGATCTTTTTTCTTGTTAGACCTCCACTAGGAGGTCTGCTTCCTCTGCTTACGAAGTCTCGGCCTCCTAGCCTGATGCATGTACTGCCCCGCGAAAAATTGGTACACAATCGGCAAATTTCGTCATATTCTTCTTGATAAATGTCACCTTTTCCCATTAGATTTCAATTTTCTACCCATTCTTCTCTCATTTGCTTTATCAAAATGGATTTCAAGGTGGATTTTGGTAATGTGAAGTGGGGGAATCTCTGCAAATTATACTAAAATTGTTCGACATATTCTTCTAAAGTTTCATTATCCTTCATAGAAATTTTGAATATTTCATGTTTTAGATCCCCAGTCCTATAGTAGTCCTGGTAATTGGTGAGAAAAATGTTCTTCATTTCATCCTAGGAGTTAATGGTACTTCCACATAAACCCATAAGGCATCGCAAAGCTTCTCCCTTTAAAGTGGAGGGGAAAAACTTCAATTCCTGATGATAAGTGGTGTAGTCATATCCTCTGCGTGGTACATTTAACTCCAATAGAAAATCATCTGGATCCTCTAAGGTCATCCCATGACAAGTCGGGATATTTTGTAAAGGAATGGCCTTCATCGGGGCATTGACTACTCGGTCGAAAATAGGGTATTCCAACATCGAGGTCTGACCTTGAGGTGGTTTATTTTCCATTTGGTTGAAGATGTGTCAATAATATTCAAGGATTTCTTGGTCAGAAGGTGTTATCTGGGTAGATGGAGTATTCAAAATTTGAAGGGGTTTTACTGCGCTACTTAGATCTGGGATGTTAGGCACATTTTTTTAAGCCAGGATCACAGGAGATCCCAATTCAAATGGTTGTGGGTCTTCTTTGGCAACTCCACTAACATCTCTCTCTCCATTCAAATTACATGATTTTCCCTCTTGTGAAGGACTAAAGTGTAGATTATTTGTATTTTGAAAGCTTTTCTCAGATCCTCCAGTTTTTCTATGGATCTCAGCGTAATTTGTAGTTGCTAATTCTGCTGCATGAGGGACAAAAGTAGATCCCTTTCGAGATACTATTCAACATCCTACTGATGCTTGAGATTCAGCTCTCTGAATAATTTCATCTGTAAAGTTCAGTCTCCCAAGGTTCATCGATCCCTGGGATTTGGTAGCTTCTAGTATTGATTTCTAATCTATTGGTGTCTTTCTTCTCCTAGTCATTCATGCCTACACAACCTCTACATATCTACTGAGAGGGGGCACTAGGAACAATATTGTTTCTTGTTGGGTATGTAGGTTTTTACCTCCCATTTTCAATACCTGATTCTCTTTGGACATACAAATTAACTATTATCCTAACAAACTTTGTGGAAACGGTGCCAAAGTGTTGGTGCACTAATATGACTTGAGAAATCGATCTTAATCCTACATTAATATGTCAACTTGGGATTCATCCCTCTATTTCAATATTGTAATCATTGTTTGTGCGATAAAAATTAGACATTGGAATGCAGATAATTAATCCTAAATCCTAACTAATCATTGCAGAAATAAAAATTTTCTTAACAACTCATTACTCTTAAAAAATGCAGAACAAGAATTATTCTATGATTCAAAATTAGAAAGATAAATCAATTTAAAACTACTTTTGAAAAATGATCTTAATCCACTATCCTAATTCCAAAAAGGAATCAACCTGAATAATCAAATCCACATGTATTAAAGGAAACTACTTGAATCATGCTAATTATAAGGAACATTCGACGCTAGAAGTGTTTGCAGAAATCATATACAAAACTTACATTCTATAAATTATAAAAATGATAGTAACCGAGCTATAAGATTTACTTGAACTCAAACTATAGAAGGAAAATCAATATGAATCTTGACAGTAAAGCGTAAAAATCATAGTAGAAATGAATAATAGTTCTTCTAGTGACCGGGCCCAAACCCTCTAAAAGAAACTGTTATAGAAACTCAATATGCACATTTAACGTGAAAGCTCAAGTATTTCATTGACTGTAAAAAAGAAATTACAAAATCAATTCAACCCTTAACATTCAATATGCATTCACATTCTTGCTGGAATTTTCCATTGATTACAAAAGTTCCATTCTTTTTTATTTACTAGCATTATATATCTCTTATGGAATGCTAGAAAAATCAGAGCTTATCCTAAGCATCAGAAGATCGTCAAGTTGTCTTGGCTGAACAATTGGATTTCCATATCAATCTCATATTTTTCCTCATGCCTTTAGCGTGGTCTGCATAGCTATAACAACAACATCTTCATTTATTTACATTGTTGTCTTATCCAAAAGGAACAACAATTGTTCAATCTAGTGATCCTACACATAAACAAGTGAAAACATAGGCTTTAATTACTAAAAGCATGTAACTTATTCAACACTACTTTTCATTCCTTTTTCATGGTCTTACTTCGAGAATGTGCTCAAGATGAGAGTAAATTCATGAGAACCATATGATTAATCAAGTAAACGAGGAGGAAAAACATATTCTTTCATGACCCAACAGTCACATGGCGGGCGGCATCTCTCCTCTACAGGCTCTGGGGCAGCACCCTGGGGAAATTTTCTTGGACCCTATATTAGGTGGGCACACCTACCTCTGGTTTTGTGTGTGGTTTTCTCACATGTTTTTGGGCATGATGGTTTTATGCCCATAATATTTTGTAGATCCGGTCAAGTGAACTATGGTCATGCTCTAATCTAGGGTTAATGGATTGCGGTTTATGGATGCTTCAACATGTATATATATGTATTGTAACATTGAAGGGAATATAATGGAAAAACAATCTGGTAGTCTGAGTTTTGGGACCCAGGGGAAAACATTTGTGTATATTTGTTTTAAGTTTTATGCTCTCGACATTGTTTATTTTAAATTTTTAGAATGCGTATGCAGGTAATTTCTGTACAGGGTTAAAATATACATTTGGTATCAGAGTTGCTTTGGATTCAAGGGGAAACCTTTGATGTTGAGGGGTTTTGCGCGGTCATGTGGTAGACCCTATTCAGTGGGAGATCTACAACATCGATACTTGTGGTGAAAGAAGATGGTGAGCAGTGGAAATATAGAGATTAAGAAATTTAATGGTCAACGTTTTGAGTTGTCAAAAATCAAGATGGACCATCTACCAGTGGATAAAGATCAGTGGATTGTGGTAGATGCAAGTACTAAACGAACGACAATTTCAGCTAAAGACTAGACAAAGTTGGATTAGAAGGTAAAGAGAAGAATACGGTTGTGTATCTCAATTAGTATTGTTGAATATATAGGGGAATCATTGGTGAAGGCTTTGTGGGAAAAGTTAAGGACTTTGTACCAATCTAAGTCTCTAGAGAATAAATTGTTCCTATGGAAAAAAATGTATGACCTAAGGATGAAGGATGGACACTCGGTGACAAAGCATCTGAATGCCTTTAATACTATGTTGATACCATTGTTATTTGTTGATATAAAAATTTTAGATGAAGATAAGTGCATCAGTTAGTTGTGTTCTCTACCAAATTCATGGGATAGTTTGGTTGTTACAATAGGTAGAAATGTTATTGCCTTGCAGTTTGATGAAATAGTCTTATCCTTGTTGTCAGAGGAGATGAGACAGAAAAATATAGGGGGTAGAATGGTAATGCCTTGTCTATATGAGAACAATCGTAGAAAAGAAACAAAAATAAATCCTCGAATGGGAGATCTAAATCTAGAGGGAGATCTAAATATCTAGAAAAACCAGTAGATGTGTCCTAGAAATGTTAAAAGGAAGAAAAATTCAAAAAGGACTATAGATCCAAAGCTCCTAAGAAAGGAAAGGGATCTGATGATTCTCCTTCTGCAGAGGTGAAAACCACCTTAGATGAAGGTGGGGATGTGTTCTTGGCTTCCTCTTCAAGTATACATGCAGATCATGAGGCATGGTTGATTGACTCAGGTGCATCCTTTCACTTCACTCCCCACAGGGAGTGGTTCTACAAGTATGATAAATATGATGGTGGTTATGTCTTTGTAGGGGATGATAGGAAGGATAGAAATTTCGGTCACAAAAAAGTCAAGTTCATGTTGGAAGGTGGAATGTTTAGAACACTTCTGGGTGTTCTGCATATTCCTGCATTGGCCATAAATCAAATTTATGTAACCAAGTTGGATGATGTATGTGTAAAAACAATGTTTGATAAAGATACTTGCAAGATGGTTTGGGGAGCATTGGTATTGATGCAAGGAGTTCTGATTGGAACTTTGTACAAGCTTTAGTGTAACACTATTATTGATGGATGCAACAGCTCTGTGGTTCCTAAAAGTCGAGTAGAAAATCTAGTGGTCTCTAAAGAAAAGACCATGCTATAGCATCAAATCCTTAGACATATTGGAGAGAAGGGCCTCTGAATATGTCACGGTAATTGTATGGTATAATGTATGTCTAATTTTTCTATGGATTTTGATTTCTATGAAAATTGTGTATATGGGAAAAAGAGTCAGGTGAGTTTCCACTAAGGTGCTAAGAGGACAAAACGGATATTAGAGCTTTTGTAGATTGATGTGTTTGGACCTATGTCAGTTTCATCACTCGGTAAGTCTGTATACTATGTATCATTTACAGATGAATTTTCAAGGAATACATGGCTATATTTACCGAGGAAGAAATTTGAAGTCTTTGATAGGTTTAAAGAATTTAAGGCTCTCGTGGAAAACCAAATAGGGAAGAAGATACAGGTGTTGAGGACAGATAATGGTGGATAAGTTTGCAAGAAGGGATTTGAAGAGTTCTATAAGAAGTGTGGTATATCACAACATAATACTACTCCATACACACATCAGCAAAATGGAGTTGCATAAAGAATGAACAAGACATTTATGGAAAAGGCAAGAAGCATGCTCGGTGGTGTTGGGTTAGGATAGGAATTCTGAGTATAAGCATTGGGGACTGCATGTTACCTGGTCAACAGATCACCTTCATCAACTTTGGAGGATAAGACTCCACAAGAGGTATAGATTGATAAATATTTCCTCTCTTCTGCATCTGAGGGTATTTGGATGTGATGCATTGGGTATAAGGATGGTTTAAAAGGTTATAAGATTTGGAACTCAGAAATAAGGAAGGTTGTGTACAACCATGATGTGTTGTTTGAAGAGGTGAAAGATGTTATTAAACATGAAGTCCTACCAAAGGAAACTAAGAATATGGATTTTGAGCTAAAGGAGGAAGAATTAGACTCTACAACAAAAAAGGAATCAGTAGACGAAGAGCCACAAACTCTAGCTTTGAGAAGATCGGTTCAAGAAAGAAGGTAGTGAGAAAGGTGTAGTCCAACTGCTTTCTGTTCAAATTGTTCTTTATCTATTACTGATGATGATCCTAGAAATATCAGGAAAGAATTATATTCAGAGGATGGAAAACTCTAGAAAGTGTCCATGGTTGATGAAATGGCAGCTTTGTACAAAAATGAGGCTTGGGATCTGGTGGAGTTGTCGACTAGAAGGAAACCCATTGGAAGAATATAGGTGTTTAAGAAGAATATGAATGCATAAGGAAAGATGGAGAAATAAAAAATCTCGATTGGTAGAAAAAGGTTATTCACAGGTGCCGAAAAATGATTTCGCCGATATTTTCTCTCCTGTTTCCAAGGTAGCTTCTATTAGATTACTTTTATTTCTTTATACTTATTTTTATTTTGAATTAGAACCGATGGATGTGAAGAAAAAAATTATTCACATGGATCTAGAAGAAGAGATCTACATGAAGAACCCTAAAGGCTTTGCTGTGAAGGGTAAGAGGGAACTGGTAGGCAGGTTAAAAAAGCCTCTGTATGGGTTAAAACAATCACCAAGGATGTGGTATTAGAAATTTGATACATATATATGGGGACTTGGCTTCACTAGAAGTAAAGCAAATCACTGTGGGTATTAAACTAATAGGTGCCATTTTATTTGGTCTTGTATGTGGACGATATTTTTTTGATTGGAAAGAACAAAGAAATTATTTAGGCATTGAAAACCTAATTGTCCTCCAAATTCGACATGAAATATCTTGTTGATGAAAACCATATTATGTGCATGGAAATTAAACAAGATCGAGCAAAAAGGAAGCTTTCATTAAACTAGAGGAAGTGTATTGAGACAATAGTACAGAGGTTTAATATACAAGATAGTAAACCGGTGAAGGTTCGTACTATTGTTGGTGTAAATTTATCTATTTAACAGTGTCTGAAGACACAATAAGAGGAATAATACATGTCCCTTGTTCCATATGCAAGCGTAGTAGGTAGTCTAATGTATGCAATGGTCTATACTAGACCAAACATTGCACATGCAGTGGGAGTATTGAGTAGGTTTATGTCAAAACCATGGAAGGAGCATTGGATAGTAGTGAAGCGAGTTTTCAGGTATTTGCATAGCACTAGTGAATAGAGTTTTGAACATACATGGATTTGTTGATGAATATTGTGCTAGAGATCTAGATCAGAGAATATCTACAAGTGGGTATGTATTTAACCTGTTTGGAGGTGGATTTAGCTAGATGAGCAAGAGACAGTTTGTGGTGGCACTTTCAACTATAGAGGTAGAATGCATGACAACCACTCATGCAAGAAAGGAATAAGTTTGGTTGTAGATATTGTGTTCACGTATGGGGTTGGTACAATGAGCTATAAGGATAGTCTGTGATAGCCAAAGTGCAATTTTATTAGCAAATAACCTTGCTTGTCATTCAAAGATAAAGCACATTGATGTTCAATATCACTTTGTGGGTGATATGGTTGAGGACAAAAAGGTGTTTCTGGTAAAAGTAGACACTTTGAAGAAAACCACAGATGCATTGACAAAACCTGTGAGCACTGAGAAGTTCTCTTGGTGTAGACAAACAATGGACATTGCATGGCTGGACCAATGACTAAGCTCTCATGTAGAAAGAAAACAACAAGTGGGAGAATGTTGGGTGTGTGTTATATTATTTCCATGATTAGCCCCACATCATGGGGGGTCATAGGGCAGGCGTTATCCTTCCTTGTTCATTGCGTTGGGTACAACAGGGTTTTGTGTGTTGCTTTCGCACATGGTTTTGGGCATGATGGTTTTCTACCCATGGTATTTTGTAGATCTGATCAAGGGAAGTATAGTTAGGTTCTAATCTAGGGTTAACGGATTGGGGCTTATGGATGCTTCCACATGTACATATAGGTATTGTAAAAATGAAAAGAATATAATGAAAAATCAATCTGGTAGTTCCAGTTTTGGGATCCAAGGGAAAACATATGTGTATATATGTTTTATATTTTATGGTCTCACCATTGTTTATTTTCTATTTTTAGAATTTGTATCCAAGTAATTTCTCTATGGGGTTAAAACCTACAAGGCACAAATTTGGAGGTTTTGTTGAGGCAGTTTAAACATTAGGGGAATTTTGAGGTCTAAAATGGGTCTCCTAATAAAAATGTACAACCAAAATAAACTTTATAAGAACTAATAGGATATAAGATGATGATGTCAACCATGGGGGATGATTCACCATTTTTTGCGTAAAAATGTAAAAATATTATGAAATAATAAAATAAGAAAACTATTTTTTCAACTCGTATTTTAAACTTATCTCCCTAAGGTTTTAATCAGATCTCAAGAGGGACTACTCGTTAGATGCAAAATTTAATTCTTTATCCAAGGAGTACCCATGTTTCATATTTTCGATGGACCCTGCAACATGAGAAATGAGAAATACATGAAAAAAAGTGATTGCAATACTGTTTTCCATGTATTTCTCATTTTTTGTGTAGAAAGGGCCATCGAAAGTACGCAACATGGGCGCTCCTTGGATGAGAAATCAAATTATGCATCCAATGAGTGTTTCCTATCCAAATTTGAGTAAACCCATAATGAGATAAGTTGAAAATACGAGTTTAAAGATAGTTTTTTCTTTTTTCTCTCTAAAATTTGATGATGTAATATGATATTATTTTATTATTTCCACTATTATTTTATAATTTCCGTAGGAGGTCCATTTTAGACCTCAAAAATTCCCTGATTTGTCATTTCATGACAAGTCATGACCTTAGTATGAGTACAATGGTCACAAGGATGGTACATTGCTTTTTCTCAATCGATGCGCTTTGTAGGAGGTGTTTTGCATTCATCATTTCCATTTCCAAATCTCATTCATTGCTATTAATTACACTCCATGCTGTTTTGGGAGATTATTTCAACTTTTGCATTCATCCAATATCGCTCATTTCCTTTTTAGTCACTGTTACACAAAAATATCGTCACCATGATTATTTGCAGTCAGTATGGGTCTATCATCACTTGTACTATCCTCCTAAGCAAGTCTAAGACCTCAGCTCTTAAAATCAAGCTTTAGAAGTGGGAGAAAGACATTAAAAATCAATGTAACTCTAGTTTCGCACTTTCTCTCATGGTCACATGCGGTCCCGCACCTTCTGTGTAAAAAAGCTGCGTACCTACCTGATATGTTCCTAACGGTGTAGGCGCGTACCCCTGTGAAAGTCAAAAGGCGCAAGTTTTATCTTTAAAAAGTCACTTTGGGTTAATTCTAGAGTTTTCTAGAAGGAATTTTGACGTGGATTGTTCGCTCTGAGGTGGTTCATGCATCCCAAAAGAGAAGGAGCTAATCCCTTGACTAAAGGAGCTATCCCTTTGAAGGAGGGCTTTATCCCTTTGAAGGAGGACCTAGTAACTTCCCTCCATTGCACTATAAATACAGGCATTGGGGTGAGGACTAGAGAGGTTAGAAGCTGAAAATTTTGAGGGTAAATGCTAGTGAAATTGAGACTCTTTGGTTGAGCTTGAGAGGAGAGATCACATACCTCTTGGTTCCATTGGAGAGTGAGTGAAACTTGTCAAAGTAGAGGAGACATCTTGTTGGACCCTGGGAGGAGCTTGTACAGCGTCAAGGCAAAGGTTGTAAGGTTCTTCTTCTTTTGAATTAATACAATCAAACTCATTTTTCTCAACAAGTATCTTATGTTATTTGTTTCATGGACTCCTTGACTTTCATGTTAAATATGTTTTATGCAATTGGTTTTTCAGGTGCTATTTAATTTGTTTGCCTTGTTTGTGTTTGTAGATTCGCGAAGAGGAGCTCATTTGGATCAAAGGAGCGAGGGCATCCACAAGCTTGCGTTGGACCAAAGGTAGGCCCTAAAAACACTTGTTTGCTAATTGTTTATTGAAACATATTTAGATAAAGATAGTGTCTGGTTGGTTTGCTTGTCGTTATGTCTTCTTTAGATTCTAGGAAGGTCTATCTCGTCCACAAGATCGACCCGTTCCGTGTGACAAAATGGCGACTCCGCTGGGGACTTGATTGTTTTCTTTGTCTATACTTTGACCTGAGAAACTGTATTTTCTATTTTTGTTTTTGACTTGATGATTGTGGGATTGGGTGAATTTAGTTAATTTTGAGTTATTTTTCATTTTTCATAGTTTTGGGAGGCGTACGCACCCTCTGAGTGAAGAACAGTGCGTACTTGTACGCACTTTTTCTTTGTGCACAGAGCGTAGATGCACCTGTGTAAACAGGTTGCCTGCGTACCCTGTCAAAAATTTGAAAAAATTTAAATTTTTCTCTTTTTTATCAGTTTAGAATTTGTTTATAGGTTTTAGCCATTGCCCAGACCTGCTTGTTCCATATCAAAAACTTTCCTTGGTTTAATTTCATTAGTATTAGGGTTTTAGGTGGAATTCCTAGGAATTTTGCTTGTTGGGTTTGTTTTTCGTTTTTGGTTGTGTAGTGGCTCTGAGCTTAGAAGCCGTAGGGACCTCAGATTACCTTGGTGTCTACCAGTCTTCTTATGAGTCTAACCATTGATGAGATCTCCCCTTGTTGAGGAATCCGCTTTGAGTTTTCTCATTTCAAAATTTCGAAAAGCTTGTAGTTGAAAGTTTGGAATTTTCATTTTTTAAAAAAGAAAACGAAAGATTGGTTGTTTTTTGACTAATTGTGATTCTGCATAAATTAGTCCTTAGCTCACATTTAGCTAAGTAAAACATCCTCAAAAAGACTTTTAGTAGGCTTTGACTTCAAGTAGCTTTTTATATAGTTTGTAGCTCTCAAAGTTAGTCATTTTCATTAGTTTTGAGTGTTTTATTTACAAAATATAAAAAAAATATCTCTTTTGAAAAGTTTGTTTTTGTAGTGATTGAGTGCTTTGAAAAGAAAAGGGAAATTTGTGTGAAATAGCTAGTTGTCTCGTTTTTGAGTTCTTTGGAATGGAAAAGCTCTTCTTTTAATTTGTTTAATTGAGAAAGATTTGTGTTTACCAAGTGTTTGCATTCTCAAACTCTTTCTTAGTTTAGAAGTTCATCAAAGAGAAAAGATTGTTTAAATCATCTTAGGTGCATCTTTTTAGTGATTTCGAGTCGAGTCTTTACACCACGAGTTTCATCTCCGCCACCTCTTAACTTAAACAACAACCACTAAAATTAACGCTTAAAGTAAAATTCACCTAGTAACATTTTATTTCTAGGGCTCTGATACACCAACTTAGCTTAGGCTAGTGTCTTGGAGTAGGAGAGTAATTAACTCTCCAAGACAGTCAAAAAAAACAAGTAGCTGTATCTTGTGGTAGGAAGAAATCCAATTGTTACATTTATGCTCTGGGAAATCTCCTCTTAAAGGAGAAGCACGAGATCGTGTCCGAACGGGAATCAATCCTTCCTCATTGGGAACGACGCCAGATATTCACGTATTAAAAACGATAAACCTCGGATTAACCATTGTCGAGGAGCCTGGGGTCACTTGTTGGTAAACCTTGGATTATGTCAAGGAGCCTTCAAGGGGATTGAGCTTGCTACTCTGCCCTTGCGTGTGTATCGGATCGTAGACTGTTCCCCCAGGTGTATTTGTCTCAGTTGGTAAGCTTAGTGGCCATATTCTTTAGGATTCTTCCTAAGGTGACAATGGTGGGAAGATCCCACGATACCTGGAGCAGACGTCGGCTAGACTCACTTGGATTTTCTGGGGGGTTCACTTCACTCGAGACGGTTAAGTGGAGGAACTTGGTCCAATCTATTCATTAAGCAGGTTGTCGGGGTAACTGTTCCAACCACCATTTCTGTACTGAATTCTGTGACGTTGGATTTCATCACCAACTAGTGTTTTCAGTCCGGAGAGTTACTGTTTGTGTGTGTTTGATCTCTAGATTCCTTAGGCGTGTGATTCAAATTTGTTTGGTTCTTTAGAGGCTTTAGGTGGTTTTCATTGAGATTTTACTTTATTTGCGTGTGAAGTAGTTAAATTTTTTTAACTGTGGTTGAATTACCAAGACAGCCCCGTAGACTTCGGGGCCAGTCTCCTGAGTTTGTAACCGTGGCTGATTTACTGAGGAAGTCTTGTAGACTTCGGGGCCAACCCCCTGAAGAAGTCCTGAGCCAGCTTGAAGGCTTGAAAGTCCTTGTAACTCCTAGTGGAAGTAAAGTTGGGTCACCTGAGGAAGGAGAGTCTTCATTGGTTGTACATCCTGATTACCAAACTCTAGTAACAGGCTATAATCCTGAATCTATTTCGGTTTCCGAACTTGCTGGTAGCTTTTCATCTACTAGTGATATAGGTGAAGAACCTGAGATATCTGAACCTGTTACTCCAACATCGGGGTTTGTCTCTCCAACTTCTAGTGGTCCTAATTCACCTAGGGTAGAAAGAGTAATCACCGAAAATCTTCCTTCTGGTTTGATAGCTATTGAAGAACTTGCTCCGGAAGAAGAAGTAGGCATCCCCATCCCTGAAAATCAACCTGTTATTGATCTAAGGGAGCGTGAATCAATTTTTTACAGTCCACCTAGAAGTACTACTTGGTATCTTTCTTTGACTAATTATTTAGAAAACACAGTGTTAAGTTTTTCACCACCTCGTGCTCCTTATCACCCTAGAGGTTTTTATACTCCCGTAAATATGTCAGCTCAGTCGTCCATGTTTACTCGATCGCCTGAATCTTTTTTGTATGGCAGTCCTTCTGTTCCCTCTGCGTATCAGTCACTTTCTGGTACTTTTTCGGGAGCATCTCCTCAACCCATTGAACAAGGGTTATTCACTGGAAGCAATGGTGCAAAGTCATTGAGCGTAGAAGACATTTTTATGATGTCAGGTTCTATTCCCAATTCTCAACTTCAAGGTGGCCAGTTACCGCCTGGGGGGTAGCCTCAATTAACGCCTGGGGGGCAACCTCAAGGTACACAATTTGCATCTGGGGCCAACCTCAAGGACAGTACGTACCTACAGTACAATACGTTCCTCAAGGTCAACCCCAGACTCAATATGTACCCCAAGGTCAACCCAGTATCAATTTATACCTCAAGGTCAACCCCAGTATTAGTACGTGCCTCAGGGGTATCTACCCCAAGGTCAGTACTCGAACCAAGGTTTCCAACCACCTCACGGTCAATCTTATGTTCAAGGAACGGGAAATGTACCTTTCAATTATCAATCCTACCCTCAACCTAGTTATGGTCCTCAATATCCTCAACCTGTTATGGGTCAGTACCCAGGAATGAACATAGTGTGGGATCCATCCCAAACTCAACAAGTGTTGCAGCCAAATGTACAGTTGTCATCTCAAACTGGACAACCCTTAGTTTCTGGTTCACCCCAGCAACCAGTCCAGTCTAATATTCAAACTATGGTTCAGATGCCTGTAGGACAACCTGGTTTAAGTACGGTTGTCACAAGTCAACCACAATTCACCTATCAACCGTACCAGGGACAATATCAATTCGGTCCTGCTATCCAGTAGTCGGTTTATCAGTATCAACCATATCCTGGGTACACTTATCAACAACCTCAACAACCCCAGTACGGTCCAGTTAATCCTGGTTTTCCTGGAGGATACAATATCCCGAACGCGATTCCTATTCCTAGTTATCCTGGATATCCTCCTCCTGGGGCTGGTCTCATGACCCAGAGTTTTAGGGATCCTAATTGGCAGTTACCGTTTATCGCAACTTTGGACTTACCAGACTTGTCACGCCTAATGAACGATCCGATTAATTATCTTTCGTTTTGGCCGCCAATGCCGAATAATTTGCCCAGTGACATTCCCAAGTTCGAAGGTAAATCTGGTGAGGACCCGTCGAACCATGTGATTAATTACCACCTCTGGTGTGTGTCTAACTCCATCACAGATGATTCGATCCATCTTAGACTTTTCCAGCGCACTCTAATTGGTCTCACGGCCAAGTGGTACATTGAGTTACCGCGAGGCACTTTTTATAATTTTAGTCAGTTAGCTACCTCGTTTTTAACTCATTTCCAGTTGCCAGTCCGATATGACAATGGCACGGAATTGCTAACTTCGCTAAAACAATCAGCATCCACATATATTTCAGATCATATTCATGAGTGGAGATGTCGACGACGTTTAGTGAAGGTATTTATTCCGGATCAAATCTTGGCTGAGTGGTTTGTAAAATCTTTGTTGCCAAGGATCACTGAAGATGTTTCTAAAGCCAGAGTTGTTACTGAGGAGCAAGTGATTGCTCAAGCATAGTACCTTGACTTGGTCTATACTCAGTCAGGTACGTTACACGAAAAGATCCCCGATCTTCCCAATTCAAATCAAATCACTGCAGCTCCTACGGGATCTCATGCCGCTGATGGTATGATTGGTACGGTTAACACTAAAAGTAAGAAGAAGTCTTCCAAGAATTCTTCTCCTATCATAACCTTGCCTGATTCCCCGACAGGAGATTCTTCTTCAGAGGTTTCCACCGATATTCACGTTGTAGAGTCATCTACGGCTAAATCAAAATCCGATGGGAAGAATAAAGGAAAGAGGAAGAATAAAACAGACAAAAGTTCAAAGGAGAAACTTGAAAAGGCAGAATCCAATGATGAAAAGCGCAAACCTCGTTATCCGTGTCTCATTTGTGACGGAGAAAATTTTACAAGAGACTGCCTCATCGAGCGTAGGTTGCGAAGATCGTCAAAGGTTCCCAAACTCCTGTTGTCTTGAAGGATCCATTTCCAAGTCAAGACAGTAAGATGATAGGTTCTTCCTCGAGTGCCAATGAAGAACCCATATTGATGATGTCCCATGTAAGGATTGCGACTCGATCACAAGATTATGGTAGTAAAAGTCATGTTGATGGCAAAGAAGCAGAATCTTCTCATTCTAATCCATCAACCTCAGCTCCCGGTTCCAATCCACTACAGATCGAGAAACCTAATCCAGACTTAGTAATCAAACCGCCCGCCAAGGGTATACTTTGAAAGTCAGCTTTCAATCCACATGCGAGAGCGGCTCAAAATTATAACATTGTTGAGGATTTAGTTGTTTCACCCTCAGCAATGTTGGCTTTGGAAGTGCTGCAATCATGCCCAGCACAACGTAAATTACTTTTGTCGGCTATAGGAGTTGTTGATGTTCAGGACCTGAACGTAATAATCTTTGATCTAGAAAATAGTACACCACGTTTGCCTCATCAAATGGCTTTCCAGATTCCAGTGATAGTAAAAAATAGGCCTATTCATCGGACTGTAATTGATGAGGGAGCCTCAACGTGTATTATGTCGATACAGTGTTGGAGATCGCTTGGCTCTCCTTCACTAATTCAATCCCCGACAATTCTTAAGGCCTTTGATGGCCGTGGGTTTCATCCTTTTGGAATTCTACAGGATTTGCCTATAGGGGTTGAAGGAAAAACCGTTAGTCTAGATGTGGAGGTGGTTGATGCCCCTCTAGACTACAACCTTCTCTTGGGTCGAAGTTGGTCTTACGCTATGACAGCGGTTGTTTCATCGGTCTTTAGAGTAGTAAAGTTCCCACATAATGGAAAGATCGTAACAATAGACCAGCTGGCTTACTTTTCATTCGACCCAGCCTCTTCGGAGAGTATTCAGCATGTCGGTAAAATGACTATCCCATATAAGGATGTTGGAGTAGGATTAGTTAAAGATGCTGGTTTACTGGGAACTTTTCCTTTTCCTCCAATCAACGCATCCTCTTCATTTGCAACCATTCATATGATTACATCAGACACTATTTTTTATGACGATCCTTGGATCGTTCCTTCTGAATCTGAAATAGACTCCTTTGGTAATTCCATGCCTTTGAGTCCATATGAAATTGCCTATGAAGCCATGCACTCTTTTGCCGACTCGTGTTCAACCGAAAACGACTTGATGAATGTGGTCCGTGAGGAATCACTTTTCACATCAACCTCAGATTTAACTACGTTTTCTGAACTTGTTCACTCTGATGAGAAAATTCGTGAAATCCTATGTGTAGATGATTTACCATGGGAAGATCTCCATCACAGATCTTCTTTTTTACCTGAGGATGATCGTTTTGAAAATGATTTCTCATCAATCTTTACGACTGAATATGTCAAGGAACCTCAGAATCCAATGAAACATCCTGATTCAGAGTTAAATTTGGGAAACATCTCTCGAACGGTTAAGCTCGGAATTGTTGAGAACATTCATATAGGTGCCTCGTGTACAGATGAAGAAATTCAATTATATAAGGCCCTATTTCAAGAATTCTGCAACGTGTTTGCCTGGTCCTATGAGGAAATGCCAGGAATTGATCCCGCGATTGTTGTTCATGAGATCAAGACTTACCTGGATGCTAAACCCGTCTGGCAACGTTTGCGTCAAATTCACCCACGAAAAGCTGCTGCAATTAAAGCAAAAGTTGAAAAACTGTTGAAAGTAGGTTTCATTTATCCGATCCCGTTAACGGATTGGGTATCAAATATTGTTCCGGTTAACAAAAAACAGGGAACAATAAGAATATGCATCGACTATAGGGATATTAATCGAGCCTGTCCAAAGGACAATTACCCAACTCCCTATATCGATCAAATCATTGATGATTGTCCCGACAGCGAAATATTTTACTTTATGGATGGTTTTTCCGAATACAATCAAATCAATATTCTACCTGCCGATCAACCAAAAACGACTTTCATTTGTCCATGGGGGATGTTTGCTTATTGCAAATTACCTTTTGGGCTTAAGAATGCCGAAGCAACTTTTCACAGGGCGATGTCTTATGCGTTTCATGACATCAAGCACATTGTGCAACCCTATCTCGATGACTTGCCTGCTCATTCATTACATCGAGCTGATCACCTCGTCCATTTACGAGCAATCTTTATGAGGTGTAGGCATTATCGTATTCAGTTGAACCCACACAAATGTGTCTTCTGTATAGAAACAGGTAGATTGCTGGGATTTGTAGTTTCGAAAGCTGGCATTCGCGTTGATCCCTTGAAGGTTGAAGCTATCATCAATTTGCCGCCTCCTTCGAGTCTTCGCCAACTCCAAACTTTGTAGGGGAAAGCAAACTTTTTACGACAATTCATTCCTAACTACGCCGAGGTTACAAAGGGTTTTACACGGTTGTTGAAACAAAACACTCAATTCTCTTGGGATGAGATAGCTCAGAAATCTTTTGATGCACTCAAACATGCATTGACCCATGCATCGTTGTTGCATCCTCCCAACTACAACCAGGATTACCTTTTGTATCTCGCCGCCTCCCATTCCACTATTGGAATGGTCTTAGTTCAGGAAGATGAATTCGGAATGGAACATATGATATATTACCTTATTCGAACGTTAAATCTAACTGAGCTAAAATACTCACATGTGGAGAAATTGGCATTGGCAGCCATTCAAGTTGTCCAACGTTTTCGTCGCTACATTTTACTACGTAAAACTATGGTAATTTCGGATTGCAACCCTATGATCTACATTTTGACCAAAAAATTGCTAGGGGGCAAGTACTCTAAATGGATCGTTATCTTACAGGAGTTCGACTTGGAGTTTGAAAAAAATAAGTCTAAAAAATCTTTAGTTTTTGCAGAGTTAATGTGTGACTTCCCGCGTGCTGACACGAAAACTGTGGTAGAGGAGCCCATTGCGGACAAATCTTTGTTTCTAATCATCACTTTAGATCCGTGGTATGGGGATATCATCGTCTATCTCCAGACCCAATCCTTTCGTACAGAAATTTCAAAGTCGGAACGTCGGAAAATTCGCTTCCAGTCTCAACAATTCAAAATTATTGGAGATACTCTTTATTGCCATGGGGCAGACTCTATTTTTCGACGTTGCTTAACACACGAAGAAGTTGAAAGGGTTCGAAATGACTGTCACTCTGGAGCATGTGGCGGTCATATGTCTGGGTATGCCACAACCCAAAAGATATTGCGCGCTGGCTACTTCTAGCCGTCTTTATTTAAAGATTGTATTACGGCGGTCCGAAAATGCCACAACTGCCAGATTTTTGATCGTAAGATGCGCGCTCCACCCGCTCCTCTCCACCCTATAATTTCCGTTGGTCCTTTTGCCAAATGGGGTATCGATTTTATTACATGTAACCCTCACTCGGGCGGGGGGCATGCGTATATCATCTTTGCGGTAGATTATTTTACTAAGTGAGCCGAGGCGATGCCTACATTCGAGGTAGACGGCAAGACAGCTGCAATTTTCATGTTCAATCATATAATTGCTAGGTTTGGTGTCCCACAAGCGATAGTCACTGATCATGGGCATCATTTTCGAAACGTTATGATGACCGAACTTACAGGCCAGCTTGGTTTACGTCACGATAGTTCAACCCCTTATTATCCACAAGCGAATGGTCTGGTTGAATCCATCAACAAAGTTTTAGTTATCATGATCAGAAGAATCATTAGGATTCATCGGTCAAATTGGCACAACATGCTATTTTCAGCGCTTTGGGCGTACCGAACTTCAGTAAAAACATCAACAGGGTTCACTCCTTTCCAACTAGTCTATGGTTTGGAAGCTGTGTTACCCATTGAGTGCGAAATCCCGTCACTGCAAATGGCCATCGAGTTACTTCCAGCCACTTCCAAAGAGGAAAAGAGTTTGTTATACTTAGCTCAATTAGATGGGAATCGACGTGATGCTGCATTGGCGATCGAGACTCACGCAAAACGTAGGAAAGCTCAGTATGATCGGAATGTAACCCCTCGAAATTTTTCGGAAGGAGACCTAGTGTTATTGTATGATCAAGCTAATGATAAATTAGGTGCTGGGAAATTCATTCCTATGTGGCATGGTCCCTATATTGTTAAGTGAAAGCTAGCAAAAGGGGACTATGAATTGGTAGACTTTGATGGGGACTCTTTGGGTAAACCCAGAAATGGCCTTTACCTGAACAGGTATTATGCTTAAAGAATGGGGTATGGAGATTTTTAGTTCGGATAGTTTTTCTTTCTAGCTGGTGTGGTTTAGTTTACAAAGTGTGCTTAGTTCAGAGAGTGTTTTTCCGTCAGTATTCCTGCTTATCTTGGTTTTACTCTTGATATTGCAGATGTCTATGCCTCTCCAAACATACATTGGATTTGCTAATGGTGCTTGTCGTAATACATGGAACATCTCTTCCGCAGCTTGGGTTATCTATTTGCCCTCTGACGAGTTAGTTTCTATGCATGGGGTAAGCCTCGGTCAAACAACAAACAACATTGCAGACTACAGTGCAGTGATTGAGTTATTATCTGAATCTATTTCATTTAGGATTCGAAGTTTGATATTGAGGTTAGATTCTGAACTCGTTGTATTACATCTTGATAGAGTGTATGCCATTAGAAATCCAGTGATATTAAAATTATTTTTGAGAGTGCGTCTCTTGGAACGTGAGTTTGATTACATTGAATATCAGCATATTCCAAGGTCTTTAAATACATTAGCAGATGCAATTTCTTCTCGAATGTTAAATAGACATTTGCAATAATCATACATGTAAATTTAAAACCATTCCATAACATGATTTACAAGATAAGCCGGTAATAGTGATATATATATATAGGAGTGTGTCAAAAAATACATCGTCTTCGATCATAGGTTGAAAAACACCTTATGATCGGCAAAAATGATAAGTACAAAAAACAAAAATGTCATATGTGCCCACAAAAGGTGATCATCCTATCACTGGTGATGATCTCTATAAGAAACCACTGCCCAGGCCACCTTGCAAAGGAACCACCTAAAAGGTCCCGGGACTCCAATCACATAGCGCTGAAGTCGACGAGGAATGTCGTCTATAGTAATCTCAGGAATATCCCCTATCAAGCACTCAAGATGACCCTCCAACTCGGCCAAAACCTCTGCTGATTCGTCCTATGGGGCTGGCGCAGGTGCAACTGGTTGCCTCCTCTCGAAAGGCCGGAGAGCGGCTAGTCGCTGTGGACCCACATCTGCATTTGAAATTTCTACTATCAGTTTTGAGATGATGGAAAAATAAAAAAAAATTAAATAGGAAAAGTTGAAAAGGATTTTACCTGACTCGTCTCACTACTCTCCTGGTGGAAGAGCCATGTCTGGGTCACCACGAAAATCTATCCCAGCGTAAGGGAAGTCCTGAATGGAAAAAACCCTGCTTTCCAACCATTGGAAATACTCAGGTTTGAACCGAGCAACCTCTGTCCTCTGGTCCAGGTGACGGGCCATGACTGCGACCCATTGCATCAGTTTGGGCTCTCGAGGAATCCCAGCTCCAACAGTAAGATGTTGTGGGATCAACATAGGAACCCTCTCCAGGCCAAAACTCATGACCAAAGCCCCATAACCAAAGGTCTTTAGTCGTCCGCTCTTGGCCCTGGTCAGTTGGCCTTTCACATTGGCCAGCACAACATTGCACCAGTTGAAGTGGTGCCTTGAAAGCAATCAACTACCATACGCATCTGGGATCCGGTGGCAACATGTAATGCGCCAGCTCCACAAAGTCTGGTGATAGTAAACGCAATCACCATGAGCTCAAGACGGGATATGCTTTTTATGTCTATCCCTTTGTCTTTAGCCTGGCTGTTGCAGTACTCTAGCCGGAGGCTATCGACAGACTGGCCACCTGGCCTAATCCCGTATAGAGTCAAGTCTTCGCCTCTCTTAGGAAAACCAGTCAAGAAATAAATGTCCTTCGGCTCGATTTCGAGCCAGTGCCCGCCAATGAAGAAGCATTGGTCCTGTATGCTCCATCTGTCAACCAATCACTGCAAAAAATCTACCTGAGCCCTCATGCCAGGAATGGTCCAGAATTTGTACAGTCCGCATGCCCTCAAAGCATCAAGTGAAGGCTGATGATTCCATGCGGTAGTATCGATGTCCTCATGCTCCCATTCATGCCAATCTAGCATGATATACTCTCTGCATCAAGTATAAAGATTAATTAGATTGCTAGAAAACATTTTGATTGGTCCATTTTTGAGGAATTTTGGGTTCAAAACCCTTGCTGCGGGGTATGCACCCTCCACGTTAGACACAGTGCGTGGGTCCACACTTTTTCTACACGGAAGTTGCGGACCCCGAGCTTTTTCCCAAATGAGAAAAAGTCGGGGTCCGTGGGTCCGCAATGGTAAACCTGCGGACCCCCGCGCATGGGTTTTGCGCCTAAAAACCCTCCCAAAAAATGAAATGAGGGACTAAATCAAAAAATAAACAGTTGAAAATGAAGAGTAGGATGATGTGGATTACCTGGAGAAGACGGCGCTCGATTCCGATGCTTGGATTTTCCACAATCTTCACGGGAAGTTTTCTAAGCAAAAGCACTATTTTCTCACCCAAACTCGAAAGGTAAAAATGAATTGACAAAGGCCCTTTTTATAAGTTTTTTGAGTAAATAAATCGCAAATTTATTTATGTTTCACTTTGAAAAGGTATTTTGCAATGCTTTTATCCATTTCAAACACGTATGAGTAATGTTTGTGTTCCTGTGCAGAATAAAGGATTATTCAGGCGAAATCTATCATTTTCAATGAAAAAACAATTAGAGTCATCTTTAAGCCCTTTTCTGACTCCTAAAATATGAAAAGATTGCCAAGCGTTTCTTTTACAATCGTTAAAATGGAATTAAAAGACGGTCCACTTATAGCTCTTTTCCAACCGTAAAAACATGAAACGATTGCCAGATTTTTGTTGTTTCGAATTCGATATTGGTTATAAAACGACGTGTCGTTGATCGCTTTTTTACTTTTTCGGATCAGTGACACTAATAACGAAACGTAATCCTTGGTCGTAAAATATCAAGCGGTTCTGTCAAGTATTATTTTATACTTTTTCGGGCTTGGGAGACACAAATTTATGAAAAAGGTCAACCCTGGAGTCTTCTTAAGTTTTTTCAGACTCTCTAAAATTGAAAAATGCCGAGTTTCTCCTATACTAGACTCGTTAAAATGTCACAGTAAAGGACCTGTTCAATTACAAACAGGAACGAACCACTCCTTCTTAGGGTTCGAATCTAAACTAAGTTGGACTCATCTGAAGGATGAGCTTATAATCAAGCAAATGTTATCCTCCTCAAGCTTGTCAAAAATAAAGGGGTACTTGCTAGAAATGGTGGGGGAAAAGAGAGAATAATAAGTCTGTTTGTCATACCTTGTAACCACTCTTTAACATGACATTTTTATTCACCTGGGTTGGGAAATCCTTTGCCTAACAGTTGATCAAACCACATTGAAAGTCTTCAGCCAGTTTCTGGGTATTAACTTTGGGTCAATTGTCACCAAGCCATCTGTCGTGTCGTTATGTGTTCAAGAGGTCACTGCCAATAAGCCATTCATCTGCAAAATATCTGTCATCCATCTTGATCATCCCTGAGTCAGTCCTTGCAACTAAATTTCTTCAACTTGTTCCATGATTTCGTGTTGTGGGCTTGCCTATGACGAATCACTTTCTATCGACATCAGCTCATTATCTAGAAACATGATCTAGAAATCGTCAGTACCTTGAGATCTGCATGCCTCAATGGCAGGTTTCTCGCCTTTGACGACAATTTACATCATTGACTTTCGATCAAAGGATTCCATGATATTTTTGACATCAACACATTTACTCACATCTCATGGATTTTACTGGGTACTTTGAGAGCCATTGACATCATTGGTGGTTTCTCTCACACTTGTTAACAGTTTACATCATTGACTGGTAATCAAGTGGTTTCTACCATGTTCGACATCAACACATTTATTCACATGGATCGAATCGTACTTTTTCGGGAAGTAGAAATGAAGACCCTGGATCTAGTTTCCACCATCCAGG
This sequence comes from Pinus tabuliformis, assembly GCA_031772625.1. Lineage (NCBI taxonomy): Eukaryota > Viridiplantae > Streptophyta > Pinopsida > Pinales > Pinaceae > Pinus > Pinus tabuliformis. Next base: position 569,722,583 of record CM062809.1, on the reverse strand, counting down.
CTGCGAGGAATTTTGTATTCATTATGTTGTGGACTATTCATAAACAGATGGCCACGTCCATACTATGTTCACACGAGTCTATACTTATGATGTCACAAGATCATTCCTATATCAGAGCAGTAGATAGTTTTCTAGTTAGTTTTGATCTGAGTATGGGAATGCCTACCTCAGCGATGATATGATCTCATATATATATCTCTTGCATTGAATGTTTTTACAGGTTCCGACCGGGCTCTCCACAAGATGATCCTAGAAATGATAAAGTACTTCACTCTTCCTATATGATAAATGAAATCCTCATCTACTGCAAAATTCACACTTTAGGGGGCAATCTGTTACACAAAAATATCGTCACCATGATTATTTGCAGTCAGTATGGGTCTATCATCACTTGCATTGTCCTCCTAAGCAAGTCTAAGACCTCAGCTCTCCAAATCAAGCTTTGGAAGTGGGAGAAAGACATTAAAAATCAATGTAACTCTGGTTCCGCATTTTCTCTCATGGTCACCTGCGATCCCACACCTTCTGTGTACAAAAGCTGCATACCTACCCACTCTGTTCCTAACGGTGTAGGTGCGGACCCCTGTGAAAGTCAAAAGGCACAAGTTTTATCTTAAAAAACTCACTTTGGGTTAATTCTAGAGTTTTCTAGAAGGAATTTTGACATGCATTGTTCGCTCTGAGGTGGTTCATGCATCCCAAAAGAGAAGGAGCTAATCCCTTGACTAAAGGAGCTATCCCTTTGAAGGAGGGCTTTATCCCTTTAAAGGAGGACCTAGTAACTTCCCTCCATTGCACTATAAATACAGGAATTGGGGTGAGGACTAGAGAGGTTAGAAGCTGAACATTTTGAGCGTAAATGCTGGTGAAATTGAGACTCTTTGGTTGAGCTTGAGAGGAGAGATCACATACCTCTTGGTTCCATCGGAGAGTGAGTGAAACTTGTCAAAGTAGAGGAGACATCTTGTTGGACCCTGGGAGGAGCTTGTACAACGTCAAGGCAAAGGTTGTAAGGTTCTGCTTCTTTTGAATTAATACAATCAAACTCATTTTTCTCAACAAGTTTCTTATGTTATTTGTTTCATGGACTCCTTGACTTTCATGTTAAATATGTTTTATGCAATTGGTTTTTCAGGTGCTATTTAATTTGTTTTCCTTGTTTGTGTTTGCAGATTCGTGAAGAGGAGCTCATTTGGATCAAAGGAGAGAGGGCATCCACAAGCTTGCGTTGGACCAAAGGTAGGCCCTAAAAACACTTGTTTGTTAATTGTTTATTGAAACATATTTAGAGAAAGATAGTGTCTGGTTGGTTTGCTTGTCGTTAGGTCTTCTTTAGATTCTAGGAAGGTCTATCTTGTCTGCAAGATCGACCCATTCCGTGCGACAGTCACATTGGAAACTTGTGGTGTAGTCATACGAAGTTGCCGCAAAAAGGAGGTAGGGGCATTGTGTTTCCACACAACACTACTTCCCTTGTCAATCCGAAGAACAAAATCCTTTCACAAGCACAAAATTGAATTGAGCTTTGTTCCATTGGTTGTGAATAAATTTTTAGTTGCTTGCATGAGCCGCTAAAACCATTTAAACCCTGCAAACAGAGACAATTGATCTTCACTGCTTTTTTGGTAATTCGTTGCACTTTCTAAAATGATTGTGTTTTCTCCTAATTGCTTCGAAAGCACAAAATCTTCATATTTTTCATTTCTTCATTTCCAATACCACATTCTACTTCATAGATTTTCCATGTGTAAATTGTCCTATGTGTTGAATTTCATTGAAGCCCCTCACCCTAACTGTTGTTCTTGTTTGAAACACAATTTCCTTGAGCCCTATGTTTTTCACAAGGCATGACAACTGTCCCTTTAAATTCTTCATCAATAGCTAATAATTTACAAGTTGTTTAGGGTTTTTTTTGTGATTATTCTCTTGTGTATAGATTTATATTTCTTATTCATCATCAAAGGTTTAATTGGAAAGAGTCCTCCTTATCATTACTCATACACTATTCCAAAAAACAAGTTACTTAAAGCCCTAGACTATTCACTACTACAAAAAAAACAAAAACATGTCAACTCTAGAGGAAGAGAAGCACAAAGGAGGTGCCATTGTTCAATTTGAGCCACAAGATGCTACATTTATTAATGTAGGCACAACCATCAGAGTGGATTTTGAGTAGGTGGCATGTTTGATATTTTGTGAAAAGATTTAGGGGTACAATCTACAATTCACAAAGGAGTTTTCCAAGGGTTTTGATGGATTGCAGATGAAGGTTAGAACACTTACTTTTCTAGTGACAATCCGGTCAATAGTTGATGCCACTAAGCTCCCTTTACATGGTGAGGAATGGCTTAAGGGTATGGAATTACAGTTGACTCATTTAAAAGACTTTCTGAAACCACAATACCATGAGGGTTATAGGTCTACTGTTCCAAGGAGTTATCTATAGGACCACCATATTAAACTGATGGAAATGATTCAAAGGTATTTCACATGTGAAAGGAGTTTTAGTAAAGTTTTTCAATATCATATTAGGCTCCTAATTAATTTACGAGAATAAAACCTTTGAATTGTCCTTACTATTTATTTAGGAGTCTTAGTAAAATGGCTAATAGAGCTCAAGCAAAGGGGAGTCAGATTGAACCAGTTTTGTTTCATTTTTCATTGATTAAACTATTGCTGATAAAGGAGTTTGATAACAAGGAGAAGTTATGGAAATAATCTTTTATCTCTTCAGGGTGGATGACACAATATTGTGATAGCCAAAGGACTAAGAGAGAAACCCCATCAATTGCAATGGAAGAGGCATTACGTGTAATAGTTAGCTTAGTAAAAAATCCTTTGATTAAGAATAAATCAGTTGACAAAATAAGTGCAACGAAACCTCACTTCTCACTTGATGTGGAAAGAGTGGCTAGGAGACTGAAAACAAGAGTTTCAGCCAAAAGATTGCCTATAGAACTTACACCTGTTCAAGTTGTTGAATCATAGAGTACACATGAGGAAGTGGAAGTTGATGAAAGGGAGCAGAGAATTAAATATTTGCAAGATTAGTTGGAAAAATATCATCTAATGGTAGCATATTTGTAGCAAGAAAATAGAGAACTCAAGTAGAAAGTATCACAAGAAGCTGGCCACCATAGTGAAGGATAACCATCAAGGAGACCATAGGCACATGATTTTAAGTACAAAATCAAACATATCATATATGTGGGATATGTGCAAGTGATAGTTGAGTAGTCAAGGAGACCTAGAACTAGGTTTTCTACCAGGATAGAAATGCAAATGAAGGAGACTTCTCAACTAGAATAAAAGGCAGTTTTTGATGAGCAAAAAGAGTTTGAAAAACTGTTAGAACAACTTGAAGGATTCCAACAACAAGTAGATTGGTTTACAGAAAAAGGTCAAAGGGATGAGCTGAATTATTTTAAGAAATTACAAGTCATTGAAACTATCCTTGATAAGGCCAAATATAAGTTACAATAGACCTTTCCTCTGCATAGGAAAGTGAGAAATTTTTATACCCAAAATTTTGTCTTGAAGAGGAGACTCAGTTTTGTAAACAACAACTTACTGAGGCCACGAAATCAAGAAGAAAGAGGAAGAGGGGAAAGTTGGATATACTAGCAGAGGACAGCATAGAGGTAAATATTCATCAAGAGGATGCCGCTAATCTCTAAAAAAAAATATTTTTTCTCAAGAAGTCAACAATAGGTTAGTTTTGTTGGATTTTGCAAAAATGTAGCAAGGACTTACTACATTTTTTATATAGTCCATTATGCTGATGAGATAGTGAAAATTTGAAGTTTTGATTGTCCTGTGGGGTGTTATAATAATGTGACAACACTCATATTTTTCCTCCAACACTCTATATCAGAATAAGCCATCATATGCTCAAAGTTTGAAGGTGCTGCAAAAGTTGAGAGTTTGTTGCAAAAGTATGCTACATTGCCATCCAAGATGATCAAATGATCAGGAGGTCTACAAACATTTCAAAGGACGTTTAAGGAGTTCATTACCATCATAGGGATATTTTGAAATTACCCAGTTGTTCATTTTTGTCATAGGAAGGACAAAAATATAAAAAAATTGAGGTGCTTCCAAGGTTGTTGTGAAACTGAGATTTTTGTAGTATATCTTGCATTTCCACATAGTCTTGATTTTTCCCTCTAAATCCAAAGCTTCTTGGCTCCCAAAGGCTATTTAATCATGTTTTTAGGTGGAATATGTTAGGTTCCTATACCAATAGGTGTCATATTTCATGATTGACTCTGGAAATGCCAAATATGATCATCCTTTCCATGCTGCAAAGGTTCCATATTTTCCCAAAAAAACAGAAAAATTTTAAAAATGTAAAGAGGGTATGCCCTAAAAGAAGAATCAAAGGGCAAGAAAAATGAATTGGTCAAGAAAAAAGAAAATGAACCCCAAAGAAAGACCAGGAAAGTGGCTAGTCAAAATGCCACTACTGTACTACTTGTGGAAAAGAATTTCAAATCATGCAATCAGTCAATTTGTGACACTTGATGGGTGGCCCAACAGCTCAATATTGGCTAGTCCATGTTTAAATTTCTTGTTTTAGCATTAGAAAATAAGGTCTATTCAAACAGTTCAAGCTTGGCAGATGAGTAAATAGGTAGAGAAATAAAGGATCCCAACTACTTAATCTGGGCCCTTGGAAGAAATAAGGGTAGACTTAGATAGGAGGGCAGTCAAAAGAAAAAGAAAGAAAGGGTTTGCTAGTTCAAATGCACCCAAACAAGATGAAGAAAAAATGTTAGGTGTAGCAGAATGGGTAGGTAATTCTGGTGTTGCAGAAGCAGGTTGCTGATCCGTTTAAAATGTGATCTGTCACATGAGTATCACAAACATCATGGCAAAGTGGCTATAGTTCAGTGGAGCATGACTAGTCTCCCCTCTCATTTCCCCAAGAACACTTACTAACATCCCCTCAAGGACATTGGGATCTGCTCAGTGGTCCTAGCTCATTTCATTTTATGATAAATACTAAGTGAAACTTTGTGTTCACTTGTTCATAACAAGCCACATTTCTTGTGTAAAATAATCACTTCATTTCCCTTTCATTGCCCTAAAAACCTAAGTTTCTACCTTCTGAACTTAGCATTCTCCTATAATTTGTCATATTAACACCCTAACTTTATTATATAACTCCTATATAAAGTTTCCCTGCCCCTACTATATATAAATAACAAAAAAAAAAACCAAAAACATTATAAATATCCCACCCTGGCCTAATATGGCTATATTTTAATTTTCTCAAGAGTCATTGGTCCACCTGGGACCAATAACAACCCACACATGTTCCGCCCAGATTTGTTTGACCTTTGGTTAAACAAATAACCATAGTTCGCCGCGCAATAACAGTGGGATTTAATTAACATTCTATTAATTAAATAACCATACCCGCATACCCCGATAACCCAATAATTTTAACCCCGCAATGCATATAAAGCATTAATGCTTGGTGGGCTCCCGCGCCATAACTTCCTGCCACCTCCACATTCTGTCAACCATTGGATCAGGCCCTCCCCATCCAATGGCTCTCATTAATATCGGAGCCGCTCCGACGTCCGAACGTCAGCGCCCAATAAAAAGCGGTTTTCCCATCGTACCCGGGGACACGTGTTGTTAGCCCATTGCATGAGGCCCGTTCTGCCACAAACTTCCCCCGTACATAAGGCGGTGCGATAGAAACCACAAACCGCTTCTGCCTCCTGCTAATCATGTCACCCGCCCACGTCAGCGCCTGCGTCACTATTTTGTCCGCCGTGTCTGCCATGTCATCCGCCCATGTCAGCGACCACGTCATCCGCCACGTCACCTTCTGTATTCTACTACAGGACAAAGTTACGTCATGATGACATCAACACAGAAATCGCCAAAAAGCCCAAAAAAACCCAAATTTGTTAAAAAGGCGTGAAAGTGATGGTTTTGTTTCTTTTCTATTCATCGTATTACAGAGACTATGCATGTGAATTATGTTCAATTCACCACCAACGCTCCAGTTCGCCACCCAGGTGAGTTCACGCTGCAAACCCGAGCCCCTCAGCTCAGTCCGCAACCACATTTCGTGCAAGTCGCCTGTAAAATAGGTATTTACTCGATAGTCGCCCATAAACCCTATTTTTACGAAATTTCTTTGTTACAATCACCAGAAGAGCTAAATTTGAGCAAAATGCGCTATTTCCTACAAACCTCTACACTTTAAGTCACTGTTTGACCATGTTTTCAAAGAAAACCTGCTAATTCTGTCTTCCTCTGCAATTTGCCCACTAAGCTGAAAGTTGAGCTCATTCCCACCTGCAAAATCACTAAAAAACGCTTGCAAAAGGATTGCCTTTTCCACTATTTTTTTAGCCTCCTGACTAAACTCTGCAAAATCTATTTTTACTGTGAATTTCACCCAGCAAGGCAGTTTCCTGAAGAGAACCGGTCTACAATTTCCTGAGGAAAAACCAGGGCCAGTATTCTATTTTCTGTTGCTACAAAAGCACTTACTCCAAGTTAAAAGGTCATTTAACAAATTGAAATGGAAGCTCCAGTGGCCTTAAATGTTGCCCCCCCTAAATGCACCACATAAGGAATTAGAATGGATACCCCTTGCTAACATGGATTTCCAGATTAGGGATATAATGGGTGAGAAACCTCACTTGCAAGCCTTTTGTGAAGTTAGAAATAGCTACAGAAGCAATACTGATGTCTTGGGAATTTGGGAATCCAACATGCCTATTTATTACCTCCCTTCAGTAAATGTGCTGCCCGATTTCATCCACTTATGCTGTGAAAATTATGAACCCACACAAAGAGCAGTTATGGCTCCATCTGGGACTGTACTTTTCTATATTACTCCTCAACCCATAAACGAAATGTTGAACTTCAAGCCAACGCAACCTCTTGCTCCTCTCACCATGAAATCTTTGCTTGACCAAGCTGCCAAACTGCCCAGTTCAGAGATTACCAGAATAGCTCAATTATTCATGAGACCAGAAAGCCAGCCTAGGAATCCACCTCCCTTTAATCAAGTCTGGTTCAATGAAGCTGGTATACTCATTACTGATATGATTTCCTATATTCTGGGTTTCAAAACTAATGAGTATATTGATGAAACTATTTTGGCATTAATGTCCATATTCACTCCAGGATAGCCCCCTGCTGTCAAGTATGATTATGCAACCTTCATAGAAAATAAAATCCATGAGAAATTCATGAATTTGGAGAGAGAAAGAGTGTTCAAATATACTTCCTACATATATCATTTGTTGTTGTACTATCAACCTGATAGTTTCCAAGTCCCTCCTAAAAAATTGGACCTCAAAGGTGAAAGGAGGTCTGTGATTTTCTGGACTTCAGGATTCCATGAAGTCCACAACTCCCCATATACATACTGCGATTTCATTGACCTGTTCATATATCCAGCCACCTGCTTGTTGATAACAAACCCTCCTGCCAGGTTCTCTGCTGAAATGCAGAAAATTTTACATCTCTCAAAGGAATACAGTATTGGTGACTGGTATTTTTACCAAAACCACACAATGATCAGGATTTATGGTTGTCAATTAACTCCCTACAAGCTGCCAAAGTATGTCCCTATGACTCTTTGCCCTGGAATACTACCGAAAATTTAGCAGTTCAGATTTGACTCATTTCTACGCTGCTAGGAAAAAAGCACAGCTCAAGATAAGACATCAATTGGACCCTTTCATCTTCAATAAAAGGGAAGAAGCATGGGAAGAAGAAAATAAGATATTAAAAGATCAACTTATGCTGAAACAAAGCTTTCATTGGTCACCATATGACCCAGAACACTTCATAAGTTTTAGAAGAGTCAAAAACAAGCTTACAGGATACGTGCACCATAAAATCCCTGAGATTGAACAATATGCTAATCAACAGGAATGGGTAGAAGGCACACTAGTTGAAGAGATTACTGAAGAAGAGAAATTAGAAAAAGAAATGAAAGAGATAGAAAAAACACTTGACCTGGACTCTTTTGGACAGGTGCCTTTTACATTGCCTTAACACCTTGGAGCGGGCACATCATCTGCCACAACGTCACAACGACCTGCCCAAGAGAGTACTCCACTTGCCGGGTGTTACAGGGAAAAGTGTCTATATAGAACTGCTCTATCCCACTAAGGTGTGACAGCTACCTTAGAAACAAACAGAGTAAAGCTACTTTCATTTTTCCTTTATGAATTATAGATAGAGAGGAACAGAAAGACCAACCTCTGTCTTGCGCTAATCTCCTGATTTGATTTCTCTCTTCCTTGATAGTCTTTCACTACTTGTTCCCTTGCACGCCCAGCTTCACAAAGTACCTGTAAGATCACAGTAGCATAGCACTATACAAAGATATGGATCTATAATCATAAACAATCTAGGATCAGATGTAACTCGACCATACAAGTGCAGCAAATATCAATGACACAAGAGCATGGAGGAAAACTTGAATAGCTTTTATTGATAAACAAGAAAGAGCCAAGAGGAGTTACAACCCGTTTTTCTGACCCAGCATCAACCTCTCAGCAAGGAAGCCCCTCTTCACCTCATACAAAGCTTAGATCACCCAACAAACTGATGTTTATCTCAAGAAACCAACAGCAATTCCTTACAATATGCAAAATTCCAGCCTCTGGATCTCTGGGATGAGGGATCCATATATAGATATCTGTAATGGAGATGAGTTAGCTTATGATTTGATTAGTTTCTTCTCTCTGATATTTCTTGCTTCCACTTGAAGATTGATGATCTCTTACTCATCCTTGGTCGAATTCAGAGAGGCAAGTGTCATAGGAGAAGTTTCTGGAAGCTTCCATTGCCTCTCCACCTAGCGGAATGACACTGCCATTTGTCATTTCTCCCCCATCGCACCCCATAGAAGGGATTTTTGAAATGCAACGCACCCACACAATGTATTTAGGTGAGATGCAACGCACTTGGCCAGTGGAGCAGCTGAAATGATCCTGTTTTGACCAATTTTGAGCAATTTTTCATGGAGAACTTCTGGGAGAAGCTGTAATTTGTTGACCTTGTTCCTTTAGGGGTTAGAAAAAAACTTTTAGGAACTTAGGAGCCGTTATTTTATGGAAATTTCATGCTTGGGGTTGTAGGGCCCAAAAATGTCTATAACAGTTGCCCCCTAAAGCATGAGGCCGTTAATCTTTTGATGTCGGGTGAAATGCTTTATTATGAGGATCCGAAGTTCTTTCAAGCTGGGAGGAGACCTGTAATTAGATACAATACAATACATTATCTTCATAATATTTTCATGATCTAGCTGAGGCGGGCATTCCCATGCTCAGTTTTATAAATTCATTTTCATGTACATAGGACAGACAATCGTCTAAGTGTAGACTGATGATTCTGGTAGAGCCATCATCCCTTTGATTGGATGATTATCTGTGCAGCAATGATGTACATTTGATGTATTTATTTCCCTGAATATATATCGCAGCCTGGATGGATGAAACTAGATCCGGGGTCTTCAATCTCGTTCGATCCTCACTCAAAGTACAATTCGATCCATGTGAAAGATGTTCTGGAGTCGAACATGGAAAGACATCGCCTGATTACCAGCCAATGATGTAAGTTGTTAACAGGCGCGAGAGGAATCACCGATAATGATAATGACCCTCAAGGTACTGCAGTACAATTCACGTGGTGTGAATAAAGGACTTGGCGTTGATTACCACGCAAAATCTTTCGATCGAAGGCCATTGATGTAAACCTGTCGCCGGAAGTGAGAAACTTTCCATTGAGGCATGCAAGCTTCAAAGTACTAAATGGGGTGTTCCTAGATTGACTTCTTGGATAATGAGCTGAGGTCGACAAGAAACGATCCATCATAGGAGGGCCTTAATTAATCCCACATCAATGACATGGAACGGAGCAAATGATTTTAATGGAGGTGAAAACGATCTGGTGATATAAGGTTGAGGGTGGCGGTCATGAAAGAATGGAGTATAAATGTATGGTAGTGGGTGAGACACAGGTGAATTCTCTGAATGACTTCTCTTGAACATATCGGCGACACTGACGTGATGGATTGGTAGCATTAACCCCAAATGTGGATGGTATGATGGGACCATGGTGATGTGACCGGTGAATGGAACAACCCAACCCGACTTGGATGCGGAGTGAAAGTGTCATGTTCAAGAGCGACTTGCTACCAACAAAGTTTCTTCAAGTTTTCTTCCCAATTTTCCCCAGTCATTGTTGACCAATACCTCTTTATTTTTGTCAAGCTTGAGGAGGATAACATATGCTTGTTCTATAATTTTCCCTTCAAGCAAACCCATCGTTATGTTTTAACGAACCTAGCGATAGTGAGACTCGTTCTTGTCTATAGACAAGTTTGTCGCTATTAAAATTTTAATGAGTTTAACGACAAAGATAACTCGGTCCTTTTCAATTTTAGAGAGTCTGAAAAGGAACGTAAAGGAAACTCCAAAATTCCTCTTTCATCATCTAATCCCTTAAGTCCGAAAAAGTATAAAACAAAACAGAAGGGATGAATTTTCGATACTTTTAACGAGCTGAACAAAACAAGCTCTCGATCTTTTTGTGTAATAATCTCTCAGGTCCAAAAAGATTAAAATTTAGAGGAGAGTTAGCACTTCCGGTCCCTTTAATGAGCTGGAGAGGCCAATGGCTCGGAAATCTTTTCATATTTTACGAGTCAGCTGAAAAGAGCTTAAAGGAGACTCATCTTTTGAGGAACGAGTGATAAAATGGGTAGCAACTAATTCCAGGTAAGGTTTGGAATTTTCCAATCACAGCAGTGTTACAAGGATGGCTAGTGAGATCACTCTTCGCAGTTGTTCCTCAAAATGGGTAAACAATCAAATGGAGGTGAATGATCGGCCAATGCAAAAGTGGAGGTGATGGTGCAAACACGACCAAGGATTTAATGGCTGAAGTACTACATTCATGATGGTTATTCACCGGGGAATAGTTCATTTTTTAATGAGCTGAAATGTGGGGGGAAACATTTACTCATGTCTTATGTTTATTTTCTAATGAGCTTGAACTATGCGCTAAAACTGCTTGATTAATCCAGTCGTGTGATAAGAATGTCTCATATATAAAAACGACAACTTTTAGAGTTTTGCCCCACATCCTTTCTTTATGCAAGTTAGGAAACAGCCAATCCTACGAGTTTAAAGGGTTAGAGGACCTACAAATTTAAAAAATAAATAGTCGCTCTTCGCTTGCATGCCAAAAGGCTTGCATGCCCCCAGGTATAAAACATAGTTTCAAGGTTACCTCTTCTTCTTTCTGTTAAAACATTTGTTTTACCGGGAGAGGTCTACCTCTTACAGGTTACCAAAGATTGCTCTATTTACGGCGTAAACAAAACACTTCTTCAGCGATGTTTATTGAAATAAACAAAGGTGAGTGGCAATGCCTGCCAACCCACATAACTTTGACAAGAGAATCTTATTCCAGAATAACCCCCTCTTCCAATCATGGACGGGAGTACAAACTAGTCATATTTTCTCGCGGAAACCTACCCTATACCCGAAGTTTTTCTGCCGAAGCAGACCAGGGTGCATGCCCCGTGGGTTTCAGTCATGTCCCCCTGATTACTCGCGCTCATCAGGCGTACGGACTAGGGATTGAGACATTTCTTGCGTGAAAAGACCATTCAGGGATGGTATATGACTATTTTCTCTATGTGATCTGGGAAATGAAAGCTGGTCTATGAGCTTGACCACTCTTCCTTCGTGCGGAAAACAAATTACTCTAAAGAGTGAGGAGACAATCGCTCCCATGCAATAAATATAGTCTCATCCAAGGAGTAGATTATAATCCAGGGGTCCTTGAACTACCATTACGTTCATTTGAATAGTTTTCCCCCTCAATGTTATGGGCACATTGGGAAGGATCACTAACGGTCAACTGGTTCCTTTATCAAAGCCTGTTAGATTTCTCATCTCAGGAAAAAGCGATGGCGAACCAAGCGCTTTCCAAGCAGTTGAGGAAAGGATACTCACATAATTCCCTTCATCTATGATGGTACCGACCATAACCATTCTATATATTTGAACAATGATTTGGAATGGTATACTAGCTGGTAAACGGGGTCTGCCTAGCTGATTCCAATCGAAGGAGACAACTAGGTTGCTTGGAGGTGGGACCAAATAGACGGCTAGGTATGACTCTGACAAACTTCATTCCTATGGTAAAGGAACGGGTAAATTGCCCCCGTGTTCATTGGAATCTGTTCTTACGAAAAGAATTTGGACGGCGTCATCCTTGTTCTCTTCAGTGACTGTATCATTTGAAGGTGGAACCTCTGAAGGCAAGACTGGGTCAACTGCCACCTCGACCTTTTGACATTCGTCTGGTATGGGTTCAGATGGTTTATCCTCAATGATAGATGCTTCAGCTGACCACCTGAGTAGGCCAGCTGGATTTTCAACTAGTGACGGACTCAACAAGAGTTTTTTATATCCAGGAGGAAGTCGTAACGGTGAAACCAGACGATCGTCCAAAACTCTTTTAGCCTCGTCTAAGAAGGGACAACGGTGGACGGCATGATCTCCTTCGCACCATTTACAAGGAAATTTATATTTTCCTTTTTGTCCTGGGGCTTCACTTTCACTAGTCGACGGTGTGTTTTCAACATGATCAGTAGAGGTTGACGACACCGGGTTGTGCAAACGAGGAGACCAGTCCCTTAAGATCCGAGGGATGCAAGGACAATCTCTGTGATAGTGGTCTCCTTTGCAAATGACACATGACGATTTAGGCCTGGTCGGTGCAGTGTGTGGATTTTCGCTAGACGACACTCGTTTGCCCCCATTCGCTTTTGGCTCCTTCTTCTTCTTCTTTTCCTTCTTCTTCTCAGGTTCTTAACTTTTCGCTTTGCCAGCCCCGTCAAGAGAAGAGGAAGGAGGAGAGGAAGAATTAGAGGAAGTGGAAGGTTGGTGGGTAACTTTGGACTCGTCTAGTTGCTGATTCGATTGTTCAGTAATTGCGGTGTTCTGAACGACGGAGGTTGAGAAGAGCCATACAGGCAAGCTGATTGTCAGTCCTGGAAGCAACAATGTGGCCATATGGGGTGCACCAACATCTCCCCAAGAGGAGAAGGGACTAGGATTTCCTCCAAGGGGAATTCCTTGGTTGGTGGATTCCATTTTCTCAACCCAAGATCAACGTAGGAAAGGGTAATGAATATTCTGTTTAAAATAAATTTTAGATGCTTTGACACAACTTATTTTTTCAATTTTTAAGAGTCGAGAAAAAACAAAAGATGACTCTAGTCTCCTTCGATTTTTAATGAGCCTAAAGTGACAAATGCTCAGATGGAACTTTTCTGTTAAAGAGTCTGAAAAGGAATGAAAGGGACTACTCTGGAAATCTAGGTAGAGGGATTACCAAACCAATCGCAAAACTGCAGAATACTTTTTACGGTATGGAAGTCAATCTTCCCGAATGTTGTGTTCAGTGCATTGTGATCAATAGGGCGGCAAACACGGCTTCCTATGGACAAAGGATTAAGCCTATTGGGGTCTACCAAAATATACTCGACGGTACATGGGAGCACAAGTCCGTACTGGCACTTATCGTCTAAAAGTGGAGGAATCACGCAACCATCAGTGAGAACAACAGTTACCAAGCTTTACGATGCTAGAAAACGTCTCTAGCCTAGACATCTAAATGTTGTGCGTTAAGTTCCAAAGCGTTGTTAGATTCATTGAATTTATTTTATAGTTGATATTGTTTATGAAGTTTGCCTTTCAGGTTCACCGCGAGATGTAGATGTAATTCCTAAAATCCAATCTAAGATGATAAACAATCTTTTTATCTTCTTTGAGCAATGAAAATCCTAGCTACTAAGGAAAGAAAGACAGAATCTTTTCACAAAGAGCAAAGAGCACACTCTGAATGCACTTTCCTAAATCAAGCCAATCAAACTGTCTATATGCAAATGCACATGCATGTATTTGTTTTCGACTTTCTTAGTACATGAATGATAAAAAGAAAGTTGATGCACAAATCTGAATTTCTTTTCAAGCGACAAATATCAACAAGTTTCTTTTCGAATCAAAAAATGGAGATGATCACAACACCTTACGATTTTGAAATGAATACTTGTTCTTGACACTAGAAAATTACAAATTCAGACCAAAAAACAATAGTAACAGGATAATCGACCATCAACAGCAATCAAACTCTTTCCTACGATTGAAATCGACACTTGCGACAGTTTCAAATCAAAGGACGATAGTACGATTACGTTACTTTTGCAAAGGAGAACTGAAAATGACTCAAAAAACACACAAAAACATTTACAGTTCTTTTGTACAAAGGATGCAGAATAACAGCAAGGAAAAGGGCTTTCAAACAGACATATACTGATCACAGGCAGCAAAATTCAGGAATAGAAGTGGAAAGAATGAATCACAGAAACCAAAACTACACAAAGCCTAGTCTAATTAGCGTACCTGTAACATAGAGAATTTGAAATGCAGTGCACCTTCTCCACTCGGGAAGTGCGCTGAAGTTCAGATTCTCTAAACAGTACCTGCGCTGGGCCAAAAACGAGACTCTGTTTAGATTCTAGGTCACAGTTTGCAGTTCAGTTCATGGGTTTTGGCCGAGCAAAAGGTAATCAGTAATGCAACAATCAGGGGTAGATCTAAGGAGGATCTAAGAGCTATCACAAGGGCAATCAGAGAGTTTGTGAATCAGTTGTTAAATCATAAACAGGTCCCGTAGATGGACTGAAGTAGCATTTATCTACTTTGCATTTGCTATGGCAAATGCAGTTCAAATGCTACCTGTAAGTTTATGAAATAGACAACAAGAAAGATAAACAAACAAACTAATTCTTCCCCAGCGGAGTCGCCATTTTGTTACGGGGAAAAGTGTCTATATAGAACTGCTCTATCCCACTAAGGTGTGACAGTTGTCTTAGAAACAAATAGAGTAAAGCTACTTTTGTTTTTCCTTTATGAATTATAGATAGAGAGGAACAGAAAGACCAACCTCTGTCTTGCGCTAATCTCCCGATTTGATTCCTCTCTTCCTTGATAATCTTTCATTACTTGTTCCCTTGCATGCCCAGCTTCAAAAAGTACCTGTAAGATCACAGTAGCATAGCACTATACAAAGACATGGATCTATAATCATGAACAATCTAGGATCAGATGTAAATTGACCATACAAGTGCAGAAAATATCAATGACACAAGAGCATGGAGGAAAACTTGAATAGCTTTTATTGATAAACAAGAAAGAGCCAAGAGGAGTTACAACCAGTTGTTCTGACCCAGCATCAACCTCTCAGCAAGGAAGCCCCTCTTCACCTCATACAAAGCTAAGATCACCCAACAATCTGATGTTTGTCTCAAGAAACCAACAACAATTCCTTACAATATACAAAATTCCAGCCTCTAGATCTCTGGGATGAGGGATCCATATATAGATATTTGTAATGGAGATGAGTCAGCTTATGATTTGATTAGTGTCTTTTCTCTGATAGTTCTTGCTTCCACTTGGAGATTGATGATCTCTTACTCATCCTTGGTCGAATTTAGAGAGGCAAGTGTCACAGGAGAAGTTTTTGGAAGCTTCCATTGCCTCTCCACCTTGCGGAATGACACTGCCATTTGTCATTTCTCGCCCATCGCACCCCATAGAAGGGATTTTTGAAATGAAACTCACCCACACAATGTATTTAGGTGAGATGTAATGCACTTGGCCAGTGGAGCAGCTGAAATGATCCTGTTTTGACCAATTATGAGCAGTTTTTCATGGAGAACTTCTGGGAGAAGCTGTAATTTGTTGACCTTGTTCCTTTAGAGGTTAGAACAACACTTTTAGGGACTTAGGAGCCCTTGGTTTATGGACATTTCATGCTTGGGGTTGTAGGGCCCAAAAATGTCTATAACACCAGGACATCCAAAGGCAAGGAAGTGCAGCATTCAGAGCATCAGGATACAATGGCAGACCGGCCAGATACAGCCAAGGAGAAAAGTCAAGGGCAAGGCCCTTCAACACAAGCAAAGGTAATTGAAATCCCTATGTTACAAACTCCCCTCAATGAGGAAAGAGCAAAGAAAAGGGACAGGTAGGAAGAGACACCTACAGGTGGATCCACAGAACAGCAAGGAGAAAAGAGGCAAAGGTTGAACCCTTACTCTGAGGAAGAATTGGCAAAAGAAATAGCGGGCAACTTAAGGGGTGAGGAGACCACTGAACAGCAGGCTACTCCAATTTTGGAGACATCAACTATCTCTTTTCAGCAAGAGCAAGAGAGGCAGCATGGTGTGGAGGTTACATCCACCAGGCAACAAAGCAAGCAAGGCTCGGATATCAAAAAAGCATTCACTGAAATAAAGGCTAGAAATGACCCAGTAAGGTTCCAGCTGTATAATCAATTGCTGAGAATGACTCCCACCAATAAACAAAGGCTAATGGTAGCCTATGATATCCAAGAAGGGAAAATGACCCTTAGTCACTTCAGGCCTACAATGCAGCAACCACAGTCAGCTGCTAATTATATCAGGACCAATCTAGAAGCCCTCGCTAAAGACATCCAGCCAATGGACCAGATTGAGTTACATAAACAAACCGGAGAAATGGTATACTCTACCTTGGCAGACAAAGCATTATTGGCTCACAGACTGCAGAATTCATTGCACAATACTTGTTGAGCCTCAAACCTGCACCTTCCTATACACCCTCTCAGCCTTCTTTTTCCACTTACTTCATCCACCAAGCTGTTAAATCATTGCATTATAGTCTAAGAAGAGATTTTTACATGCTTTTCTGACTATGCTTATGACCGTTGTTTGGTTTAGATTTTTGTTCAGGGAGCTGTACAGGATTCCGCAGCTATTTTGTTAAAAGCTATGCTACAGGTGTCCTATGAAGAAATGAGCCACATGGGCAAGCTACAGGTGACGGGTACATGGAACGTGTCCCTTCAAATCAGCCAAATCATCCATAGAAGGTCACGGTCAACAAGGGTTAAAGGAAAAGCCAACCAAGGAATTTAGCGGTGGCACGTCTCTTTTTTGAGCACGTGAACATTTACGTGGCACAGTCCTCAGCCCATGAAAACACCGGCACACCTGGAGATCATCCCCATAACCTAAATCCAACAGCTACCACTCCGAAGATTTAATAGACATGATGACAGTTACGCTAGATCTCGGCTGAGGAGATCTACGTGTCTTTGGCAACGCAGTTAATAGCATAGGATTCAGTTAGTTAGTTTCAACACTTTTTCATTATAAATAACGCGTTAATGAACGCTGTGTAGAAGTTTTTGCGATGTAATTTTTGGAACTGTTTCTTAGCACCCCACTGTACTTTGTTTTATATATGTTGCTGCTGCTTTAATACATGAGAAGACTACTTTGCTGAGCTCGTTCTTGTGACTGTTCGTTAACTGGCTTAGGTGGCAGAGGGCGCCTGCGCACTAAAGCCCTGTATAGTTGTCATTTGATTTCATTATGTTTTTGTCTTCATAATCATTAGCTTGTATATAACATGCTGTTTAGATGTTTTTAAATTCACTACTGTTTACATGTTCACTTCTATTTTCTTATAGCTGTCTGCTGATCAATATTTTCTGCAGGTTTTCTTAGGCAGCCCGGGCAAATTTTCATCTTTTTGATAACTATTGACATATGAGATCATCTTGTCCTTCCTGCTAACTTTCATTTTCTGAAGTTTAATTCCAGGAATGTCCTTTTTCAAGTTGTGATTTGCTTATTTATTTTTCTGTTACTTGGACATCATACTACTCATCACTTTATGGTTTCGTTCTATAGTCAAGTGACTCTATTAGTAAGAAATCAGAATATTACTTATTGTAGTGTGATTTAGTTATCATATTGCTTAAACTTATTCATGATTTCTTCCCATAAGGTAGATTGAGCTGAAGGGTAAAGGATCAGAAGAGTTGAAGTAGTGTGATTAGTTTCCTTTATGCAATTTAATTTCTTGCAATTTAGTTATCATATTGCTTAAACTTATTCATGATTGCTTCCCACAAGGTAGATTGAGCTGAAGGGTAAAGGATCAGAAGAGTTGAAGTAGTGTGATTAGTTTCCTTTCTGCAATTTAATTTCTTGCCATTTAGATATCATATTGCTTGACTTGTTCATGATTTCTTCCCACAAGGTAGATTGAGTTGAAGGGTAAAGGATCTGAAGAGTTGAAGTAGTGTGAATTAGTTGCTTTTCTTTTAGTTTGAGTTGCTTTAAGTTCAGTTTTTACTTTCTTTTTCATTCAGCAGCAAGGATACTGGGCCATTGTCATTAGTTCACTGTTTGATACATTTACTTCCTCTTAAGAATTGATTTCATTACAGTTGTTTTAAAGCTTTCTTTTCGAGCACTTTTAAGTTTGGGAAATTACTGTAGAAATCACCATCACCATCCATACTTAACTTTCATTTTCGCCATCACACATTAGGGAAAGGTAAATCCAAAAACGAACTCAAAAAATAACTCAAAAACGACAAAAGACTAAGGAAATGGTTATCTAGTACATATAGTACACTTCACTTCGTCAGTTTACGAACCCCGGATTGACATTTTAAATAGCAATTTAGAACACACTAAATTGACCAAACATTTTGGCGCCGTTGCCGGGGAAGTGAAATTAGGTAGCGAATTTCTTTAAAAAAAAACACAAGAAAATTTCAAGGAAGGAAAATTGATAACCTCTCAAAGTATGCTCTCATCTTGCACTTAGTGTGATCTGGAGGATCAGAAAAGAGAAAGTTATTGGTTTAATAGTTTCTTGAGTATGCTCTCTTCTTGCACCTAGAGTGACCTAGAAGATCAGAAAGAGAATTATTAGCCCGACTTGAAGAAAAATAAAAAAAAATGACATGCATAGAGCAAGAGACTCTAGGGGAAGGTTTTTAGCTAGAGCCAAGAGTTCGATTTTTACAACTCCTTCTACTTCAAGGAATAAACAAGAGACACCTCCATCATCTCCAACCTACACTCCTAGCCCTAGAATTCCTGGAATTCAAGAGGCAGTAGTTGACTCTCCCACGCCATCCATCGATTCTGAATTAGGAATATATCCTTTCTTTCCTTCTACAGGGAGACAAATTGTAATTGAAGAAGTAGAATCACCTGAGGAAGAAGAGGGAGAAATTCCTCCTCGTTCGCCCTTAGTAGAGGAAGCAGAGGACTCTGAAGTCTCTGGGGAAACTATCATGACAGAAGAGGGAGTAAACAGATTTGGTAGAGGTAGAGGTAGAGGGGGAGGAGGAGGAAATAATGGAGAAGGTGGAGGTAACAATGGGGGAAATAGGGATGGAGATAACTCATTTGGATTTCCTATAGTCAATGAGGATTCTCGAGCAACAATGAAAAACATTTCACCATCTGTCCTCCCAAACTTTCATGGGTTAAGAAATGAAGATCCTGAAACATTTCTATTTGAGTTTGAGGTCGTGTGTCGAACCTATGATTATATGGAAGACTCTCAAAAACTCAAACTGTTTCCTTCAACATTGAAAGGAGCAGCTTTGAAATTGTTCATGGGATTACTCACTCAATCCATTAGGACTTGGAATGATATGAAACAAACATTTTTAGATAGGTACATGGACTATTGTATGCCCACCAATCACAAGGATGAGGTATTCAAAATGGTACAAAAATAAGATGAAAACTTGGAGGATTTACTTGAAAGATTCCAATACAATCTGAAAAGAGCAAAAATGAGTAACTTAGATGACGAGACCTTGAAAGCCCTTCTATTAAAAGCCATTAGAGATGAATGGATAGATATTTTGAACATGATGGGAAAAGGAGACATATCTCAACTTCCACTTCATGATATAGCAGAACTGTGTGTCCATCTCTTAAGAGGAAAATATAAAACTAGAAAAGTGCCTAGAGATCCTTCTCTCATCAGAGCAAATAAATCTGCAACTGGATCAGTAAGTAGGGCTGAGATTGGCAATATGCTTGATGAATTCAAAACTGATATCCTAGGGAGTCTTAGTGAGCAACTAAACACTCTTAAGATCCACAATAAGCAGAAATCTGAAGCTGAAGCTTTAGCCATCTTTTGCCCAAAATGTAGAAAAAAACATGCTCTCAAGGAATGTCCCTTGGAAGCAAAAGTTGAAGAAACATGTGTGATCTATTCAGATAATCATGAGACCAAGGATTGTCCTTCAATTCCTGGGCTCAAAGTTGTCTTTCAAGAAGATCCAAATACAATTGAGTCTCTCTGTTTTGTTGCAAGGAGACCTTGGCAGGGGCAACAAAATCAAGGGTTTAACAACTCTATGAACTTTCAACCCCCACCAAATTGGAATCCTTGGCAACAACCTTGGTCCCAACCTCAAAATCCTTTTCAATCATGGGTACAAGGTATGAAAAATCCTTATGGGAGATTTGCTCAATTTTATCAATATCCTCCATCTTTTCAAAACCAACAAGCTCCACAACTTCCAAATCAAAACCCACAACTATCATTGCCATTTCAACAACAACAACCCTCTCAACAAAACCAAAATTCTCAACTCTTTCTTTCATTCCAACAGAAGTCAAATCAACTTCCTTTTCAGCCATTTCCAAACCCCAATAATAAAAACCCTCAAAATGCTTGCATGATAGAAGGAGAACAATTTCCTGCCTATATGATTGTTCCTCTCAATGATGTACAACTCAGATCTGGTAGAGTTCTAGATAAACCTTCTATAGATGCCCAAAATCAAAGCATTTCGGAGGAAGAATCTCTTGAAGCCAATAAGGGTTCTGAAGCATCACTTCAAAACCCAAACATTCAGAAAGAAAAAGAAAAAGAGCTAACCCCCACAACTCCTATAGTTGAGCAACCTGCATCTTCATCCACACCTCCTTTTCCTGAAAGATTACAAATTGACAAAGGGGTGGAAAAACAAATCTTGTTGCCTGACTATGATTTTCTAGATGAATTGAAGAATGTCTGTATCAATATTCCCTTGTTACAAGCCATTAAAGAGATTCCTATTCTAGAAAAAACAATAAAGGAGTTGAGTCTTAAAAGACCAGGAAGGAAACCTAGAGACACAAAAAGAATCCACCTGGTAGGCAAAATTGCAGACATCATGATGGGAAAAATTACTATGCAGAAGTATGTAGATCCCGGTAGTCCAATTGTCAAAACACATATCAATGGGGTTGAAATTCCAAATACTTTAATTGATTTAGGGGCTGCTATCAACATTATGAGTAGACAAACTATGGAACAGCTAAAACTTCCTAATCTTCTCTTTACACCTACTTTACTGCAACTTGCAGATCGATCAATTATTAAACCAGATGATGTATTAGAAGAGATTTCAGTCTCCTTAGACTCTTGGGAATATCCAGTGGATTTCATGATTTTAACTCCCAAGAGTAATTTAGGAGGACATCCTCTCATCTTAGGAAGACCTTGGCTAGCCACAACCGATGCTTTCATTAGTTGTAGGTCTTGGGATATGTATATTTCTAATGGTAATTCAACAAAGAAATTCAATTTGTATCCTCCAACAAAAGAAATTACAGAAAGAGGAGACAATGAGTGGATTGATGATGAAGATACTATACAACCTGTCTTTACCATTTCTGAAGTTAGTGAAAATAGTCAAATTCTGAACACATTAGAAAATTTTGAAACATCTTCAGAATATGACCACACACAATTTTAGTTAGATTTCGACATTCAGTATCTATCATCTAGACAAATGTCTCTTTTCTCTATGGAAGAATTTGGTAGCTCCGCCATTGAGATCTTTCCAGGAAAAACATTGAATATCAACAAAAAATTGGAAAGATCACAACAGGAAGAACTAACCAAAATCTTGCAAAAACATTCTACTGCATTTGCATGGGAGTATACCGATATGAAAGGTATTGACCCTAAGACTTGCATTCACCACATCTATGTTGAGGAAAACAGTAGACCAATCAGACAACCTCATAGAAGAATGAATCCAAACCTTAGGGAGATATTGAAGGAAGAGCTCCAAAAGTTACTTAATGTGAACTTCATTTATCCAATTTCAGATAGCCGATGGGTTTCTCCTTTGGTTATAGTACCTAAAAAGAATGGTAAATGGAGGGTTTGCATTGATTACAGGGAATTGAATAAAGCAACTTTGAAGGATCACTTTCCTTTACCCTTTATCGATCAGGTATTAGATACTTTAGCAAGCAAAAAGTATTTTTCATTTTTGGATGGTTTTAGTGGTTACAATCAAATTCAGGTAGCACCTGAAGATCAGGACAAGACCATATTTACCTTTCCATGGGGAACTTTTGCTTATCGAGTACTTCCTTTTGGATTATGTAATGCACCCGCAACATTTCAAAGGGCAGTACTAGGAATCTTTTCCGATCTAATCCATGATTGTGTAGAGGTTTATATGGATGATTTTATAGTTTATGGTAATTTGTTTGAAGAGGCATTAGAGAATTTGGAAAAAGTCCTTATAAGATGTAAAGAAACAAACCTATCATTAAGTCATGAAAAATGCTTTATGATGTTTACTGAAGGGATTGTTTTAGGACATCATATTTCAGGAGATGGGATTAAAGTTGATAGATCAAAAGTTGAGGTCATCTCCAAGTTGCCTATTCCAAATTGTCAAAAAGATGTTAGAAGTTTTCTTGGATTTACTGGATACTATAGAAGATTTATTGAAAACTTCACCAAAATAGCATCTCCACTCTTCAAATTACTTACAAAAGACTATGAATTCAAATGGGATCCTGATTGTCAATCTGCATTTGAAACTTTGAAAACAAGAATATGTGAAGCACCCATTTTGAGAGGTCCAAATTGGAAACTTCCTTTCCATATTTCTACAAATGCTTCAGATACAGCTCTAGGAGCTGTGTTGGGACAAAATGATTTAGTTCCTTATGCCATTTACTACACCAGTAAAAATTTGACTCCCACTGAGTTAAACTATACTGTGACTGAGAAAGAGTTCTTAGCTGTTCTTCATGCAATTAACAAGTTTAGACATTATATAACCGGCTATGAAACTTTTGTCCATACTGATCATTATGCAATTAGATATCTCATGAACAAACCTATTACTAATGGCAGAGTTACAAGATGGCTTTTACTTTTACAAGAATTCAATATTATTGTGTTGCATAGGCCAGGGAAACAGAATACAGTAGCTGATTTCTTGGCCAGAATCCAAAATACTAATGAAGATTCTCCTGTAGAGGATAAGTTT
This sequence comes from Pinus tabuliformis, assembly GCA_031772625.1. NCBI lineage: Eukaryota > Viridiplantae > Streptophyta > Pinopsida > Pinales > Pinaceae > Pinus > Pinus tabuliformis. The sequence continues at coordinate 569,699,354 of CM062809.1, read as the reverse complement.
CCAGATGACTATTTGTTTGCAGTAACTACTAAGACTCCTTGGTATGTAGATATTGATAACTATTTGCTTACAGGGAAGCTACTTCGACATTTATTTCCTAATGAAAGGAGAAAAATTATTCAGGAGAGTTCAATTTATTCTTGGATTTCTAATGAATTGTTTAAAACAGGGCTAGATTATGTGATCGGAAGATGTGTTCGGGAAGATGAAATACCTGACATCCTCAAGGTATGTCATGATGAACCATGCGGTGGACACTTTGCTGACAAAATGACGGCCTATAAAATCCTTTCTTTAGGATATTATTGGCCTTCCCTTTTCAAAGATGCAAAACAATATGTCAGAGGGTGTGACAACTGCGAAAGAGTTGGGAGACCGACTCTTTCAAATGAAATGCCATTACAACCACATGTACTCATCGAACCCTTTGAAAAATGGGCTTTAGATTTCATTGGACCCATTAATCCACCATCTAGATAAAAGAAGTATATATTGGTATGCACTGATTATGTCACTAAATGGGTAGAAGCTAAAGCATTGCCTTCTGCCACTAAAAATTCAGTTGTTCAATTTCTTTTTGAGGATATTTTTACTCGTTTTGGTGTCCCAAGAGAAATTGTGACAGATCAGGGAAGTCAATTTACATCTAACTTGATGGAGAAGCTAATGGAAGAATACAAAATCAAGCACAGAAAATCTACTCCTTACCATCCACAAGAAAATGGCCAAGTGGAATCTACAAACAAAGTTCTTGAGAATATCATCACCAAAATTGTTCACCTACACAGAAGAGATTGGGAAGAAAGGCTCCCTGAAACCTTATGGACCTACAAAACTACATGGAGGAACACAACAGGACATTCTCCCTATGAACTTGTTTATGCGAAAGAAGTCCTGCTCCCCACTGAGTTTCAAGTCAAGACTTTCAAGATGGCAGTTCAGTTGGGGATGAATCTATCAAAAGCCCAAAAGCATAGAATGGAGCAGCTGAATGAGCTAGATGAGATCAGACAAGATGCAATTTTAAGGACTGATCTAGTTCAACATCAAAGAGCTAAGTGGTATGACATATATATCAAAGAGAGAAAGTTTCAAGAGGTAGACTGGGCGTTACTATTTGATTCCAAGTTTAAAGACTTTAGAGGAAAGTTTCAGACTCATTGGCTTGGGCCATATGAGATTGACAAAGTCTTTAACAATGGAGCGGTAAGAATCAAGACCATTGATGAGTTTCAAACTCCTCTCATTTTGAATGGCCACCGATTGAAAATTTATCATAAGCCACTCTCAAAAGAGGAATTTGTCAAAATGTTCCAAGAAAATTCTGCAATAAGGCTGGTGGAGAAGAATCCTTCTCCCCCATCAGCCTAGCCTCTGTTTCTTTCAGTGAAAAAAAAATAAAAATAAATCGTATAAGCCTGAAAACCAATCATAGATTGCCAGTCTTATACAAAAAATGTAGAGTGAAAATCAGGGACACCTGACACTCTATATTTTCCAAAAAAAATCTCTCCTCTCCTTCTCTTTCCATCTTCACTCCATTTCATTTGCCATTTCACTTCACCTCCATCTCATTCTCATTTCCATTTCACTTCACTCCACCTCATTTTCATTTCATTCCACTCATTCCATTTCACTCCATCAATAAAAGTCCCTTTCAGGACTATTTTCATTGAGTTAGTTCTTCTCTAACTATCTTTATGCAGTTAAGGTGGTGCTGTCTCAGTTTCCGCAGCTGGAAACCGTTTCCGCAGCCAAAGGCAGTTTCCATAGCCAGAAATGATTTCCGCAGCCAGCATCACTCTGTTTTCAAAATTTATAGTCAACTGTTAGTGCTATAATCATGAAATGCAGGTGTAATTGAGCTAAAGACATGGGGCATCTCCAAGACAACAAAGAAGAGCAATTGGTTAGAAGCCTTGAGCAAGAAATGACAAAGGTATGATCAAAAATCTTTATCAAATAACAATTCAAGTCATAATTACGCATATTTATTAAACCATAACAAGTTCTACTATGTGCAATGATTTGATACGATAGCCCCACTACCACTCCTATTCCACGATATCACTCCACACACCTCGCATTCATTTCTCTAACGGTCTCATGATCATTTCGAGTTTACACTCAAGATTGACTGCACTTCCATTTATTACCTGTACTCTTGAGACATGACCTATTGTGTTGCGTCTCTTCTTAGCCGTAATTTCCGCAGCCGTCTGTTGAGACGTGTAAAAATTTCATACACAGTCACCCGATTCGAAAAAATCCCACTGTTATTCCACTCGTTTACCACTCCACTAATACCATACTCCTCGCATGCATCCACATTTTAAACTTGTTCACTGCTGCTCATCCTTTGTTCCTCCCATAATTTGGGTACTTCCATTCCCCGTTCTCCATTTCTGACTGCAATCACTAGAGTCATCCTAAACCCCGACTGCAGTAACTACAGTCTATCCTAAACCCTGTAATAGAGCCATTTTTCCTGAACCCTCACACGCAGAAGAACCCTCTGTTGGAATTTAAAACAGAGGATGGGAAAATTACTGAGAATCGAGCCGGAAGGACCGAAATACTTGGAGGGTTATCCTCAAACTAAGGAATTGTTGAAGAAAGCCAGGTGGCTACGATTTATCCAAAAGTTTAAAGGCCATAACAAGGAGGTGACCAAAGCTTTTGCGTGGTCTTTTGATGGACAAACAGTGGAGATTGGAGACTTAAAGTTTACAGTGACTGAGGCCACAATAGCAGCTGCCACAGGCCTACCTCAAGAAGGTGAAAGGTGGTTTAAAAATAGAAGTGTGGATGATCAAATATGGAGAATCATGTTACAAAACCAAGGTATGGATACCACCGTATTTACAAAAGGCATCCCTGTTCATGCACTAAAAGAGGAATGGTCTAGTCTACTGTTAGTCATCCAGAAATGTATCACGTGTGAAGGTCGTTTTAGTTCTATGTATATGTATCATGCTAGACTGATGATGAATTTCATAGAGGGTCACACTCTTAATTTGCCTCATTTTCTGCTATTAAGTTTGAAAAAGATGAGTTTTACAGTTCAAAAAAACGTAGGCAACACTGAACCTCATCTCTACCATCATGGATTCATAAAAATTCTTATTGAGGACCAGTTAAAGAAAACTAAGGATACTTGGGAGAAATTCTTGACATGAAACTACTTCCAAGAGCCGTCTGAGGCCTCTGGAAGCAGTCCACCAAAGATTCCAAGGAAAAGTAGGAGGAAAGAAAAGAACATTACAGTCCAAGACTCCCCTACAACAAAAATTCAAGAAACTGTCCAAAAAGAAGAAGAAGATAGAGCTAAAAATAAGAAACAGAAGAAAGAAAAAGGAAAAAGAACCATTCAAGAAGTCTATCCATCCCCTGAGCAATCCATAGAAGAGGATTATCAACCTCTATCAGAAAGATTAGTACACCTTCAGGCTACTACTATAGCCAAGAAAAAGCAAAAAGGAAAACAAAGTGCACAAGAGAAGAGTACTAGTCCATACATAAGGAGGAGCACTAGGCTAAAAGGGAAGGGGAATAAAACCCAAGAAAAATAGTCTCACTTTATTGATTTAGGTGAAGAGACACTTGAGAAATCTCCAGTTCAGCCAAGCATTGAATCAAGTCCTCCACGTGAGGAAAGCCCTTTTCGGCCGGAAAGAGAGAGCAGTCTTCCTCCTCCACCAGATTTTGAGCCTAGTCCGAGAAAGACACCTATGGTAGATCCTAATCAGCAAGAGGTATATAACTACCTAGAATCCTTAGAACAATCAGCTACAGGACCGAGTACCATTTTGCCACTTGATGCACAAGTTCAGTCTTTGAAACAGGAAGTATTTGAATTAGAAGTCCTAAATAGGCATATCAAACAGGAAAATGAAGCACTCAAAGAGCAGAGTAAGGTAGACAAGATTGTCCATGATAACACTATACTCGATTTAGGACTGTGGCAAAACAAAAACAGGAGGCTGAAGAAAAAGTGCAAAAAGTTAAGCAGAGCATTGATGAATCTCAAGTTCAAATGTCTAGTCAGAAAACCAAGGATGATGTTAGCATCAAAGAAGAAGAAAAGAGTGCTAGATGTCCTTGCATAAGCCTCAGAACATATGGATTAGAGGGAAATAACTAAATTTTGGTTGCATGAGGACATGCAACACCTTCACAGTGGGGGTATGTTAAGCCTCAAACCTGCACCTTCCTATACACCCTCTCAGCCTTCTTTTTCCACTTACTTCATCCACCAAGTTGTTAAATCATTGCATTATAGTCTAAAAAGAGCTTTTTACATGGTTTTCTGACTATGCTTATGACTGTTGTTTGGTTTAGATTTTTGTTCGGGCAGCTGCGAAAACTTGTCAATTTCTACACCCAGCACAGGTTTCCGCAGCCAACACAGGATTCTGCAGCTATTTTGTTAAAAGCTATGCTACAGGTGTCCTATGAAGAAATGAGCCACATGGGCAAGCTACAAGTGACGGGTACATCGAACGTGTCCCTTCAAATCAGCCAAATCATCCATAGAAGGTCACGGTCAAAAAGGGTCAAAGGCAAAGCCAACCAAGGAATTTAGAGGTGGCACGTCTCTGTTTTGAGCACGTGAACGTTTACGTGGCACCGTCCTCAGCCCACAAAGACACCGGCACACCTGGAGATCATCCCCGTAACCTGAATCCAACAGCTACGACTCCGAAGATTTAATAGACATGATGACAGTCATGCTAGATCTCGGCTGAGGAGATCTATGTGTCTTTGGCAACGCAATTAATAGCATAGGATTCAGTTAGTTAGTTTCAGTACTTTTTCATTATAAATAACGCGTTGATGAACGTTGTGTAGAAGTTTTTGCGATGTAATTTTTGGAACTGTTTCTATTAGCACCCCACTGTACTTTGTTTTATATATGTTGCTGCTGCTTTAATACATGAGAAGACTACTTTGCTGAGCTCGTTCTTGTGACTGTTCGTTAACTGGCTGAGGTGGCAGAGGGCGCCTGCGCACTAAAGCCCTGTATAGTTGTCATTTGATTTCATTATGTTTCTGTCTTCATAATCATTAGCTTGTATATAACATGCTGTTTAGATGTTTTTAAATTCACTACTGTTTACATGTTCACTTCTGTTTTCTTATAACTGTCAGCTGATCAATATTTTCTGCAGGTTTTCTTAGGTAGCCCGGGAAAATTTTCATCTTTTTGATAACTATTGACATATGAGATCATCTTGTCCTTCCTGCTAACTTTCATTTTCTGGAGTTTAATTCCAACAATGTCCTTTTACAAGTTGTGATTTGCTTATTTATTTTTCTGTTACTTGGACATCATACTACTCATCACTTTATGGTTTCGTTCTATAGTCAAGTGACTCTATTAGTAAGAAATCAAAATATTACTTATTGTAGTGTGATTTAGTTATCATATTGCTTAAACGTATTCATGATTTCTTCCCATAAGGTAGATTGAGCTGAAGGGTAAAGGATCAGAAGAGTTGAAGTAGTGTGATTAGTTTCCTTTATGCAATTTAATTTCTTGCAATTTAGTTATCATATTGCTTAAACTTATTCATGATTGCTTCCCACAAGGTAGATTGAGCTGAAGGGTAAAGGATCAGAAGAGTTGAAGTAGTGTGATTAGTTTCCTTTCTGCAATTTAATTTCTTGCCATTTAGATATCATATTGCTTGACTTGTTCATGATTGCTTCCCACAAGGTAGATTGAGCTGAAGGGTAAAGGATCTGAAGAGTTGAAGTAGTGTGAATTAGTTGCTTTGCTTTTAGTTTGAGTTGCTTTAAGTTCAGTTTTTACTTTCTTTTTCATTCAGCAGCAAGGATACTGGGCCATTGTCATTAGTTCACTGTTTGATACATTTACTTCCTCTTAAGAATTGATTTCATTACAGTTGTTTTAAAGCTTTCTTTTTGAGCACTTTTAAGTTTGGGAAAATCACTGTAGAAATCACCATCACCATCCATACTTAACTTTCATTTTTGCCATCACACATTAGGGAAAGATAAATACAAAAATGAACAAAAAAAAAACTCAAAAACGACAAAATACTAAGGAAATGGTTATCTAGTACATATAGTACACTTCACTTCGTCAGTTTATGAACCCCGGATTGACATTTTAAATAGCAATTTAGAACACACTAAATTGACCAAACAATACTTCTGCCCAATTGGAATTGGAGAAGGCCTCCTCATTAGCCAAGGATAACAGAATTAAATCCTTGGAGGAAATTATTATGGAGCTGGGACATGATCCCAAGGATCCCAAGGGCATACAGGCCTTAATTAAAAAGAAAGAAGAAGATATAGCAGCCCTCAGAAGGCAACTTAAGCTGCCAATTACAATGCATCCTCAGACCACAGAAGTTGCACAACAGAAAGAAGAGGAGGATGTGGTAAGTTTGCTAATGAGGATGAATGAAAGGCTAGCAGAAACAAAGAAAGCCTTGGAGGCAGAACTCCAAGGAAAACAGGGAGAGTTGGCCTCTCATCTAGCTCAATCAGCTCCAATTTTTACAACTGCTCCTCCTACAACTACAACGGCAGTCCCCCCTGTTGTCCCAGAATCAACAACAGGTACCTCAACTACGACAACAGTTACAGCAACAACAACAGCAGGACAAGATGCCAGCCTAAGCATGGAAGAAATGATGAAAGAAATAAAGGCTTTGGAACTCCAAATGGCAGAGTTAAAAGAAGCCAAAGAAAAACTAGCCAAGATAGAAGTGAATTATGACAAATCAAAAATAACTGTGGCTGAGAAAATAAGAGAAGTAAAGGCCCTGGAAAATAAGGTAAAATCCTTGGATAAGGACCTTACTCTTCACAAAACGCTGGCAAAAATCAAAACTATTTGGTGGGCTAAGATTGGCCAGTCCATCACTGGTCAATGGACATCAATTCAGACTATTCATGAGCAGATTGAGTTGATAGCAATAGCTCAATTTGAGACTCAGAAAGCCAGAGCATTGTTGGCAAACAAGCCTGAGCAGGCCAATAAACTAATTCATTTTTTGAATATTCATACCAGAGAGCAGCTAGTAGCTCTAGACATTCAGGACAGCACAGATACAATTTTGACAGTAAAAAAGGTGCTGACCATGAGGAATTTTGTACAAACTTTGGAAAGAAAGTGCCAAGAGATGCAAACAGAAATAAATGCCTTTAGACAAAAGTTTGCAGTGCTACAGAGCAAGGGGTTACCCAGCTTATTGACCAACAATGGGAGACTATTGACACATCAACAGTATCTTCATAGGGTAAATACCTATGTTACCAATCAAATCACAGCATCATCAAGCAGCTCAGAACAGATAGTACCTCCCTCTGGATAGAGTTTATATGACAAATTAGAAAATTTGTTCTACATTGAACATGAGATGACACATCTTTTTGAAGTCTAGCCCAATTACTAAAAGTATACTGAAGCTGATGAGACATTAATAAAATTACAAAGACACCAGTTTCCAACAGATCAATGGTGGCAAAACATGCTGGAGGTTTTACCATGGTAATTTTGGTTCTCTTTCTTTGATCATCTGCATTAAAGCAAATCCCAATATACGAGTCACCTGTCAGAAAACCAAAATAGCAAAGGAAGCAGTTCACGCTAGAATGCGTTAAGGCAGAATCAGGCACAGGTGACAGGGCCATGACAACAATTCGGGAATGCAAATCAAAGAGATAGCTATCAGCTGACTAATTGGGTCAAAAATTCAAGCATAGCAGACCACCTAAGGCAGCCAGTACAACTTAGTTACTTCTTCATTTATTACGCACGGTTTTCAATATCATTTATTGCCTTTGAAGAAGTAGATGGATAAATTTATTTCCTGATATTTTCCCTATGGGATATTTTGTAATTCTCCTTGTATAAATACCTCCTAAATATATGTACTATTGTTGGTTGGTGAATATCATTTTGGACTTGCGATGTAATTTTGAGAAACTTTCTGAATAAAGATTGTTGGAATGATTTGCTGGTGAATTTTATGTTGTGGGATTAATGGCAGAAGAATATGTTGCAGAATTCTCCTGTTACTTCATGGATCAATAATTCTTTTAACCCTTGTCTGTTGTTCTTATGTTTCACATATCATCTATATATCATATTCTGAATTGCAGGAAAAAAGGATAACCCAGAAATTGCTTGACTGTACTCTGTGTTCAATTCCTGTCAATTATTATGTTTTCTACAGGACTAGCATAGGAAAGAATTCTTGATTGCTCTTGTCTCCCTGGTTCTTTCACTCTGAACATCATCAAGAAATTCTTGACTGCTCCTTGGTAATGTATATTCAGTTTCCCTCTGTTAGCATAATGAAAGATTCTTGATTTCCTTTCATTCCCTGACTTCATTTCACCTTATCCCAGCTTGAAAATTGTTCTGTGTTTAATTATCCTGCTCTGTAGTCCTCCTTTTTCCAAAGAAACCATACCAGAGGTTCATTCTCAACTTACTCCATTAACCCAATGGTCTGAACTTCTCTCACCTTGCAGCACTTTTCTATTGAATGTCACCTTCCAAACACCAAACAAATACTTGTGCTTCATAGCTACCCTAACATATAACAAAACAAATCTAAATCAGAAAGAGAGAGCCCTCTCTGGTTGCAGATTGGCTAGAATCGGTAGCTAAAAGACTAGTTAGTGGTTACCTCGGCCATATTCCCTTATCTCAAGATCTTTTAGGGAACAACCTGAATGACAACATCATTGGTGACTCCACTGGGGAACTGAATGATTGTTTGTTACTGTTTTCTATTTTCTAAAGCTACAGATGGGGCCTGAAGTTAGCCAGGTAGCCTTTGAAACTGTTTTTGTTGTGCATTTACAGGAGTAGATAAACGCTGCTTCAGTCAATCTCCAGTCTAGTTTTAGGCTTTAAATAGCTGTCCCAAAGATTTGATCAGTTTCCTTGTTTAAACATATTGAAAGGAAAGCCCAAAGTTTCCTATATTTCAAAAGAGCTTCCTTCATAATATTGTTAAAAGTTGTGATCTTTAGACATTTCCATAAAATACCAAAAACAGATTTAGAAGTTGGCTCCAAAGAAGAAAACTCATTACACAAGATCAAATCCTGATCCAAATCCTCCAGCTATTTTTGAGAATCCTAACTTAATCTTCAAGACCCTAAGAAGACAAGAAAGTCTACAAAATTCTGCTGATGTAAATCTTGATACAGTTAAACAAAATTTGATCGAATCTCCTCCTGGAAAGGCAGCAGTCATCTCTACTGTTGCTACAACTTCTTCCAGTTCACCATTATCACTTCAAAGAACCTCTTCCACTCCCTGATCCACCTCGTTTATCCCAGCTGTTATCCCTGTCCTACCAGATGTTCCATTTATACCTGTAAATATGGCAAACTGTTATGCTCCTCTGCAACTGCCTGCAAATCCAGGGGCTATGCCTCCGGATTATCAGAGAAAAATTACATATTTTGATGGTACTGGCTCCTATACAGCCCAGCAACACACTAATAAAATGATGGACTACTTTGAGAACTATGAAATTGATGACAACGATGTCAGAATGAAATTTTTTGTTCAAAGCTTAACTGGTGAAGTAAGAACCTGGTTCAGGGCACTTGGTTAACACAATTGCTTATCTGGATGCCCTATAACAAACCTTTTTGAATAGATGGGAAAAGAAGAAGGACCCATTGCATATCCTATTAGAGTATGAAAATTTAAAAAGAGGCCCACAAGAAATTGTCCAAGACTATTGTGCTAGATTCAACAATGTGTACAATGCCATCCCTCAAAACCTTATACCTCCACGTGACTTAGCCTTAATCAAATTCCTTGATGGATTTGACTCTGACATGGCATATCATCTAAGGGAAAGAGCTCCTGCCATCTTGGAAGACATGCAGAGAATAGCTGTTAGTGTAGAGGCAAATCTGATTTCTAAAAGAGCCCGAGATAGAGCTGAAAGAAGGACCACTTTTAAAGAAGAGCCTTCAGCATTTGAACAAAAACTAGATGCAATCATTAAAGACATGGATAGACTGGGTGATAGAGTGGAAACCATTGAACGAAAATCTTCTTGGGAAGGTCAACCAAGTAACACCACTAGAAATCCAAACTTTAGAAAAAATCAAAATCATAACACCGGGAAAGCTGGCCCTGATCAGAATATTAGACCTCCATTTCAAGAGAACTATGCCGAAGCCTCAACCTCTAGTGAGCCAATAGAGGATGCCCAAATCAACCTAATGGGTTTAAACAGTGAGCAACAAATCTTCCTAACACAAGATGACCAAGAGGCTCATAGTTTCGACCAATTTCAAACCAAATCCGGAGAATCATTTGATTTCAGGGAAGGGTATGATGCAGCTGTCTATGAGGTTCATAAACAATAAAAATTAAGGAGCAGAACGATAGATGTGCCTAAACCTAACAAGCTGAAAGATACCAGACAGCCTAAGAAAGCAAAGGATAAAACTATGTGTTAGCCTCCTATACCAATAGGTTTTCATCTCTCATGATTGACAGTGGAAGTGCCAAAAATGTTCACCTTCCATGCTACTAAGCTTCCATTTTTGTGAAAGAAGCAGACAATTTAAAAAATGTAAAGAGGGTATGCCTTAAAAGAAAAATCAAAGGGCAAGAAAATGAATTGGTCAATGAAAAAATAAAAGAAATGAACCCCAAACAAAGACCATGAAAGTGGCTAGTCCAAATTGCCACTACTATTTTGATGGGTGGTCCAACAACTCAAGCTGGGCCTCACCATGTTTTAAATTGCAGGTTGTAGACTAGAGAGGAAGTACCTGTTCAAACAGTTCAAGCTTGACAGATGACTAGGTGGATAGAGAAAGAAAGGAGCCCAACTGCTTAATCTGGGCCCTTGGAAGTCATAAGGGTAGACTTAGATAGGAGGGCAGCAAAAAGAAAAGAGAATTATCAGGGTTTGCAAGACTAAGTGCACCCATCCAAAGGAAGAAAAAATGTTAGGCATATTAGGCAGGGTAGGCAGTTGAAGGTTGCAGAAAGCATGATCTGAGCATATCAATTGGGAAAAATCACCATGATGTCACCAGCAGGAAAGGCAAGACCAATGGCTCATTGGGCAAACTACTGAACTATCACTGACTTCCCCCATCCCCTTCAAAGTTTTTTACTAACTTCACCATGAGCACTGCAGGATCTCCCTGATTAGTCCTCCTTACACTCTTCATTTGTACAAACTTCATGTCAGAAGTGACTTCTCTCTTTGAAAAGAAGCCACACTTCTTGTGTAAAAATTCTTTTCATTTTGATCTACTCCCTAACTAAGTTTGTTTCCTAAAAACTTAGTTTCTATCATTTTCCCACTCATATTCCCCTGCAATACTAACTGCTAACTCTATCTACACTAAATCCCCTATGTTCCCCTTTTCCCCTACTACTATAACACCATGGTGTATAAACCCCAAGCAATGTATAAATATCCCCCCTTTAGCATTATAGCTAAATAGTATGTCTATGGGAGACTTTAGTCCACCAGGGACTGTAGTCAACCCTTGTGTTGGGAATTACTCTAACCCCTGGTTAGACTAATAACCCACCCTTAACCCTCATATACCCTATTTTCCAAAAAATACCCATGCAAAACCCCTCTCCCCTTCTCAAACCTAACGTTCATATGCTTTTCTAAACCTAACATTCTAACCTGCACACCCAAAAAACCCACAAAAACCCCTTATCCAAAGTTTCGACCCCGACAGATTAAATTGAATATTTTAATACGCCGGCGGGTCCCCCCCCAACATGCATGACGGGTCGGGGCGCCCGCCAGCCGTCCATCGCCCGCCCCCCTTCATCCAACGGTGGGCGGTCTTTTATGATTTTCAACCCGCCGCCCTTTAACGTCCGGGGAGAGGGCGGTATTCCCCCCCGTACACAGGACGCGTGGCAAGCGGCGGGGGTGTTCGGAGCCCCCCTCCCCGATACCGCCTTTGCCCAAAAGCGGTGCGGGGAGACCGCTTACCACTCTCCCCGATACCGCCCCTCCACTGTCACGTCGGCCCCCACGTCACCGTGACGTCATGCCACTCCGCCCGCCCTCGCGCCTCGTGGCCCTCCACGTAACTCTGCCACCGCACTCTGCCCGCCACCGTGTCCGGCCACGCTGGCCTCCAGCTCAGCGCCCACGTCACCCTCCATACCCCGGGCCTGCCATGACGTCATGCTGACGTCATCGGCAGAAAAGCGCCAATAACCCCCATTTTCCAAATTTTTCGTTAAAAACGCGTTGTTTAGCCGTTTTATGTCATTTTCGTTGGAAACAAACAAGAGTCGTTTTATTCGTTCACTGTGAAAATTGTCGCCAAGCTGCGAATTTGAAGATTCAGATGCCGCCACTCGCCAAACCAAGTGCATTCTTCATTCACTATCCAACCTGGCAGCTCTCGGCGTCGTTTTTCCAGGCATTTTCCCAAATTCACCTATTCAACCCGTGTTTATGCCATTTCTCTGCAAATTGTCCATTAAGCACCTGCTCAATCCAACATTAAGGACTGTCATTTAATCATTTCTACACCAAATCAACCTACATTGCCCCCTGCTCCAAAATTTGATGATAAAACCATAATTCGCGGCCTTAAATTCACAAATTATCATCCAAATCGCCCGACATTGTTCCCTTTTGCCGGATACATATTTGAAAAACTGAATTTCACCAGTTGTAATCCTACCCCCTCCTCTGCAATTCTTCCTCATTGATTCATAATCCCTGTGAATTCACCAAAACAGAGCAGAGGCAAGACTGCCTAGCCAGCCAATTCCTCTTTGAAGAGTACATTCAGCAGCACCTCCATCCAATCTGCCGATTGACTTCTAGAAAGGCCTTGCAACCTATTGCACTTATTGTTCCATTCAGAAATTACAAATGGTTGCCCCTGCACCCACAGCTCTTAGTGTTGCCCCCATGAATCCACCAAATAAAGAGCTGGAGTCCCTGCCTCTTGCTGACAAGGATTATCTCATCCAAGACTTTGTAGGTGATAGAGACCATTTGCAGACCTTTAGGGAATTGAGAGATGACTATCTGAATGGCAAGGATACATATGGGATATGGGAATCAAATCTGCCATACTACTTTCTCCCATCTATTAACATTTTCCCAGAAATCATTGGCCTTTGTGCTGAGAATTATGATGCCAGTCACAGAGTTGTCAAGTCTCCATCTGGGAGCATCCTCTTTCACATCAATGCTAAGTCCATCAACCAGATGCTCAACTTTAAACAAACTCAACTGTTGTTCCCTTTCTCCATGAACTATCTGCTAGATACAGGTGCCAAGATGACCACTGAGGACAGGAAAAAGATCACCCAAACATTTATGAGGCCTGACCGCCAGCCCACTGGGCCACCTCCCTTCTTATATGTCCACTTTACTGATATAGGCAAACTTTTGCTGGACATGATATCATATGTGTTGGGCTATAAGACCAGTGAATTTGTTGATGAGACAGTGCTGGTATTACTATCTACTTATAGCCCAGGCCAACCTCCTGCCTACAAATATAATTTTTCTAAGTTCATAGCCAACAAGATACATGAGCAGCTTTTCAAAGTAGATAGGGAGGGCATCTTCAAGTATTCATCTTATATCTACCACCTGTTCATGTATTACCAGTCCGAGGCTTTTCCATGCCACATTAAAAAGCTGGATTCTAAAGGGGAAAGAAGATTTGTTATCTTCCGGACATTTGTCTACCACTAAGTGCAAAATTCACCATATTCATATTGTGAATTCATTGATCGTTTTGTTTACCCAGTCTCTTGTTTGTTGATGAGGTCCCCTCCTCCCAGAATGTCATTTGAAATACAGAAAGTCCTGCAGCTCTCCAAGAATTATAAAATAGGTGATTGGTAACTATACCAGGATCATACAGACATCAGAATCTATGGCTGTGAGCTCTGTCCATACAGGCTCCCAAAATATGTGCCCATGAGACTGTTTGCCTTGGAGTATTATAGGCAGCTTATTCACTCTGACCTCACTCACTTTCACAGCTCCAAAAAGAAATCCCATCTCAAGTTCAAGCACCACCTGGGCCCCTTCATTATGAATAAGAAAGAGGGTTGGCAAGATGCTGATCAAATCCTCAAAGATAAGTACATGCTCTCAAAACGTTTCCAGTGGGTCCCCTATGACCCTGAAGGCTTTATCACTGCTAGAAGAGTAAAGTACAGGCTGCTAGGCTATGAGCATTGCAAATATCCACACATTGAACAGTATGCCAATCATAAAGAATGGCTGCAAGAAACTTTAATTGAAAAATTAACTGAAGAAGAGATAATGCAAAAGAATGTCAAGGATTTGGAAAAGACTCTTGACTTGGATTCTGTGCAGCAGGTAATCTTCAAGCCACCACATCCAGTAGGAGAAGGAACCTCGACCACAACGACTACACCAGCCACCCAGGCACCTTCTACAGCAACATCAGGTACAGACAAGGGTAAAGGAATAATGGGTGCTGAAGAAGAAACAGTGAAAGAACAGCCTGCCTCCTCAATTGGGCAGCAACAAGAGCAGACCCCTCCTCCACAAACAGAGCCACCAACAGCACCAATTTTGCAGACTCCAGCACATGAGGAGAGGGGTATGAAAAGAGACAGAGAAGAGTCCACTCCTGCTAGTGGATCCTCCCAGCAGCCCGAGGCCAAGAGGAAAAGGGTTGATTCCCCAGAGATAGAAGAAATCAGTGAAGAAGTCCTTGACAGTTCAAGGAAAGATGGGGAAGGCAGCCAGTAAACAGGTACAAGCTCCTTTCAGCAGGAGCAGGGATTACAGCTTGGTTTGGAGGTATCCTCCTCCTCTTAGCAGAGCAAGAAGCCTAAAAGCACTAAGGCTTCTTTCAAGCAAATAAAGGCACAAAATGACTTGCTGAGAGTTGAAGTGTATAAACAGTTTCTAAAGGCAACACCAGCCAAACAAGAGAGGCTGATGTCTGTATATGATATTCAAGAGGAGAAAATGCTCCTCAGCCACTTCAAACCTAAGGTGCCGCAGCCCAAATCAGCTACAGATTATGTGAGAACAAGGGTGGAAATCATGGTAAAAGACATTCACCCCATGGACCAAATAGAGCTCCACAAGCAGACTGGAGAAATGGTCTATGCCACCTTGGTGGACAGGGCATCCATGGCCCATGAATTAAAAGAATCACTGAAAAATACCAACATTCAGATGGATTTTGAGAGAATGTCCTCCATGGCCAAAGACAACATAATTAAATCACTTGAGGACATCATTATAGACCTGGGACATGATCCCAAGGACCCAAAGGGTGTGAGGGCCCTCATGAAGAAAAAAGAAGATGACCTGAATGCTTTGAAGAAAAGGTTAAAGCTGCTGCCCACCGAACACCCTCAAATTACAGAATTACAGAAGGAAAAGGAGGCTGATGAGCAGCTGGATCTTATAATGCAGCTCAACCAGAAGGTCCTTGATTTGGAGAAGGAACTTGAAGGGGCACTACAAGATAAGCAGGGAGAATTCACATCCCAAGCTCCTCCAACTACTTCAACCACAACAACAACTACAGAGGCAGCAGTGGCCCCTGTAACAACAACAACAACAACAGACTCAGCAACAACGACATCTCCAGACTCCAGTACAAGCATGGAAGAGTTGACTAAGGCTATTAAAGAAATGGAGCTCCAGGCTACTAAGATAAAGCAGGCCAAGGAAAAGTTGGCAGAACTAGAGGCCAAATATGATAAATCAAAGATGACTGTGGCAGAGCAAGGCAGAGAAATAAAGGCCCTGAAAGAGAAAATAAAGGGCTTGGAAAAAGAGCTCAAGCTAGAGACTGCTATGGCAGAAATAAAAAGAATTTTGTGGGCCCGAATTAACCAATCCATTACTAAACAATGGAAGTCAATTAAGACTGTGCATGAGCAAATGGATTTAATTGTCCAAGCACAGATAGAGATTCAGAAGGCCAGAATAGTGCTAGGAAACAAGCCTGACAGGCCAATAGAATGATAGATTTTTTGAACAGACAAACAAAGGAGGAAATGCCAGCCATCAACATTATTAACAGAACAGAGGCTGTCCTTACAACTAAGAAAGTGCTGACTCTCAAGAATTATGTACAAACTGTGGAGAGGAAATGCTATGAAATACAGGCTGAGGTGGATGAGTATAAACTCAAAATGGGAGCACTGTAAGCAAAGGGACTACCCAATCTCCTAAACAGCACAGGAAGACTGCTCCCCCGTGAGCAATATGCAAATAGGATGTCAACCTTTGTTGAAAATCAAATTATTGCATCTGGCAGTACTTCTAAGGAAGCAGGGCCTCCAATAGGGCAGGGCCTCCTGCACAAACTTGAAAATATGTTTTTTTATTGAAAATGAAATCCACCACCTTTTTGAGGTTCCTCCAAATTTTTATAGATATACAGAGGCAGATGAAACTTTGGTGAAGATTCGAAGACACCAAATGCCCAAGGAGGATTGGTGGCAGGCAATGCTTCAAATTTTGCCACAATAGCCTCAGTTGCTCGGTCCCAGTCAACTACAACTCAGCAAAAGGCAAAAAGAATAATAAAGACAGCATTTAAGGCAGCAAACGACAGCAAGAAAAAGAGATAAATACGCAATTTTTGGACAACATATCCTCAGCTGACTCCAACAGCCACAAAGTCAACATTTTCTGACCATTTTGGACAGCTAAGGCACTGAAGAGTTACTAAAGCATTTAGTCCCTCAGCTACAATGATCTAGGAGTTGGCATGACATTATTGAAGCATTTACTCTTTAGCTAGATATTTTCTTATGTAAATTATGTATATATACCTCCCCTGGCAACGTATAAGGGGTTGGTGATTTTCATTCTAAGGCAAATCTGTTGTACATTTCAGATTATCTAATGCAAAAGGCTAGAAAAGCTCAGTGATTTCCTTAATGTTTGATGTCTTGGTGATGCTATGCGTGCTGTTGTAGAATTCCTGTGCTGTCTGATGGAACAATAAGTTTTTCTCAATCTATGTTTTGTCTTCTTATGTTCATTAAATCATACGCATGTCTCAATAATTTAGCAGTAGAGAAAAGGAATAGTACAGGATATGTTTGGTTACACCTTGTGCTCAATCTTTATTGCTGTAAATGTTTTCTTCAGAATTGATCATGAACATGAATTCTTAATTGCTCATGTTTTCATTAATTCTATAAATATGAACGTTATGTAGAAATTCTTCACTGCTTCTAAATAATATTTTCACTGTTTCTCCATACCAGTTTGTTGAAAGATTCTTAAGTGCCTTTCATAGCCTCGTTACATCACACTTAATCACAGTTTCAAAGCATTGTTTCTCAGACACTTATCTGGCTCTGCAGCATCACTACTATATCGACACAACATATCAAACAAATAAAGCACCACTGACTCCATGCCCAATGGCCTAGAACACCCCGGTAAGCACATATATATCTTGACCGAAGTCATCATCTAGCAAATTCCAAAAACACAACCTTGAGCATCATAACTAACCTAAAATATTATACAAACAAAGCTAAATCATAAAGAGAGAGCCCTCTCTGGTCATAGGTAGGCTAGGACCTGTGACCCAAATATTGGTTAGTGGTTACCTCGGCCGTATTCCCTTGGGAGTCAAAGGGAACAACCTGAGTGATAACACTATGCTGACAAAACTCCCTACTAAAACAGACCCCAACCCAAAGGAACCCACGGTTGAGGATGTATCAGACTTACAACCATCAAGTAACTAATCATCCACATCCTTTCCTCCAAAAGAAAATGTGAAAATCTCTCCTGAAAACAATTTCAAAGTAGGTTTAGCTCACAACAGCACTCATAATGAAGAGAAAACCGTTGAGAACACAGCAAGAAAGGAAAACCTTGCTGCCTGGAATACAAATATTCAAGTGGAAAAACCTTTCAACCTAGAAACAGAAATAGGCAAACTGAAAATAGCCATTCCTCTACCTGAATTGGCTAAACATGAAGTTTATAGAGAACAAATCAGTAGGTCACTTCAAATATCAGAGAATAGAGATGCAGTCAATGTTTTAGATGACCAACCAGAACAAATTTTTGGTCCTGAGGTAAATGGTAAAACAGTAGATGGAGGAGTTCCTCCATTCTATGTGAGCTTAAATATTCATGATAAGGTGTTGCATAATGCAATGTTTGATTCCAGAGCTTCCCATAATCTGATGCCTAAGCCTGTGATGGAAATATTGGACCTAGATATCAAAAGGCCATACAAAGACTTGTTCTCATTTGATTACAGCCAGGTCAGGTTTCTAGGCCTAATCGAAGATTTGTGTGTATCTCTAGTACAATACCCTGCGAAGACAATCTTGATGGATGTGGTGGTAGCTGATATCCCACCTAAGTATGGAATGTTTTTTTCCAGATCTTGGGGTGCAAAACTCCAAGGATCTTTGCAACTAGACATGTCATATGCCACCATTTTAGTCTTTGGACAGCCAAAGAGATTGTACCGGGAAACATTGATGAAATATGTGGTTAGCAGTCAAGAGAAACCCCAAAACTTCCCCATATATTCTATGCATTCCGATATGGATTCATTCATCTTATACAATGCTGAGATGTGTCCCAAAACTAATGTCAAACTCCTGGAAACAACACAAACAAAAAGCATAAATAAACAATCTAGTGCTCAAGATCAAAAAATTGTTGATGTGATTGATGCAACAAATGAACAAAACATACCACATGAGTTACAAAATCAAAATTTGCCCACTGAGCAAGTTTCCAAAACTCCTAAGACTAGGGGTAATCAAGAAATCTTATGGTACTTAGAGTTTGATGGGTCAGTGAACAAATTAGGAGCAAGGGCAGGGATTTGGATACACAACATGCAAAATGACCATGCTCAAGGACATGCATATAGGCTAAATTTCAGATGTACAAACAACATGACCGAATATGAAGCCCTTTTGCTGGGACTCAAACTGATTAGAAGTCTAAGGCATCCAAGATTTCAATTCTAGGGGATTCATATTTGATTATCCAACAGATAAAGGGAAACTTTGTTACTAATGATCTTAGGCTAAGAGATTATAGAGGGGCAGCCATTGAAATACTTAATACCTTCTTAGAATCTCATCTCACCAAAATTCCAAGAAAGCACAATTTACATGCACATAGTTTGGAAACTTTTGCCAGCACTTGAAAGCTACCATTTGAGCCCAACCACCACTTCACTACTGAAATCAAACACAAACCTGCTGTCCCAGATAATGTCAAAAATTGGCAGGTGTTTGAAAATGATACACAAATAAATAATTTCCTGACTTTGAAAGAGGAATTCTAAAGTACAAACATTGACACAAGCACCATTGATGATCAAAAACAAATAGACAAAAGTGAGCAAAGTATATCAGCTGAAACAGCAAATTTGATTTTGCATCCAACAACTTTTGATAACAAAGATTTACAAGAGCTGAAGCAAATGTACCTTGATGAAATGGTTGAGGGAGAATCTGAAGTAATTGAACTAAAGGATAATTTTCTGCCCACATGCCTAACTCCTTTGGAGGATATATTTGATTCAAATGATATTCCAAGAAAGCAAAAAATGCAACCATTAAATGCGGAAATTAAGGATTGCAACATTGGAACCACAGAAAATCCCAAAATGATAAAATTGTCCAAAACGTTGCCTCCTAACCAAAAGCTAAAATACATTGAGTTGTTTAAAGAATTTCGAGATGTTTTTGCATGGAGCTATGAGGACCTCAAGTCCTATGATACTTCTGTCATCCAAAATACAGTACCCTTGAAAGAAAATTAAAAGCCTTTTAAACAAAAGCTTAGAAGGGTGAATCTTGTCCTCCTTACCCTTATTGAAAAGGAAGTCAAACGAATGTATGAAGTTGGAATAATTGCACCTATCAGGTTCTTCGAATGGATTTCAAACCTAGTACCTACTAGGAAGAAAACGGGAGAGATAAGACTGTGTGTTGACTTAAGAAATTTGAATAAAGTCTCTCTCAAAGACCACTACCCCTTACCCAAGATGGATCACATCTTACAAAGGGTAGTGGGAGCTTCTAGGATCTCATTGTTAGATGGATTCTCAGGATTCAATCAGATCTTAGTTCACCCGGATGATCAAGATAAAACTACCTTTACAACACCTTGGGGAACCTTCAAATATGTAAAAATGCCTTTCAGACTTAAAAATGCAGGGGCCACATTTCAATGAGCAATGGACATAGCCTTTGCAAAAGAGATCCATGATTTCTTAGTCATATATCTCGATGATCTCACTGCTTTTTCAAAATCAGACCAAGAACATTTAGAGTATTTGAGACAAGTGTTCCTAATTTGCAGAAAATATGGCATATCATTGAACCCAAAGAAATCACTAATTGGCCTAGAAGAAGGCAAACTCCTAGGTCACATAATTTCAAAAGATAGCATTAGAATTGACCCGGACAGAATTCAAGCTATCCTCCAAGTGCCTCACCCAAGGAACATCAAAGAATTGCAAGCTTTCCTAGGAAAGATCAATATCCTAAGAAGATTCATTCCCAACTTGGTCGAATTGATAAGACTGTTGAATAATATGCTGAAGAAAGACTCTAAAGTCAAATGGACAATGGAAGCTAAACAACCCTTTGAGGAAATCAAAATAGCTTTAACTAAAACACCTGTCCTCACAAGCCCCAAGTTTGATAGAGATTTTATAATATTTTCCTTTGCATCTGAGCATACTATTGCTGCTGTCCTATTACAGAAAGATGACCAAGGGTATGAGAAGCCCATTTCTTTTTTCAGCAAAGAACTAAGAGATGCTCTAGTCAAATACGAAATCATGGAGAAATAGGCCTATGCCCTTGTAAAGTCCATCAAGGATTTCAGAGTTTATATCTTGTACTCTCACGTGATAGCCTATGTTCCAAGTGTTGTGGTCAAAGATATTCTGACTCAATAAGGAATTGAAGGAAAAAGGGGCAAATGGATAGCCAACATTTTGGAATATGACATTGAAATTAAACCAAAAAAACTGATAAAAGGACAAGGTTTAGCTAAATTGATGACTGAAACCAATTTCCAAGCCCTTGACATCAATGAACTAGATAACGAACAGGAGATGGCGACTCCACAGATCAATCAAGCCTTCTCACAATCACCTTGGTATGCTGATATAGTTTATGTATTGTCAAACCTGTAAGCTCCTCCAAGGTTATCCAGAACTAAAATGAGATTCTTAAAAATGAAAGCTTCAAAGTTTTGTATTATAGAAAATGTTTTATTTTGGAAAAATCATGAAGGTATTTTGCTGAATTGCCTAACACAGGATGAAACTGACAAGGTGCTCAAGGAATTTCATGCATGGGACTGTGGTGGACATTTGTATTGGAAGTCAACAGTTGATAAAATTATAAGAGTTGGTTTCTATTGGCCCTCCCTATTTGCTAATGTGAAAAAATTTGTAGTTTCTTACCATAAATGCCAAATCTTTGAAGGCAAGAGAAAGTTGTTATCCTTTACCTCTAAAACCCATTTCCATAGAAAGACCATTTCAACAATGGGGTTTAGATTTTATTGGAGAAGTTCACCCTTCCTCCTTTGGCCAACACAAGTGGATTTTAACCGCCACAGACTACTTCACCAAGTGGATAGACGCCATCCCTTGCAGGCAAGCCAATGACTCAATCATCATGCAATTCTTGGAAACCAATATTCTATCTAGATTTGGTTGTTCAGAAAAGATCATAACAGACAATGTTGCTGCATTTAAATCCAAAAGAATGATCAATTTTTGCCATAGGTACCATATTACCTTAGGCCACTCTACAACCTATTACCCTCAAGGTAATGGTTTAGCTGAATCATCCAATAAGAGCCTGATAAACATCATAAAGAAAGTATTGGAGGAAAATAAGAAGAATTGGCACAAAAAGCTTGTTAATGCACTATGGGTAGACAGATTGACCACCAAAAGATCCATTGGAACAAGCCCATATGAATTGGTTTATGGCATGGAGGCTTTGTTCCCTTCATCCTTGGGAATCCTTGTGATCAAATTGCTACAAGAAATACAAGCAGAACCCAATGATATCCAAAGAAGAATCAATCAAACTATTCACTTGCAGCAAACTAGAGAGGAAGTGTATCAGAGGACTCAAGTTCTACAAGACAGACTCAAGAATATTATTGACAAAAGAACAAAAGCAGAGGATTTCTTCATAGGAAACAAAGTGTTGAAGTGGGATTCTAGGAGGGAAGACAAAGGAAAACATGGCAAATTTGATTTCCTATGGAAAGGCCCTTTTGTCATTCAAGATGCAAAAGGAAATAACACCTATTTTTTGAATAATTTGGATGGTACAGAAGCTAAGGAAGGGCCATTTAATGGGCGAATTCTCAAGCATTATTTTGATCCCCTTTGTTAAACACAACAAGACTATATTTTGTACATAAATAGTGTCTATTTCAGCAATTTATTATGACAGTAAGATAAGGAGTAGGATGCAGCAAATTTTGAGGTAAAAGCAAGGAATTGTTCCACCCTTTTGTGTATATTTTGTCTTTATCAGAAGAAATCAAGAAGAAAACTTGGGAGCTAAGAAATGATGATTAAATACTCAGAAAAACTGTCATGTGCCGAGCTGTAATTGATCAAATCAGCTTATGAGAAGGGGCATGCATATCACAAAGGTTCAGTTTGTTTGTCTATAGCAGAAGGAAGTTTCAGATTACAGCAAGTGTTGAAAGTAAGGCCATCTGACCTGTTGTTCTTGGCTTTTCACCTGGAAAATCCATCCCCAAGTGGAGCCACTGCTAGGTTCCTATACCAATAGGTGTCATATTTCATGATTGACTATGGAAATGCCAAATATGATCATCCTTTCCATGCTACAAAGGTTCCATATTTTCCCAAAAAAACAGAAAAAATTTAAAAAATGTAAAGAGGGTATGCCCTAAAATAAGAATCAAAGGGCAAGAAAAATGAATTGGTCAAGAAAAAAGAAAATGAACCCCAAAAAAAGACCAGGAAAGTGGCTAGTCAAAATGCCACTACTGTACTACTTGTGGCAAAGAATTTCAAATCGTGAAATCAGTCAATTTGTCACACTTGATGGGTGGCCCAACAGCTCAATCTTGGCCAGTCCATGTTTAAATTTCTTGTTTTAGCATTAGAGAATAAGGCCTACTCAAACAGTTCAAGCTTGGCAGATGAGTAAATAAGTAGAGAAACAAAGGAGCCAAACTGCTTAATCTGGGCCCTTGGAAGAAATAAGGGTAGACTTAGATAGGCGGGCAGTCACAAGAAAAAGAAAGAAAGGGTTTGCTAGTTCAAATGCACCAAAACAAGATGAAGAAAAAATGTTAGGTGTAGCAGAATGGGTAGGTAATTATGGTGTTGCAGAAGAAGGTTGCTGATCAGTTTAAAATGTGATCTATCTCATGAGTATCACAAACATCATGGCAAAGTTGCTACAGTTCAGTGGAGCATGACTGATTTCCCCTCTCATTTCCCCAAGAACACTTACTAACATCCCCTCAAGGACATTGGGATCTGCTCAGTGGTCCTAGCTCATTTCATTTTATGAGAAATACTAAGTGAAACTTTGTGTTCACTTGTTCATAACAAGCCACATTTCTTGTGTAAAATAATCACTTCATTTCCCTTTCATTTCCCTAAAAACCTAAGTTTCTACCTTCTGAACTTAACATTCTCCTATCATTTGTCATATTAACACCCTAACTTTATTATATAACTCTTATATATAAAGTTTCCCTGCCCCTAC
Source organism: Pinus tabuliformis (assembly GCA_031772625.1). Classification (NCBI taxonomy): domain Eukaryota; kingdom Viridiplantae; phylum Streptophyta; class Pinopsida; order Pinales; family Pinaceae; genus Pinus; species Pinus tabuliformis. Next base: position 569,675,578 of record CM062809.1, on the reverse strand, counting down.
TATATATAAATAACAAAAAAAAAACCAAAAACATTATAAATATCCCGCCTCGGCCTAATATGGTTATATTTTAATTTTCTCGGGAGTCATTGGTCCACCCGGGACCAATAACAACCCACCACGTGTTCCGTCAGGATTTGTTTGACATTTGGTTAAACAAATAACCATAGTTTTCCGTGCAATAACAATGGGATTTAATTAACATTGGGTTAATTAAATAACCATACCCGCATACCCTGATAACCCAATGTTTTTAACCCCGTAATGCATATAAAGCATTAATGCTTGGTGGGCTCCTGCGCCATAACTTCCTGCCACCTCCACGTTCCGTCAACTGTCGGATTGGGTCCTCCCCATCCAACGGCTCTCGTTAATATCGGAGCCGCTCCGACATCTGAACGTTAGCGCCCGATAGAAAGCGGTTTTCCCGCTGTACACTGGGACGCGTGTCATCAGCCCATTGCATCGGGCCTGTTCTGCCACAAACCACCCCCATACATAAGGTAGTGCGATAGAAACCACAAACCACTTTCACCTTCCACTGACCATGTCACCCGCCCACATCAACGCCCGCGTCACTATTTCGTCTGCCGTGTCTGCCATGTCATCCACCCATGTCAGCGACCACGTCATCTGCCACGTCACCTTCCGTACTCCGCTATAGGACAAAGTTACGTCATGATGATGTTAGCACAGAAAGCACCAAAAAGCCCGAAAAAGCCCAAATTTGTTAAAAAGGCGTGAAATTGATGGTTTTGTTTATTTTCTACTCGTCGTATTACAGAGACTGTGCATGTGAATTACATTTAATTCGCAACCATCGCTCCAGTTCGCCACCCAAGTGAGTTCACGCTGCAAACCCCACCCCCTCAGCTCAGCCTACAACCACATTTCATGCCAGACGCTTGTAAAATAGGTATTTACTCGATAGTCACCCATAAACCCTATATTTACGAAATTTCTTTGTTAAAATCACCAAAAGAGCTAAGTTTGAATAAAATGTGCTATTGCCTGCAAACCTCTGCAGTTTAAGTTACTGTTTGACCATGTTTTCAAAGAAAACCTGCTAATTCTTTCTTCCTCTGCAATTTCCCACTAAACTCAAAGTTGAGCTCATTTCTGCCTATAAAATCACCAAAAAAACGCCTGCAAAAGGAGTGCCCTTTCCACTATTTTTTTAGCCTCCTGACTAAACTCTGCAAACTCTGTTTTTACTGTGAATTTCACCCAGCAAGGCAATTTCCTGAAGAGAACCAGTCTACAATTTCCTGAGGAAAAACCAGAGCCAGTATTCTATTTTCTATTGCTACAAAAGCTCTAACTCCAAGTTAAAAGGTCATTTAACAAATTGAAATGGAAGCTCCAGTGGCCTTAAATGTTGCCCCCTTGAATGCACCACATAAGGAATTAGAATGGATACCCCTTGCTGACAGGGATTTCCAGATTAGGGATATGATGGGTGAGAAACCTCACCTGCAAGCCTTTTGTGAAGTTAGAAACAGCTACAGAAGCAATACTAATCTCTTGGGAATTTGGGAATCCAACATGCCTATTTATTACCTCCCTTTAGTAAATGTGCTGCCCGATTTCATCCACTTATGCTGTGCAAATTATGAACCCACACAAAGAGAAGTTATGGCTCCATCTGGGACTGTAATTTTCTATATTACTGCTCAATCCATAAATGAAATATTGAACTTCAAGCCAACTCAGCCTCTGGCTCCTCTCACCATGAAATCTTTGCTTGACCAAGCTGCCAAACTACCCAGTTCAGAGATTATCAGAATAGCTCAATTATTCCTGAGACCAGAAAGCAAGCCCAAGAATCCACCTCCCTTTAATCAAGTCTGGTTCAATGAGGCTGGTATACTCATTACTGATATGATTTCCTATATTCTAGGTTTCAAAACCAGTGAGTATATTGATGAAACTATTTTGGCATTAATGTCCATATTCACTCCAGGACAGCCCCCTGCTGTCAAGTATGATTATGCAACCTTCATAGCAAATAAAATCCATGAAAAAATCATGAATTTGGAGAGAGAAAGAGTGTTCAAATATACTTCCTACATATATCATTTGCTGCTGTACTATCAACCTGATAGTTTCCAAGTGCCTCTTAAAAAATTGGACCTCAAAGTTGAAAGGAGGTCTGTGATTTTCTGGACTTCAGTATTCCATGAAGTCCACAACTCCCCATATACATACTATGATTTCATTGACTTGTTCATATATCCGGCCACCTACTTGTTGATAACAACTCCTCCTGCCAGGCTCTCTGCTAAAATGCAGAAAATTTTACATCTCTCAAAGGAATACAGTATTGGTGACTGGTATTTTTACCAAAACCACACAGTGATCAGGATTTATGGCTGTCAATTAAATCCCTACAAGCTGTCAAAGTATGTCCCTATGAGACTATTTGCCCTAGAATACTACCGGAAATTTAGCAGTTCAGATTTGACTCATTTCTACACTGGTAGGAAAAAAGCACAGCTCAAGATAAGACATCAATTGGGCCCTTTTATCTTCAATAAAATGGAAGAAGCCTGGGAAGAAGCAGATAAGATATTAAAAGATCAACTTATGCTGAAGCAATGCTTTCATTGGTCACCATATGACCCTGAACACTTCATAAGTTTTAGAAGAGTCAAAAACAAGCTTACAGGATACGTGCACGATAAAATCCCTGAGATTGAACAATATGCTAATCAACAGGAATGGGTAGAAGGCACACTAGTTGAAGAGCTTATTGAAGAAGAGAAATTAGAAAATGAAATGAAAGAGCTTGAAAAAGCACTTGACCTAGACTCTTTTAGACAAGTGCCTTTTACATTGCCTCAACACCTTGGAATGGGCACATCAACTGCCAAAACTTCAGAACAACCTGCCCAAGGGAGTACTCCACCTGCAGGGACATCCAAAGGCAAGGAAGTGTAGCATTCAGAGCAGCAGGATACAATGGCAGACTAGCCAGATACAACCAAGGAGCAAAGTCAAGGGCAAGGCCCTTCAACATAAGAAAAGGTAACTGAAATCCATATGTTACAAACTCCCCACAATGGGGAAAGAGCCAAGAAAAGGGACAAGCAGGAAGAGACACCTACAGGTGGATCTACAGAACAGCAAGGAGAAAAGAGGAAAGGTTGAACCCTTACTCTGAGGAAGAATTGGCAGAAGAAACAGCAGGCAACTTAAGGGGTGAGGAGACCACTGAACAACAGGCTCCTCCAATTTTGGAGACATCAACTAGCTCTTTTCAGCAAGAGCAAGAGAGGTAGCATGGTGTGGAGGTTACATCCACCAGGCAATAGAGCAAGCAAGGCTTGGATATCCAAAAAGCATTCACTGAAATAAAGGCCAGAAATGAGCTAGTAAGATTCCAACTGTATAATCAATTGCTGAGAATGGCTCCCACCAATCAACAAAGGATAATGGCAGCCTATGATATCCAAGAAGGGAAAATGACCCTTAGTCACTTCAGGCCTACAACGCAGCAGCCACAGTCAGCTGCTGATTATATCTGGACCAATCTGGAAGTCCTCGCTAAAGACATCCATCCAATGGACCAGATTGAGTTACATAAACAAACCGGAGAAATGGTATACCCTACCTTGGCAGACAAAGCATTATTGGCTCACAGACTTCAGAATTCATTGCACAATACTTCTACCCAATTGGAATTAGAGAAGGCCTCCTCATTAGCCAAGGATAATAGAATTAAATCCTTGTAGGAAATTATTATGGAGCTGGGACATGATCCCAAGGATCCCAAGGGCATACAGGGCTTAATTAAAAATAAAGAAGAAGATATAGCAGCCCTTATAAAGCAACTTAAGCTGCCAATTACAATGCATCCTCAGACCACAGAAGTTGCATAGTAGAAAGAAGAGGAGGATGTGGTAAGTTTTCTAATGAGGATGAATGAAAGGTTAGTAGAAACAGAGAAAGCCTTGGAGACAGCACTGCAAGGAAAACAGGGAGAGTTGGCCTCTCAGCTAGCTCAAACAACTCCAATTCCTACAACTGCTCCTCCTACAACTATAATAGCAGTCCCCCCTGTTGTCCCGGAATCAACAGTAGGTACCTCAACTACGGCAACGGTTACAGCAACAACAGCAGCAGGACAAGATGCCAGCCTAAGCATGGAAGAAATGATGAAAGAAATAAAGGCTTTGGAACTCCAAATGGCAGAGTTAAAAGAAGCCAAAGAAAAATTGACCAAGATAGAAGTGAATTATGAAAAATCAAAAATAACGGTGGCTGATAAAAAAAGAGAAGTAAAGGCCCTGGAAAATAAAGTAAAAGCCTTGGAGGAGGACCTTACTCTTCACAAAACTCTGGCAGAAATCAAAACTATTTTGTGGGCTAAAATTGGCCAGTCCATCACTGATCAATGGACATCAATTCAGACTATTCATGACTAGATTGAGTTGATAGTGATATCTCAATTTGAGACTCAGAAAGCCAGAGCATTATTGGCAAACAAGCCTGAGCAGGCCAATAAACTAATTCATTTTTTGAATACTCATACCAGAGAGCAGCTAGCAGCTCTGGACATTCAAGACAGAACAGATATAATTTTGACAGTAAAAAAGGTGCTGACCATGAGGAATTTTGTACAAAATTTGGAAAGAAAGTGCCAAGAGATGCAAACAGAAATAAATGCCTTCAGTCAAAAGTTTTGCAGCGCTACAGAGCAAGGGGTTGCCCAGCTTATTGACCAGCAATGGGAGACTATTGACACATCAACAGTATGCTCACAGGGTAAATACCTATGTTACCAATCAAATCACAGCATCATCAAGCAGCTCAGAAGAGACAGTGCCTCCCTCTGGACAGAGTTTATATGACAAATTAGAATATTTGTTCTACATTGAACATGAGATGACACATCTTTTTGAAGTCCAGCGCAATTACTACAAGTATACTGAAGCTGATGAGACATTAATAAAATTACAAAGACACCAGTTGCCAATAGATCAATGGTCGCAGAACATGTTGAAGGTTTTACCACGGTAATTTTGGTTCTCCTTCTTTGATCATCTGCATTAAGGAAAATCCCAATATACGGGTCACCTATTAGAAAACCAAAATAGCAAAGGAAGCAGTTCACGCTAGAATGCATTAAGGTAGAATCAGGCATAGGTGACAGGGCCGTGACAACAATTCGGGAACACAAATCAAAGAGACAGCTATCAGCCAACTAATTGGGTCAAAAAGTCAAGCATAGCAGACCACCTAAGGCAGCCAGTACAACGTAGTTACTTCTTCATTTATTACGCGTGGTTTTCAATATCATTTATTGCCTTTGATGAAGTAGATGGATAAATTTGTTGCCTAATATTTTCCCTATGTGATATTTTGTAATTCTCCTTGTGTAAATACCTCCTAAAGATATGTATTATTGTTGGCTGGTGACTATCATTCTGGACCTGCGTTGTAATCTTGAGAAACTTTCTGAGTAAGGATTGTTGGAATGATTTGTTGGTGAATTTTCTGTTGTGGAATTAATGGCAGAAGAATATGTTGCAGAATTCTCGTGTTACTTCATGGATCAATATTTTATCCCTTGTTTGTTGTTCTTATGTTTCACATTTCATCTATATATCATATTCTGAATTGCAGGAAAAAAGGATAACCCAGAAATTGCTTGACTGTACTCTGTGTTCAATTCCCGTCAATTATTATGTTTTCTACAGGACTAGCATAGGAAAGAATTCTTGATTGCTCTTGTCCCCCTAGTTCTTTCACTCTGAACATCATCAAGGAATTATTGACTGCTCCTTGGTAATTTTTATTCAATTTCCCTCTGTTAGCATAATGAAAGATTCTTGATTGCCTTCCATTCCCTGACTTCATTTCAAGTTATCCCAGCTTGAAAATTGTTCTGTGTTTAATTATCTTGCTCTGTAGTCCTCCTTTTGCAAAATAAACCATACCAGAGGTTCATTCTTAACTGACTCCATTAACCCAATGGTCTGAACTTCTCTTACCTTGCAGCACTGTTCTACTGAGTGTCACCTTCCAAACACCAAACAAATACTTGTGCTTCAAAGCTAGCCTAACATATAAAAAAACAAATCAAATCAAAAAGAGAGAGCCCTCTCTGGTTGCAGATTGGCTAGAATCTGCAGCTAAAAGACTAGTTAGTGGTTACCTTGGTCATATTCCCTTTTCTCAAGATCTTTTAGGGAACAACCTGAGTGATAACAGAATAAATCCTTATGATGGTATGGTTAGTGGTTTGTTTTTAGTAATTATGATTTTAATCATGTATTAAGTTGAAAAATGCATTAGGTAATTAGTTCCTATTCTTATGAAAAGTAGGTGAACAATTCGATGTATCTAGTTGATTGACTAGTTTCCTTTTGGAAAAATCGACCTAGCTAGCTGGGGATGGAATAATTTTTATATGTAATATGTAAAAATATAATAAGAGGGTTATGTTGGTCATATTTGATAGAAAGACACTTTGAGTGCATTGCAATTTTAGAATATTTTTGCTAGTGAATGAAAGATGGAAGGTGATTTGCAGGGATTCATGTCTCAGATATTGATGGTGTTGTGCTTCTTTCTAATTGTAAGTTTGTCTTATGTTTATACATGTCTTGAATGTATGTATTCATGCTTGGAAGAACTAGATGTTTAACTCATAACTAATCTAAATGGTGCTTTTATTTAGTTTTACCAAGTGATCTATGTTTTCTTCTTAAAGAAACCTTTAGAATTCATCAAGAGTTTCAATGCTCTATGTGTTGTTTTACACCTTTCTTACTCACCCTCCTACAGTGATTTAACTTGATTTCATAACCATGACTACCTACCTTGACCCTGGGAAAAAGCCCTTTCTTTGTGCATCATATCACTGGACAAATAACAAATTTGGCATGACTCCATGCCGAATGGATCTGTCTCCTTTCTTACTAGTAGCCCTTTGCAACAATATACCTTATTCAACACTATACCTAGCCTAATATCATATTAGTTGAAAAACCTAAGTGAGAGAGCCCTCTCTAAGGCTAGATGGTCTAGATTCTAGCCTAAAAGTGGTTTGTGTTTACTTCTGTATTTTCTCTCCTCTTCCTAGGGAGATTTATGGTTTGCTAACATTTTAGTGTTTGTTCCAGTGAACAAAGGCTAAATTTTGTTTGGTAAAACATTTGTTTGTGAAGCTTAATCCTAGTTCCAATGGGTAACAATAAGATAGGAATAATTAGGCAGAAATTTTCACCTAGAAGATGTGTTTAAGCCTAGCTGAAATCAATTTTCTTGGAAATATGGCTTCTCGAAATATCCATACAAGATCACATCCAAATCCTGATCACCTTGAAGTTTTAAGTGATCTTGATAAATCTCCTAGAAAGAATAAGTTTGAAGTAGGTGAAGCAAGTAACAACCCTCTTGAGAGATCTTACACCCTTCTTGAAAGTATTGTAACAAATGAAAACATTGAGTTTGATTTTCCATTTGAGCAAATTCATTTCAGATCTAAATTTGAATCTTTTCTATCTGGGACATTCATTTATGAGTCTGAAATAAAACCATACATTCCATCCCAGAAAGTTTGCATTTAAAAATATGATAGAGAGATTTTACACGAATTTCGTAAGCTTGAGAATTTGGTCATTCAACTACATGAAGTTGTTAAGAAGTCACCTATATTTTAGTAGGTTGTCCCAACCTCTTCTTCCATCTATTTGCCTTGCCTTTGAATCTTTCATACTATTTTTCTCCACTTCTATATATTTTCCTATTGATGCCTTGAAAATCGCTGCATCAACATCGGGGAAAACCATCTGGTTCAAACCTTAAAGGCAGCTCTGTTTCCGTTTGGTGCGGTGGCTCTGACTGGATATAATGGGACCCGTTTCCCAATGATTTGTAAATAGGATGGATAAGTGATTGATCTTCTATTATCTAATGATAATAATGGATGATTTACTCTAAAATGAAAAATTATAAACAACTAATCTATCCCGGGAAATTTCCACTTTAGTGCAACTTTTGATGATCTTTATTTACAAGCAGGCATATAGATGACTCCACTTATAAATAAAAACATTCATTTATACGATAATTACTTTGTTCAAGTAGTTGAACAAAGTAATTATTAAAACATTATTACACTATTCTGCATATATCATTGACATAAATATGATTCAAAGAATAACTTTCCTTAAACATTCAATTGTGATAAGTAAAAGGACTATTGTTAAAACACATACATATATCAAATGATAGCAATAATTGAATAAACACTGATTCATATAAAAGAATGGAGCAAAGACATAGATAATAGTACCATATGTAATTTGAATCCCCTCCGATATCAATCGCATTCAGATCCTGTCTTTCAACTTAGAAATACTCTCACAAAAAGCAATAGGGCATATCTCATCAAAGCATTCCTCATTAAAATTCAAAATATAGGCCCAATCTTCATAACATATATATATATATATATATATATATATATATATATATATATATATATATATATATATATATATATATATATCGGAAGCACAATAGTGCAACTCTCGATCCAAGTTTTGATACAAAAATTGAGGACCCTTTCTAAAACAATGAAAGGGTCTATAAATACTTACTAAACTAACTAACTATGAAATAAAAATGTTGTGAGCTGGTATAACCAAATCATGAAAATCTCCTTGAAATAGACATGCTTGTAGTCAGTAGAATGATTCACTGTTTCGGTTGATTATCCTTTGGCTTGAGCTGGCATATAGCGAGCATTGGTTGCAATTCTATAGGGTGACTCATATGTGAATGCAGTTGGGCTGAATACGTAGCATCATTAATTTTAGGAATCATGTAACCAATTTCATCGGTTAAACATTTCATTGATGCCTTTTGACTATGCGGTTTAAACAAGAAGAACCAAAAGGTGTCCCGAGTTAAACTTTGGATGCCTGTGATTAATCTCTCCTTCTTTTCCAATTCCTATTTGCATGTTTGCTCCAATGCTTTGGCTAATGGCAGTTTCCCTGGAGTGCATTCTGAAATCAAATTAGACAGATAAAGAGTTTCATTAATTAATTCAATCAAATTACCAGTCGCCGATCTACATCGTGAAGTTGCCCTCTCCACCTTCATCAATTGAGATTGCCATTCTAGGAATAGAATTTCCTTATGTGATTCCAGAATTTGAGGCAGGTTCGCAGCTTGTCCTTCCTTGGTTTCTTGCCAAGAAAGAAACTATGTTAATGTTTCATCAGCCTGCTCCAAATTCTGCCTTGCATCAACTGATTTATCAATCATTGATGAAGAAATTTCACAGAGGGGCTGAGCAAGAGAAATATTATGACATAGCAAATTCAATTGATTAATCAATGCCTTATTGATCTGGAGAGCTTCTGATTTAAACTCTGCTACTTGAGGAAAACCTTTGAATCTTTCTATTTGTTGTGATAGTTGAACGATTTGTTCATCTTTTGTTTTTCTCATCTATTCATTGGTTGTCTTCAGCTTGGCTAATGCTATGGATAATTCTTTTTGTTTCTGAATTGCACTTTGGTCTATCCTTTGCTTCTCCTTGATCAGTTGCTTGTTTAGTTGGTTGTTTAATTGCTGTTGCGCTGCTAATTTCTGTTCTAACTGCTCTATCCTCTACTGCCTTTCGGATACCTTTGCTTCCAGGGAAACAATTGTATAATCCTTTTCTTTGAGTATTGCTGACATACGATGCCTTATCCATAGTAGCTGCCGAATATGCTCCGACATTTTGAGAGAGTTTTGTAAGGTCTTTGGAAGGATTGAATTACTCTCTCCATACCACGTTAGTTATCTCCATCTATGTAGGTAAAAGAGAAGATTGATCAAGCTTTCTCTTTTTCCTTTGTCTTTCTACTATATCCCTATGCTTAGGGCTGTAGAAAACATTTAAAGGTGGTATTTCTTCTACAGGTAGGATGATTTCATTGGATGGATTTTCTAGGATTATCTCCATATCCTTTTGAGTGATGGGTAGGCGGCTGGTTCCTTCACTTGGAACCGTATTAGTTGTTTTCTTGTGACTAGTTGTCACTTTAGGTGTGCTAAATACCTATAAGTTTTCAGTATTTCTTATGATTGAATCGAACTGTTGCCACTCTTTAAGTAGCTTGGGTTCAATCTGAGTATCTGTATCCAAGAGTTAACTATCTTTTTCCTGTTCTTGTTCTTGTTCTGGTGCCTTTTCTTTCTTGGAGACCTTTTCCACATCGGAGGTCTTACCAGTAATTATTTGTTCAGCTTGACTTGATGACTGGACTGTAGGGGTTGTGGCTAAGAGTTTGTTGCAACCTCTATTCTCTAAGCCTATTAAACACTTCTAGTCCTTCATCTTGATATTTTATTCTAGCCAATGCTTTAACTTGGAATAATGATTCAGTTGAGGCAAATAGATCATCGAAGTCATTATCTTCATGATCAAATTTGGCAAGTTTGGCTTGGTCAAGAACATTATAGGCAACCTTTCTGGGATCATACTACCTATTAGGAATTGTGGCAAGCTTCAACGTTTGCATTTTTTCTATCTCCTTCTCTGCGTGCTTGTAATCATGAAGAGTGAAGATGTCGCATCGTAAAGGGAATATAGGCAGTACCTATTTCTTGGAATTTCTAAGGATTTTAGATGTTCCATCTACTGTTATTTGATAAGCCAATTCCCGAGCTAATAGTTTATCAGGAACATACAGGGGAAGGACATGGGGTTTAGTAAGGCTACCAAAAAGCCTTATATAATTAAATTTTTTCTCCCCAAACCAACTGTCTACTGTTGTCAAATCCGTTTCTACTTCCGGGGATATCCTGGGAGCAGGCTTATTAAAAATATAGTAATAAATAGGCAAAATAAAACCGTTTCAGATTTTATACAGATGATTTTTGTAATTATCCTTCCATAACTATTCATGATAGATATGGATTGGTTTAGGGTCTGTGGGGCTCCATCTCCACCCGAGCAATGGAAATTCATAATTGAAACAAATAGTATCCATAATGAATGCAATGTAATAGAATGGGGGAATGGTCCTAGTAGTATGATATACATTTGATCTGTATTCTAGAATTGTTGTGGCTATTTTATCAGACAAAATATTTGCCCAATCCATCACATAGCCATTGATTGTAGCCTCCATTAGAGGGACCATTTTTATAGTCAATTTAGCAGAATCATGTATTCCCCACATTCTACACATCGTAGCTCTGGCGTAACAATAAGGAGAAGCCAATGAGTCTACAGAGTACTTACCCGATGACTTGTGCTTGTGCTTCTCAGTGAAATGTCTCCAATGCTTAATCAGGGCTGACATTGATTCGTTTTCCTTTGCAAAGGATTCTAGGAATGCTTTGTTGTACTGCTTCTCAGGCTTAGGTAAGTGATACATTTTCCTTAGAACATCAGGTTGAAATGAGCCGAATATCCTCCCGTCAGTTGTGCAGAAGGTTTTATTTGTAACTGGAATTTTTTCCACCACCCATCTCACCATGTCATTATATGGCAGGACTTTAGCTCGCACTGCTATTCTGTGAAGAAAGGAGCATGCCAATTCTTTAAGAGTTCCTCTAGAATTATTAGTTGAATCAGCTGTGGCCTCTTTTGATAATTCTTCAGGCTCTTCTACTTGAATTAGATTATAGATACTCTCCCAGATAGTGTTTCCCAATACGAGACACGTTGTATCTAATATTAATCCCTTTTTGCTTGGTCCTGGATCTTTTACTAGAGGAGCTACTGTTACAAACTTCTTTGATTTTTCCCCATTTTCTTCAGATTTCTGGTTTCAGAGGAATTCTGCACAAGTAATTAAAAAACCGTGATACAAAGAAATGTTGTTGCATGCCAATATGATAATTAAAAGAGTTACGTCGATTAGCAGGTGATAATGAAATATAGTAAAGATTACCACAGATAAAATCTAAATAAAAGATCTACGCTTAGTTGCTTCATTGAATAGCTGTTTAACCTATCAATCGTGGTAAATAAGGTCTTAAATTCCCATCATGTTGCTCATATGCCAAATGATTTATTCAATCATGCCTTAGATTTCTTTGATGGATGATCAGTGATAAATCGCAAATCAGTGATCGGGAATGTCAAGGGAAAGTATTTAACACTTGCTTTAAATATCTCCAATTACCGAAAGGTGATACAATGCATGCAAACCATCTTAATATATTTTCGAGATGCACACCTAATTAATATATCGCAATCGGGAATTGGCTCAAGCTTTATTTTTTTGTCAATGTGATTTCACCGATTTGACGATTGCGATATTCTTTATCGCATCAGAGGTTTTGAGCATGCCTTTGTTCATGTGTTGGCTTATTGTTGACATTGTCGATTTGCCGATTGCGATATACTTTATCGCATCAGAGGAATTAAGGGGTTCCATTTTATTATGCTTGGCATTTGGCTTCTCCGATTTCCCGATTGTGATTGCCTTTTCAGATCAGAGAGGATGGATGAGATTCTTTGTGGCTTTATGTATGTTTCTTTTTTTATTGCGATATGTGATCTTCTGATCACTTTATAGCAATAACGAAGAGTTTTATAATATTTTTGAAGTCACACTTTTATTTCCATTCAAAAGGATTTTACAATGATTCGTTTATCTTGAACCTTTTAATAAGGGTTTTTCCTTATGATGGTTAATACCAATTTTATTTATGAACACACAAATCTTATCTAAGTTGATTTAAAGGGACCCATTTCTTATTTAAATTTTATTTAAAGATTTTTAAGAAATGAGGGGTTGTTGTTTAGCACAACATGTCCTTACTCCTTCCATCGCAATAATCCAGCAGATCATAGTGTTACACTAAAATATCGTCACCATGATTATTTGCAGTCAATATGGGTCTATCATCACTTGTATTGTCCTCCTAAGCAAGTCTAAGACCTCAGCTCTTCAAATCAAGCTTTAGAAGTGGGAGAAAGACATTAAAAATCAATGTAACTTTGGTTCCGCACTTGCTCTCATGGTAACCTACGGTCCTGCACTTTCTGTGTACAGAAGTTGCGTACCTACCCGCTCTGTTCCTAACGGTGTAGGTGCGGACCCCTGTGAAAGTCAATAGGCACAAGTTTTATCTTAAAAAACTCACTTTGGGTTAATTCTAGAGTTTTCTAGAAGGAATTTTGACGTGGATTGTTCGCTTTGAGGTGGTTCATGCATCCCAAAAGAGAAGGAGCTAATCCCTTGACTAAAGGAGCTATCCCTTTGAAGGAGGGCTTTATCCCTTTGAAGGAGGACCTAGTAACTTCCCTCCATTGCACTATAAATACAGGCATTGGGATGAGGACTAAAGAGGTTAGAAGCTGAACATTTTGAGGGTAAATGCTGGTGAAATTAAGACTCTTTGGTTGAGCTTGAGAGGAGAGATCACATACCTCTTGGTTCCATTGAAGAGTGAGTGAAACTTGTCAAAGTAGAGGAGACATCTTGTTGGACCCTGGGAGGAGCATGTACAGCGTCAAGGCAAAGGTTGTAAGGTTCTTCCTCTTTTGAATTAATACAATCAAACTCATTTTTCTCAACAAGTATCTTATGTTATTTGTTTCATGGACTCCTTGACTTTCATGCTAAATATGTTTTATGCAATTGGTTTTTCAGGTGCTATTTAATTTCTTTGCCTTGTTTGTGTTTGCAGATTCGCAAAAAGGAGCTCATTTGGATCAAAGGAGCGAGGGCATCCACAAGCTTGCATTGGACCAAAGGTAGGCCCTAAAAACACTTGTTTGCTATTGTTTATTGAAGCATATTTAGAGAAAGATAGTGTCTGGTTGGTTTGCTTGTCGTTAGGCCTTCTTTAGATTCTAGGAAGGTCTATCTTGTCCGCAAGATCGACTTATTCCGCGCGACAAAATGGCGACTCTGCTGGGGACTTGATTGTTTTCTTTGTCTATACTTTGACCTGAGAAACTGTATTTTCTATTTCTGTTTTTGACTTGATGATTGTGGGATTGGGTGAATTTAGTTAATTTTGAGTTAGTTTTCATTTTTCATAGTTTTGGGAGAGGTTCGCACCCTTTGAGTTAAACAGTGCGTACCTGTACACACTTTTTCTTTGTGCACAGAGTGTGGACGCACCTGTGTAAACAGGTTGCCTGCGTACCCTGTCAAAAATTTGAAAAATTTTAAATTTTTCTCTTTTTTATCAGTTTAGAATATTTTTATAGGTTTTAGCCATTACCCAGACCTTCTTGTTCCCTGTCAAAAACTTTCCTTGGTTTAATTTCATTAGCATTAGGGTTTTAGGTGGAATTCCTAGGAATTTTGCTTGTTGGGTTTGTTTTTAGTTTTTGGTTGTGTAGTGGCTCTGAGCTTAGAAGCCGTAGGGACCCCAGATTACCTTGGTGTCTACCAGTCTTCTTATGAGTTTGACCATTTATGAAATCTCCCCTTGTTGAGGAATCCGCTTTGAGTTTTCTCATTTCAAAATTTCGAAAAGCTTGTAGTTGAAAGTTTGGAATTTTCATTTTTAAAAGAAAAGAACACGAAAGATTGGTTGTTTTTTGACTAATTGTGATTCTGCATAAATTAGTCCTTAGCTCACATTTAGCTAAGTAAAACATCCTCAAAAAGACTTTTAGTAGGATTTGACTTCAAGTAGCTTTTTATATAGTTTGTAGCTCTCAAAGTTAGTCATTTTCATTAGTTTTGAGTGTTTTATTTACAAAATATAAAAAAATATCTTTTGGAAAAGTTTGTTTTTTGTAGTGATTGAGTGCTTTGAAAAGAAAAGGGAAATTTGTGTGAAATAGTTAGTTGTCTCATTTTGAGTGCTTTGGAAAGGAAAAGCTCTTCTTTCAATTTGTTTAATTGAGAAAGATTTGTGTTTACGAAGTATTTGCATTCTCAAATTCTTTCTTAGTTTAGAAGTTCATCGAAGAGAAAAGATTGTCTAAATCATATTAGGTGCATCATTTTAGTGATTTCGAGTCGAGTCTTTACACCACGAGTTTCATCTCTACCACCTCTTGACTTAAACAACAACCACTAAAACTAACGCTTAAAGTAAAATTTACCCAGTAACATTTTATTTCTAGGGCTCTGATACACCAACTTATCCTAGGCTAGTGTCTTGGAGTAGGAGAGTAATTAACTCTCCAAGACAGTAAAAACAAACAAGTAGTTGTATCTTGTGGTAGGAAGAAATCCAATTGTTGCATTTATGCTCTAGGAAAGCTCCTCTTAAAGGAGAAGCACGAGATCGTGTCTGAACCAGTGTGGGAATCAATCCTTCCGCATTGGGAACGACGCCAGATATTCACGTATTAAAAATGGTAAACCTCGGATTAACCATTGTCGAGGAGCCTGGGGTCGCTTGTTGGTAAACCTTGGATTATGTCAAGGAGCCTTCAAGGGGATTGAGCTTGCTACTCTGCCCTTGCATGCGTATCAGATCGTACACTGTTCCCCCAGGTGTATTTGTCTCAGTTGGTAGCCTTAGTGACCATATTCTTTAGGATTCTTCCTAAGGTGACAGTGGTGGGAAGATCCCACTGTACCTGGAGCAGACGTCGGCTAGACTCACTTGGATTTTCTGGGGGGTTCACTTCACTCGAGACGGTTAAGTGGAGGAACTTGGTCCAGTCTATTCATTAAGTAGGTTTCCTACGTAGCTGTTCCAACCGCCATTTCTGTACTGAATCCCGCGACGTTGGATTTCATCACCAACTAGTGTTTTGGGTCCGGAAAGTTACTGTTTGTGTGTGTTTGATCTCTAGATTCTTTAGGTGTGTGATTCAAATTTGTTTGGTTCTTTAGAGGCTTTAGGTGGTTTTCATTGAGATTTTACTTTGTTTGCGTGTGAAGTAGTTAAAAGTTTTTAACTGTGGCTGAATTACCAAGACAATCCCGTAGACTTCGGGGCCACTCTCCTGAGTTTGTAACCGTGGCTGATTTACTGAGGAAGTCCCATAGACTACGGGGCCAACCTCCTGAAGAAGTTCCGAGCCAGCTTGAAGGCTTGAAAGTCCTCGTAACTCCTAGTGGTAGTAAAGTTGGGTCACCTGAAAAAGGAGAGTCTTCATTGGTTGTACATCATGATTACCAAACTTTAGTAACAGGTTATAATCCTGAATCTATTTCGGTTTCCGAACTTGCTGGTAGCTTTTCTTCTACTAGTGATATAGGTGAAGAACCTGAGATATCTGAACCTGTTACTCCAACATCGGGGTTTGTCTCTCCAACTTCTAGTGGTCCTAATTCACCTAGGGTTGAAAGAGTAATCACCGAAAATCTTCCTTCTAGTTTGATAGCTATTGAAGAACTTGCTCCGGAAGAAGAAGTAGGCATCCCTATCCCTGAAAATCAACCTGTTATTTATCTAAGGGAGCATGAATCAATTTTTTACAGTCCACCTAGATGTACTACTTGGTATCTTTCTTTGACTAATTATTTGGAAAACCCAGCGTTAAGTTTTTCACCACCTCGTGCTCCTTATCATCCTAGAGGTTTTTATACTCCCGTAAATATGTCAGGTCAGTCGTCCATGTTTACTCAATCGCCTGAATCTTTTTTGTACGACGGTCCTTCTGTTCACTCTGGGTATCAGTCACTTTCTGGTACTTTTTCGGAAGGATCTCCTCAACCCATTGAACAAGGGTTATTCACTGGAAGCAATGGTGCAAAGCCGTTGAGCGTAGAAGACATTCTTATGATGTCAGGTTCTATTCCCAATTCTCAACCTCAAGGTGGCTAGTTACCACCTGGGGTGCAGCCACAATTAACGCCTGGGGGGCAACCTCAAGGTACACAATTTGCATCTGGGGGGCAACCTCAAGGATAGTACGTACCTACGGTACAATATGTTCCTCATGGTCAACCCCAGACTCAATATGTACCCCAAGATCAATCCCAGTATCAATTTATACCTCAAGGTCAACCCCAGTATCAGTACGTGCCTCGGGGGTATCTACCCTAAGGTCAGTACTCGAACCAAGGTTTCCAACCACCCCAAGGTCAATCTTATGTTCAAGGAACGTGAAATGTACCTTTCAATTATCAATCCTACCCTCAACCCGGTTATAGTCCTCAATATTCTCAACCTGTTATTGGTCAGTACCCTGGAATGAACATAGTGTGGGATCCATCGCAAACTCAACAGGTGTTGCAGCCAAGTGTACAGTTGTCATCTCAAACTGGACAACCCTTAGTTTCTGGTTCACCCCACCAACTAGTCCAGTCTAACATTTAAACTTATGTACCCTCGCTAGTTTCTCAGTCTGGGCCTACTGCGCCTCGTACTCCATCTCAAATGACTGCTGCAACTGCCGCAACATCTGTTCAATCTACCCCACCTACTTCTGGAGTATCGACAGCTCCGGTTTCTGCTGTTCCTGTATCTACTCCTCAAACATCTTTACCACCGTCTGGATCCACGATTCAAACTACGGTTCAGATGCCTGTAGGACAACCTGGTTTAAGTACGGTTGTCACAAGTCAACCTCAATTCACCTATCAACTGTACCAGGGACAATACCAATTTGGTCCTGCTGTCCAGCAGCCAGTTTATCAGTATCAACTGTATCCTGGGTACACTTATCAACAACCTCAACAACCCCAGTATGGTCCGGTTAATCCTGGTTTTCCGGGAGGATACAATATCTCGAACACGATTCCTATTCCTAGTTATCCCGGATATCCTCCTCCTGGGGCTGGTCTCATGATCCAGAGTTTTACGGATCCTAATCGACAGTTACCATTTATCGAAACTTTGGACTTACCTGATTTGTCACGCCTAACGAACGATCCGATTAATTATCTTTCGTTTTGGCCACCAATGCCGAATAAGTTGCCCAGTGACATTCCCAAGTTCGAAGGTAAATCTGGAGAGGACCCGTCAAACCATGTGATGACTTACCACCTCTGGTGTGCATCTAACTCCATCACAGATGATTCGATCCATCTTAGACTTTTCCAGCGCACTCTAATTGGTCTCGCGGCCAAGTGGTACATTGAGTTACCGCGAGGCACTTTTTATCATTTTAGTCAGTTAGCCACCTTGTTTTTAACTCATTTTCAGTTGCCAGTCAGATATGACAATGGCATGGAGTTGTTAACTTCGCTAAAACAATCGACGTCTACGTACATTTCAAATCATATTCATGAGTGGAGACGTCGACGACGTTTAGTGAAGGTATTTATTCCGGATCAAATCTTGGCTGAGTGGTTTGTAAAATCTTTGTTGCCAAGGATCACTGAAGATGTTGCTAAAGCTGGAGTTGTTACTGAGGAGCAAGTGATTGCTCAAGCACAGTACCTTGACTTGGTCTATACTCAGTCAGGTACGTTACACGAAAAGATCCCTGATCTTCCCAAGTCAAATCAAATCACTGCAGCTCCTTCAGGATATCATGCCGCTGACGGTATGATTGGTACGGTTAACACTAAAAGTAAGAAGAAGTCTTCCAAGAATTATTCTCCTATCATAACCTTGCCTGATTCCCCGACAGGAGATTCTTCTATGGAGGTTTCCGCCGATATTCACGTTGTAGAGTCATCTACGGCTAAATCAAAATCCGGTGGGAAGAAGAAAGGAAAGAAGAAGAATAAAACGGACAAAATTTCAAAGGAGAAATCTGAAAAGGTGGAATCCAATGATGAAAAGCACAAACCTCGTTATCCATGTCTCATTTGTGACAAATAACATTTTACAAGAGACTTCCCTCATCGAGCAGAGGTTGCGAAGATCGTCAAAGGTTCCCTAACTCCTGTTGTTTTGAAGGATCCATTTCCAAGTCAAGATAGCAAGATGATAGGTTCTTCCTCGAGTGCCAATGAAGAACCCATATTAATGATGTCCCATGTGAGGATTGCGACTCGATCACAAGATTATGGTAGTAAGAGTCCTGTTGATGGAAAAGAAGCAGAATCTTCTCATTCTAATCCATCAACCTCAGCTCCCGGTTCCGATCCACTACAGATCGAGAAACCTAATCCAGACTTAGTAATCAAACTGCCCGCCAATGGTATACTTCGAAAGTCAACTTTCAATCCACATGCGAGAGCGGCTCAGAATTATAACATTGTTGAGAATTTAGTTGTTTCACCCTCAGCAATGTCGGCTTTGGAGGTGCTGCAATCATGCCCAAAACAACGTAAATTACTTTTGTCGGCTATAGGAGCTGTTGACGTTCAGGACCCGAACCTAATAATCTTTTATCTAGAAAATAGTACACCGTGTTTGCCTCATCAAATGGCTTTCCAGATTCCTGTGATAGTCAAAAACAGGCCTATTCATCGGACTGTAATTGATGAGGGAGCTTCAATGTGTATTATGTCGATACAGTGTTGGAGATCGCTTGGTTCTCCTTCACTAAATCAATCCCCGACAATTCTTAAGGCCTTTGATGGCCGTGGGTTTCATCCTTTTGGCATTCTACAGGATTTGCCTATAGGGGTTGAAGGAAAAATTGTTAGTCTAAATGTGGAGGTGGTTGATGCCCCTCTAGACTACAACCTTCTTTTGGGTCGAAGTTGGTCTTACGCTATGACAACGGTCATTTCATCTGTCTTTAGAGTAATAAAGTTTCCACATAATGGAAAGATCGTAACAATAGACCAACTGGCTTACTTTTCATCCGACCCAGCCTCTTCGGAGACTATTCAACATGTCGGTAAAATGACTATCCCATATAAGGATGTTGGAGTAGGATTAGTTAAAGATGCCGGTTTACTGGGAAAGTTTCCTTTTCCTCCAATCAATGCATCATCTTCATTTGCAACCATTCATATGATTACGTCAGACACTATTTTTTATGACAATCCTTGGATCGTTCCTTCTGAATCTGAAATAGACTCATTTGGTAATTCCATGCCTTTGAGTCCATATGAAATTGCCTATGAAGACATGCAGTCTTTTGCCGACCCGTGTTCAACCGAAAATGACTTAATGAATGTGGTCCGTGAGGAATCACTTTTCACATCAAGCTCAGATTTAACTACGTTTTCCGAACTTGTTCACTCTGATGAGAAAATTCGTGAAATCCTATGTGTAGATGATTTACCATGGGAAGATCTCCATCACAGATCTTCGTTTTTACCTGAGGATGATCGTTTTGAAAATGATTTCTCATCAATCTTTACGACTGAATATGTCAAGGAACCTCAGAATCCAATGAAACATCCTGATTCAGAGTTAAATTTGGGAAACATCTCTCGAACTATTCCCATTGACATTTCGGTTAAGCTCGGAATTATTGAGAACATTCATATAGGTGCCTCGTGTATAGATGACGAAATTCAAATATATAAGGCCCTATTTCAAGAATTATGCGGCGTGTTTGCCTGGTCCTATGAGGAAATGCCAAGAATTGATCCTATGATTGTTGTTCATGAGATCAAGACTTACCTGGATGCTAAACCCGTCCGACAACGTTTGCGTCAGATTCACGCATGAAAAGCTGCTGCAATTAAAGCAGAAGTTGAAAAACTGTTGAAAGCATGTTTCATTTATCCGATCCCGCTAATGGATTGGGTATCGAATATTGTTCCGGTTAACAAAAAATAGGGAACAATAAGAATATTCATCGACTATAGGGATATTAATCGAGCCTGTCCAAAGGACAACTACCGAACTCCCTATATCGATCAAATCATTGATGATTATGCCGGCAACGAAATATTTTCCTTTATGGACGGTTTTTCCGGATACAATCAAATCAATATTCTACCTGCCGATGAACCAAAAACGACTTTCATTTGTCCATGGGGGACATTTGCTTATTGAAAATTACCTTTTGGGCTTAAGAATGCCGGAGCAACTTTTCAGAGGGTGATGTCTTATGCGTTTCATGACATCAAGCACATTGTGCAACCCTATCTCGATGACTTGCCTGCTCATTCATTACATCGAGCTGATCACCTCGTCCATTTACGAGCAATCTTTATGAGGTGTAGGCATTATCGTATTCGGTTGAACCCACACAAACGTGTCTTCTGTATAGAAACGGGTCGATTGCTGGGATTTGTAGTTTCGAAAGTCGACATTCGCATTGATCCCTCAAAGGTCGAAGCTATCATCAATTTGACTCCTCCTTCGAGTCTTCGCCAACTCCAAAGTTTGCAGGGGAAAGCAAACTTTTTACGACGATTCATTCCTAACTACACCAAGGTTACAAAGGGTTTTACACGGTTGTTGAAACAGAACACTCAATTCTCTTGGGATGAGATAGCTCAGAAATCTTTTGATGCACTCAAACACGAGTTGACCCATGCACTGTTGTTGCATCCTCCCAACTACAACCAGGATTACTTTTTGTATCTCGCCACCTCCCATTCCACCATTGGAATGGTCTTAGTTCAGGAAGATGAATTCGGAACGGAACATGTAATATATTACCTTAGTCGAACGTTAAATCCAACTGAGCTAAAATACTCACATGTGGAAAAATTAGCATTGGCAGCCGTTCAAGCTGTCCAACGTTTTCGTCACTACATTTTACTACGTAAAACTACGATAATTTTGGATTGCAACCCTATGATCTACATTTTGACCAAACAATTGCTAGGGGACAAGTACTCTAAATGGATCATTATCCTGCAGGAGTTCGACTTGGAGTTTGAGAAATCTAAGTCTAAGAAATCTTTAGTTTTTGCAGAGTTAATGTGTGACTTCCCACGTGCTGACACAGAAACTGTGGTGGAGGATCCCATTGCAGATGAATCCTTGTTTCTAATCAGCACTTTAGATCCGTGGTATGGGGATATCATCGTCTATCTCCAGACCCAATCCTTTTGGCTAGAAATTTCAAGGTCGGAACGTCGGAAAATTCCCTTCCAGTCCCAACAATTCAAAATTATTGGAGATACTCTTTATCGTCGTGGGGCGGACTCTATTTTTCGATGTTGCTTAACTCACGAAGAAGCTGAAAGGGTTCTAAATGACTGTCACTCTGGAGCATGTGGCAGTCATATCTCTGGGTATGTCACAGCCCAAAAGATATTGCGCGCTGGCTATTTCTAGCCGTCCTTGTTTAAAGATTGTATTACGGCGGTCCGAAAATGCCACAACTGCCAGATTTTTTATCATAAGATGCGCGCTCCACCTACTCCTCTCCACCCTATAATTTCCATTGGTCCTTTTACCAAATGGGGTATCGATTTTATTACATGTAACCCTCACTCGGCCGGGGGGCATGCGTATATCATCCTTGCGGTAGATTATTTTACTAAGTGGGCCGAGGCGATGCCTACATTCGAGGCAGACGGCAAGACAATTGCAATTTTCGTGTTCAATCATATAATTGCTAGGTTTGGTGTCCCACAAGCGATAATCACTAATCATGGGCGTCATTTTCGAAATTTTATGATGACCGAACTTACAGGCCAGCTTGGTTTACGTCACGATAGTTCAACTCCTTATTATCCACAAGCAAATGGTCTGGTTGATTCCATCAACAAAGTTTTAGTTATCATGATCTGACAAATCATTGGGATTCATCGGTCGAATTGGCACGACATGCTATTTTCAGCGCTTTGGGCGTACCGAACTTCAATTAAAACATCAACAGGGTTCACTCCTTTCCAACTAGTCTATGGTTTGGAAGCTCTGTTACCATTGAGTGCGAAATCTCGTCATTGTAAATGGCCATCGAGTTACTTGCAGCTACTTCCGAACAGGAAAAGCATTTGTTATACTTAGCTCAATTAGATGAGAATCGACATGATGCTGCATTGGCGATCGAGACTCACGCAAAACGTATGAAAGCTCAGTATGATCGGAATGTGACCCCTCGAAATTTTTCAGAAGGAGACCTAGTGTTATTGTATGATCAAGCTAATGATAAATTAGGCGTTGGGAAATTCGTTCCTATGTGGCATGGTCCCTATATTGTTAAGCGAAAGCTAGCAAAAGGGGCCTATGAATTGGTAGACTTTGATGGGGACTCTTTGGGTAAACCCAGAAATGGCCTTTACTTGAAGAGGTACTATGCTTAAAAGAATGGGGTATGGATATTTTTAGTTAGGATAGTTTTTCTTTCTAGCTGGTGTGTTTTAGTTTACAAAGTGTGCTTAACTTAGAGAGTGTTTTTCCGTCATTATTCCTGCTTATCCTGGTTTTACTCTTTATATTGCAGATGTCGATGCCTCTCCAAACATACATTGGATTTGCTGATGGTGCTTGTCGTAATACACGGAACATCTCTTCCGCAGCTTGGGTTATCTATTCGCCCTCTGACGAGTTAGTTTCTATGCATGGGGTAAGCCTCGGTCAAACAACAAACAACATTGCAGAGTACAGTGCAGTGATTGAGTTATTATCTGAATCTATTTCATTTGGGATTCGGAGTTTGATAGTGAGGTTATATTCTAAACTCATTGTGTTACAGCTTAATAGAGTGTATGCCATTAGAAATCCAGTGTTATTAAGATTATTTTTGAGAGTGCGTCTCTTGGAACGTGAGTTTGATTACATTGAATATCAACATATTCCAAGGTCTTTAAATACATTAGCAGATGCAATTGCTTCTCGAATGTTAAATAGACATTTGCAATAATCATACATGTAAATTTAAAACCATTCCATAACATGATTTACAAGATAAGCCGGGAATAGTGATATATGTATAGGAGTGTGTCAAAAAATACATCATCTTCGATCATAGGTTGAAAAACACCTTATGATCGGCAAAAATGATAAGTACAAAAAACAAAAATGTCACATGTGCCCACAAAAGGTGATCATCGTATCACTGGTGATGATCTCTATAAGAAACCACTGCCCGGGCCACCTTGCAAAGGAACCTCCTAAAAGGTCCCGGGACTCCAATCACATAGCACTGAAGTCGACGAGGAATGTCGTCTATAGTGGTCTCAGGAATATCCCCTGTCAAGCGCTCAATATGACCCTCCAACTCGAAAAAAACCTCTGCTGATTCGTCCTGTGGGGCTAGCACGGGTGCAACTGGTTGCCTACTCTCGAAAGGCTGGAGAGCGGCTGGTCGCTGTGGACCC
Organism: Pinus tabuliformis; assembly: GCA_031772625.1. Lineage (NCBI taxonomy): Eukaryota > Viridiplantae > Streptophyta > Pinopsida > Pinales > Pinaceae > Pinus > Pinus tabuliformis. Next base: position 569,651,606 of record CM062809.1, on the reverse strand, counting down.
ACATCTGCATTTGAAATTTTTACTATCAGTTTTGAGACGATCAAAAATATATATAAAAAAAAAATTAAAATAGGAAAAGTTGAAAAGGATTTTACCTGACTCGTCCCACTGCTCTCCTGGTGGAAGAGCCATGTCTGGGTCGACACAGAAATCCATCCCAGCGTAAGGGAAGTCCTGAATGGAAAAGACCTGGTTTTCCAACCATTGGAAATACTCAGGTTTGAACCGAGCAACTTCTGTCCTCTTGTCCGGGTGACGGGCCATGACTGCGACCCATCGCATCAGTTTGGGCTCTCGAGGAAGCCCAGCTCCAACAGTAAGGTGCTATGGGATCAGCATAGGAACCCTCTCCAGGCCAAAACTCACGACCAAAGCCCCATAACCAAAGGTCTTTAGTCGTCCGCTTTTGGCCCTGGTCAGTTGGCCTTTCACATTGGCCAGCACAGCATTGCACCAGTTGAAGATGGTGCCTCGAAAGAAATCAACTACCATACGCATCTGGGACCCGGTGGCAATATGTAATGCGGCAGCTCCGTAAAGTCTGGTGACAGTAAACGCAATCACCATGAGCTCAGGACAAGAAATGGTCTTTATGTCTATCCCTTTGTCTTTAGCCTGGCTGTTGCAGTACTCTAGCCGGAGGCTATCGACAGATTGGCCACCTGGCCTAGTCCTGAATAGAGTCAAGTCTTCGCCTCTCTTAGGAAAATCAGTCAAGAAATAAATTTCCTCCGGCTCGATTTCGAGCTGGTGCCCGCCAATGAAAAAACACTAGTCCTGTATGCTCCATCTGTCAACCAGCCACTGTAAGAAATCCACCTGAGCCCTCATGCCAGGAATGGTCCAGAATTTGTATAGTCCACACGCCCTCAAAGCATCAAGTGAAGGCTAATGATTCCATGCGGCAGTATCCATGTCCTCATGCTCTCGTTCAGGCCAATCTAGCATGATATACTATCTGCATCAAGTATAAAGATTAATTAAATTGCTAGAAAACATTTTGATTGGTCCATTTTTGAGAAATTTTGGGTTCAAAACCCTTGCGGCGGGGTACGCACCCTCCGAGTTAGACACAGTGCGTGGGTACGCACTTTGTCTACACGGAAGGTGTGGACCCCGAGCTTTTTCCCAATGGAGAAAAAGTCGGGGTCCGCAGGTCCGCAATGGTAAATCTGCGGACCCCCGTGCGTGGGTTTTGCACCTAAAAACCCTCCCAAAAAATGAAATGAAGGACTAAATAAAAGAACTAAACGGTTGAAAATGAAGAGTAGGATGATGTGGATTACCTGGAGAAGGCGGTGCTCGATTCCGACGGTTGGATTTTCTACAATCTTCACGGGAAGTTTTCTAAGCAAAAGCACTATTTTCTCACCCAAACTCGAACGGTAAAAATGAATTGACAAAGACCCTTTTTATAAGTTTTTTGAGTAAATAAATCGCAAATTTGTTTATGTTTCACTTTGAAAAGGTATTTTGCAACGGTTTTATCCATTTCAAACAGGTATGAGTAATGCTTGTGTTTTTGTGCAGAATAAAGGATTATTCAGGCAAAATCTATCATTTTCAACGAAAAACAAGTAGAATCATCTTTAAGCCCTTTTCTAACTCCTAAAATATGAAAAGATTGCTGAGCATTTCTTTTACACCCGTTAAAACGAAATTAAAAGACGGTCCACTTACAGCTCTTTTCCGACCGTAAAAACATGAAAAGATTGCCGGATTTTTGTCATTTCAAATTCGATATTGGTTATAAAACGACGTGTCATTGATCGCTTTTTTACTTTTTCGGATCAGTGACACTAATAACGAAAAGTACTCCTTGGTCGTAAAAGATCAAGCGGTTCTCTCAAGTATTATTTTATACTTTTCGGGCTTGGGAGACACAAATTTATGAAAAAGGTCAAACCTGGAGTCTTCTTAAGTTTTTTCAGACTCTCTAAAATTGAAAAACTCCGAGTTTCTCCTATACTTGACTCATTAAAATTTCACAGTAAAGGACCTGTTCAATTACTAACAGGAACGAACCACTCCTTCTTAGGGTTCGAATCTAAACTAAGTTAGACTCATCTGAAGGATGAGCTTATAATCAATCAAATGTTATCCTCCTCAAGCTTGTCAAAAATAAAGAGGTACTTGCCAGAAATGGTGGGGGAAAAGAGAGAAAATGAGTCTGTTTGTCATACTTTGTAACCACTCTTGAACACGACACTTTTATTCACCCGGGTTGGGAAATCCTTTGCCTAACAGTTGATCAAACCACATTGAAAGTCTTCAACCGGTTTCTGGGTATTAACTCTGGGTCAATTGTCACCAAGCCATCTGTCATGTCGTTATGTGTTCAAGAGGTCACTGCCAATAAGCCATTCATCTGCAAAATATCTGTCATCCATCTTGACCATCCCTGAGTCAGTCCTTGCAACTAAATTTATTCAACTTGATCTATGATTTCGTGTTGTGGGCTTGCCTACGACGAATCGCTTTCTATCGACATCATCTCATTATCTAGAAAGATGATCTAGAAATCCTCAGTACCTTGAGATCTGCATGCCTCAATGGCAGGTTTCTCGCCTTTGACGACAGTTTACATCATTGACTTTCGATTGAAGGATTCCATGATATGTTCGACATCAACACATTTACTCACATCTCATGGATTGTACTGGGTACTTTGAGAGCCATTGACATCACTGGTGGTTTCTCTCACACTTGTTAACAGTTTACATCATTGATTGGTAATCAAGTGGTTTCTACCATGTTTGACATCAACAGATTTATTCGCATGGATAGAATCGTACAATTTCGGGATATAGAAATGAAGACCCTGGATCTAGTTTCCACCATCCAGGCTGCGAGGAATTTTGTATTCATTATGTTGTGGACTATTCATAAACAGATGGCTGCGTCCATACTGTGTTCACATGAGTCTATACTTGTGATGTTTTAAAAGATCATTCCTATATCAGAGCAGTAGATAGTTTTCTAGTTAGTTTTGATCTAAGTATGGGAATTCCTACCTCAGCGATGATATGATCTTATATATATATCTTGCATTGAATGTTTTTACACGTTCTGACCGAGCTCTCCACAAGATGATCCACGAAATGATAAAGTACTTCACTCTTCCTATATGATAAATGAAATCCTCATCTACTACAGACTTCGCACTTTAGGGGGCAATCTGTTACACTAAAATATCGTCACCATGATTATTTGCAGTCAGTATGGGTCTATCATCACTTGTACCATCCTCCTAAGCAAGTCTAATACCTCAGCTCTTCAAATCAAGCTTTAGAAGTGGGAGAAGGACATTAAAAATCAATGTAACTCTGGTTCCGCACTTTCTCTCATGGTCACCTGTGGTCCCGCACCTTCTGTGTACAAAAGCTGCGTACCTACCCGCTCTGCTCCTAACGGTGTAGGTGCGGACCCCTGTGAAAGTCAAAAGGCGCAAGTTTTATCTTAAAAAACTCACTTTGGGTTAATTCTAGAGTTTTCTAGAAGGAATTTTGACATGGATTTTTCGCTTTGAGGTGGTTCATGCATCCCAAAAGAGAAGGAGCTAATCCCTTGACTAAAGGAGCTATCCCTTTGAAGGAGGGCTTTATCCCTTTGAAGGAGGACCTAGTAACTTCCCTCCATTGCACTATAAATACAGGCATTGGGATGAGGACTAAAGAGGTTAGAAGCTGAACATTTTGAGGGTAAATGCTGGTGAAATTAAAACTCTTTGGTTGAGCTTGAGAGGAGAGATCACATACCTCTTGGTTCCATTGAAGAGTGAGTGAAACTTGTCAAAGTAGAGGAGACATCTTGTTGGACCCTGGGAGGAGCTTGTACATCGTCAAGGCAAAGGTTGTAAGGTTCTTCCTCTTTTGAATTAATACAATCAAACTCATTTTTCTCAACAAGTATCTTATGTTATTTGTTTCATGGACTCCTTGACTTTCATGTTAAATATGTTTTATGCAATTGGTTTTTCAGGTGCTATTTAATTTGTTTGCCTTGTTTGTGTTTGCAGATTCGCGAAAAGGAGCTCATTTGGATCAAAGGAGTGAGGGCATCCACAAGCTTGTGTTGGACCAAAGGTAGGCCCTAAAAACACTTGTTTGCTATTGTTTATTGAAGCATATTTAGAGAAAGATAGTGTCTGGTTGGTTTGCTTGTCGTTAGGTCTTCTTTAGATTCTAGGAAGGTCTATCTTGTCCGCAAGATTGACTTATTCCATGCGACACATAGTTTCACCATATTTTTAACCTTCATTACCAAGTACAACAATGAGAACAACAAGATCTCAAACCACTCTCATGGTGGGTTTTTATGCTCCACTAGCCTTACAAGGACCAAAGAATGATATGCTAAAGCATTATGGGTAGCATCTACCTCTATTTGATGGCACTGGACTCACTACATCACAACAACACGTAGGCAAAATGAATGACTTTGCAGATCTTGAAGAAGTTGATCATGATGATGTTAAGATGAGGCTTTCTTCCCAAAGCCTTGCTGGAGAAGTCAAAAAATGATATACGGGACTAGAAGAAGGTATTATTGCTAATCTTCAACAGTTTCATCAATTTTTCCTTCATAAATGGGAAGTCAAGAAGAACCTGCTTCAAATACTACCAGAACATCAAAATTTGAGGAGAACTCCAAGAGAATCTGTCCATGATTTCTCAATCATATTCAATCATTTTTGTAATTTTATCCTGGTGAAAATAAAACCTCCACCAAGTTTGGCCCTAGTTCACTATCTAGATGGATTTTATGCTATTATAGATTACTAATTATGGGAAATAAACCAAAATACCTTAGAAGAGATGCAAAAGAATTCTTTCAGTGTAGAGGCTAACTTGATAGAAAATAAATCCAAGTTGATGACAAATGAGGGTGACTATCAAGGAAGATCCTTCTACATCATCGGAGACTAATTTGGAAACTTCAGTGAAGACCATGGAGAAGATGATGGAGAGAATGAATCTAACATAAAAGTTTGTTGCAAGAGAATGGAAGGGATGTCCCCCAATTAGAATCCTTATTTTGAAAGGCAACAAATTCAAATTAAACAAAGATACCAAAGGAATCTAGCTGATCAACAACATATTGGACCACCTTTTCAAGAGAACTATGAAGAAGAGGAGGAAATAACAATAGGAGATCAATATCTAGTTCAAGATCACCTTCGTTATTTTGGTGAAACACGGGACACCATATTTTTAACATTAGAGGAGAAATATTTGTTCTCACAACCATGGAAATATGTCATGTCTATAGAATTAGAGGAGTATAAGAAGGGCTACCAAAATGCAGTTTTCGAGGTACAAAAAAAAAAAAGAAAAATTGAGAAATATAAAGGTGTCAGTTAATCCTCCAAAGAATGCCCAAGATGATGCATCTTCTAGAAGCCAAAAGAAAGTTGATCCTCCGAAGGAGATCCTTGAGAAGAAATATGCAGCCACCAAAGAAGTATAAAAGGGTCAGTCATTGTTTAGATTGGAAATGAGATATCAAAAATCAAAATTTCTATCCCATTTTCTGAACTCATTAAGAATGAAGTATACATAAGCCAGGTTATCAAATCATTGAAAGTTGGAGAAGTTTCAGATACTATAAACCTGAATGATGATCACCCAGAGCTGATGTCTGGTCATGAAGTCGAAGAAGGTTCTCAAGATGGAAATGTGCCACCATTTAAGTAACCCTGAATATACATAATTTGATCTTTCATAATTCCATGTTAGGTTCAAGTGCTTCACAAAATTTAATGTCAAATTTTTTCATGAGAAAGTTTGGTTTAGATATTACCAGGCCATACAAAGATCTTTTCTCTTTTGATTCGAGTTTAGTAAAATTATTGGGTTTTATTAAAGACATTTGTATTATTCTTACTCAAGTTTTAGCTAGAAGAATAATTTGGATGTAGTTGTACCTGACATTCCTCCAAAATATGGCATGTTTTTATCGAGATCTTGGGGTACAAAATTGAAGGGTTCTCTAAATATGGACATGTCATATGCTACTATCCCTGCATTCGAACAACAAAGGAATTCTTATAGGGAAACTCTCGTGAAGTACACGGTAAGTAGTCAAGACAAACAAAATAATTCTCTTGTTTATTTTGTACATTCAGATATGGATTCATTCATACTATATAATGATATATGTTCAGAGGAAGATGCTCAAAACAGGGGCAACAAATAAGAAGAGGAGGTATGTAAAATGCTGGAAGAAAAATCAGAACCCGATGATGATGAAGAAGTCATGTGGAACATGTATTTTGATGGATAAGTTAGTAAGGAAGGGGTTGGAGATGGTGTATGGATTATGAGCCCGAAACTAGGCAAGTTGAAGACCTACTCTTATAGACTTGGTATCGAATGTACAAACAATGTTGTTGAATATGAGGCACTGATTTTGGGACTGTAGCTATTGAAACGATCAGGATCCGTAAGTATTTCTGTAGATGGGGACTAAAAACTAATCATAAAGAAAATAAAAGGTTTGTATTGTACCAAACACCCTAGAATGAGGGCATATAGAAATTTTGTTTTAGGTTTTGTGCAATGTTTTCCAAAATACATTTTGTCTGTGATTCCTAGAGATCATAATGTAGTTACTAATGCATTTTCCACCTCAACAAATACATTTAAGATTCCCGTTCATCCAAACAAGAAGTATGAAATTGAGGTTAAACATAGGGGAGATGACCTAGACAATATAAGGTGTTGGCAAGTTTTTGAAAATGATAAACAACTGGACATTTTTCTACAAGTGAAAGGAGAGTTTTCAAAAATGCACATTGATGAAGGAAATAATTTTGATAGTGATGAGGAGGGAGTTTATATAAATAATACCAGGGATAATCTTGACAAGCATGAATCATACCTTCAAGTTTTGCAGCTGAAAGATAATTTTATCCCTAGATACTTAGTCCCACTAGACGAATTTTTTGATTTCAATGTTGTGGCTCATAAGCCTAAAATACCACCTATTGAGACTGAGGTGGATGACTGTAGCATAGGAACTGGTGAAAGACCTAAAATTGTGAAAGTTTCTAAATTTTTAGTTCTTGGGGAGTAGAAGAAATATATTGATCTCATGAAAGAGTATTCTTATGTCTTTGCATGGGGGAATGAAAACTTAAAGGGCTACAATACGAGCATCATCCAACACACCATTTCTATCAAGGAAGGACAGAAACCATTTAAGAATACGCTAAGGAGAATTAACCCTGTTTTGTTGCCCTTAATTGAGAAGGAGGTAAAAAAACTTTTTGGTGCAAAGATTATTTTTCCCTTTAAGGTTTTCCAAGTGGCTATCAAATTTAGTTCCAGTGAGGAAAAAGGCCAGAGACATAATATTGTGTGTTGAATTCGGAAACCTTAATAAGGTGTATTTCAAAGAAAATCACCCCTTTCCAAAGATGGATCACATATTACAATGGGTAGTTGTTTCTAGGAGGATTTCATTACTTAATGGCTTCTCTAGATACAATCATATTTGGGTACATTCGGATGATCAAGATAAAATAACTTTCACTACGCCATGGGGGACATTTATGTATGTAAATATGCCTTTTGGACTAATGAATGCAAGGGAAACCTTCCAGAGGAATATTGACATCACAATTTCTGATGAGAAAGATAGGTTTATTCTTATTTGTCTTGATGACATTACTATGTATTCTAATTTTGATCAATATCACTTGCATCATTTGAATATTGATTTTAGGAAGTGCAGGAAGTATGGTATCTCTTTGAACCAAAAGAAGTACATTTTTGGAATGGAAGAAGGTAAGTTACTTGACACATAATTTCTAAACATGGCATTAGAAATGACCTAAGAAGAATTGAGGTAATTTAGAAGATTTTTACCTAAAGGAATAAAAAGGATGTGTAGCCTTTTCTTGGCAAGATAAATTTCCTGAGGTTGTTTATTCCAAATGTTGTTGAAATCATAAGGGCCCTCACAAATATGCTAAGAAAAGACAGTGAAATAAAATGGACTATTGAAGCAAAGAGGTCATTCAATGAGGAAAAGTCATCATTAACTCATGCTCCTGTTTTGGCTAGTCCTGATTACACAAAATATTTCATCATTTAATACTTTGTCTCAAAGCACACTATTGCAACAGTATTGATGCAGAAAAATCAAGAGAATCATGAGCAACCTATAACATTTTTTAGTAGGGTTTTAAGGGATGTTGCTCTAAAATATAACATAATGGAGAAGCAATATTTTTCATTAGTGAAGGTTTTGAAGTATTTTAGGGTTTACATATTGCATTCTCACATAATTTCCTTTGTTCCTAATGTTGTATTGAAGGAGATTCTCACTCAAACTGACCCAGAAGGAAGGAGAGGTGAGTGGATAGAATTCATTTGGAATGTGATGTTGAAATTAAGCCCACTAAAATAATAAAGGATAAAGGACTAGCTAAAATGATGGTTGAGTCAAATCTACATGCATTCGAAATTAATTTCGTTGTTGCCCAATCAGAAGAAAATGATGAGTAAGCTTTTCAACAGGTGACAAAAAGGTTCCTCTCCTCCCACTGGTACATTGATATCATTTATGTTTTGTAGCACCTACAAGCTCCACCTGGTTTAACAAAATCAAAAGTAAGGTTTCTTAAGCTAAAAACTATTAAATTTTACATTCTAGATCAGTATTTATATTGGAAAGGTGTGGTAGGTATATTGTTTAACTCTTTGTTGGAATATGAGGCAAATCAAATAACGGAGGAGTTACATAAATTTACTTTGAGGGAATATTTTCTGGAAAACCACAACAAATAAAATTTTGAGTGTTTGAGGTTTTGTGAAAAGATTCAGGGGTACAATCTACAATTTACTAAGGAGTTTGCCAAGTGTTTTGATGGATTGTGGGCGAAGCTTGGAACAATTACTTTTCTAGTCACAACCTAATCAATAGTTGATGCCACTGAGATCCCTTTACATGGTGAGGAATGATTTAAGGGTATGGAATTAGATTTGACTCATTTCAAATACTTTCTGAAAACAAAATACTAGGAGTGGTATTGACATGTTGTTCTAAAATGTTACCTACAAGACCACCATACTAAACTATTGGAGGTGATTCAAAGGTATCTCACATGTGAAGGGAGGTTCAGTAAATTTTATCAGTATCATATTAGGCTCCTAATGCATTTTACCAATATAAAATGTTTGAATCTTCCTTACTATTTATTTAGGAGTCTTATTAAAATGGTTGATATATTTTAAGCAAAGGGGAGTTAGATTGAACCAAGTTTGTTTCATTTTTCATTGATTAAATTGTTGGTGATAAAGGAGGTTGACAAGAAGGAGCAGTCATGACAAGACTTTTTTATCTCTTTAGGGTGGATGAAACAATCTTTTGATAGCCAAAGGAATAAGATATACACCCCATCAGTTGCAATAAAAGAGGCCTCACCTACAGTAGCTAGCTCGTTCAAAAAACCTTTGATTAAGAACAAATCAGTTGACAACAAAAGTTGAAAGAAACTTCACTTCTCACCCATGGTAGAAATAGTGGCTAGGGGACTAAGAACAAGAGCTTCAGCCTAAATACTTTCTATAGACCTTACACCTATTCAAGTTGTTGAATCATAAAGTACACATGAAGTAGTGGAAGTTTATGAAAGGGACGAGAGAATTAAAAATTTCCAAGATTAGTTGGAGAAAGCTCATATAATGGTAGAAAATTTTTAGCAAGAAAATAAATAACTCAGGCAGAAAGTATCACAAGATGTTTCCCACAGCAGTGAAGGAGAACCAACAAGGAGAGAATTTGCACATGATGTTAAAGACAAAAGAAACCAAATCATAGATGTGGGAGACGTGTAGGGGACATTTGAGCAATCAAGGAGGCCTAGAAATGGGTCTGCTTCCAAGATAGAAGTGAAACTAAAGGAGACTAATCAACCAGAAAAAAAGGTAGTTTTTAATGAGCATAAAGAGTTTGAAAAATTGTTGGAACAACTTGAAGAAGTTCAGCAGTAAGTAGATTGGCTTGTTGAAAAAGATCAAAGTAATCAACTGAATTTGTTTGAGAAATTAAAATTTGTTGAACCTGTCTTTGATAAGGCTAAAAATAATTTAAAGTTGAGGTCCTTCTCTCTACACAGGAAAGTGAGAAATTGGTATACCGTGAATTTGGTCTTGAAGAGGAGTCTTAGATTATTGAAACAACAACTTACTGAGGCCAATAAATCTAGAAGAAAGAGGAAGAGGGGAAAGATGGATATACTAGAAAAGGCAAACAAAAAGGTGAATATTCATCAGGAGGATGGCACTAAGCTCTAAACTTTGTCCTTTTGCTCAAGAAGTGAGTAATAGGTTAGTTTTGGTAGAGTGTGAAAAAACACAACAAGGACTAGATGCACTTTTTACATAGTCCTTATGCTGATGATATAGTGTAATTTTGAAGTTTTTATTATCTTGTGGGGTGTTCGAAGGATGTCACAACACTTATATGTTTCCTCCAACACCATATATTAGAAGAATCCATCATATGCTCATAATTTTGAAGGTGCTGCGAAAGTTGATAGTTTGTTGCGAAACTATGCTACATTTCCAGCCAAGAGGATCAAGTGATCAAGAGCTCTACAACCATTTCAAAGGATGTTTAAAGAGTTCATTATCATCACTGAGATATTTTGAGATTACCCAGTTTCTACTTTTTGTGAGAAGAATGCCACAAATATATAGAACTTGAGGCGGTGCGAATGTTGTCGTGAAACTGGGAGTTTTGGAACAAATGTTACATTTTCACAAAGTCTTCATTTCACCTTGTAAATCCAAATTTATTATATCCCATAGTTTTTTTAATCATGTTGTGATGTGGAATAACTCCTTAGCATGTTATGGTTAGTGGTTTGTTTTGGGTAATTCTAATTTTATATATCTATTAAGTTGAAAACTATATTAGTTAATTAGTTCATATTTTTATGGAAAGTAGATGAACAATTCAATGTATGTAGATGATCGACTATTTTCCTCTTGGAAATTTGATCTTGCTAGTTGGGTTCAGTTTTTCAGATTGGAGAGAAAGACACTTTGAGTGCATTATGTTTTCTGAATATGGTTGCCAATGAATGAAAGAGAGAAGGTGATTTGCAAGGATTCACGTGTCAGATCTCGGTGGTGTTGTGCTTCTGTCTAATTGTAAGTTTGTCTTATGTTTCTACATCTCCTGAATGTATGTCTTCATTCTTGGAAGAACCAATTGTTTAACTCAAAATTAATCTAAATGGTGTTGTCATTTAGTTTTACCAAGTGATCTATGTTTTCTTCTTAGATCAACATCTAGAATTCATCTACAATTTTGATGCTCTATGTGTTGTTTTCCACCTTTCTTACACTGACCGTTCTACAATGATTTAACTTGATTTCATCACTAAGACTGCCTACCTTGTCCCTGTAAGAAAACTATTTCTCTATGCATCATATCACTAGAAAAATAATAGCTTTGACATGACTCCATGCCCAATGGATCTATCTCCATTCTTACTAGCATCCCTTTCAAAAATAAACCTTATTGAGGACTATACCTAGCCTATTATCATATTAGTTGAAAAACCTAATTGAGAGAGCCCTCTCCAAGGCTAGAAGGGCTAGATTCTAGCCTAAAAGTCGGTTGTGGTTACCTCTAGAATTTCACTCCTTAACCTAGGGAAATTTACATAGTATACTCCTTTTTAGCATCCAATTATTCATTTCTAAATCTTTATCATGAGTTGTTGTTTACATTTCCGTAACAATTATAGCTTTGTACTCTCATATTGTGAGTCATGGGTCCTATTATATGTGTGGTCAAAAGTCAAAACTATTTTGAGAGAGAGAGATTTGAGTCATTTAAACCTTGTTTTAGCTCCTATATGCTATGTCTTGCAGTCATGTGTGGGATTTAAGATTCATTATGTAGCCATGTAATGCCATATATCACTTTTTGTGTCATTGGTGGAGTTATATTTCAGCTTTGAGGAAGCATTGTATAGTCACATTCTTCTAGCCATATAATAGGCCTATGAAGTCTTGCACTTTCATTTCACATATTTTTGGGTCATAGTCCTTGGTTCTCTTGAGTAGCCTCTTGCATGTGGCATGGAGGAAATGATTGTTGCGTAAGTATTTTGTTAAAAAAATTGGGGAGACAATTTTAGCCTCTTGTACATCTTCAAGAGGAGCATACTCAATGAGAAAAGACATGATTATGGTATAATTATTCACTTGTCAGAGACAGAGAGGGAGAATGTTGATACCCACACTATGTTATTGATGCATATGATTTGTTTCTACTTAGAGATTACTATTGTTGATGGTTATGTTGTTGTTTCCCACATTACGTTATTGATCATGGATGTAGCTTGGTGATTCTTTATGATGGTGATCAAATTTATTTATTATTGATGCTATTGAATTAGGAGAGTGTTTGTTGCTAGGATATGTATTGTGGTTAGATTCAGCTACTGTCAAGGGGGGCTATTGATTTTCCAGTTATCAATACCATTGATGATATTTTTACCCATTTTCCTTTGTTTTAAAAGGGGGATTTCTTGAGGAGATTAGATTTTCAAAGGACAATATTAGTTGGATGGTTAGCATGGGTTTCCATCAACATTAAAGGGGGGGATTGTTGCAATTGTTGATGCAGTTGCTGTTGCAGTTGGTAGTTGTAGTGAATGATGGTTGGCATTGATGTCAAGCTAGGCATGTATTGAAAATTAATATGATGCTTTTGGTTATGTTTCTTCACTTATTAGTTGCAAGGTGTTTACCTTGGTATTGGCATTATAGTTGTTAGTATCACTATGGTATTATTACCTTGGTATTGGTTTGTGTGTGGTCTAAGTCGACACTTGGTATTGGCATGACATGTATTACTATAACCATGGTATTTACCCAAGGTATCGACTCGCATATTACCGTGTTGCATGTGTCCACGGTATTGGCGTAACCATGGTATTTACCTATGATATTGACTTTGAGATTATCATTGTGCAAGTGTTTATGGAATTAGCATAACCATGGTATTTACCTGTGGTATTGACTTGGAGATTACCATGGTATAGGTGTCTATGGTAGTGGAACAACCATGGTATTTACCTATGGTATTTACTTGGAGATTACCATGGTACATGTGTCTATGGTATTGGGATAACCATGGTATTTTCCTGTGGTATTCAGATGAAGATATTGTTTAAATAAATGAGAATATATATCATTTTTTTTGTTACATGATGGACATATTGGAGATTTGAGGTCTCTCTAGAGGGAATAGGTGGAAATTCTATAGTAGGAAAATATTCAGAGACAAATGGTAGTATTGAGAGGATAGGACAATGCATGGAAAGGTCAGCATATGTGATTGAGTTACATAGTTAGGTTTGTTGGTAATGACGGAATTTATAGCAGTTGTAGCAGAGATAAATCTGAACCAAAATGTGTTGATCAATGCTTAATAGTTGAGAAAAGTTTACAAAATGTTACTATTGTAGAGTTTAGAGCTTGATGGAATATAAGATGAGGAGATCATAGCTCTTTGGTTATATGACTAATTTGTTTGTGTTTTCGGGGGAAGATAATTGATATACATGGTTGTAGCAGTATTTCATGTTTTATATGGCTATTTTAGATTGCATGATTGAGTTTTTGCATCTATATTATTTGCAGCTAATGTATTGTGGAAATGTGAGTTGAGGATGGTGTGTGGATGTGAGGGAGATTTATGTATTAAGTTGATTCGTAGCTAATTCATTGTAGAGTTGTTGATGGTCTAGTGATTGATGTTTTGTTTGAGCAGAAAGTGTTGTGTTGAGATCTTTTGATTATGTTCTATGAAGGTATCGTTCTTGTGATGTTCATGTTAAGCAGTTCATGGGTCCTAGTTTGAAAATGGATGAAAGGTGAACCACATAGAGAATTGGAGTGGGGGCTCCATCAAAACAATTATTAAGAACAAATTTCTTCATAAGTCATAGAGGAGTTGGGTGAGGCTAATTGGTCATGAAGGCTTCTAGCAAATGGTGGTCTATAGAGTTGTCAGATGGAGATCAATGTTACTCTCAAATAGTTGCCATTTTGTATTCTCTAAGTAATGATTTTATTAACAGAATAAAATATAATTATCAACACAGTAGCAACAAGCGTAGTTTTTTATCGAAAGGGGATTTTCCACTAGATATCATGCGTTCCTATGTGATGTGATGATTTGTGTTTCATTGTGTATACTTATTTCATATTTTATGGCTCTGATATGTTGATTCTTGTTGAAGTTGCATGTTTAGATATACTACTTATTTGTTAAGTTATTAATTGATTAATATATTGAAGAAAGAATTTTAAAGTTTTGTAATTGTTATCACTTTTTATTCAACCCCCCCAGTAGCAACCCTACTTCCAATAAAATCTTTTACAGTTGATGGACATATGGCTCAATTTAAAACACATGATTTTCATAATTTCATGAAGTTATTATCATCATTTAAATTTTACTAGTAACATTGACTATGTACAAAATATATTTTGATATTCAGTTTTGTGAGAAAAATTACTAATGAACTTTGATAAATTTGTTTTATATCATATCATGCCATTGAAAATTAGGAAGGATTCATGTTTTACTGTTTACTTAAGGAATTCCATAAGTCAATTGTCAACATTTGTAGGGTATGTGATATGAAATATTCATGTGTGAGAGACATCGAGATATGATATTACTCTTTACTTTTTAACTAAAGGTACATACTAATTTGTTATTCTTAGATTTGTTGGGTGTCCTCCACGGAGATCCACAAATGTGAAGTGCCAAAATGGAAGAAAGAAATTACATAAATTGTATGTGTATTTGTGAAGGAGCTCCCTACAGGTCCATTTACTTATACACCAAGTCGATGACATTGAATTGGTGGGTTTCCTATCAATGAGGTGAATGTTTTTATTTGAGAGATGCATGAAAACTCTAAAAGGATATGTCCAACAAAAGGCACATCCAAAGGGTTTCATGGTGGAAGGGTATGTATTGCATGAAGCATTTTTCTTCCTATGTGAATTCCTTGGTAAGGATTTAGAACATGGGCCATCCTTCTGGGATGAAGAATGAGACTCAGATATTATTGATGGAGATAAACCAAAATCATGATCATTGTGGTTGTTTTCCTTGCAATTATTAATTGACTTCACAATTTATTGGTCAAATATATAACATGGGATTTGGAGCTTGAAATAAACATGTTGACATCTAATAGGTGTAGATGAAAGTACTATATTTGACAAGTTCATTTTGTACCACATGTACTTTATGACAGATGTATTTATTTATATGAGAAATAGAAAGAAGAAGTTTTAGAAGAAAGGAGAGAGTTTAAGAGATCGAACCCAAACAATACTCCAGTTCCCATTGATCTTCTTGTTGAATGGGGCAAATATTGCACACTACAAGGGGTTATTGACCAAATTCAAAACAAAATAGAAGATGCATGTATAGATTCAAACATAAAAGAGGATGAAATCAACATATGTAGAGGATGTGAAAGAAAGGTACAATTGGAATTTTACAAAATGTTATTTCTTTACAATTTTGACACTATTAACTATTTTGGTATTCATCATTCTATTTATTTTCATTGAAATAAATGGTGTTTCATAGGCAAGGAAATATCTTGCAATGTGGGCATACGATCAACATTATCATGTAGAAATTTTAGATGTAAAGAGATGACCCTTTGGTTTTGGCATCATGGCTGATTTTAAGCAATCCAGTCAATCGATCTCAACAAATAAGAATAATATTGAAGGAATCTACAATATGTTAATAATTTCCAACAAATTATTGAGTTGGATTACTCCTCTTCTAAATGTTGTATTTTTAAGCATAGATGGTATGAAGAATTTGAGAGGACATGAAGACATGATACCCATAGTGGATTTTTTTCTATATATTCCTCAAGGCTTCTATTAGACGATACGAAGCCTTAACTCAAACAAGAAGAGCTAATGATATATATATATATATATATATATATATATATATATATATATATATATATATATATATATATATATATATATATATATTTATTTATTTATTTATTTATTTATTTATTTATGTTTGTGTGCATGTGTTTTTTAAACAATAAAATTTCTATAAAATTGGTCTAATATATGTATTTTGTTCATGTACAGGTATTTTTATATGAATATATTTTGGAACTGAGATGGATATTTATCATACATTATGATCAAATATCAAGGCATGTATTTGGCGATGCATCAGTTGATACTAAGAAGAATAATAATGGCCAACAAAACGAGAGAGAGGAATTAGAGAACATCAAAGAAATTTAAATCCATAATAATGTTGAAGATGGTTATGTTCAGGCACAAGAAGACAATAATCGAGAGTTATAATGTTATAGAAGACAACAATATTGATGGTATAGAAAATGATGATCCAAATAGATCTAGTAAAAATATAGATGGTATGTAGTCAAATTTCAATGATGATGAAGATGATGCAAGTCAAGATGAGAATGACCATTGTTGTCCTCTGAGATAATTATAGGTTAATTAATCATACCAGAGCATCTAAAATGTTTTGTTGTTTTAAGGTTTTTTGGATTACCAATGTTATGAATAGTTAAATACCAGTGCTCAAACCTTAACAATGTTGAATTTAATGAAAGGGTTGTTTGTTTGTCTCTAAGCAGTTAGTTGAATGAATAGTAGAGTTGAAAGGGTTATAACTTACTAAATATCCAAATTGAATATTTAGTTAATTATAAGATAGAGTGAAGGTAAACAATGTTTACCTTCTCACAAAATGTATTTAATTTTATGGAGATGGGTGTGACAATTTATAGATATATATGGGTTTGTAATAATAGACAGTTCAATAAACTAATCCCTGATGATTGATTATAACTTCACCAAGGATTTCATATAAACTAAGATTCAATTTAATCTTACCCAAGGTTCTCCATTAAAAGTTAAATACATGAAGAATAACATAATGAAATGAAAACATGAGAAAAAATCATAAGGAGACAAACTATTTGAGGCAAGTCTATAATATTTTCATTAATTTCAAGAAAATCTCCAGTTGATTACAATTTTTTGAAAATATAATTGAAGCATTCAACCGATAATAACTCGAAAAAAGAGTTATTTATATAAAAAATTGATTTTCTACAATGATCCAATAACAAGATATAAAAATCGTACAAAAATATAGGCATCCTAAAACTGCTAAGTTGCTGGCACTATATTCAAGGAAGTTGTTGATGATCTGGCCCCCAAAATGTTCTTCCTCGTTGTCTATCAATTGGTGATGAAATTTACTCGATGATTTCACTCAAGTGATCCCATCTATCTTCACTTTGTATATAAATATTAATCAACTTCCTATAGACTTCGTCCACCTCAGTATATTTTTCAAAAGTAGGCTTAGTGACAAAGATATGTTTAATTTCATGTTGGATCATTAAATAAAATTCAAAGCATCTAAGGAAGCCTTCCATGTAAGATGACCTTTGATACTTGAAAATTTAGCTTTATCAGCTGTAATTGTGTAAAATTTTTGGTAATACTCCTCCAAACTGATCAATATGTCATTTGGTGCTACTAGTCCTGGAAATACTCTTTGGTTGAGAAAATTGAACTTAAAATGAAGCCTCTGGACAACACTTTTCAAGGCTTGGCACATTGTCTCCAACTAAGTCATGATATTTTTCTTCTGCAAAACTTTCTTAATCTCAAGAATGGTTTTTGTCCTGTCTGCAATTTGAATTTCTACTAATTCAGTTATGGTTTTTCAATTGAAAACCTTAATGATATCTATGACCTCACTTGGTTTATCCTTAAGAGTTTCTCTGACCACTTCAATAACTCTCTAACATCTAGTAATAAGCTCTTCCTATTCGAAAATAATTTGTAAAAAGGGCCAAATTCAAGTTATAGGTTCACTTATATCTACCCAAATGTTTTCCTTGGCTTGAGTGAAGATCTGAGCCATTAATGACTCATATTCAAGCTCTTGAATATTATTTTTTAGTCTGTGAGTCTTCTGCATCTCTTCAACATAAAGAGTATCTTTCCTTATCTTTTACGCCTCCACATTTTTGAATTTCTTATGAATCCTTTCATTTTCCAGTCTCTAGAGAGACAACTCATGTGTACCTTTACTCAGATCACTTGTAATTTATGTCGACTTTGTTTTTGTTGATGTCGATCCCCTTATTGTCCTATCCATTGTGATTTGTATAGTTGTAATTAGAGCTATGGACAGTTGTGCAGACTGTTCCTTTTCTTTGAGAAAAGTTTCTATATGTTCCTCCATCTTCTTTATTCGTATATTCTACTCAATAATTAGTTTGAGAATTTATTCTTTGTTTTTCTCACCCTCTACAATCTCCTTGGTTTGGGGATCCTCTGTAGAAGGTAATTTGATTTTCTTCCTTAGAGCTGTGATGTCTGCATTCTTCTTCTTAAAGATGTCCTCTGCAACTTTAACATAAGCAGGATCACATCCAATCTTGATCACTAAATATTATAATTATTTGAAGCTATTATCCTTTTCTAAGGATGATATCTTCTCTATTTTCAAATGTGACTGTACATTTGAAATATTTGTTCTCAACTTTGACAGTGTCGTGGAAGTGTTAGTAATGGTAGAGAAAATCATATGTTCAGACTGTCTATGCATTTCCATTTGATAAATAGGATGCATTTGATTTGCATAAAAATAAAATATGTTTTTCTTATAGTCTGAAGAAGCATTTGGAAAAGTCACTTGAGCCTGCAAGAATGCCATTTGCATCCTTCCCTTTTCACTGTCAAAAGATGTCAACAATTTGTGCTGAGAAGTAGAAGTCTCCTTCCAGAATTGAGCATAGACAGTGGCCTTCAGAGATTCATTATTTTTCTTAATTTCAAGAAAATTTGTGAAAATGTTTGGCTTCTCTTGTTCAAATTCTCCTGCTGACTGTGAAATTTCGAATAAATTTTGTGAAAACTGAAGAGGAAGATGGAGTGTTAAGCATAGTTTCCTCTAATCCTATAGAAACTTGTGAATCATCCAGATTAATAACTATGGGTTCTTTCTAACCCTGAACAATGGTAACTTTAGAGTCAGTCTTGTGTTTGTTTTAATAAATGAGAAACTCCTTTGCACCCTCTGTTGAAGATGATGGTTCTTCTCTCGTCCTCTTATCCTTCTTACTTTGAGAAATGGGAGTCTGGAGGGTAGAATGAGGTAGAATTTTCTCTTCTACTTCTTAAAGTATGTTCTCCTCCAACTATTCTTGATTCCTATATTTCTCAATCTTTGGTCTTGGAGTATGATTATAAGGTGTGGTTTTAATTTCCACCCTTAAATTTGTGGTTATATTAAATGGATCATAAGACCAGGTAAAACTTGGTTGAAATAACATCTCCTTGAGAATTGAATCTTCTTCAATTCTAGCTACTCTGGTATTAGAAATAAAGGGTCCCACTTGGGACTTGATCTTGAAATGGTATTTTCTTTTCCATGAAACAAAATGTAGCTCATCCATGTTGATCATTTTCCTTATATATTCCAAAGAGAAAATTCTCATTGGAACATATTTAGGTAATTTTTATGGAGCTAACTCATAGTCATATACCCTAATCTCTATGTAATTTTGGTAATGATACCAGTCTCCAGCCTCTTTTTGGTCACTTATGTGCAGGATTCTCTTTATCTCTGGGATGATTCTTGGTTCACTTTGGCTGCTAAGAATATGTGCAACTTGATAAATGAAACAATCAATGAAATCTAAAAATTTAAACTCAATTGAGTTTCTCATAACCAATGAGGTCAACTGTGTAACTGATTGATTTATTTGTTGATAATATTTCTTGTGTAAGGTTATTGGTAGCATCTCTCCTTGTTGAAAAAGGAACATATGAACTAGTAAAGAAGAATATTTGAATACACATTTACTAGTGGTTTTCATTAACTGTTCACGCATATTTTCAGCCAAAAATTCACTGGAATTATACATTAATGTTGGCTTGTGTTCTTCGGAGAAGATGGATAGATAACCCAAGATATGTTCATATACCCATTGGTCTATCTGGTAACCTAACAGGCAAGAAACTAGAGAGATAATGTGTTTAGCTATTTCTGGGAACATTGAGGTTGGATATGGAGGGTTCTTCTTGGGAATCTCAACATCTTCTCGAAGAAAGATCTAAAATATTTGAGATCTTTGGGGAAATGTAATATTATGGTATATATCCATGAGGACGACAACAAAAGAGCAGCTAAGGGAATCATTTTCAAGAATCAGAAGCATTTTATTTATGGTTTCAAGTGTGATAGATATAAGAATGTCTCCATTCTGAGCTATCACAGTTCTCCGCAGGGGATTGTACCTAGCCTAACACCACATAACTATGTCAGGAAATGGATGAGTTTGAGGAAACATGAACATGGGAAATAGTGATTCCCATAGGTTAATTTCATCCTCTAAGTCCTGATAGGTCTTTCTTAACTAATGGTGCAATTTAAAAATATCGAATTCACACTAAGTGTCCACGATTTTAAACAATTGATCAGCTAAAGGGGTGTGGTCAAGGTCTAGTGTATTAGCGGCTTTTGGATTTGATGAGCAGGGGTCTTGTTACCAGAGGGCTAGTCCTTTATTTTGGGTGCCATATTCTAATGGATAAGGGAAAAAAGTAACAGGATGTTGATGAAATGGGTACCTGAATAGAGATCAGTCCTTGTAAAAAAAATTGGTAAGTGCATTGTCAACTTGAATTATAGGCGCAATCTGTGGCAGAGTTTAACCAAGGCCAAGCTTTAAAACTTGCAATTTAAATAGTGGTAATTAAAACAAGAGAGTCATGTGGAAAGGGATGAGGGTTTCTTTATAGCAATGTAACGATTATCATTAAAATCACATCATTATCTTATAGAATGGGTGTGCATTAATGAACAACGGAAGGTAGACAATGGGTAGAAGGAACATGTAAGAGTAGAGGGGATGAGTTTAACGGATATGAGTGTAATAGATAGGGATACATGGAGGAAAATGATGGGCGGGAGGAAGAGTGCAAGAAATGGGGATAGTCATTGATGGAGTGACGTATAGATGAGATAGGATAAGTGGATTGGGAGGGGGTAGTGGTAAATGGTATTGCGTAGGGGGTTCTTCGAAGTGATGAGGAGCTGAAATTTTGCAATGGGCCCGTTGAAAAGGAAACCGCTTTTCCTACCCCCCCGCTTGTCGTTAACGTGAAACGGTAGAAGGGGTGCAAAATATCTCCCTTGCCATTGGTCTAGGTGGGGAAGAGGATCACCGTGGAAAGGTATCCTCTTGATAGCACTCCACAATAAAATGATTTTGTTGTTTATGAATTTAAACTTCACTTTATAAAACTTTGTTTATACAATATTAATCTCCTTTAAAATGTACTTAATGCTAATTAAAGAAAAAATTATCTATGAATGACGCATTTGATATAGAAACTATTTATTTTCCCTAATCCTATTCTAACCTTATTCTAGTACATCATTTGGACCAGTTTTGAGCATATTGGACCAAATTTTATTTTATTCTATCCTATCTAATGATGTTCTACCAAGATTAAACAATTTGGTGGACTTATTCACTAATCTAGAGACATAAATTTAAATTAGTTGATCATGATTAAACCATATGATTCAAATCAAAACATCAAGTTTTGCCATTTTAAACAAGATGCACACAAAACCCTAGTTTCTATGCAATGTAATTTTACTCTTTTCTAGTGGCATTTAAATTTTCTCACTTGATACAAATTTGTTTTCTTTTGATGGGGTTTCATTTCATCATTTTTTTATATCGCATTTTAATTTTTTTATTCTAATTTTTTATACCATCTTTTATAAACAAAAACTAACTTATCAAAAGCAATATTAAATACTTGAAAGAACATATGAAAATTTACAACGATACAATGGATGGAATTGTTGCAAGCAACAATGTTAATGATAAATACTTCTAAATTTTCAGAATTATTTGCACTTCATATTTAAAAAATGATCATTTTTATGGCCCAAACATTGAAATTCTTCAGTATTATTTGTGTTGATGCAAATTACCTTTTTCAATGTCGTTAAAGTGTTTAATATTTGGTATGAATTGTTGGCTAAAAAAATTATGGCTACTACGATAAGAGTTAGCTTGGTTAGTGGTCATTTTTTGGTTGATAATGGTTTAGAGGTGTTGTCAAATTATTCATTAGACTCAGATTGAACAAGGATGAAGAACCTATTTAATAAAAAACATTAAATATGAAATTGTTAAAATATATAATTACATGTTTCATATATGTAAAACAATGTAAATCCAAACCATTAGGCTACATGTATGGAAAATTTGTTCATTAATTTATATTCTAAAACAAATTGAAATATTTCACTAAGCCTAAGCAAAATTATTTTCTATGGGAAAAATAAGAAAATTGTAATTGCATTAATGTTCTTTATGAGTAAATGAATACTCTCCAAGTCGAATCATTCAATTTGGCCTTGTAATGAAGTTTTGGGGTGCATTTATGTCAAGCAGTCCAAAATTTTCTTGCTTCACTAAAATGAAAGTCGAATCATGATTTCTTGGCCAATATGGTGACTCAAATTGTACACTATTTATTTACTAACTAAGTAAAGGTATTATGTCTTTTTCTTGATACTTTGGAATGTTGGAGCTCGAGTTGATAATTGCTTGAGACTTGAAGCCTTATTCTTGTACTCTTTTTTCGGTCTTACAAGGATATTTTTTCTGGTGAGATAAGGATATGTGGATTATATTCCTGGTGACGTTGATATATGTAATCTTATTATGCAGTTATTTTGTATGGATGCTACTAAATTTATATCTCATGTAAGCTTTATGAAATTTTCTTATTAATAGAAAAAAAAACCATGCTGGAGAAGAATGGAGAGACCTTTCCAAGCAACCCACACCTTTTCTTGATTAATTGAGGTAGTGCCAATACCGTACACATAAGACAAGATTTTTTTACCATTTTGGTTAAAAATTACACCTCCAACTCCAACAACCCCTAGATTTACTTTTGAGCCACCCTATCGTAAATTTTTCCATATGATGCACGAAGCATATTGTAAATTTGTTCTATTATGGAAATAAGACACATTTGTATTTGAAATAGAAATTTAGTACATTCCATAGCACCAATTTATCGATTCAGTAAGTTGTGAGCTTATAAAAGTCCATTACGTTGTCCAAAAATACAAGAGAAAGTTGATCTCTTTGAGACCACAACCAGATAAAATTTCCATGAAGGAGATGTAAAAGTATGTCCTAAAAAAAATAGCAATTTATTCAAAAATGCATGTTAACGGAAAATATAATGATATATAATGCACATTAAAATTATTTAATTATATATATATATATATATATAGATGACATGTCGAAATGTGTCTACATATACAACATCTAAAAATTGATATTCTAAAACTTAAGGATGCTTGAGTGGATTTTGAAAGCCCTCCTCTAGAGAAGAAGAGCGTCTCTTTCCTTTTATGGAGACCTATGATTATTTAGGTGATACAAAAAACACATCCATTGATCCTTGCTCAAGAAGTTGAATTTTCCTTTCATAATTTTCTCTCATATTAGAATTTTCTTTTCTTAGCCTATAAAATAAATCCACATTATTCTTATATTTATGCTTATTCTTAGTTTCCTTCCTTTCAAGATATTTGTTTGCAAATGTTAGTTAATATCTTCATTTAGAAAATTCACTAGTGAATTGTTGTGCATTATCCTCAATCTCTTTCTCTCTCGATTGTTGTTGATTGTTTGTGATTTGTTGATATGATAATTATTGTTGTTTTTCCCTCTCTAGTTGTTGTTGTAAATTGGAAACTTGGGATTTCAAATTTTGTATCTTCATGTCGCATCCCAAATGTTGCTATTTTCAGCCACTCATGAGATCCTTGTCAATCTCTATAAATTTCTTTTCTCTCTTAGCTACAATCTGCTTGAATGATTGAAAAATTGGGGGTAACGTATACATATCACTCATAAAATTCATGCCTGAGACAATGGTCTATAAAAATTTCACTCATGCTTTTAGCTTGAATTTTTCTAAGTCCTTTGAAGGCATATATTTTACTCATGTGCCATGACTTGTACCTTTACCCTTACCCTTACCTTTATCCCCACTTTCAATATAACCTTCTATAAAACATTGATATTTTTCCTCTTCCAGTTATTTAATCATTTGTTTTTGGTGGGAAATTTCAAGATATATATCTCTCAACCTATTAGCTTGCCTATGACATGTTTTCTCTAGCTAAGTTACTCTCTTCTTGCATTCTTCAACATGTGGTTCATGCTTCTGTTGTTCCTAATATTTAGATTTATTTGGAATTTAAGCCTTCAAATATTAAATAAATTTATATTTTTCATTCAATAACTTGACTAATTTAGCCTCAGAAGTCTATGAAGTTTTCCAATGGAGGTATATTAAGAACCTATGGTATTCTTCTCAACTTGTCTTCAAGTTCACTGATTTTTTCATCATACAAAACCTGAATTTTTTCTAGCTTTTCATGTAGTTCATCTATCTCCCTCATACCTTCATTGCTCATTTCAGATACCTAATTACACAATTCATCATTAAGTTTATCCTTGACATTTATGTCTTTCATTTATTTGTGTGTTTGCTGCATAATTGTTGATTCTGGCACTACAATCTTCTTCGTGCATTTAACAATATCCTTCTCCTTTAGTTCGTACTTTTCCTTCCAACTATATATAGAGGAATAATCCTCCATTGCAAATTTTTTGTATTGGATCAATCTATCATATACTGAGAAAACAAATATGTTATTGAAATTGTATCTTAGTTTGTGTACATTTAAAATTAGAGATGTAGATGTTGAATCAACCATAAAAGGGAAATTATACTGAGGTGCCAAGTGTTTAGAAGGAATTATGTTTATTATAGAAAAATCATAATTACATGTTTCCATATAATGGTCAATACCATCCTCCTCCTCATATTCATCCATGCACACATGTAAGTCTACTAGAACACTAGCAGTTATATCTTTAGCATGGAAAATTGTATCAACCAAATTTTCCACACCTTCAACTGGAGTCTGTTTAGGTTCTTCCTCAATGGTTTTCTTTGGTTTTTATTTCCTAATGTAAGTTTTAAGATTCCTTGTTTCAACATCAGGTCGATACAAATAAATAATTATCTACAACGTTCTTGGGAAACTCAACTTAACCTTCTTAATTTTACTTTGTTGCAGGGATTAATGTATTTTTTAGCTAACATATGAGGGACATTTATGGTAATGCCTTCAACCTAATGAATAAATAACCTCATGAAATCACCAAAAATATCAAGCTTGTTATGATTCATAATTTTCCTAAGGACAAATTGAATAAAGGATTTGTATAGTCCTTGGGGAACATATTTCATTTTTAATCCATTCCTCAGAAGATATACTTTTTTCCCACATATTTGACTGGCCATTTCAATTTTTTCTAGCTTAGGGGTTTTCTTGATGTTAAATATTGCTCCCCCTCTATGTGGAACTTTTGTTGCCCTTGCAACTAGATTGTGGTCCTGGTTAATAATCTACACAAATATTTTAAATTACATGGCTTTATCATCATAATTTTTTATGTCCTCATTTATCTAATATTTTTGGAAATTTGACTATCCAAATATAAATTTATAAAAATATTCTCTTACGAGGATATCTAACATATATGTTGGAAAAGTGTTTGTATTGACACACTCTTTGAATATTTTGTTTGTGAGATAATCTAAAATTGTTTATAAGGTGCTTTAAAATTGCTCATTTACTCCTATCTTTTCTCAGACAAAATAGAAATTTTAAATTTAATATTTAGATATAAGATGGCCTTCTGTTCTTTGTCATGGGTAGAATTGATCAAATTTCCATCATGAAATTGGTCATTCATAAATGATTGTAAATTTCCCTTTTGTATTAAACTACCACCCAAACCTTTTTATAGTAAATGTCCTAACTACGTCACTTGACCTAATCTTAACCTTAAAACCCCAAAATATATGTACAATAAGAAAAACCCTAAAATAGTCCTTGCAAACCCTAGGTGATATTTCGTTATCTATCCCTTGGCAACATTTAAACCTAATTACTACTAAAATAAGGTCATCCAACCTTATAGGGTTTTAACCAAGAAACTACAAGTTTCAATTATTAAAATTCAACTTTGATTTTTCTTAGTCCATCACCTTGTTCCCAAAAATTTGTGATGTACATTTATTTGAGGCACATAAATCCTACTTTTTACCTTTGAAATCCATGCAATTTGGAGTATTTTGGAACAACACAAACATATAAGTGAAAAATTAAAAATATTTGATTGTATTACTGTTACTATGAGTAAAAAAATACTCTCTATATTAAATCATTCAATTTGGCATTGAAATGAAGGTTGGGCATGCATTTTAGTGAAGAAAACCAAAATTCCCTTGATTCACTATAATGCACACCCATGCTTCATTTACTGGCCAATATGATTCATTCCAACTGTAGATTGTTTATTCAATAATTTTACACACTTTTACATTGTTATATATTTACCTAGACTTCATTGCCGAACAAGAAACACAAATTGGTTCTGTCTTCCTCCATTCTCGTTACCTATTTATCTTCAAACCCTAACTAAGCCATTTGACCTAATCTTAAACTCAAAACCCTAAAAAATATGTACAATATAGAAAATCCCTAAAATAGACCACGCAAAGTCTATGTGTTATCTCTTAATATATCCGTTGGCAACATTTAAACCTAACTACTACAAAAACAACATCATCCAACCTTACTTATAGCATTTTAACCATGAAAATACAATTTTAAACTATTAAAATTCAAGTTTCAATTTTCTTAGTCCATCACCTTGTTCCCACACATTCTTGGTGTGCATTTATTTGAGACACCAAACCCCTGCCTTTTACCCTTTGAAAACCATGCAATTTGGAGAATATTTTAAAAACACAAAAATATATGTGAAAAAATTAAAATATTTAATTATATTAGTGTTACCTATGAGTAAAAAAATACTCTCCAAGTTGAATCATTCAATTTGGCCTTGAAATGAAGGTTATATTAGGAAATGTAAAGTGGAAGCTTATTATATCTTGTTTTTTAACCTTGATACTTGTGAAAATTAGTTATTTTAATTATGTTCTTTAGTCATATTTTCTCATCAAAAAATATCAACAAACCAAAAAAAAAATAGGAAATAGATGTATGCTCGCAACTAGGGAAAAACCCCTGCATGGGGAAAACTTAGAAACTCTTCTCTTCATAGAACCTGCTTCAAATGAGATATAAAGGTCTGATCCCTAGACCAATTCCTTCTCTTAGTACTAATTCATCCCTTCCTTAACTCCTTCCTTGATTATGTACCAAACTACTTCTTTCTCGCAACTTCAACCTACTAGCTACTACTACTCGACCTGCATCTTCAACCTTGCTACTTTTTTCCATTAACTATTTCATAAACCCTAATATATCTCCTTTTTGAGACCCTCCTGGGGCATAAAATCTTTCCCTAAGGTCAACTAGGTCAAGAGAAGTATTTTACTTTATCCACCAACTTGTTCTTGCCATTTTTCTCCCCAAGAACAACTTCACTACCCAACAATTTAGACCTGCAACTTCGACCTATTTTTGGCCATAGAAACCCTAGCTTCTTCAGACCTGTGAGAGAGAAAGATCTCAGAAACAACACGTTTCACCCTCCTAGCTTCTCCTACTCTTTTAATATCCTTATCTTAGCTTCCGAGCTACAAATTGAACCATTTCCTTGATAGATTGAACTTGTGAGTGTGTGTGTTCAAATGAAGTCGAACTTATCTCTGTATAGCCTTCTCAAGGGGTCAAATTCCCTCCTTTATGCTGACTTGAGGATCCTAGGGCTAACTTGTACTTTTCAAGATTGTAGGACTTTCTAGACTCTATATTAATTCTTTTTACAATTACAAATTGCCTGCAAAGGTCTTATAAAAGCGATGTTGACCTCTTTGACTAATGACAATAAATCCTAAGACCTAAGAAACCCTAAAAGCATGAAGAACGTGATTTTACCTAAAAGACAAACAATAATAAGCATGAAACACATGCTTTATCAATAAAGTTTTATTTCTGTTTTTCTTTTTTGTTACATAGGATATATATTTAAATGAGTACAACAATTATGAAGACCGAAACTAGTTACATTTCTCAACACTCCCTCTTAAGTAGGTAGGTATTCATAATTGTACAACTAGTACATCATAACATCTCAAACTGAAGAGTTCTCAGGAAGAGTTGGATCAATAAGCCATACTATGAGCATCATCATCATGACTAGCACTAGCCCTGAGAACTAGACAAGCTCTTTTTTAATCAAGATAATTATGCTAGGAGGCTTCATGTCTGATACCACACTACCTATCTAAGGTACATACGTGATCTGGATGTCCACAAGGTATTTCCTTTTGAGATTATTCTTATCATGTATCTCCATATAGGATTCCTCAAAGAATATCAATCCTCTTCGACCATTGTTATCTTGGATTCTTGTCCCATCCTCAAACAGTGTGGATCCTCAAGACTACTACCTTTCTTGGATTCAAATCCTCAATGAGTATTGACCCCCTTTCCTTTCTTATATGGTATATCTGCATAACAACCATAGATGCTTATCCAATCCTCTTTCATTCTTGATTCATCACCTGAAGAGAAGAATTCTCACGTGATATCAACTATTAATCCCTCTCAAACCGAGAGGACATCACCATTCTCCCTTAATAATGAGAATAGATCCCTACTCCTTATTCAAGGAGACTCCTTTCCTACCTCTAATAACTAGAGGAGATTCTTTCCCTCCAACAATGGAAGCCAACAACACAAGCCTTTATAACTTGTCTTTATCAGAGTATCAACTACTAGTTCTCCATAGCTCCATGGTTCCTTTTTTGCTTCACATCTCTTGTATCGAGTCTTCTTTTTAAGGTTTGATGGAACCATCTTCACTCTTCGTTCTTCTGATAGGATCCAGTTCATCTCTCTTGCTAACCACTTTCTTCTTCAATCATGAAATATTTGTATTGGGCCTTCCTGATCTTGAATCTAATCAAGAAATTGATCATTCATGACCTTCAGATCATCTTCTTATAAAACTACCCTTTCAATCCCAAGTTGGACTCATTTTGACTTCATAATTTCTATGTACTACACATTTTTAATATTCTTTGTCCATATAATTTGACTTGCCACAACTGTCATCATGTACTCGTGCAACATTTTGTTCCTAATATCTAAAAATAATATGTTATCCATATAACCAAACCATAAATTTAATATACGTACCTCATCATAGTGACCTTCTCATTCCCTCAACATCCTCATTGACCATTTCCACTTGATATTTCCTTTTTTCATCAGAGTTCCCAAGGATCGAACTTGATTACCAAGTTACAACTTTTCTTTTGGAGATTATACTTGATGTTAATCAATATCAAATACATATTCTATATAAATTCCTTATCTTGCATACATTCCTTAGTTATTCAAAATCTATTCTTTTCTAGAATCATAAATACTTAAACATATCCAATCTTTATTTCACAATATTCTCATACACATGAATTTCATCCAAAATCAACATTAATTCCTATTATTTTATCAATCCATCTAGATATCCATATATATTTCCATAAATTTTTTATCTTGACCCATTGCAATCCTTCATCCTTGTTTACCAGCATGTTTAAATAATGTGATTTTTCGAGGTATTTTCCAATATGTAGTCAAATTAAGGATATTGTGTATATTCCATGAACGCATGTATAGTTTCAAAGGTTCATTGAGTGAATCCCCCATTATTTCCACATTAAATAGATTACATACTACTTTTTTCATGACACCTTTCCCAGGGAATTTCCAATATCAAGGTCATTCTTGAATCATTAGCAAGATGAAAACCTTTAACATAATGTTAGATAATATCTATATGAAAATTATACAAAATGGCCAACATTTTTTCCTAGATGATCTCTATTAAGCAACATAATCAAATAAAATACAAACATTCTAATATCATAGGCTTCTATCCTATGATGCTTATGCAAAAATATATCATCAAAATAAAAACACTCATAAATAACCTAGAAGTTAGTGAACCTTATTTAGTAATAAAGATTCTTCACTTCTTCCTTATTTTCCTTCTTCTCAGGTTCTCCCACTACTTCGGCTACATGAGCTTCACTTCTATCCTTTCTCTTATGTTTTTTTTGTTTGGACAGTCCCTCATAAAGTGTCTAAATTAGTTGCATCCAAAACATTGTACTTTAGACATATCTTTCTTCATGGACTTGCCAAACTTCCCTTTCTTCATCTTCTTGACTCAGGTTAGGAATGCTTGAGATTTCTCATTTGTTCCAATGTCATATTTGACCGTGACCCTTGATTCCTCAACTATGCATTGTTCCCACAACTCATTGAATGGAGTTGAATATTTCTTGGAGTATATTCTTGTTGCAAAGTTGCTCCACCCTAGTGGAAATGCATTTAGAACACATATGGTTAATTCATAATCAGTTATTGGCTCCCCAAGTCATTGTAAATGGTCCATAAGCTGAGATGATATCATGAGGAAGTATGCCATATCTTCCTCCTTTGATTTCTTCATTCTATATAGCTTGTTCTACAATGATATATTTTGACCTGTTGTGCTTACAGAGTACAAATTCACTAGTTTTTCATACATGGCCTTGCAAGCCTTTAGGTTTGAAATAAATGGAACAAGAGAATCCTTGATTAATTCAAATATGATCATTTGTTCCCTTACTTCACATTTCCTATACTTCACTAGTTCTTGTGTCGTTTCCTTCAGTAGTTCAATAATTTATTTGGTAACATATCCCATTACATCTTGCTCTGTGAGTATCAAGTCAATCATATTTTTCAATGCTACATAGTTTACTTCACATATGAGCTTGTTGCTCTCCCTGCAGAAAATACTTACATGACTTGAATATTAAGCCATTATGAGATAATGTAATACTTACTTGAATAATATGTCCAACCTTCTTCATGTCTTCAAGACCTTTCGAAAATCCTTGATGATGTCCTTGAAAAATGTTCCCTAGGATTCCTCCACCAACAACTTCCAAGATAGATTCCCTGCAAATAGAAGTTTCCTTTTTGCAAAATCAAGACCCTCTTTCTAAGGTGGATGTAAATTTTTTAGCTTCTTCAATGTAATACCCTATATTAGAAGGTATTCTACCAATGAGCCTTTAACCAAATCCCTTGAAGAGACAATCTTTTTCTTTGAGGTCTTGAGAGATTCCTATCCCTTCATCAACAATTCGTTCCAATGTCCTTCTAGTTACCTTCCTTTCTCACCTTAGCTCTGATACCATGTTATAAAATGTAAAGTGGTAGCATATTTTATCTTATTATTTTAACCGTGATACTTTCTTGTGAAACTTAGATATTTTTTTTTTCTTTTGTTAGATCTCTTCGTCAAATAATATCAATAAACTGCAACAAAAAAGAGGACATGGCTATAGGCTCTTAGCCAGGGAAAAACCCCTCCAAGGGGGAAACCAAGAAACAATTATCTTCTTAGAATCTACCTCAAATGAGATACAAACACCCAATCCCTAGAAAAATTCCTTCTCTTAGTACCAATTTGGTCCTTCCTTAAGTCCTTCCTTGATTTTGTACTAAACTGATTCTTTCTTGTAACTTAAACTTGCCAGCTACTTTGAATCATCTCGAAAGTTCGGTCCAGATACTTCGATCAAACAATTTCTATAGAAACCATAATTTATCTTCCCTTTCAAAACCTTCTTGGAGCACAAAAGCTCTTGCCAAGGTCAACTAGGTCAAGAGAAGGATTCACTCTATCCAGCAACTTGTTCGTGCAGTTCTACTCCCCAAAAATTTTCACCTACAACTTCAGCCTCTTTATAGTTGTAGAAACCCTATCTTCTTCACATGTGTGAGAGAGACAGAGCCTAGAAACAACACATTTAGTCCT
Source organism: Pinus tabuliformis (assembly GCA_031772625.1). Classification (NCBI taxonomy): domain Eukaryota; kingdom Viridiplantae; phylum Streptophyta; class Pinopsida; order Pinales; family Pinaceae; genus Pinus; species Pinus tabuliformis. The sequence goes on along the minus strand of CM062809.1, from coordinate 569,619,523 downwards.
CCCAGCTTCTCCTATACTTTCGCTCTCCTTATCTCATCTTACCAGCTACAGATCGAACTATTTCTTTGATAGATCAAACTTGTGAGTGTGTGTATCTTCTATTTATATAGCCCTCTCAAGGGGTTGAATTCCTTCCTTTAGGATGACTTGAGGATCCTAGGGTTGACTTGTACTCTTAGAGATTCCAGGACATTCTAGACTCAAAATTAATTCTTTTTACAATCACAAATTTCTTATTGCAGTCTTATAAACATGATGCTGACTTCTTTGACTGAAAAGAATATGTTCTAAGACCCAACAAACCATAAAAGCATGATTAAAATGATTTTACCTAAAATACCATCAATAATGAGCATGAAACCCATGCTTTAATAATAATTTTTTTCTATCTTATTTTCTTGTTTGTTACATAGGATACATATTGAAATCATTACAACAATTATGAATACCTAAATTAGTTACATTTATCAATAGGTTGGGCATGGTTTTTTGTGATCAAGCCAATATTGTTCTACTCCACTAAAATGCACACTAAGGCATCATTTATTGTCTAATCTAATTGATTCAAATTATATATTATTTATTTAATTATTTTACACACTTTTGCATTGTTATATATTTACTTAGACTTCATTTCCAAACAAGAAATAAGAACTATTCCTTTTTGTCTCCATTCTTCTTATGTATTTATCTTCAAACCCTAACTAGGCCACTTGACCTAATCTTGGACTCAAAACCCTAAAATATATGTACAATATAGAAAACCCATAAACTAGACCATGCAAACCCTAGGTGGTATCTTTTTATTTATCCCTTTGAAACTTTTAAACCTGAATACTTTTAAAATAAGGTGATCCAACCTTTACTTATAACATTTCAATAAAGAAACTACAAGTTTCAACTATTAAAAATCAATTTTCATTTTTATTAGTCCATTACCTTGTTTCCAAACATTTTTGGTGTGCATCTATTTGAGGCATAAAGCCCTTCCTTTCCCCTATGAAATCCATGCAAATTGGAATATTTTTTAAAAACACAAACATATATGTGAAAAATAAAAAATATTTAATTGTATTAATGTTACCTACGAGTAACAACATGCTCATAGTTGAATCATTCAATTTGGTCTTGAAATGAAGATTGGGTGTGAATTTTTGTGAACTTGGTCAAAATTTCTCCTCTTCACTAAAATACATGCCCAAGCTTCATTTATTGGTCAATCTGATTGATTCAAATTGTATATTGTTTATTTAATTATTTTAAACACCTTGACATTGTTACAACATTCTAAGTTTTTGTTCAAATTGCCTTATGTAAAAGTTGTGTTAAGTGGGAAACATAGTTATGTAGGATATTTGTTAGATGAAAGGTTATAACCTAAGATTAGGAACTATCCAATCATGTCCCATTTCATATTTCATTACCAAGAGTGAAATTGGTTCGGACCGGGAGTGCATATTTTTCCAACTTTAATCATTGGGAGATATGATCAATTGTTTCTTTTTTTCCCCGGTGGTTCACGGTTACCCTTGGTCATTGGGTAGCCGGTACGTCGACGGTAATTCTAGGCAGATCGACCCTGAAGGGGGATCACATACCCTCGGCCTATGTACTAACCTGACCTCGAGGTCTTTTGGGTTGAATCGACCCTGTGACCTCCCGTATGGCGAGGCACTGATTTGACCGATTGAGCTAACCCTTGGGGCTAGATATGATCAACTGTTATCTTGGAAAACTTCAATTTCATTATATAACATTTCCTTTGTGACAATGGATACACTATACTGCATAAGAAAAAATTATATTTAGGTTGGAATGATCATTATTGCATAATTAGTTAACTACAAGTCCTGGCATGCATTTATTTGAGACGCATAAACCTTGACTTTAACCCTATGAAATTGATCCAATTTGGCATATTCTTGCACAAAAGAAATTTATATGTGAAAAATTAATATTAATTACGAGTAAAAAAGTACTCTCAAAGTTGAATCATTCAATTTGGCCTTCAAAATGAAGGTTGGGTGTGCATTTTTGTGAAACATGCCAAAATTTCCTTGCTTTATTAAAATGCATGCCTAGACTTCATTTATCAACCAATCTTATTGGTTCAAATTGTAGAGTGTTTATTTAATTACTTTACACACTTTTGAAATATTATTTGTTTAATTTGACCCTTAAATCATTTTGCTTCATGTTTCATATAATATTCTAAGTTTTGCTTCAACTTGCATTATGTGAAAGTTGTGTATAGGTATTTCTTCAACTTTCTCTTAGGTAGAAAAATTTCCCTTTTAATTTAGAGAAATAGTTTCAACTCTTCACATTAATTGTCAATCTCGGTAGGTTTTGTTATTGCAAGGCTACTACTCAAAATATATGGAAGGGAAAATGGTGACTAGTGTGAATGAATCTGAAACTCGATCATTGTAATCACACTCTCAGAAAATCAACACTCTGGTTGTTATGCTCTCAAACCATATTCACACTCTCAACAAATAAACACATAATGTAGAATAAAACCACTATGTCACATTATCACTCTTATTCAGAAAAGAAGAGCACTCCTGGAAACCATTCTCTCAACAAATGATGAAACACACATTCCAATGGAATGGGAACACCATCAAATTGTATTACAAATTAAATAAATTTCACATTAACAAAGGGGCCGCTCCAGGAACTGTGTTATTACATAATACAATCATTAGAACTCTACAACCATTAAAGCGTGAACAAGACTAATAATAATAGTAACACTACACAACACACAAGCTAGTCAATAAAAATGTATGTAACCACCAATGATTGAGATTAAATTAATGAAACATACAAGATTACAATGTTGGTGCTCCCACTCTATCATTATCTATTTTTTTATATGTATATCTCATGAAGGTAGAGAGTTCACCTTTTTCTAATTTCAAATTGTAATGATAAGATCATCATAAGAATATCTCTATTCTCATGCGACCTTGTTATGAAACCAGCTCAAGAAAAGATAGAAAAGATAGGTCAACGCCTTAGAATTCAGCCTCTTCGAGGGGGCAACCTCCTTTACATTACATAAATGAACAATTCTTGGATGATTCAAATGACAAAACCTCCTTTCTATATATAGGAGTCTAAGGAGTCACAATATAATCCATCCGACCTAACAATAATAATATAAAGCCACAAAAATAAAAATAGAGGGATTCTATGGGGCACAGTAATAACAATATGGGGGCAATAGGGGCACAACAATATTAATAAGGGGTATAACTACAATAGTAATGGGGTAATCACTAGTATTATAGGGACCCAACATGCCCCTCTCCTTCAAAAAAGTGTTGTCCTCAACGCTTGAGTAGTTCTAGATACTTCTGCATAAAATTTTCATCCTCCCATGTGGAATCTTCAGTGGATAAGTTCTTCCACTTGATAAGATACTCTGAAATTGATCGATTTCGTAGCTGTCGAGTTCTTGTTTCTGTGACTGCTTTCGGTTCCAATATAATTTTTCCTTCCTCATCAAGTTCTGGCAATATTGTTTGAACTAGGAGCTTGTCGCCTATAACCTTCTTTAAACATGAAACATGGAAAACTGGGTGCAATCGAGAAGCTGCAGGAAGCTCCAATTTGTATGCCATAGTACCAATCTTTTGCAACACCTTGTACAGACCATAATACTTTGGTGATAATTTATTATCCTTCTTAGCTTGCTTGAGGGACATTTGCTTATATGGTTGTAGCCGTAGGAATACCCAATCACCTACATCAAAACTTCTTTCACTGCGATGTTGATCTGCCTGTTGTTTCATTCTATTTTGTGCAAACACGAGGTTATCCTTTAAGAGTTGGAGGACTTGTTGTTGATGTTCGATGTGATGTTCCACTGCCTGAACCTTAGAATTTTCTCTTAAATATGATGTGATGGATGGTGGTTGATACCCATAAAGTGCCATAAATGGGGTCATTTTTGTTGTTGTATGGAAGGAAGTGTTATACCACCATTCAGCCAGAGGCAACCATTTGACCCATTGTGTCTGTTTATCAGATACAAAGCAACGAAGATATCCTTCCAAACATTTGTTTACTATCTCAGTTTTCCCATCAGATTGAGGATGATAAGATGAGCTATGAGCTAACTGAGTACCAAGACAAGAAAATAATTCTGTCCAAAAATTTCCAGTGAAAATGGGATCTCTGTCACTTACAATAATCTTTGGGTTTCCATGTAGCTTTTGAATTGTTTCCATAAATGCAGTAGAAACTGTACTGGCTTTAAATGGATGTGATAATGCACAAAAGTGTGCATACTTGGTAAGTCTGTCAACTACCACCATGATGACACTCTTTCCCTCAGACTTGGGTAAACCTGTGATAAAATCCATTGAAACCTCCTCCCAACGTTGGCTTGGAATGGATAAAGGTTGTAATAGACCCGGTGTCTTAATTGTTTCAACTTTATTTTGTTGGCAAACCAAACATTCTGCCACAAAATTTTGAATATCTGATTTAAGGCCATCCCAAAAAAATTCCTTCTTAACCCTGTGGTAAGTTTTTAAAAATCCTGAGTGCCCTCCTAAGGGATTGTGCAATTCCATAATAATCTTTTGTTTTAGCTGGGAATTCTTACAGAGGTATAAGCGATCTTTGTACCATAACGAATCATTTTGCCAGCTAAATGTATCAGACGTACTGGAATCTTGTTGTAACTTTCGAATAAGTGCCCACACTTCTTCATCATTCTTCCATTCCTCCCTTGCTTCGTTTATCCAATCTGGTTGGATAATAGAAATGGTGCAAAACAATGCTTCCACATCCTCATCCTTTCTTGAGAGTGCATCTGCCACCACATTTTGCTTCCCTTTTTTGTAGATGATTTCAAAGTCATAACCCAACATCTTTGTGACCCACTTTTGTTGCTCTTCAGAGGATAATCTTTGTTCTAAAAAGTATTTAAGGCTATCATGATCTGTTTTTACCTTGAAGTGTCTTCCCATTAGGTAGGGTCGCCATTTCTTAAGTGCATGGAGTATTGCCAACATTTCCTTCTCATAAATAGCTTTGCTTAAAAACTTTCCCTTGATTGGACGACTTTCAAAAGCAATGGGTCTTTCATCTTGCATTAGAACAGCACCAATTCCATTTCCTGAAGCATCACATTCCACAATAAAGGTTTTTGTGAAGTCCGGTGTAGCTAAGACCGGTGCTTGGCACATTGCCTCTTTAAGATGTTCAAAGGCTTTGTTGCTTCTGGAGTCCATGAAAATGCATCTTTCTTCAATAATGTTGTTAGAGGTGCTGCTATTCTCCCATAATTCTTAACAAACTTGCGATAATACCCTGTCAACCCAGGAAATCCTCGCAGATGCTTTATGGATGTGGGGATTTTCCATTCCTTAATGGCTTTAATTTTGCTAGGGTCTACCTTAACTCCTTCATGAGATACAATATGACCCAAATATTCCACCTCTTGGACTCCAAAGAAACATTTGGATCTTTTTGCATATAATTGTTTCTCCTCCAATAGTTGTAGCACCCTGTCAACATGTTCAACATGATCCTTCCAAGACTTGCTGTAGATTAGTATATCATCAAAAAATACTAACACAAATTTTCTAAGGAATGGTTTGAAAATTGAATTCATCAAACCTTGAAATGTTGAAGGTGCATTGGTAAGGCCAAAAGGCATGACCAAAAATTCATAATGACCCTCATGAGTTCTAAATGCTGTTTTCGGAATGTCTTCAGTCTTCATTCTGATTTGATGATATCCTGAACGAAGATCCAACTTGGTGAAGTAAATTGATCCATGCAATTCATCCAGTAATTCATCAATGACAGGAATGGGGAACTTATCTTTAATAGTGAGCTTGTTGAGCTCCCTATAATTCAGACACATGCACCATGATCCATCCTTCTTGTGCACCAATACTACTGGAGTAGAGAAAGAACTTTGACTCGGTTGAATTATACCAGCCTCTAGCATTTCTGCAACCATACGTTCAATTTCACTCTTTTGGACATAGGGATATCTGTACGGCCTGATGTTTGGAGGAACACTTCCTGGAATCAGATGAATAGCATGATCATGATCACGCATAGGTGGGAGACCTTTGGGAGTCTCAAATACCTTGGAATGATTGTCCAGGACTTTTTGGAGATCTGGAGAAATAGATGATTCCGATGTGGAAACATCTAGCGAACATAATTGTGCAATTACACCTCTTTTCTCCTTTTTTAGAAGCTTTGTCATACCATTAGAGCTGATTATCTTTCCTGGTTTCCCTGCAATACCCCTTAATTCAACTTCCTTTCCTTCTGTAGAAAATTTGATGAAAAGTTCTTGAAAATTAAAAGCTATTGTACCCAAGGATTGTAGCCATTGGACTCCTAGTACAACATCAGCACCTCCCATTGGAATGGAAAGCATTGGGCTAGTCAATACATATTCTCCCATGGATAGCTTGATATTATGGCACTTTCCAGAGAAATTTATTGTTCCTCCATTTGCAATCATCACTTGACACTCTGGTGCTGGATATAGGAAGCAATTCAATTCTTTTGCTACCTTACAATGAATAAAATTGTGGGTGCTTCCTGAATCAATCAACACTATTACCTTTTTCTTCTTGATTTGTCCTTCTATCTTGATGGTTTGAGGAGTGGTAATTCCCGCCAATGCATTACAAGATATGGTCAGATTTATTTGTTCTTCATCTAGGCTTTTTTCCTGGAGTATATCCTCTTCTTTTGACCTTTCTTGCTCCTTTTCTTCTTCCTCTTCACAATCTATGTAGAATAATTTCTTCTCAGCACACTTATGACCTTTAGTGTATTTTCTATCACAACTGTAACAAAGCCCTTTTGCTCTTTTTTCTTCCAATTGTTGTGGTGTCAACCTTATAGGTTGTGGAAGACTAGGGGAAACAACACTTCCGTCTTTATAGTTGTGAGTGGTATGCTTCCTGGTTGCCATAATTTTGCTTTCCATTTTTCTTGCTAACCTGAATGCCTTCTCTAATGAATCAGGTTCCCAAAGGCGAACATCATGTTGGATATTATCCTTTAAAGACCCTATGAACACATCAATCCTATGCTCCTCTGGAATATCTTTTACCCTTATGTTCAATTTTTGGAACTCCTCAATGTGCTCCATTATTGAACCCTTTTGTTTGAGACTTATCAATTGGCTAAAAAAAGTGTTGCTTTTTGTATCCTCATAATGTGCTATCAATTCTTCCGTAAAAATTGCCCAAGTGATAAATGGTTTACGAGAGAAAAGCCATTGATACCATACAAACTGATTTGGTTCCAAATATAAAGTTGCCATACGTACCTTTTGTGTATTTTTCACATTATTGAGATCGAAGAATTGCTCCATCTGTAATATCCATGTGGCAGGATCCTTGCCATCAAACTTCCTCATATCAATTTTCGGAATATGGTGAGTCTTTGATCCAACATTAGCATCTATGGAATCATGATTAACATTTCTTTTGTTCTCATCATGAGTTTCCTTTAGTACCATTTCACCCTTAGGGACCATTTCTTGTAGCAACTTATTCATATTTATCTTCAATTCGTCCATGTCTGTCTTCAAATCTATCTTCAAATCATCCATCTTAGCTTCCACGTCAATCATCTTAGCTTCTACGCCTTTATTTGAATAGTCCATCTTAGCTTCTACATCTTTCTTTAAACCATCCATCTTAGCTTCTACATCTTTCTTTAAACCATCCATCTTAGATTCTGTTCCTTTTTGTGCAAGGGACAGTTGTTGCACTTGGTCTTGTAATTTTGATATATCATGTTGCATTTCTTCCTCTTCTTCATGAGTCATGCTAGAGCTTTCAGGTTCCTTACTAGGTGTTTGCATTTTCTTTCCTCTGGGCATCAGTTACCGATAATAATGCTCTACTATGCCCTTTGAATTCCTTCAAAAGAAATTTTCAAACCAAGCTTAAGCAAAAATTTAAGAAAATCTACACACCTTTTTTCACTTTATAGGAGCTCGATATTGCCTCTGATGTATCTCTGTACTTTCCAATCATCTAGTTCTGAATTTGTGACCTGTAGTAGCCCTTTATGTCCTCTTTCCAATGCCACAAGTCTGACCCAAATTGGATTCTCCAAGGAAGAGTCATGCGAAATCTCCCACAGTGACTTTCTTATAGACTAGTTCAGTAGAGAAAACTTGTACGATGTGCCATGAGTCACTGTTTTGACCTTTGGATCTGAAACATGCATACAAGAAACTATAGTCTATCCTATTTCTGTACCTTCTTACAAAATTTAAATATGATCCCCAGAGAGAATGTTATGACGATTTTCCCTAGGTCACCTATTTTGAATGTAATTCAGGAGTCTGCAAAAAGACCAACTTCCTCAGATCATATCTCCGCAAATATCGTGCGAAAAGCTCTGAAATTCGGACCCAAGGTTCAGCACGATTTCTTCTCAAATGGGTTTTTTTGCGACTTCTGAAACGTCCCAGAAAAAATTTATAGTGAAAATGCCACGATGACCTATTTGGAGAAGCGAAAACCTAGAATCCAAAGATCTGATACCAAACGTTATGAAACCAGCTCAAGAAAATGTAGAAAAGATAGGTCAACGCCTTAGAATTCAGCCTCTTCGAGGGGGAAACCTCCTTTACATTACTGTTGTGGGGGAAAGTATCCAACTCGGAATGACCCTAACCCACTCTAAGGGTGACAGTTCCTTAGCAACAGCTGAAAGCAAAGCTATCTAAAGTTTCTTCTTTATGACATGCAAGAGATAAAAGAGAGAGATCCACTTACCGATGTCTTGCGCAAATGGTCGATCCAATCTCCTTTGTTTGCCGCTTTCTCCCAGCTCCAAGTCTTTTCACGGGCCCAGCTACACGAGATCCTGCAAATAAGACAAGAAAAGGAAACTACAAGAAGCATGCATTCATAATCGATTCAAGGATTAGCATAAATCAAAGACGCAAGTAAGACAATACACCATTGAAACACATGCGAATAGAAGAACCTCAAATGATTTATTAATATATGGAAGTAAGGTTCAGGTGGTGATACAACCATGAGAGGTCCAATCCAGCATCACCTTCCCGACGGAGAGAAATCTCTTCTTCACCTCCCTCAAGCAATCACCCAATACTCTCTACTGTAAACCAACAGCAATTCTTTGCACTAAATTCCGCCCTCCAGATCCCATGGGATGAGATCCTTATATAGAGTTTTGGAGTGAAGATAAGTCAGCTTGATGTGTGACTTGTTGTCCTCTTCGACTCCAGTTGTTCTTCAGTTCTTCACTCGGAGTCTCTACCTTCCACTTGGAATTTTAGAAGCTCTTGACTCATCATTAGGCGAATCTTGTGATCAAGTGTCTTTTTGGAAGCTTCCTGGGCACTGGCACATTGAGAAAAAGATTCTTCCACATGTCAAAGTATGCCCAGCGCAGGTAGCCTTTGTTGTACTTGCAATGCAGCGCAGGTACACCATAGAGCTTTTGACATTCAGCGCAGAAGCTTAGTGGAGCAGCTGCTTTGATCCAAAATTGACCTGTTTTTGAGTGTTTTTCAGTGGAGAACTGATTTGCAGTGCTGTGGTTTGCTGACCTTGTTCCTCTAAGGGTAAGAACAACTTGTTTAGGGACTTTGGATCCCTTAGATTATTGACATTTCATGCTCTATGCTGTAAGGCACAAAAATGTCTATAACAGTTGCCCCCTAAAGTATGAGGTTGTTTATCGGGTGAAATGCTTTATTAGGAGGATTCGAAGTTCATTCAATCGTCGGGAGGTGACCTGTAACAAAATACAATACAATACATTATCTTTTCATACTTTCTTTTCATGATCTAGCTGATGCGGGCATTTCCCATGCTCAGCTTTATAAATACATTTGCTGTACATAAACAGACGATCGTCTGATAATAGACTGATAATTCTCTGCTTTTAATTATCATCCTTTTAGTAGGATGATCATCTGCTGCACATGTCTATGTTTTTATCTCCTGAATATATATCGCAGCCCGGATGGATGAAACTAGATCCGGGGTCTTCAAACTTGTCCGATCTTCACTCTAGTACAAGTCGATCCATGTGAGAATTTCTTGAAGTCGAACATGGAAAGACATCGCTTGATTACCAGTCAATAATGTAAACTGTTAACAAGCGCGAGAGGAATCACCGATAATGATGATGACCCTCAAGGTACTGCAGCACAATTCACGTGGTGTGAATATAGAATCTGACGTCGAACACCGCGCAAAGTCTCCTGGTCGAAGGTCATTAATGTATACCTATCGCCGGGAGTGAGAAACTTGCCATTGAGGCATGCAAGCTTCAAAGTACTGAGGGGGTGTTCCTAGATCAACTTCTTGGATAATGAGCTGATGTCGACAAGAAGTGATCCGTCAAAGGAGGGCCTTAATGAATCCCACATCAGTGACACGGAACAGAGCTAGTGATGATGGTGAAAACGATCTGTGAAATATGATTCAGGGTGGCGGTCATGGAAGGCTGAAAGATGATGTACGGTAGTGGATGGGACCCGGTTGACACTTTTCTGAATGACATCTCTTGAACATATAACGACACTGATGTGATGGATCGGTAGCATTACCCCATGTATGGATGGTATGGCGAGACCATGGTGAAGGGACCGGTGAATGATAATAACCCAACCCGATATTTACGGAGGCAAAAGTGTCATGTTCAAGAGTGACTTGCTACCATTAAGCTTTGAGGTTCTTCCCAATTTTTCCCCAGTCATTTCTGACCAGTACCTCTTTATTTTTGTCAAGCTTGAGGAGGATAACATACGCTTGTTCTATAACCTACCCTTCGGGCAAGCCCATCGCTATGTTTTAACGAGCCTAGCGATAGGGAAACTCGTTCTCGTCTAAAGACAAGTTTGTCGCTATCTAATATTTTTAACGAGCCCAGCGACAAAGACAACTCGGTCCTTTTCATTTTTAGAGAGTCTGAAAAGGGTAAATAAAGTGGACTCCAGGGGTCCTTTTTCGTCATCTAATCCCTTAAGTCCGAAAAAGTATAAAACAATACAGAAGGGATGAATGTTCGATATCTTTATTGAGCCGAACTAGACAAGCGCTCGATCTTTTTGTGCAATAATCCCTCAGGTCCAAAAAGATTAAAATCTAGAGGAGGGATAGCTCTTCCGGTCCTTTTAACGAGCTAGAAGGCCAAAACTCGGCAAACTTTTCATTTTTTACGAGTCAGTGAAAAGAGCTCAAAGAAGACTCGTATTTTGAGGAACGAGTGATAAACAGGGATAGCAGCAGATTCCAGGTACAGGTTGGAATTTTCCAATCACGGCAGTATTACAAGGATGGCTAGGTGGGATCACTCTTCGCAGCTGTTTCTCAAAATAGGTAAACAATCAAGTGGATGTGAATGATCGGCCAAATGAAAAGTGGAGGTGACGGTGCACAAACACGACCAAGGCTTTTATGGCTGATGAATTTACAGTCTCAAATGGTTATTTACCGGTTCATTTTTTCTGGATGAGCTTGAACTCTGGGGAAAGCTTGCTCACAAGCTTATGTTTATTTTTTAACGAGCATGAATTTTCGCATCAAAACTGCTCGGATCTTGCGTTTATTTTTTAACGAGCATGAACTTTGCCAAAACTGCTCGTTTTTATGCATGCCCCCAGCATCATAATGACGCATGTCAAAGGAGGGTGCCCCCCAAGCTTCATTGCATTCAACTTGGTGGTTGGAATGAAGGTTTACCTTTGAATTTTGAAAAGGGGATTTGTTTCATTTTTTAATGAGGTTGACATAGTAAAAGAACTATCCTCATAATTCCTTGTTTCATTTTTTAACGAGGTTGACACGAGATAAGAACCGTCCTCGGGGCCCACTGTATTTACAGTATTTCCATTAGGGCGATGATCCATGCTGACAAAATGTTTAGGAATCTTCTGAATCCGTTAGATATAGAAGACTTCATATTGTAGGTTTCCACTGTGGCCACTTCCGCCAGGTTACCTGCCAGCGATAGGGCAAAAGTTCCCATTAAGGCAGGTTCTTTTAGGAGACCTACTCCAATATTTTGGAGCGATTGATTACTTTCATGGATCATTGTGTTGCTTCCCGTAACTTGAGAACTGTTGGGGAGAAATGTTTGTTGGTCGATGATTGTAATTTTTCCTTGAAAAGGAAATACAATCCTCCTGAAGTAGGTCGACACAACTGCAGCCATGGCATATATCCAAGGCCTTCCCAGTAGGATGTTGTAATCGAGGTTTCCGTCGATTACTTCAACATCAACTTCTACTGTTTTGCCCCCCAGTTCAACTTGAAAGTTATTTAAAATCCCGTATGGAGTGTATGATCGTCCATCAAATGCTTTTAACGTCGTTGACGATTTCGACAAGGGTGGTGAGCCTAAATTTTTCCAGCAACTCATCGACATAAGACATGTAGATGCCCCCTCATCAATAATTGTTCGATGAACAGTTTTGTTGAGGGCTTTCACTTGAATAAGGAAATCTTGTTGAGCTGGTAACTGAGGGTCATATCCTTTATGATCAAAGGCCACAAGATTGGAATCCATTGGGCCAATCCCACCTATAGCTGATAATAAAGCTTGCTCTTGGGAGGTGCAATTTTGCGCTACCTCAGGCGTCGACATAGCGGACGACGATTGAGCCAGGTCCTCTATTATATTATAATCCTGTGTTATTTTTTCACGAGGATTAAATGTAGATTTGTGTACTACTCCCTTTGGCGACTTTATCATTGGTTCAGGAATGATGGGTGGCACGACTTTGGTCAAAGTTGTTGTTGAACTACTAGGTTGTTTATTTGCCTTGTTGTTCAACTGCTTTGGATTCCTGTAATCTTTATTCCTTGTCAAAGCATTATTATGCTACTTTGAGGTGGACAACATAAGCACTTGGGATCGGGAAGCATTTTGATTAGCAACCAGATTTTGTCTTGGATTAGGAAACGGATCAGTCAATACTGCTGGGGTTTTTGAACTCTTGAAGAGTTTCTTAACTTCAGCTATATGTGGACAATCTTTCATCCAATGATCCTCATCGCATATATGACACCCTGTCGGGGGTTTCCCTTTCCTTTTCTTTTTCTTCTTGCCCCCTGGTTGCTTCAGTTGTTTGCCCTTGTCGGTCGACATGGCATTTACTTCTGAGGCAAGAAGTTCCTCATTTGCATTTTGACTAGAAATTTTGCGTTTGCCAGTCACGCCATTACTGGCGTGAGAGTCAGTATTCGATTTAGGAGGGGGAGGGATTGAAAATTCAGGTCTGGGGGCGTCAGGTATTTTGTCGTAGAGCGTGCCAGACTGAGTATATACTAAGTCCAGATATTGAGCACGATCAATGACCTGCTCCTCTGTTACGACTCCCCCTTTGGCCACATCTTCCGTTATAGCCGGAAGTAACGACTTTATAAACCATTCAGCCAACAGCTGATCGGGAACGTAAATTTTCACCATCCTACGACGACGTCGCCACTCATGTATATGATCAGATATGTGAGTGGCCGTTGTCTGTTTGAAGTTGGTAAGGAGTTCTGTTCCCGTTTCATACCTTATCGGTAATTGGAAATGGGTTAAGAAAGTCGTGGCTAAGGAGCAGAAATTGTCGAAAGAGGCTCTTGGCAATTCAATGTACCATTTAGCTACTGGACCTGTCAATGTCCTCTGGAAGAGGCGAAGTCTTATCGAATCATCGTTTAGAGTGTTCGATGAAAACCACAGATGAAAAGTCATGACGTGATTCGACGGGTCTTCACCTGGATTTCCATTGAATTTAGGAATGTCCAATGGAAGTTTATGCGGAATCGCTGGCCACCAAGGGGCATAAGCAATTGGATCATTCGTCAGCCGGTTTAGATCTGGCAATTCTAGAGTTGCTACAAAGGGCAACTGTTGGTTCAGGTTAGGCGAAGCATATCCAGGATAAGATGGTATTGCCTGAGCAATGGGTCTTTGCAAACCAGCATAATGCTGACAACTTTGACAAAGTTGATGGGCATAACCATTATAGCATGGTTGCCCATTACTTACAAAGACTTGTTGCTCAGGTCCTTGATATGATTGCTGGATTGGCGGCTGTTGAGATTGAACCAGCTCTGGTTGTTGGACCATTTGCTGTTGACCAATACTTGATGATTGACCAAGATGAGGAGTCACAGTACTTGTTTGAGCCTGAGTCGCTCCAGATAAGGAGGCACTACCCTGAGATTGTGATTGAGCCGCTGAGACAAGAGGTTGTTGTATTACAACAGGTAGCGCTTGTACTTGCGACGCATTCGCCATAGCTAGTGTGGTGGGAATATTCGACACAGGGTGTACTGGTTGCATCGAATGTGCAACTCCTGATCATTGAGGCAGTATTGGTACCCAACCGCTGGATGTAATTCCAGTTTGACCTGATCCTTGTTGTAAACTCTCATATGGTTGTTCTCTAGGAGGGAACAATGAAAGAGCATACTACCCTCCACATGGTGGAAATCCAGTACTTAAAGGGTAAATTGGCCTTTGAAGACACATTGGATCAATTTGTTGAGTTTCAACATAAGAAGTACCAGATGATAATCCGGATGAAGAAATAGGAACTAACCATATTGTCGTCCCTGATTGGACTCCGGCTTGTTGTTGACAATTTGCCGGGACAGATGGTATACCAGCGAACATCGTTGGAGTAGCAGCAGGAGGTTCTGCTGCTGCTGTGTCAGACGACACAGTCCTAGATGTCGACGGTTGTTCAGACATATCTAGTCTATCCAAAAGATTTCTTAGCGATTCTACAAGAACTTACGATGCCAAAAGACTAACTTCGAAGATCAACGCAGGAATAGGAGGTGATTATGTTTCGTTTAAAATGAATTTTATATGACGACGCTTTAGACACAACTTGCTCTTTCACTTTCTAAGAGTCGAGAAAAAGCTAAAGATGACTCTAGTCTCCTTCGATGTATTAACGAGCCCGAAGTGACAAATGCTCGGATGGACTTTTTCAGTTATAGAGTTTGAAAAAGGCCAAAAGAAACTACTCTGGAGTTCTAGGCAGAGGGTGTGCCAAACCTTTCGCGAAACCACAGAATACGTTTTACGGTACGAGTGGTCGATCTTCGTGAATGCTGTGTTCACTGCATCGCGATCAGTAGGGCGGCCGACACGGCTTCCTATGGATAAAGGCTTTGTTCCTATAGGGGTCTGCCAATATACGTGACGGTACGCGGGAGCACAAATCCGTATTAGTGCTATCGTCCCTCAGGAGGAATCACCCACCTTCGTAGAGATCGACAGTCACTATGTTTAACGACGCCGGTTCACGTCTCTACCTAGACCTCTACTGTGTTTCGTTATGTTTCAAAGCGTTGTTAGATAAATTCTGTTCTTTTTAGGTTGATCTTGCTTAGCAGTTTGCCTTTATGGATCACCACGTGATGTATGATACAACTCCTAAATGCAGTCTAAGAATGATAAGCAAGCTTTTTCAATTCTTTCAACTTATGAAAATCTTAACTACTGAAGGAAAAGAAAGACATCATCTTTTCAAACAGATCATAGAGCACACACTGATGCACTTTTCCTAAATCGACATGCAAACTGTCAAAATGCACATGCACAATGCAAGCATTTCTTTTCTTCTTCCTTAATGTTGATGTATTACAAAAAGAAAGTTGTTGTATAATTTCGAATTCAATTTCAAGCGAAAGCAAACAAGTTTTTGTCCAATAATCAAAAGAACACCTTAAGATTCACTTGTTTCAACACAAGAAATACTGAAATTTGAACCATATAACGAAAGCAAATGCTCTAGCAGCTATGAACAGCAATAAGCTAGCTCTTAGAATCACAACGACACTTTCTCATAGGTCTAGATCCAAGAGATCATAGCAAGACTAGTTCACTTTCGCTACGGGAAACTGTGAATGAAAGCAAGAAATACAATAAGAACAATCACGGTTTCTTCATACAACTGAGGCGGAATGAAGGCAAAGAAAGGTAGTTTCAGCTGGGTATACAGGTTGACAACAGGCTGCAAAAACAATACTGAAAACTGGGCAACAGACAGTGGGGAATCCCAGTTGCACAAGGCAAAACTGGATCAGCGCAGGTGCTGCACTGTCAATCTGACATGCAGCGCAGGTATCCCCTTCGGGACCTGCGTTGCAGCGCAGGTGGCCTTTGCTGCAGCTGCACTGAAGAGACAACTCTCGTCTCTCTCAGATTCCGGGTCACAGTTTGCTCAAAAATCAATGGTTTTTGGCCAAATCAGAGGCTATCAGTCAAGTATACACTAGAGGATGATTAAAGGAAGATGAACACTATCACAAAGAGCTAAAAAGAGTCCTTGTGGACCAGCTCTTCAAATCATAAACATGCCCAGCACTGGGCTAGAGTAGCTGCCCTCTACTTTGCATTCGAAGGACTCGAATGCAGTTCGATTCGGTACTCCCTTTGTTTAAGAAATGAATAGCAAGAAACACAAGCTACCAACAAGACACGATCCCCAGCGGAGTCGCCAGTCTGTTGTGGGGGAAAGTATCCAACTCGGAATGACCCTAACCCACTCTAAGGGTGACAGTTCCTTAGCAACAGCTGAAAGCAAAGCTATCTAAAGTTTCTTCTTTATGACATGCAAGAGATAAAAGGGAGAGATCCACTTACCGATGTCTTGCGCAAATGGTCGATCCAATCTCCTTTGTTTGCCGCTTGCTCCCAGCTCCAAGTCTTTTCACGGGCCCAGCTACACGAGATCCTGCAAATAAGACAAGAAAAGGAAACTACAAGAAGCATGCATTCATAATCGATTCAAGGATTAGCATAAATCAAAGACGCAAGTAAGACAATACACCATTGAAACACATGCGAATAGAAGAACCTCAAATGCTTTATTAATATATGGAAGTAAGGTTCAGGCGGTGATACAACCATGAGAGGTCCAATCCAGCATCACCTTCCCGACGGAGAGAAATCTCTTCTTCACCTCCCTCAAGCAATCACCCAATACTCTCTACTGTAAACCAACAGCAATTCTTTGCACTAAATTCTGCCCTCCAGATCCCATGGGATGAGATCCTTATATAGAGTTTTGGAGTGAAGATAAGTCAGCTTGATGTGTGACTTGTTGTCCTCTTCGACTCCAGTTGTTCTTCAGTTCTTCACTCGGAGTCTCTACCTTCCACTTGGAGTTTTAGAAGCTCTTGACTCATCATTAGGCGAATCTTATGATCAAGTGTCTTTTTGGAAGCTTCCTGGGCACTGGCACATTGAGAAAAAGATTCTTCCACATGTCAAAGTACGCCCAGCGCAGGTAGCCTTTGTTGCACTTGCAATGCAGTGCAAGTACACCATAGAGCTTTTGACATTCAGCGCAGAAGCTTAGTGGAGCAGCTGCTTTGATCCAAAATTGACCTGTTTTTGAGTGTTTTTCAGTGGAGAACTGATTTGCAGTGCTGTGGTTTGCTGACCTTGTTCCTCTAAGGGTAATAACAACTTGTTTAGGGACTTTGGATCCCTTAGATTATTGACATTTCATGCTCTATGCTGTAAGGCACAAAAATGTCTATAACAATTACATAAATGAACAATTCTTGTATGATTCAAATGACAAAACCTCCTTTCTATATATAGGAGTCTAAGGAGTCATAATATAATCCAGCCGACCTAACAATAATAATATAAAGCCACAAAAATAAAAATAGAGGGATTCTATGGGGCACAGTAATAACAATATGGGGGTAATAGGGGCACAACAATATTAATAAGGGGTATAACTACAATAGTAATGGGGTAATCACTAGTATTATAGGGACCCAACAGACCTAATGTGATAATACACGTTAACATTTTTTGTTGGCATTATGATGCATGTGTTGTCCTTGATGGAAAATCACTTGTAATATAATTTAGAGGTAGTTTTAGAGGTGAAAAAATGAATACAACAAAATACTATAATGATAAAGGTACAAACAAGATATGTTTACAGATGTGACAGAATTCATGGTAGTTCAAAGGAATCAATTCAGAGGAATGATAAAGTTGGAAGTTCAAGAACTATATGTGGGTTCTATTAAGCCAAGTCATGTATGCACGTGAGTTTAGTGAAGAAAAGAGGCATATGGTTTTTACACCATGGTATTTTAAATATTAGTGGTCCTTACCATGGTATTGGCCCATAGTAATGAATGTGACATCGTATATTGGTCATGTCAAAGATTACCACTGACACTTGTGTAGTTTTTACCTATGGTATTGGACAAGGGATAAACTATACAAAGAGGTGAAGATCAAAGTTCTAAGAGTGCAATTTAAAGGGTTTTTTATGAATACTTCAATCTAAAGTATATTTGCATTGTAAGGGCCATAATTGTCACATTGATCTGAAATAATTATGCACCGATGAATACAATGATTGATTAGGATCATGAGACCTGAAATGACTTTTCATTGTATGATCTGCTCATGGATTGGCTAGATCTAAGTACTGACACATGTTTTTATTTATGAGCATTATGATCTGGGTCTTTCTAATGTTTCGAAGAGCTACACAATTTCAGGTGAAAATTTGCAGATCTATACACAGGTTGGTCTTAGGAAAAGCATGTATACATGTAGGTTGGATTCTTCAAAGTAGCATATACAAAAAAAGCGTTTATGTTCATAAATGAATGATCAGCTTGATCAGTGCTACTACTTCTTTGTTGCCTTTCAATGATGTCTGCACGATTGATCTGGGTTAAATGATAATATCTAATGTAAAAATGATTGAATGATGAAGTTGAATTTGGTTACTGGTCGATTGCAGAATACTAGTCTTGATAATTATATTTGAAGATCAGATATAGTTATATGATTGGTTTAGAGTGTTGCAGTAGATCTGAGTATGATTCAGTGTTCCTTTTCAGAATTACAGTGGTCAAGTTTTTAGTTTTTAGTATATTAAAATATGTACATGAGTTTATCTACAGAAAAGTCTGTATACACGTGGGTTGCCTTAAGTGAAGTAGAGTATACATTTTGGAAAATCAATGATCAGGGTTGTAGTTGATTATGTGTGTTAATGTAATATTCTGAGTTCAGTTCTATGTACTTGTTATAGTGATCTCACTGTTCCAGTTGTTTGGTTGAGTTTTGATTAATTGTTAGTTATTTGGGTTACAATGATTGGTTGATTCTGTGTGTCAGAGATTGACGATTGTATTACATTGATGAGTGAGCGTAAGTGTTGATATTGGATCCAAACTGAAATTTTTATGAAATTTGGTCCATGAATGTTGTTGAGGGTTGGAGCCTTCAGTGAGGAAGTCGAAGGCTCCTACTAGTAGTAGTTGGTGATCAAATCAAGGGGTTGGAAATCCCTTCCAGTAGGAGTTAGAGAATGAGTGAAAGTTATAGTCTTTAGTAGGTGGGTTCTTTCATACTGGTATGAGTCTGCACAAGTACAATAGTTTAATTTTTTTTATATTAATAAGTTTTAAAGACTGAGACGACAACAGTAATGATTTTCTCCCACATTGGGTTTCCACCTTAAATCCTAGTGTTAATTTCTATTTACTTATGTGTGATACTTTATTAAGTTCTTGTTGCACCTATTTACTGCTTATCAAATACCTGATAATTATCTTTCATTCTGGTTCAAAGTTTAAAAATAAATAAATAGTTGTTTTACAAGTTTACTAAGCATACACTAGTTTCTTTTACAACAGTCACGTATATATACTGGTTGGGTTCAGTCAAGTGGCATATAGATTTTAGAAAAGAAAATTATTATTGAGTTCTTAAATTAATAATTCACCACCCCCCTTCAGTATTTTTCCGAACAATTGGCATCAGAACAGGTCCTTCAAAAGAAGCTTGATCACTTGAAGGAAGATCTCCCAAGATGAGAAATGAAGACGGATCGACATCTATCAGACCACCACTCTTCAACAGAAATATTTCTATATAACGAAAGAAAAGAACTAGATCCTATCTTCAATCTCTTCAAGAATATGTTTGGGCAATTGTGAAAGGAGGTTACCAATATCTAGCTGCAGTTCCCTCAGATGCAGCAAAAGACAAGATGTATGAAACCAATGACAAAGTTTTTAATGCTTTATTAGGAAGTCTGACAGAATCATAATTTGTCAAAGTTATGCAACTAAACACAGCAAAAGAAATACGGGACAAAATCATTCGAAGCTATGAAGGCGATACCAAGGTAAGAAGTGTTAAACTCCAAACTCTCAGAATGAATAATGATGAAAGTATTGTGAGTTTCTTTCTACGTATATATGAGATTGTAAATGACATGAAAAATATGGGTGAAGAAGTAAAGGACACTAATTTAGTAGAGAAAATATTAAGATCTCTAACTCCTAAATTTGAGTCAAAAGTGTCTTCCATTGAAGAGAAGCAGGATCTGCAGACTCTTACTGTTGTTAAACTTCATGGGATCCTGACTTCTTTTGAAATGATGAAAGGATGTCCCTCAGAAGTCAGAGAAGCCACATTTAAAGCATTTTCAAAAGGAAAAGAAAAGGAAGAACAGAAGGAATCAGGATACATATCAGAGGAAGATGAGGTGAACTTTCTAAATAAACTTCAACTAGGCACCAGAGGGTTCAAAGGTAAGCTTCCCTTCAAATAATTTTATTTTGGTAGAGTTGGTCATTATGCTACTAAATTTCCTCATAAAGACAACAATTACAAAGGGAAGGATTCTGCAAAAGGTAATAGGAAACGATTTGATAGTAGAAGAATTTATTATACTCATGAAGATAGTGATGGTTTGTCAAATAGTGAAGGTGAATCTGAAGATCCTAAATTACTCATGTATTTTGAGAAAAATACTATTGAGTCTAATGATAAATCTATGGATGCATTAGAATAAAAATATTTCTTTGAAGAAATTACTCAACTCAAAATTTTCTTGGTAGAAAACAAAGTGGTCATAGATACTTTCAAGTATCAACTCATAGAAAAGGAAAAGCATAATGAGACATTAGAATGTGAAGTAGTAAGTCTAAGAAAGGAACCTGAGAAAATAAAAACTATAAATCCTAGATTTTCTAAAGTATCTTAAACCTTAGATGAAATTATCAATGTACCACAAACTCCTCTTATGAAGACAAGTCTTGGATACAATGGAGAAACATCTCAAACGTAAATATATGCAGCCACCACTGGAAGCTATCTAAATGTAGAAAAGACCAGTTAGCAAAGCTTCACTAATGCAAAAAAAATCAATCAGAAAAGCTTCAGTAATATAGCCAAACCCAGTGAGCAAAGCTTCAATCCTCAAAAAAATAATAAAGGAATTCCACAAGTAAATCATGCTCACTCCAATCCAAGGATGAACAAAAACAAAAGCACCAGTCAAAAGGTAAACAACACCAGAAGATTTTATGATCACAACAATTTCTTCTTTAATGGACAATGTTTTGCATGTCATAAATTTGGTCATAAGGCTGCTCAATATGTTACATACAAAACTATCATGAGCAGAGAAGCAAGAAAACAAATTCCAATAATTCAGGATCCAAGAAGAACTCTTATAATATCTTCTCACCTCATATAGATGAAATTGAATGTTCATTTTGCAATAACTTTGGACATGAAGAATAGGAATGCAGGAGAAAATTACAACCAACATCTCAAAAGAAGCAACTTTCAACAAATTCTAACAGATGGAAAAGGAATGAGTTACATTCTAAAAGATATGGCATAGCATTGTTTGCATAAGGACAAGAAAATCAATGGTATATTGATATTGGATGCTCAAAACACATGACAGGTGATAAAGATAAAAGTATTTCATACAATGCTTTAGAGAAAGAAAAGAATGTCACTTTTGGAAATGACTCACCTACTGTCATTAAGGGTAAAGGTTTTATTTTTCTAAAATAAAAAGTTAAAGTTCGTAATGTTATGTATGGTGATGGATTAAAGCATAAATTTTTGAGTGTTAGAAAAATGTGTGATCAAGGAAATGAGGTGGTATTCTGATCACAAGAATGTGTGGTTCATGAACTTGAAACAGGAAAGACCATAATAAAAGGAACAAGAACCCCAAGCAATTTGTATATATTGAAAGGTGGCGAAGAACAATGTTACCTAGGAAACACAGAAGAAAATTGGTTATGGCACAGAAGGTCAGGACATCTAATCTTCTCTCAAATAAGCAAATCAAGGAGGCTCAAATTTGTTTGTGATCTACCCTACATCACCATACCAAAAAGTACCATATGTAAGTCATGTAAATTTGGTAAGAAAACTAGAGTTCAATTCAATGAAAATAAAGATAAAAAAGTAAGCCTCTTGAGCTTATACATATTGATTTGGGTGGACCAATAAGGAAAAAGCCACCTCATGTAGAACAATACTATATCTTTTTCATTGATGACTTTTCTAGAATGTGCTAGATCGGTCTATTGAGAAACAAATATGAAGCATTTGATCAATTATAGTCTTTAAGGCATTAGTTGAAAATGAATTAGATTTAAAAATCAAATGTCTCAGATTTGACCGAGGAGGAGAGTACATATCATATGAACTCTTTACATGGCATAAAAAGACATTTTTTTGTAGCTAAAACTACACAAAATGGTGTGGTAGAAAAAATGAATAGATATGCTCAACAAATGGCTCATGGTATGCTTTATGAGACTAGAACTCCTGAGACCTTCTTGGGTGAAGCTGCCCATACTACAGTAAATATTCTCAACAAGGCTCATGTCTATGTGAATTTTGATCAAACTACATATGAACTTTGGTATGGTAAGCCTCCCACTGTAAATCATTTTAGATTTTTTGGAAGCAAATGTGTCATAAAAAATAGTGATGAAAAACTTGGTAAGTTTGAAGCTAGAGCAGATGAAGGAATACTTCTTTGTTACTCATCTGTAAGTAAAGGATACAAATGTTACAATAAGAGACTTCAGGAAATTGTTGAGTGCATTGATGTTGTGATTGACGAAGTTTGCATAGGGCCCAAAAAGGTAACATCAACAAAAGAGGATGATGATGATAAATTCTTTCCCACATTAAATCAAAATGATATAGTAGAAGAAACTAATGAAACAACAGAAGAAGATACATCAGACAAAGAAAAGACTCCATCCAAGTATGTTCAAAAGAATCATCCAAAAGCTCAAATTCTAGGAGAAAACCAATCTGGTGTACAAACAAGAAGAACTCTTGTAGGATCTTCTAGTTATCTAGCTTTATTATCCACCATTGAACCACGAAATGTAAATCAACCTACTAGAGATGAATGTTGGGTTAAGGCCATGAATGAAGAACTTGATCAAATTGAAAAGAATGATACTTGGGAATTAGTTCCAAGGCCTCGTCATAAAAATGTTATTGGGAAAAAATGGATATTCAAAAATAAGTTGAATGAAAATGGAGAGGTCATTAGGAAGAAAGCTAGACTTGTTTGTAAAGGTTATGCTCAAAAAGAAGGTATATATTTTGAAGAAACATTTGCACCAGTAGCCATACTTGAAGCCATAAGAATGTTTCTTTCATTTTCAAGTTTTTAAAATTTCAAAGTTTATCAAATGGATGTAAGATATTCTTTCCTTAATGGAGATTTAGAAGAAGAAGTATATATTGAAAAACTAGAAGGATTCATTTTGGGGAATGATGAAAACCTTGTCTGAAAACTCAAAAAGGCTTTATATGGGCTAAAACAAGCTCTACGGGCATTGTATTATCGTCTTGAAAAATATCTTCAACAGCAAGGTTTCATAAAAGGATCCATAGAGAACAACTTGTACACAAAAATTGAGGGTGATAAACTGCTAATTATTGTTGTTTATGTTGATGATATCATATTTGGCAGTAATGAAGAATCTATGAGTCAAAAATTTTCTTTCATTATGTAACAAGAATTTGAAATGTCTTTACATGGGGAACTAACCTATTTTATTGTTCTACAAGAGAAACAAGCAAAAGTTGGAATCTTTCTCTCACAAACAAAATATCTTAAGTAGATTCTAGAGAATTATGGGATGGAAGATTGCAAACCTATATGTACTCCTGTGATGACAGGATGTAGCCTCAGTTTTAATGATGATTCTCCTATAGTAGACCAACCAGGGTACTGGTCTAGGATTGGAAGTCTTCTTTATCTAGCAAGTACCAAACCAAATATCATGCATGCAGTTGGGATTGTTGGACGTTTCCAAGCCAATCCAAAGGAATCACATCTTTAGGCAGTAAAGAGAATATTCACATATCTCCAAGGAACCCAAGAATTTGGTCTATGGTATCCTAAAGATGTAGATCTTACGCTTCATGCATATAGAGATGTAGATTGGGCTGGTCCAAATGTTGATAACCGGAAAAGCACTAGTGGAGGTGAATTTTACATGGGGCCACGATTGGTATCTTGGTTCAGCAAGAAACAAAGTTACATTGCCTTATATACAGTGGAAGTAGAATATGTAGCTACTGCATCTTGTTGCACACAACTTCTGTAGATGATGAAAAAATTACAGGATATACAAATCAAATGTTCTCCACCCATCTCCATCCTACGTGATAACACAAGTCCTATTTGTATTCTGAAAAATCCTTTTATGCACTCCAAGACCAAGCAAATTCCTATTAAGTATCACTTTCTACGAGAACAAGTGCTTGATAAAAAGGTTAAATTGGAGTATGTTCCCTCCAAAGAGAAGTTGTTGATATATTTACTAAGCCCCTTCCTAGAGAAGCATTTGAACATCTCAAACAGAAACTGGGAGTTTTCTCTGCCTCATTTTGTTGCTAAATCAGGCTGCTTAGTCTATAAGTGAAAATTCAAGAGGTTGTTGGCTATATGTGGGTTTCATGAAGTATAGTCACGTATATACATGAGTTTATTTGTAGAAAGTTGTGTATGTTCTTCTCTAATAGGAAACTAGTTGGACAGACTAAAGATTAGATTTTTACATGCTTCTGACATCCATGATTTGATTTTTCTTGTTCTGGTGTTGATGGGTACAATGTGATGATATGGTGTTGAGTTATGTTTTTCTCATTGATATTTATCTGATTGATGAAGATTCTTTGATGAATGAGTTGTTGAAAATGAATAGGTAGCACAGGTTTAGGGGGAGCATTAGCCTTGCAAGATATAATGCATCATTTACATTCTAGTTGTTGAATTATGCCACTTTTAAGATCTTTTGGTATTTGTTATAAATTTCATGTATATAATTTGATGTAAGATTCATGTAAAGACCTATGATGTAATAATTATCATATTTAGTCATGTATGGACCTTTGAGATCATGTCAAATATGCAATCCCACTTGATTGGGTGATTGATGTAAGTATGTGTCCTTGATGATAGGAAGGTCATATAATGTTGAGCCATAGAGTCATGTACTTCATTTTACATTCATTAGAGAATTTATCATGTGCTTTGGGGGGCATCGTGGGTATTCTTATTCAGCAATTCAAATATAGTTGTGTTCATTTAACATTTGTCAGCCCTTTCCCCTTGATGTCGAAGGGAGATATTTTTGGCATTATGATGCATGTGTTGTCCTTCATGGAAACTCACTTGTAACAGAATTCATAGGTTAGCTTAGAGGTGACATAATGAATACAATAGAATACCATAAAGATAAATGTGTAAAAGGGATGTGTTTACAGATGTGATAGAATGCATGGCAATTCAGAGGAATGATAAAGTTGGAAGTTCAAGAACTATACATGGGTTCTGTTAAGCCAAGTCGTGTATGGATGCGATTATAGTGAAGAAAAGTAGCGTATGGTTTTTACACCATGATATTCTCTATACCAGGGGTCCTAACCATGGTATTGGACCATAGTAATGAACACGACAATAGATATTGATCCCGTCAAAGATTACCACCGACACTTGTGTAGTTTTGACCCGTGGTATTGGATAAGGGCTAAACTATATATAGAGATGAAGATCAAAGTGTTAAGTGTGCAAGTTAAATGGTTTTTGATGAATACTTCAATCTAAAGTACATTTGCATTGTAAGGGTCCTAATTGTCACATTGATCTGAAATAATTATGCACCGATGAATACAATGATGGATCACAATCATGAAGCCTAAAATGACTTTTCATTGTATGATATGCTCATGGATTGACTAGATCTAAGTATTGACACATGTTGTTATCTGTGAATATTATGATCTGGGTCTTTCTGAAGTTTTGAAGAGCTAGACAATTTTATGTCAAAATTTCTAGATCTATACATTGGTTGGCCTGGGGAAAAGTGCATATACCCATGAGTTGGCCTATTCAAAGTAGTTTATACAAAGTAAGGGTTTCTATTCAGAAATGATTGATCAACCTTACCAATGCTTCTGCTTCTCTACTCCCTGGAAATGATGACCTCATGATTGATCTGTGTTACGTGATAATGTCTGAAGTAGAAATGATTGAGTGATGAAGTTGAACTTGGTTACTCATTGATTGAAGACTACTTGTTGACTGTGATTGAAGATCAGAGATGGTATTATGATTGGTTCAGAGTGTTGTAGTAGATCTGAGTATGATTCACTATTCATTTTCAGAATTACAATGGTCAAGTTTTGAGTTTTGAGTATATTAAAATATGTATGTGGGTTTCTCTATAGAAAAGCGCATATACACGTGGCTTGCCTTAAGTGAAGTAGCATATACATTTTGGAAAATGAATGATCAGGGTTGTAGTTTATTTTGTGTGTTAATACAGTGTTTTGAGTTCATACCTATGTACTAGTTACACTCATTTGACTGTTCCAATTGATTGGTTGATTTTTTATTAAGTGTCAGTTGTTTGGGTTTCAGTGATTGGTTGATTCTGTGTGCCAGAGATTGATGATTGTATTGTAGTGATGAGTGAGCATAAGTGTTGATATTGTATCCAATTTGAAAATTTGATGAAACATGGTCCATGGATGTTGCTCAGGGTTGGAGCCTTCAGTTAGGAAGTCAAAGCTTCCGATCAGCATTAGCTGGTGATCAGATCAGGGGGTTGGATCTCCCTTCTAGTAGGAGCAAGATAAAAGTGAAAGTTGTATCCTTCAATAGGTGGGTGCCTACGTACTCATATGAGTTTGCACCAGTACAAGAATGTAAGATGTTTTTGATATTAATATGTTTTGAAGACTGAGACGACAACAATGGTGGTTTTCTCCCACATTGGGTTTCCACCTTAATTCTTGGTGTTCATTAGTGTTTACTTTTGTGTGACACTTTATTCTATTCTTACTGCACATGTTTACTGATTAACAAATACCTCATAAATCTCTTACATTCTGGTTTGAAATTTAACAGATAAAGAATTAGTTGTTTTAGAAGTTTATTGAGCATACACTAGTTTCTCTTACAACAGTCGCACAGATACGCTACTTGGGTTTAGCCAAGTCACCTATATATTTTAGAAAAGAAAATTATTATTGAGAGTTTTTAAAATATTGATTCAGCCCCCACCCTAGTATTTTTCCCAACAATTTGATAATAAATTCCAAGGTTAGGATAAAGTTGTAATATTTTTTCCAAACTACAATAATTATTAATAGAAAATCCTAACTATTTTAGTCGTGTTTTCCATAAACTTCTGCTTTGATATTCAAGCTATCTTTTGACTCGATGTTTTACAAATTGATCTCCGTAAATAATTAAAGGAGTTCAACACATCCAAAATAGATATTCATGTGTAACAACAATTCTCAATGAGTACTTGTCCTGTCCTTAGCAAGGAAAAACTCAAAAGTGTAATCTTTCAACAACATCTTAACATAACACAAACCCTGTAACAACCCAATTGTTAGTTTTACGAGAATAATCACCAAAAAAAAATTTCTCATTCCAAGTTACAAGTACACTTGGATCATAAGGATGGCATATAAAAAGTTAGATAACTAGGTTAATAATGGCTATTATAGTGGCAAAGTATGGTCTCAAGAATAAAAAAGGTAAAGAAAAGGTAGGAAAATGAGAGCAACAAGATGCCAATTTGACATCCCAACATCCCCCCCAACTTAAGTATATGCATGTCCATATCGACATGACTTCATGTCCCAACATATCCATCCATATCTACTTCAATTGTTGGTTCTTGTGTAACAACACCACCTTCAATAGGTTATTGTGGAACAACAATTTGGAATTCTTCATCTTCCTCTCCAACTTGAATTCCAAATGAAATAGTGGTTTCCCTTTCATAACCAAATTCCTCCAACACATCCTTACATCCATCACATAATCTAACTGACATTACTTCTACCACTTATGCCAGGGTTTCTAATCATTTTGGTTTTTAGATTAAAGTTGTCCTTCAACCATGGTAATTTGTTTCCTTAAATTCTCATTTTCCTCCATCAATTTATTAATTTTCTAAATAAGGAGGTTTGTTCTAGACTTTCCTGGTAAAGAGACATCTTCTTATTCCTTTTTGAGCTCCTCGTATTTTTGTTATTCCTCGGGTTCCTTTTATTAAGGTGAAACAACATGAATTTAAGGTGTTCGGGTATGTTCTTTTACAAATTCTTCTTCTTTCTCTTCATTTATTTTGTCCCTCAAACTCCTTTGCATCAATACATTCCTTAGATATTAGGGTAGTTAATGGTGTAACAATTACCTACACTCTCTTCTTGGGTTTGTTTCCACCCAATGGCATCTTTAATTTCCTCTTTTTCACCATAGTTTGTAGATGAGTAGATTTTTTAGATGCTTTCTTAGATTCCTTATGAATTTCCATTTTAGGAACCCCTGCTTCAACTGACGCTATTCTAGATGCCCCTGTTTGAGCAGACTCTGCCTCACGACCTTCTTCCTCAATAGGGTATCCATGATAATTATCCTCATATTGTATTTTGGATATCTCCATAAATTCTTTAGTGCATGCTCTTTTTCCTTTAGTGGATGTACCAACAGATGTTCTTATGCAACTCCATCTCTTAAGGTTTCTATGATGGGGTCTAAGAGGTGTAACCACTCTTCTTTTTCTAGGAAGTGTAGCTTATCTACTTTGTCTAGGAGGTGTAACTGCTATATCTTTTGTTGTTGTTTCTACACTTACCTCTTGTTCTTCATTTTAAGGCTTCTTCAGTTTCCTCTTTTCACCACAATTTGTATAGGAGTAGGCTTTTCATATACTTCCTTAGATTCCCCAGGAATTTCTATTTCAAGAACCCCTGCTAGAGCTGACATCATTTGAGGTGCCCCTATTTTAGCAATCTCTGCCTTAGACCCTTCTGGATCGATAAGGAATCCATGAAAACTATGCTCATATTTTATACTTGATATATCCATAGGTTCTTTAGTGCATGCTCTTTTTCCTTCAGCGGATGTACTGGTAGATGTTCTTATACAACTCCATCTGTTATTGTTTCTACAAAGGAGTTTAGGAGGTTTAACTTCTCTTCTTTGTCAAGGAAGTTTAGTTTCTCTACTTTGTCTAGGAGGTGTAATTTCTCTAACTTCTGGTGTCATATCAACACTTACCTCTTGTTCTTCCCTTTCACTTTCCTCTCTTTTAGTGACTAGCGCATGTGACTTTTCCAATAAACTAGTCTATGTTCTTCCCTATTGTTGCAGTGAATGATTTATGATTAACTTGATGAGCGCATGGTTGGTTAAGAAACTATTTGGATGTTTTTCCATATGCATCACCTCTGCCATATGTTGTAAATATTTTGGAAAATAGTGGGGAAAATTTATCAATTGTCAATTATGAAGATGTGTCAATAACTGAAAACTATAATTGAATACTAATCCAAAACGTCCCTCACAAGTAATAAAATTCATAATAAACAAATCCACATCATCCGAAGGGTGAGGAAGGGATGTTCTATCAATATTTCTCCCTTTTCTCCTTACTTCGTTTCCTCACTGTAAAATGTTTCCTAAGTGTTGGACCTTCTATTTTCCAAGAAAACCAACGAGCCCCTATACGAGGTAAACATGTCACCCTCAAAATTATGTCCTCTATAACAATAACTCTTAATCTTGTAACCTTTGAATGCTACTCCTACAAAGCTAGTGTGAATTCAATGATAATCTATTTATTGAAACCCTACATCTTCTCAAACTAGACTAACCACTTAGCATTCCTAAATATTTCTAGGGCTTATGGATGGTGTAGCAGCACATCAAGGGATTCTAGTTCATGGTGGATTGTCACTCTTCCCATGGTTGTTTCACATGTTATTACTACTTAGAGATTGTTACAATGTGACACTTGGTCAATACAAACAATTCGGTAGAGAATATAAGTCGAATGAAATTTGGCAATGGGTAGGCAATAATTAAGGATATCATTTCAATGATTTCGGGCTTTCAGTCATAACTGAAAACTACCAGGAATGATTTCCAGGTAGTCACATTTATTTTTAGGAATGAGAGCAGGAGTAACGATGACAATGGGAATTACTGATTTGGGATAAGTGTATTATGCATCTTCGAGATGGTAACTACCAAATATGGCTATAGTCATAGTGTATCATACAATATATATTATACATTCCTGCCCCCAACTTAATTACAAAAGTCTTCCTTGCCATGTGTAATAGAAAAAATCATATCCAATTCCATAATGAAGAGCAAACTATGATGTTACATACAAAGCTAAAAAGGAAGCTACAAAGGAAGCTAAAATGGAAACTAAAAACAATGGCATAACCAACAACAAAATAGGATGTTATGTAAGAAGCTATACATGAAGATACATCAAGAGCTAAGAAATATGATAAACTGGGCACTAAAGTTAGTGCTAAAGTGGGCACTAAATAACACTGACTCTTTATGATTGACATAAAAAATGCCTAAATTACCGCCATCTCGATAAATAGTGTCGATTTTTTCAAAAAGGTGGAGAAAAAAAACACTAGAACAGCCAGTGAAAGTAAAAAAGGGACCTAAATAGGAAGCTAATCATAGGGATGTGTTATAGTATCCTATGATGATGCAGTGAAAGCTTGTCGAATGTTTACTTCTCTAGTAAAAGCATACATTATGTTCATGGAAAATTTTAGGGGCTAATATTCACAGGCAGGCTAATTTTGCATGATTTTTCCAAAAAAAGATTTGCCAATTTCCATTTTTTTTAAATGATTCACCTAAATTTTACAATATAAAATTATTTTACCTTAAAAATCGCCAACATTATATGGATACTATAGATAAAATCATTATAAATATGAATAATTTTACAAATACATCAATAAACATTTTCTAGTTTGCATATTAGGGACTAGCAAGATTCACCAATGTTTTTAAGCTTCAAGATAATTTTCCATCCTTAAAATTTTCCTTGATTACGTGTGACCAATACATATTGTAGATGTTGGGAATGTTTTACTTTATGCAATAAGGGATTACAAATTTATTTCTATTTAATGTACATATATGCGACATATGGACACTGAACTTCTTTGGGATGGGTTACTTTAAGCCAGAGTTACCTCCATTTCCCCTATTTCCTTCCGTAATCTTCAGAATATCTACAAACCCATCAATATACCTCAAGTGAGATCTTTGCTACATGCAATACTTGTTGAGAATGTTAGCATTTGAGGGTGTTTTGCTAGCATATTATTGAATACTGGGTCACTTCCTTGTGCACCAACAACGAACAAAATAATAGAGAGACAATCAACACCCCAGGGCTCCTTCAACCACTAGCAATGCCAAGTCAGCATTGGGAATCTGTTTTAATGTATCTTATTACAAGTTTACATAAATCTAAAGGAAAGAGTATCATTATGGTAGTGGTGGACAAAATTAAAAAACATGCAAACTTTGTCTCTATTTCTCATATTTTTAAAGAAAATATGGTGGCAGAAGCATTTGAGGAAGTAGTCCAAAGGCTACATGGAATACCAAAGATTTTTATAAGTGATACAGATCCACTTTTCACTGGAAAGTTTTGGACTAAATTATTTTCCTCATTTAGCACTCAATTTTCTCAAATCTCATCTTACCATAGTCAATCTAATGGGAAAAATGAAATTTTCTATAAACATTTAGAGTTATATCTACATAAATTTTCATTTATAGACAAACAAAATGGGTCAAAATGTATTCCCTTGGTAGAATGGTGGTACAACACGTCCTTCCATACTTCATCAAAAATATCACAATTTATGGAAATTTATGGATATCATCCTCAATCCATCACATCACCCTTGAAAGGGACAATAAAGTCTCAAGAAGTAGAGAACCACATATTCCACCTTCAAGAGGTTCTCAAACTATTGAAGGCCAACTTGGTTATGGCACAAGATAGAATGAAACACCAAGTAGATCAACATCACAATAAAAGGGAATAATGCATATTTTTGAGACTACAACCATATAATCACACCTCCCTCAAGTAACAAAACAATGGTAAATTAACACCATGGTACATGGCCCCTATAAGGCGTTGCATATGATTGAAAGTATATCTTACAAATTGGATTTTGTCTCCATCTTCACATGTACATATAGTATTCCATGTTTATTACTTAGAGAAGGTAATCGGTGACAAGATCCAAATCCAAAATATTATGCCTTTGATAAATAAGAAAAGAAAATAATAGTAGAACTAGAAACAATCTTGTAAGAAAGCACTAAGCAGCTATGAAATCGAGCAAATATTGGGTGTCGCATAAAAAGGAAGGACCTACTAGTGGAAGAAGAGACATGTGAAGAAGAATTGTTCATTCATAAACACACAAAGATAGTGAAGTGTTGAGGAGAACACTTTTTTGAACAGGAGGGGCATGTTAAGCCCTATATCAGCCCCATGTTAACCCTAAACCCCCTTGTTAGGCCCATGATATTGAGTGATTACATTTATATAATTATATCGTTATGTAGGATAGATAGTCTCATATTTTTATAATTGCACCCTTCTCTCTCTCTCTCTCTCTCTCTCTCTCTCTCTCTATATATATATATATATATATATATATATATATATATATATATATATATATATATATATATATATACAGTATTATGATCATCAAATTTTATCTTGTATAAGAGAGGAGAACACCATCCCCATTTAGCAAACTTTAGTTGAGAATTGAGGGAGTGAAATTTTACCACTAGTTAGCTATTGGGTTATGTTGGGATCCATTCTACACTAGTATTTTGCTCCATAGTTGAGTAGAGTAAGAGTTGGAGGAGAACACGTTTTTTAATGGGAGGGCATGTTAAGCCGTATACAATCCCCATGTTAACCCTAAAACCACTTATGTATCCCTAGATATTGAGTGACTACTTTTATATTATTATATTGTTATGTAT
Source organism: Pinus tabuliformis (assembly GCA_031772625.1). Lineage (NCBI taxonomy): Eukaryota > Viridiplantae > Streptophyta > Pinopsida > Pinales > Pinaceae > Pinus > Pinus tabuliformis. The sequence goes on along the minus strand of CM062809.1, from coordinate 569,586,297 downwards.
GATATAACCTTACATGATCCCATATTATTGTAATTGCAACCTTCATCTCATATATATATATATATATATATACACACACACACATTGTATTCATTGTAAAAGGAGGGTTTCCCCTTGAGGCCTGCTGTAAATATTTGTTTATTATCATTTCTAAGATATATATATATATATATATATATATATATACATTGTATTCATTGTAAAAGGGGGGCTTCCCCTCGAGGCTTGCTGTAAATATTTGTTTGTTATCATTTGTATGGTGCAAGTTTCATAATATTTTATTTTAAATGTGGTATACCAACTACACATTGATTATAAAAAGGAGACATGTCTCCCTTATGTTACATTTTAAAAATAACCTTTCAACACAATAAAGAGAAGGGGGCAATTTTTTGATACCACAAAATTCTTGAGGGTTTGTTACTTAATGGAAACAAGTTTGATTCATCATATGAGTTGATCCACATTGGATCATGATATTATTTGTCATCTATCTTTATTCTTTTAGAATGGAAAAAATGGAGGAATCATATTACACAATCATTTTTACCAGTGGATGCCATTTTAGAAAACTGAGGTTGGAAAATGGTCAAAGTCATTTTCAGACATCAAATGACAATTTTCCACGTTCAAAAACTCTCGCATATGTGTATCCCCTAATTTCCTAATTTTCTTCTATAGGAACAAATATTTCCAACACTTCAAGAATTCTGTCAATTGATGTATGCATGCAAAAATTATGTTTCACACATATTGAAGTACCAAGTTGACCACCATGGTATAAGTGTATACCATGTTAACCTCCTCTAATCATTCATATGGGACTAGACTAGCTATGGGTGGACAATAAAGAAAACTCTAAAATGTTCAAACTTTTAACTCTAATTAAAATTTGAGAGAGTAAATTTTTACTGTAATTAACTATTATGCTATGCAGAAATTTATTCTACACTAATATTTTGTTTCATAGTTAGGTAAAGAAAGACCTAATGGATTAATATTCTATAACACCTTTACATATCACAAGTCTTAAGGTAACTCCATCTGGAGCACCTATTATTTGTACTTGCACATTTCGATATCACAGAAAAGGAAAAGAAAACGAGATCATCACGCTACAGTCCAGATTAGGATTTAACCTTAAGATTTGGTTCTCGGTACCTTTGATTAGGTGGGATAACACGTATTACTTGTACTTGCACATTTCGACAGTCCAGATAAGGGTTTAACCTTAAAATTTGGTTCTCAGCACCTTTGATTAGGTGGGATAAGACCTATTATTTGTACTTGCACATTTCGATATCAGAGAAAAAGAAAAGAAAACGACATCATCACGCTACAGTCCAGATTAGGGTTTAACCTTAAAATTTGGTTCTCGGTAAACTTTTAATAGGTGGGATAACATGCATTGATTATATCAGTTCGATGGATCTCATATCGGTGGAGATATTTATATAGAGGAAGGAGCAGCGTAGCGTATACACCACAATCAAGATGTCTCTCCGGATCCATGCTCTAGCTATTCCTTACCCCTTGGAGTCCCATAGCTTTTCTATGGCCGATCTCTGTATCAAGTTGGCCTCCAGGGGTTTGATTATCACCTTTGTTTCCACTGAGGGATCATCTGATTCACAAGCATACATCAACAATGTTGTTCAAACAACTGGTTTAGACATTCGCTGTGCAGAGATTTCAGATAACTTGGCCATGGATTTTGATAGGTCTTTGTACAACGAAGGATTTTTACAGTTTACTTTCAACACAATGATGCAGCCAGTGGACGAAGTAATCGAGAGGCTGAACACAAAGGAGGACAGTCAAATTTCCTGCATCATTGCAGATTCGTTTCTGCCATGGACGGTGCTCATTGCCAAGAAATTAAACGTTCCTCTCATCTCGTTGTGGACTCAGTCCGCTGCATCGTATATAATATATTATCATTCAGATATGCTCATTTCCAAAGGCCATTTCCCCTCTAAAACCCACGGTAAGACTCAATCCTAAATACTTTCATTAGACTGCCATTAAACCCCATTTCTTTTGTTTATAATTACTTTTTACATATGGTTTAGATTGATATGATTTTATATTGTATTGTTTGAAAAGAAACTAGGATCAATTTACGGTAAATATAAATTGTTTTGAATCCTAAATCTAATAAGTCCTTAGTGGCATCAAAAGAAACAAAGCTTTGATTGGTTATATACATAAAACTGGGAACCAAATTCCAAGTTTAAATGGATTTATATTAATAGATTTAAGATTTTTATGATAAGGGTTGATAGATTGTAAGTTTTCGATTAATCATATCATTTTGTTGTTAGTTATGTTTAGAATATCTAAGTTTTCGGAAAATTTCAGTGTTTATTTTGTTAGAAAGCTCGAGGTTTCCAATTTTAACTAGATTTATCTTCGAATCTATATTAATTTCAAAATCCGTGGGAACCTATGAGTCTATATTCATTTTAAACTCTGTGGAAACCTATATTAATTTATTGCTATGGTTGATTTTCTCTTTTGTAAAATTGAACTTCAATTTTTCGTTTTATCAATTTAATTTTTCTATTTATCAGTAAGGACGGTGAGATAAACACTGAAACAAATCTATTTTTACCAGTTATTATAAAACTAATCAGTCAGGTTTTTCAGGGCACTTTTCATGATATTGATCCAAGGGTTTACTCACTTTTTTCTTTTTCCAAGCTTTATTCAGTTTATTGTGATTTCTTTTTCTATACAGTGAAAGCTTTTCCTTCTATTTAAATTCAATTTTTCATTTTATCAGCTGCACCCTTTTTCATTTCATTTACAATTCTAGATGCAATAAATACTGTGAGACAGACTGAAACAATCTATTTTGGAATAGTAAGCGGTCAGATTTTTTGCCACTGTTAAAATATTGATTGATCCAAGGGTTTAGTCACTTTTCTTTTCAGCTTTTTTCCGTTTATGGTGAATTCTTTTTCTGTACAGTTGAAGCAGATGATAACTGCATCGATTACATTCCGGGAGTCCCAGCGATGAGTCCAACTGATCTCCCATCTTTTCTCCAGGCAACAGAGATGTCAGACTTGATGCTCCATATTATATTTTTGTCTTTCCAATGCGTTCGGGAAGCAGACTGGGTCCTCACAAATTCAGTCTATGAACTGGAAAGAGAAGAAATACAATATTCGATGCAGACTACTACGCCTCTCTGCTCTGTGGGTCCGCTGTTGCCATCTGGGTATTTTGATAGCCATGAAGCTCTGGACTCCGATTTGGAAAGGTGGTTGGATTCGAAACCGCGACACTCAGTCATCTACGTTTCGTTAGGTGAACGTGCCCGTGTTTCCGAAAGCCAAATCGAAGAAATAGCCGTCGGCTTGCTTGAAAGTAGAATTCCTTTCTTCTGGGCACTGCCTCCTGAGACTCTCAATTCTGATGCGTCGTTATCAGAGATTTTGCCTGCTGGTTTTCTGGATCAGATCAAAGGTAAGGGTGTCGTCGCTTCTAACTGGTCTCGTCATCATCATTTGGCATTGCTATCGCATCGTTCCGTGGGGGGGTTCTTCACGCCCTGTGACTGGAATTCGATCCTGCAAGGTCTCTGCAATGGCGTTCCGCTGTTGGGCTTTCCGCTTCATGCCGATCAGTACACCAACTGCAAGCTCGTATCGGACGAGATGGGAATTGCCATGAAGGTACGGCATTCCGGAATCCAAGGAGAAACAATTGGGCGCAAAGAAATTGCGAGGAACGTGGAAGCCTTGATGCGGGGAGGAGAAGGTAAGAAGGTTAGGAAGAATATGAAGCGATTCAAGCGTGTAGCTACGAAGGCAACCATTGAAGGCGGCTCCTCTGCTGGAAACTTGGACAATTTTGTGGAGGAATTGGTTGACAAAATTATGCTCGGCTAGTGTGAAATAGGCTATAGATGTATTCAGGGGCTGATGCTAAAATGTGGTATGTGGTTGACTGTGTTTCAGAAAATGTAAACTTTATTGGAATAAAGTTTTTATGTAAAATGTGGTATGTGGTTGACAATGTTTCAGAAAATGTAACCTTTCTTGCGACAAAGTTTTTATGTAAATTTGGATATTAAGATTTTGCCATATCATTACTTTTGATCTAACCTTTGTCTGAATAATGTTTTGGTCGTGTCATTAGCACGCATCGTTTGTGAAATTTTTCTTCCTCTATTAGGCAAATTTCTCTTTCTATTGTGAAATGAAGCATTCTGCAGATTGTATATTTAGATTATTTATATATTCTGTACATATATTAAATGTAGAACTGTATCAAATCGCATATTGAATATTTATATATGTTTATATATAAACTAAATGGAAAAGCGGAATCAAATGAATACATCATACTCTATAAATTTTATTTTTAGTTTTCCTCTTTAAAATAAATATTAAAATATTTTAATGGTAGTTTTCCAAAGTTTAAAACTTTTTAAATGTTATACATAAATTTATTATATATAATTTTGAATAAATAATTATATATGTATATTTTTCTGATAATATAAAATAAAATAAAAAATTATCAAAAAAATTAAAATATATATATATATATATTATAATTTAAAAATACATATTAAAAAATTAAAAATTATAGAAGTATATATATTGAATTATAAAAAATATTATTTTAAAAAATTAAAATTAAATTATAAAATACCTTAAATATAAATGTATCTTGAAGCGTTGAACGTTAATCGGGGATAAATAAAACCATCATTATATAACTAAATATATAGATTCTTATTATGATCTTCAAAATTTAATAAATTATTTACTCTATCATTTTCTAAGTTTAAAAGTAAGGTTAATTACATAAAAATAAAACCACCACCATTTTTGTATATGGTTAAATTTAAGTAACCTAAAACTTTTTTTAAAGCATAAATTTTATACCTAAATTTCTTGGTGTGTGGTATGATATGAGGATTTTTTTTTGGAAATTGGTACAAGTATTTAAATTGTATAGGGATTTAGATGTCTTTATGCACTAGTTTAATGGAAGAGTTGACTTAAGGATCTTTTACATAGAATTCAGATAAAGGAAAATCTCTCAGCTACAAATACAATAGGATGATCTACAAGTTTTTTATACATACAAGGAAAATAATGCCATGGAGATCTATATCCAAAGAAGCTTTGCTATTACGTATTGGGTTACTTTCCATCTTACAAGTGTCTAATGATATTATGTTGTGAATTTTATCCTTGAATTTGTTTGATCTTATTCAAATATGATTTAGTTAAGTTTTAAGATACATTTAACATCTATAATATATTTAAATTTAACTATATTTTTTTATCTTATATAGAATATCAAAAATATGTTTTTTCTTTAAAAAAAAAAAAAAGAAAAAAATATAACAATATCATTTAAGAATATATAATACATGATGAATCATTTATATATGAAAATGTTTATAAACATTTCTTTTAATTATCTTAATTCATTTTTAGAAAAAGAAAAATTATTTATTTTTAATAAAAATTATTTTAAAATTATAAATATTTAAAAACATAATCAAATTTATATGGAGTCGTCTACTGAGGTAAAGGAATTGCCTGGACAGCCAAAAGTGGTTGGAATCCAGGCAAAAAAATTTCAAAAAATCAAAATAATTCAAAAAATCACCAAAATTTCTATATTAAAAAAAATAAAAATAAAAATTAATTAATTAAACTACAACCATTTATATTATTAAAATAAAAAGATCTCTTACTAATTATATAGTAGATTTGCGAATTAAACAAACCCTAAAACATCTCGTGAGAAAATAATATATGACGTATTTGTGAGCAGGAGAATTAAAAATACTTTTTCTTGAGAATGTGTTTTAAATGTTATGAGAGTTAGCAAATTCAATTTTCATTTTTTTCAATAATAAAATGATGTTTAATGTAGGATATTACATTTTAAGTAGATACTCGGATGTGGGTGTTAATGTTGTGCATTTATGAGGGTTAAGTCACCGCAGGTAGCTGTCCCTGCACCTGGCTCGCGGACGAGGACTGCACATTTCAATGGCATGCGATATCAATTGGACAGGGGACGGAATTATGGTCGCACAGTTTGCCTTCAAGGAGCGCTGCATTCGAGGGATTATGCTCGATGTTTTATTCATGGCCTGGTGTCTGGTTTATGCCATTGCCCACGGCTCTTTCCACCTCCGCCTAATTTTCTTCCCGCACCCCTGTCTCGTTCAGGTAATTTGGAAGCTCGCTTGGGTTTTAAGTCTTGCCTGGTTCGTCTGCGCTCAGTCCTTCCCCATTCAGCTCTGCCATTTTCCCTTACCTGGTTGCTCTGAGAATTCAAAGATGCCTCGCCGTCGTGGAGTCTCTCATTGTGGAGGCAATACTGGTAATCGAGGCAGGGCCTCTCATTCTGCTCCTCAGAACATTGTCCCTATTGCCTCTGCCTCCCCGTCCTCTCCACCCTCTGGCCATGCTAGACCTCTCCTGCACAACTCCTTTCAAACAACCCGCTTCACCTTCCATAGCAGACTCAACAGGCCAGTGTTGTCAGCCAGCATCACTGTAATTCTTGCTGAGGAGGAGGATAAACCCAGCAGCTCGGCCCACACCACCACCTCTCAGTCTCAGGATGACAGTGTCCTTCAGGGGGAGATGGCTGGGGTCGTGTTTAATGAAGACAACATGCAGGAGGACGGCATTGTTCCTGAGGCGCCTCAGCCTCCGGCAGATTCGAGTCACCGCGAGGTGCTTGCTTGTGGGCCGGTTCATCATCCAGGTAGCATCTTGAATCTGGTAATTCCTCCAGATGGTGGTATTGAGGGGATTGCAGATAATGAATTCGTCACCTGGATTGCCTCTTCCACCCAGGTGGACAAGGACGCGCCGGACTCTCCGCAACCTGTCAATTGATGTTGGTTCATTGCCTACGGGTGGCACTCTTACCTCTGCTCTGTTTTATTTTATGTTATGCGTCTATGTTTTTGGGTCTCTCGTCACTGTTCTTGTCTCAGTTCTCGTTTTGGGTCTCTCGTCACTGTTCTTGTCTCAGTTCTCGTTTTGTATCGCTGCGAGCCAACATGAGCAGCAACAAATCATGGCTCGGAAAGCCTTGTTTTTGCCTCATTTTTGTACATGGCGCGTATGACAGAATGTTTACCAGTAATGCCATAGTAGGCATTAGTAATGTTGTGTTAGACTCAGAACAGGATTACTTTTTTGTATGTCAGCGTCTAACAAATCATGTTTTGAAGTCTCTCAATCCTGAAAGGGCGGATAGAAAGATCTGTATGTCTCAGAATCTCTGGTTGAGGGCTGGCTTCTGCCCCTCTGAGGTCTCGACCTCCATGTACATATTTTTCTCTTTTTTAATAGAATTAGTCTTTACGCAGAAAAAAAAAACATTTTAAGTAAAAAAATTTTATATTTATATATTTGTTTTTATAATGTCAAATGTGACCGTTTAACGAAGTGATTTTTAATTTTTTATTTAAATTTAATTTCCATAAAATAGTATATAATTTGAGCTTTTAATTAAGATATTACACGCTAACTATCACGATCTTTAAGGTAATAGGAATCCAAAAAAGACCTTGTTTTTATTTTGGGTTAATATTAATTCCCAGATATTTATAACAACGAATTTTTCCATATCGCTATTGTCATATCAAAAAGATACAAGGTATTTGATTTCTAGGTTAGAGGATATCTATATAAATGGGTAAATATCATTTAGATAAAAAATATATATATATATATATATAGGGTGATCACTCGGCAATATCACGTTTGCCTAATCTATTTTTTTTAAGAAATCTTCCAACATGGCAATAGAAATACTGAAAATAGATGATACAGGACAACATTTATTAAAATTAGTTTTTTTAAATAATATTTATTATTTTTAAACATGGAAATTATTTTATTATAAATCTTTATTACTTTATTATTTAATTTTAAAAAAACTCTAATATTTTCTGTTTTCTTGGATAAGTTATTTTTAGGAAGGGTGTACAAATATTTTATATGCTTTAAAAAAAAGGGAAATTTATCTTTTTGATATTATAATTTTTATCTATAATCATAAGAGTAATTAAGTTGCCTCAGGCCAAAGGAAAAGTTTAAAGCTAGTTTTTTACTTACCTCTTTTTCGTGATTTTCAATTCACAAGTTAATATTCTTTTCTAATATTAACTTTTACACAATTTTTCTTATAAGTTAAGAAATTTTATTAGTAACAAAAAATTACTTAAGTCATTAATGGTTGTCTTTTAATGGGCTTCCACATGGGAACTAGATATAATAAATTGTAAATGCAAAAAAAACCTAAAAATGCTTATTAAAAATATTTACATGCACCCAAATTGACATCCAATGGAAACTCATGAAAAAACTAGCAAGAATTGGAGGCATCCACCTCAATTAGCACGAAATCTTCAACACTAGATCCACTTACTCTAGGGCTTGGAGTGATGACCTCTTCAATCTAATTCACTTTGGTACTTATTTCTTTCAACTGCAACATGATATCATATAAAGCTAGGAGAATTTTGTCTTTAACATAGTTCTTGTCAAGAAGGACTTCATAGCCTTCATATCAAATTAGAGATCGATAGTGTACATGCATTGAGTTTACTAGCCACAAGTGCTATCCTACTTTTGAATCCCACATAACCACAACATCCATAACTTCAGAGTTTTATAGGAAATTAGGTTCACCCATAAAATCCAATCAAAATTTTAACATGATATCATATAGAGCTAGGAGATTTTCATCTTTAACATCATTGTTGTCACGAAGGACTTCATAAAGGAGAGCCTTCATATCGTATTAGAGATCGATAGTGTACATGCATTGATTTTACTAGCCACAAGTGTTACCCTACTTTTGAATCCCACATAGCCACAACATCCATAACTTCAAATTTTTATAGGAAATTATGTTCACCCATCAAATCCAATCAAAATTTTAATTGCTAAATCTCACTTGTTGACTAATTTTCTATGCTTTTCCCCAAAAAATATTCACTAATTTCCATTTTTCCTAGAACTCGTTTCCCCAAATTCTACAGCATAAAATTATTTATTATTTTACCTTAAAATGCACCCAAAATATGATATAAACTGTATAAGATCCTTGGAAATTCAAATATTTTCACAAAATGTAGCCAAACATCTTACATTTTTCATATGGAGGATTAGTAATATTTTCTAAGGTTTCCATAATTTTTAAAATAAGATTCCATGGTGAAAATTTTCCTTCATCAAATCTAATTCTACTTCGTCCAAACGAGCTAAGGAATTGTATCTTTGTAGATGTCAAATGAGATCTCCACCTCATGCTAGGTTGAGCAACCCCTAATAAGCGAAAACCACCATTACCCTACAAACAACAACTTTGCTACCAAATTATCTCTAGCACTAAAAAACTAATAAGCCACAACCAACATTACCGTGGAAACGAGCTAAGAAATTGTATCTTTGTAGATGTCAAATGAGATCTCCACCGCATGGTAGGTTGAGAAACCCCTAATAAGCCACAACGACCATTACCCTAGAAACAACAACTTTGCTACCAAATTATCTCTAGAACTAAAAAACTAATAAGCCACAACTAACATTACCTTGGAAACAACAACTTTGCTACCAAATTATCTCTAGAACTCAAAAACATTGTCCTAAGACTGGAAAAGTACAAAGAAGAACTATGCAAATAATAAGAGGAAACAAAACCGAAGATGAGGAGAAAGGAAGAAAACCAAATGTGGAGTCACGAATTAAAAAGGCTAAGGAACAGGTTGGAAGCTCATGAGCAAAGCCCATGTGCCACCAAAAAACACACACACAACAAGAAGATAATATAGGGCATGGAGGGGAAGAAGATTGAGGAGGTAAACTAGGAACATAGAAAGTAATGAAAAGGCCAAGAAAGGGGATGGAAATATGAAAACATAGATCACTTTCCATTCAGAAATAAACCCAAAAGATGATGAGAAAAAACATAAAGAATAGATGGTCCATGTCGACATAACCACATTTGAAGATGAACTATTAGCCACGATCTGAGATTGCATGTTGCTATGCTATACCCGAGGGACTAAACGATGGATATGAGCATTTTGCAAATAGCCTCAATTTGGTTCATGTATAGATCACCTCAAACATATAACCCATTTCTTCAACTTTGAGAACCCATGTCATAGTATAAATTAAGTGGATAAAAAATAATTACATGTCAACTCATGGTACAAGTCATTGGTACATCAACCTCTCCTTATAAAGAATTTAGTTAAGTACATTCTCTTCCCACCATTGAACACATCCCTAAACCCCTAATAAATAAGTAATTGATACAACTTCACAAAGAAATACTTATCATAATAGTATTATTATTTGAAATATTACCTCTTTCACTATCTTTATAACTAAAAACAGTAAAGTTTTTTCCAAACAGTAAGAAATCATTCCTTAAAAAAAAAAAAAAAAGATTGTGAATATCAAAAATAATAATAAATATTTTAATATCTCAAAATTTATCTTAATAGCTTTCAATGTCTTTGGATTTTCCTACATAATTCCAAACGTATTGTCTTCTGTAGTTAAAAAAAACTCTCATCATAAGAGTAAGTTAATTTTCATTGAGACATTAAAGGATTCATAAGAATAAGTTGATTTTGAATGACAAATTAATGGATTCATCAATATTTTTATGTTACATTTTCCAATGAAATGGACAGTTTCATCGAGTTCAGCGGCGCTCTTTCCCATTTCTTTGATTATTTTTACGTGAAATTCTCCTGAGGATTTCTCTACAAGATTTAAGTTTCTCTTTTTTGGTTTTCGTCTAATACTATTTGACCAAACTTGACCAAAGATGCTTTGGACCTGATGATCTCTTAAGGAAGGATGCTTTTGGCTTCACTGGGCTTAGATGGCAAACAACGAATCAATTGGCTTTCTCTTCAGTTTTGCTAGTCAAAATTCTATACAACGTTTTTTGAATTTAAATGCGTTCAAAAGCTTTATTTTATTTTATTTAAGTTCTTTTAAATAATATTCCTTAATTTTAAGATTTTGATAAAAAAAAAATTATGAATGTGATAGTTTGTAATAATTTAGTGTATATTTAATATTTTGTAAATTATTTTACATGGTTTCTTAGGTGTACAATTGGATAATTTGGCTTTTTAATTAAAAGTTATATTTAAAAACTATTTGTTTATATGTCATAAGGCTTAGTTGTAAATCGAGATATAATTTCACATAAATTATTATTATTATAAACAAAATTAAAATTATTTTTTTTATTTTTTTAATTGAAATAATTATTTTATTATATTTTTTATATATAGTTGACATATATATATATATGAATATATGACTCTCAAAGTGGGGAGGGGAGGATTTGGCTATTCAATTTCAAAGGACTTTTTCCTTTGTTGCACTAGATTTCTTTTTACCTTAGTCGACATGTTCAGAATGTCTTGATTCCACATTATTTAAGTTTAGAGATAGAGCATCGTTTTGGTGTACAGGAAACATAGTGCAATGATGGAATCTGCATTTCACTTCCAAAAATAGTCATTGTTTCAAAATATATGAGAGACTCATCACATTTCCATTATAGGTTTCATTCGTTTATTCTAATTTATATAAATTGGAATTAATGGTCAATAAATTTATGTTAATACAAGAGACTTATCACATTTGTAATATAGGTTTTATGAGCTTATTCTAATTTATATAAATCCAATTTTATAGCAATTTAGTGGAAAAATTTGTAGTGAAATCTTGATTTCTGTTATTTAAACTAGTTTTTTGACAGCATATATGGATTTAGCACTCTATAAAATCCGTGGGCACTTTGATTATGCAAATCCCTGGGGCACTTTGATTATGCAAAGTTCACGAATCAAACATGTGATTCCAATTAATTCCTAGGGAATTTTAGACAAATTAACTAGTTAATGCATTAATTTGAGATAAATAAATTCAAATAATATAGCCAAATTGGAGATAAATCTTAATACTTAATTTGTGCAAATTATTACGAATATTTTTGGCATATTCTATGGAGGTTAAATCTCTATTATCCACCTGATAATTAAATTAAAATTAAAAAAAAAAATATTTTCAAATAAATACACATACTAATAATTTGAAAAAAAACAATTATAAAATAAATATATAAATTAAAAATAAATAAATTAATATTTATATAATGATCCATGTTTCTATCCCTATAAAATTAAAATTTTGAAAACATATAAAAATAATATATATATATATATATATATATATATATATATATATATATATATATATATATATATATATATAACCCATAATGATTTCCTTTATCCCTATTAAATTTGTTATAACCGCAATCTAAAATTTTTGTAAAATTAATTGCCTTTTCCCACTTTTTATATATATATATACTCATTTGCCTTTAAAATGCACCTATATATTCGTATTAAATTTACTCTATCCGCAATCTGAAAATTTCCACGCAGTCGAGTGTCGTCACCACTGCCATATGTAGACACATATTTTAATGTTTATACATATTACATATACATACTAAAATACGGTCAAGTTTTGCTTTATGAGAATTTGGATATAAATATATAATGTTGTATATAATATTTTAGATTTATTTTAATTCAAAATTGGTTTAACCATCCAAAATTCGAATTCGCTTTTTATCTATGCTAGTAAAACTTAAATGTTTGCTTTATGGAAAATTTTGATATAAATAAGTAAGGTTGTATACAATTACTTTAATTTAAAATTGGTTTAAAAATTAAATAACATAAATTTTATAAAAGATACCATCTTAAACCATGTTTCAAAAAAATTATTAAATTTATAAAAATAAAACACAGTTTTATTCATCTGAGTGTTAAATAAATTATTTTTTTTGAATTTCAATATTATAATTTAAGTTTTATGATTTATTAATTTAATTTAGGTGAAACAATTACATTTTAACTTTAAGAGTGATTCATATTTAAAGGGCAACCACATAATATTAGGAATATTTTAAAATCTATGTTATTTTAAATTTATTATGGTTAGTTTATTATTAATTATAAAAACAATCAAGACGTAATATAAAAAAGAAAACAAATTACATATCACGATAAAAATAGTGAGTATATTAAGGGTTAAGCTAGCAAGTGTACTATATGTTACAAAGAAACTTTGTAAGGTAATAGCACAAGAAACAATAGCATAGAAAAAGAAACAATAACATAGAAAATCCATCAACTAGATTAAATATTGTGATGAATAAATAAAAACAATGTTAATTGAATGTTTTAGAACAATATGAAGCATAACTTTGTTGAACTAAATTCTCAAAAACCAAAAAAACTCCAGCAAAATAAGACTGTTAGGTACTCACTGGTCAGTGTTTGACCCGTAAGATATCACAAATACAATTTATAAGTAGATGAAAAATTATGTATAAAAAAAACAAAAAACTCTCAATTTAAAATTTTCTTATAATCAAATGTTTATTGATCCCTTTCTTAATGCAAATCAACATTCCCTATATTTCTTCCATAAAATATATTTCAGAAAAACATAAGACATAAGAAATATAGAAGATTATAAAATAGTAAAATACATTCCCAAAATAGTAGCTTTTTATTGTTTATAGTTTCAAAATAACCCCAACAAAAAAAATCAATTAAAAAAAAAATCATTTCAAAACTATTCAATAAGATAAATTTAAAAATATTTTAAAAATTAATATTTGTTTTCAATATTCAAAAAACTAATATAATAAGACCTTCATAACAGTTGTTCAAAGGAAAACTAATGATTTGAAACTAGATCGGAACAGATACGGAAGCTCCTGAAGTATATAATTAAATTTGGCGTTAAAAATATGAAAAAAACGATTATTCGAACCTGTCCCTGTTTTGCCTTTAAATACAATACTATATAAATTCAATAGAAAGAAATCGGGCAGCTTTTCCATGGTTATCAGGAATCAAGACTATTAAAGATTTGAAGAATAATAGTTGAAAAGATTTTACCCAAAGACGGACGGGCCTTTTAGCTGCCCAACTGTTCACCGAAACTATGAAAGTACAGGCGTCCTTCTGAACCTTCACATCAATATCGAATAATAGAAAAGATGAGAGTATTCTAAAGAGGAAAGCAATGGAAATTTCATGAAAAGCAATTCTGCAAATGTCAGTAGAAAAATTTTGAAATTTTTTTTTGGAAACTAAGAAGTTTCAAGATTTCAAATAACCCAGAGTTTTTTTTTATTTATTTATTTTTATTATAAAAATAAAATTTAAATACTCCTTACTCTCAATCTTTTTGAAAAAAAAAATGCCTAAATTGAATCTATGTTTGGCCATACTAAGTTCTAACCAAATTAAGGCCCACATTATAAGTAGAAAAAAAAGTTCAAAAAGCGCAAACCAAGAACGCTGCTCCACAGTCCATTTCTTGGTGAAGAATACTTTCTTGGGCATTGAAGCAATGTCTTGTCACCTATTTTGACCATTTTTAGCTGTCCGCAGCCTGTACTGCAATGTCCACTTTGAATGAAGCAGCAGAAGCGGCGATTAACGACTTTACATTCCTTAATTTATCGTTTTTCTTTACGTTCCTTAATATTAATGGACGATTATAATAATTTATATTATATTAATATCTAAAAATATCATATTGAAGAATTGAATCAGGGTATCAATATAATATAAATCATCGTATCAATATTCTAATTATATTTATAAATTATGTTATAAATTTTAGGGAGTAGTTTTCGGGTTGACAATGTAGTGTGTAAAATTTGTATTTATATTTTCAAATTTTACTCTAATCAAACGTTCAAAAATTAGTTTTTTTAATAATATTGAAAAATATATATATATTTTTTTCAAAATTATATATTATAATTGGTGTTGGTTAATACTAAATTAAGAGATATTAATAAGAAAATTAATTTCTATTGTCCTTCTTTTGGTAGGGATTAATAATGGTGGATGCAATTAAGGTAACACTAATGTTATAAGTATCAAAAAAAGTAATTGGCCCGCTAGATTGGAAACAAGCTAGATTGGAAACTAGACCAGTTATAGTAAAAGATGATTTCATAGACCACACATTTAACTAGGCAAGCAATGAGGTTTTTCTCTCTTTAGTATCGCTTATACAGATCTACAAATTTAACTTTGGTACCACTTCTAACTATGAATTTACAGCTTAATCTTCATTTGTCTATCATTTTGCCAACATATTCGGAAGCTATAAACCCAACTAGCACATTATAGCTATTATATGGCCTAAGTAGCCATACGACTAAACAAAGAAAAAAATTGATAGAGTCATAATCATCTAACACCAGGCATTGGTGTTTCTTCTGCCACACTTGTTTCAATTGCAGGTGTTGCTCCATCCGTTGGAGGTGTTGTCGTTGCCACCCTTGCTCTTTGAGTTTCCTGTTGACAACCGCCTACTTTTGTAGTCTCCCTTGCACGATGTTTCCTTAGACAGGCCGGATCTCCTTCTTCTTCCCCAACGAGATATCTAAGTTGTGGATATATTTCACGTAGATGGAAAACATCTTATTCATGTCTATAATCGTATCGTCTTGCAATCACTCTATATTCACCACCCTTTTTAGGGTCTCTTCTGTAGATCTTAATCTTTGTTCAATCACCTTCAATTGGAGTTGGTTCTCTATTTTCCCCCTAGTTCTATCCTCAACTGCCTCTTCCTGCAGCGTCGCCACTAAGGTTTTCACATGCCACATCGTGTCCAATGTTTTATGATACACCATCATCCGTGTTGGGGATTTTTTTGGTGTCTATAATATAGTATATATATTCTTTAATTCGGCCATCCATGAGAACCCTTCACAGATGCCTAACCTCATTCTCCTAGATTTCCACGATTTCTTTCCCTTTTTTCTGCAGCTTCGCCACTAAGGTTTTCACATGCCACATCGTGTCCAATGTTTTATGATACACCATCATCCGTGTTGGGGATTTTTTTGGTGTCTATAATATAGTATATCTATTCTTTAATTCGGTCATCCATGAGAACCCTTCACAGATGCCTAAGCTCATTCTCCTAGATTTCCACGATTTCTTTCCCTTTTTTCGGGACAATTGCTTGATAACTTATTGCAGCCTCCCTTGCCACATCCTCCATCCTTGTTCTCTTAACAGTCGTTGATCCTTGAGCCTCCATGAGAAGCCTTCCCATTGGCCTACCACGAGCATTGCATCCCTTAGCCATTGCAATGTTGGAAGCCTTAATTGTCAAAATAATAGACTCCCACTCGTAGTAACATCCCATTCTAGCATTCAGCCTTATCTCTATACAACCTACGTGTCGTCCAACCTCTTCTTATAAAGGAAACACCCAGAAAATGTCATGTTGCCCCATCCTTTGAATGCGTTCCTCATTTATTTTCAGTAACTTCAACATTCCAATGATGTTACAATATAATAATATGTGTCTAGGGGCATGTTCCTTCTCATTTTCCCTTCATTTGGTCTATGCAAAATCATTATTACCATGGTCCTATTCCAATATGCCCACCCTCTAGGCTTTGTACTTCTCCACTTCTAGTGCCACCCTTCCTAATTAATACAGCATTTTGGCGGTTGATCATTTGAAACCAAATTCATTTCCCTCCCATCATTAGTCATCAGTTCTTTTGTAAGTTGTAAACACGTACCCCGTCTCGTCTTCCTAAGAGAAGCTATCTGTCTTACCACAATAAACATTATTGATTCATATCTCCAGGCGAGTCTCTAAAATGATCTGGGCCCAGCCCATGTCTATCTCCCCACCTTCGTAACATGGAGTAATCTCGCTTCGTGATTGTTCAACAATCTTCCTTTAGTTGACCCCCTCCCTGTGTCTCTGTATTCGTTGGATTAATTGGTAGAGGCTTCAATTCCCTCTAGCACCTACCTTACCTAGGTTTCATTTGGATGCCCCGTCAATGTTATATATATATATATATATATATATATATATATATATATATATATATATATATATATATATATATAAGATCATCAAACTTTATCTTGTACATTGTATTCATTGTAAAAGGAGGGCTTCCCCTTGAGGCCTACTGTAAATATTTGTAAATATTTGTTTGTTATCATTTGTATGGTGCAAGTTTCATAGTATTTTATTTAAATGTGGTATACCAACTACACATTGATTATAAAAAGGAGACATGTCTCCCTTATGGTACATTTTAAAAATAACCTTTCAACACAATAAACAAAAGGGGGCAATTTTTTGATACCACACAATTCTTCAGGGTTTGCTACTTAATGGAAACAAGTTTGATTCATAAGATGAGTTGATCCAGATTGGATAATGATATTATTTATCATCTATCTTTATGCTTTTAGAGTGGAAAAAATGGGGGAATCATATTACACAATCATTTTTACCAGTGGATGCCATTTTAGAAAACTAGGGTTTGAAACTATTCAAAGTCAGTTTTAGACATTAAATGACAATTTTCCAAGTTCAAAAACTCTCGCATATGCCTATCCCCTACTTTTCTTCTATAGGAATAGATATTTCCAACACTTCAAGAATAATTGATGTATGCATGCAAAAATTATGTTTCACACATATTGAAGTACCATGCTGACCACTATGGTCTAAATGTATACCATGTTAACCTCCTTTAATCATTCATATAGGACTAGTTATATGTGGACAATAAAGAAAGCTCTACAAAGTTCAAACTTTGAACTCTAATCGAAAATTGAGAGAGTAAATTTTTACTGTAATTAACTATTATGCTATGCCAGATTTTATTCTATACTAATATTTTGTTTCATAGTTAGGTGAAGTAATATTTTGTTTCATAGTTAGGTGAAGTAAGAGTGAGAAATTAGAAAGAAAGACCTAATGAATTAAGATTCTATAACAGCTTTATATACCACAAGTCTTAGGTAACTCCATTTGGAGCACCTATTATTTGTACTTGCACATTTCGATATCACAAAAAAAAAAAGAAAACGAGATCATCACGCTACAGTCCAGATTAGGATTTAACCTTAAGATTTGGTTCTCGGTACCTTTGATTAGGTGGGATAACACGTATTACTTGTAGTTGCACATTTCGACAGTCCATATTAGGATTTAACCTTAAGATTTGGTTCTCGGTACCTTTGATTAGGTGGGATAACGCGTATTACTTGTACTTGCACATTTCGACAGTCCAGATAAGGGTTTAACCTTAAAATTTGGTTCTCGGCACCATTGATTAGGTGGGATAACAGTTATTATTTGTATTTGAACATTTCGATATCAGAAAAAAAGAAAAGAAAACGACATCATCACGTTACAGTCCAGATTAGGGTTTAACGTTAAAATTTGGTTCTCGGTAACCTTTGATTAGGTGGGATAACATGCATTGATTATATCAGTTCGATTGATCTCATATCGGTGGAGATATTTATATAGAGGAAGGAGCAGCGTAGCGTATACACCACAATCAAGATGTCTCTCCGGATCCATGCTCTAGCTATTCCTTACCCCTTGGAGTCCCATAGCTTTTCTATGGCCGATCTCTGTATCAAGTTGGCCTCCAGGGGTTTGGTTATCACCTTTGTTTCCACTGAGGGATCATCTGATTCACAAGCATACATCAACAATGTTGTTCAAACAACTGGTTTAGACATTCGCTGTGCAGAGATTTCAGATAACTTGGCCATGGATTTTGATAGGTCTTTGTACAACGAAAGATTTTTACAGTTTACTTTCAACACAATGATGCAGCCAGTGGACGAAGTAATCGAGAGGTTGAACACACAGGAGCACAACCAAATTTCCTGCATCATTGCAGATTCGTTTCTGCCATGGACGGTGCTCATTGCCAAAAAATTCAACGTTCCTCTCATCTCGTTGTGGACTCAGTCCGCTGCATCGTATATAATATATTATCACTCAGATATGCTCATTTCCAAAGGCCATTTCCCCTCTAAAACCCACGGTAAGACTCAATCCTAAATACTTTCATTAGACTGCCATTAAACCCCATTTCTTTTGTTTATAATTACTTTTTAAATATGGTTTAGATTGATGGTATAGTATAACAATATTTACCCGTTATTTCAGGGAATCAAGATAGAATCAAGATACATAATCGGTTATTTACATGTTATTTCAAGAAATTAAGATAGATAATCGCCTTATAGACAAACCATCCCAACCATACAACTTACACTCCATTAAATTCCGTTTCTATATTTTAGTTTCATTCTCTGTTCACATATAAATCAATTTATTTTTTTTAAACGTTGGTAGGAGTTTCTTGCTCTGTTCACTTATCAATCAAAATTTTAGGTTTGTGGGAGAGGTTTTTTCAATACTCCAGGAAAAGTGATCATGGTTTTTTATTATAAAATTTTAAAAATTCAGAAAAATGATTTTATATTGTATTGTTTGAAAAGAAACTAAGATCAATTTACGGTAAATATAAATTGTTTTGAATCCTAAATCTAATAAGTCCTTGGTGGCATCAAAAGAAACAAAGCTTTCATTGGTTATATACATAAAACTGGGAACCAAATTGCAAGTTTAAATGGATTTATATTAATAGATTTAAGATTTTTATGATAAGGGTTGATAGATTGTAAGTTTTCGGAAAATTTCAGTGGTTATTTTGTTAGAAAATTTGAGGTTTCCAAATTTAACTAGATTTATCTTCGAATCTATATTAATTTCAAAATCTGTGGGAACCTGTGAATCAATATTCATTTTAAACTCTGTGGAAACCTATATTAATTTATTGCTATGGTTGATTTTCTCTTTTGTAAAATTGAACTTCAATTTTTCGTTTTATCAATTTAATTTTTCTATTTATCAATAAGGACGGTGAGATAAACTCTGAAACAAATCTATTTTTACAAGTTATTATAAAACTAATCAGTCAGGTTTTTGAGGGCACTTTTCATGATATTGATCCAAGGGTTTACTCACTTTTTTCTTTTTCCAAGCTTTATTCAGTTTATTGTGATTTCTTTTTCTATACAGTGAAAGCTTTTCCTTTTATTTAAATTCAATTTTTCAGTTTATCAGCTGCACCCTTTTTCATTTCATTTACAAGTCTAGATGCAATAAATACTGTGAGACAGACTGAAACAATCTATTTTGGAATAGTAAGCGGTCAGATTTTTTGCCACTGTTAAAATATTGATGGAGCCAAGGGTTTAGTCACTTTTCTTTTCAGCTTTTTTCCGTTTATGGTGAATTCTTTTTCTGTACAGTTGAAGCAGATGATAACTGCATCGATTACATTCCGGGAGTCCCAGCGATGAGTCCAACTGATCTCCCATCTTTTCTCCAGGCAACAGAGATGTCAGACTTGATGCTACATATTATATTTTTGTCTTTCCAATGCGTTCGCGAAGCAGACTGGGTCCTCACAAATTCAGTCTATGAACTGGAAAGAGAAGAAATACAATATTCGATGCAGACTACTACGCCTCTCTGCTCTGTGGGTCCGCTGTTGCCATCTGGGTATTTTGATAGCCATGAAGCTCTGGACTCCGATATGGAAAGGTGGTTGGATTCGAAACCGCGACACTCAGTCATCTACGTTTGGTTAGGTGAACGTGCGCGTGTTTCCGAAAGCCAAATCGAAGAAATAGCCGTCGGCTTGCTTGAAAGTAGAATTCCCTTCTTCTGGGCACTGCCTCCTGAGACTCTCAATTCTGATGCGTCGTTATCAGAGATTTTGCCAGCTGGTTTTCTTGATCAGATCAAAGGTAAGGGTGTCGTCGCTTCTAACTGGTCTCGTCATCATCATCTGGCATTGCTATCGCATCGTTCCGTCGGGGGGTTCTTCACGCCCTGTGACTGGAATTCGATCTTGCAAGGTCTCTGCAATGGCGTTCCGCTGTTGGGCTTTCCGCTTCATGCCGATCAGTACACCAACTGCAAGCTCGTATCGGACGAGATGGGAATCGCCATGAAGGTACGGCATTCCGGAATCCAAGGAGAAACAATTGGGCGCAAAGAAATTGCGAGGAACGTGGAAGCCTTGATGCGGGGAGGAGAAGGTAAGAAGGTTAGGAAGAATATGAAGCGATTCAAGCGTGTAGCTACGAAGGCAACCATTGAAGGCGGATCCTCTGCTGGAAACTTGGACAATTTTGTGGAGGAATTGGTTGACAAAATTATGCTCGGCTAGTGTGAAATAGGCTATAGATGTATTCATGGGCTGATGCTAAAATGTGGTATGTGGTTGACTGTGTTTCAGACAATGTAACCTTTCTTGCGATAAAGTTTTTATGTAAAATGTGGTATGTGATTGACCGTGTTTCAGAAAATGTAACCTTTCTTGCGATAAAGCTTTTATGTAAATTTGGATATTAAGATTTTGCGATATCATTACTTTTGATCTAACCTTTGTCTGAATAATGTTTTGATATAAATTTGGCCCCTAAAGTTTCTGAGATCGTGTCATTAGCACGCATCGTTTGTTAAATTTTTCTTTCTCTATTGGGCAAATTTCTCTTTCTATTGTGAAATGAAGCATTCTGCAGATTGTATATTTAGATTATTTATATATTCTGTAGATATATATTAAATGTAGAGCTGTATCAAATCGCATATTGAATATTTATATATGTTTATATATAAACTAAATGGAAAAGCGGAATCAAATGAATACATCATACTCTATAAATTTTTATTTTTAATTTTCCTCTTTAAAATAAATATTAAATATTAAAATATTTTAATTGTACTTTTCAAAAGTTTTAAACTTTTTAAATGTTATACATTAATTTATTACATATAATTTTGAATAAATAATTATATATGTATACTTTTGTGATAATATCAAAAAAAATATCAAATAAATTAAAATATATATATTATACAATTTAAAAATACATATTAAAAAATTAATATATATATATATATATATATATATATATATATATATATATATATTAAATTATAAAAACTATTATTTTAAATAACTAAAATTAAATTATACAATACCTTAATTATAAATGTATCTTGAAGCGTTGAAGGTTAATCGGGGATAAATAAAACAATCATTATATAACTAAATATATATAGATTCTTATCTATGATCTTCACAATTTAATAAATTATTTACTCTATTCTATAATTTTCGAAGTTTAAAAATAAGGTTAATTACATAAAAATAAAACCACCACCATTTTTATATATGGTTAAATTTAAGTAACCTCCCCCATTTTTATATATGGTTAAATTTAAGTAACCTAAAACTCATTTTTAAAGCATAAATTTTATACCTAAATTTCTTGGCGTGTGGTATGATATGAGGATTTTTTTTGGAAATTGGTACAAGTATTTAAATTGTACAAGGATTCAGATGTCTTTATGGACGGGTTTAATGGAAGAGTTGACTTAAGGATCTTTTATATAGAATTCAGGGAAAGGAAAATCTCTCAGCGACAAAGGCAATATGATGATGTACAAGTTCTTTATACATACAAGGAAAATAATGCCATGGAGATATGTATCCAAAAAAGCTTTGCTATTATATTTTGGGTTACTTTCCATTTTGTAAGTGTTTAATGGTATTGTGTTGTGAATTTTATCCTTGAATTTGTTTGATCTTATTCAAATATGATTTAGTTAAGTTTTAAGATACATTTAACATCTATAATATATTTAAATTTTACTATATTTTTTATTTTATATAGAATATCAAAAATATGTTTTTTCTTTAAAAAAATGAAAAAAATATAACAATATCATTTAATAATGTATAATACATGATAAATCATTTATATATGAAAATGTTTATAAATATTTTTTTTAATTATCTTAATTTAGTTTTAGAAAAAAAAGAATATTTATTTTTAATAAAAAAATATTTTAAAATTATAAATATTTAAAAGATATAATCAAAATTATATGGAGTTGTCTACGGAGGTAAAGGAATTACCTGGACAGCCAAAAGTGGTTGGAATCTAGGCAAAAAAATTTCAAAATATCAAATAATTCAAAAAATCAGGTTTTTTACAGTGGAAATGGTCCAATGCCATAAAAAAACTTCCAAGGCACCTAATATTATGAAGTTTGACAATTTTTATTGGCATCTACAAAATCTCTACCACATTTTTTCAAAATATCATCAAAATTTCTATATTAAAAAATAATAATAATAAATTAATTAATTAAACTACAACCGTTTATATTATTAAAATAAAATAAAAAGATTTTTTACTAATTATATAGTAAATTTGGGAATTGAACAAACCCTAAAACATCGCGTGAGAAAATAATATATGACGTATTTGTGACCAGCAGAATTAAAAATACCTTTTCTTGGGAATGTGTTTTAAATGTTATGAGAGTTAGAAATTCAATTTTCATTCTTTTCAATAATAAAATGATGTTTAATGTAGGACATAAACATTTTAAGTAGTTTTTTTTTTTTATATTTATATATTTGTTTTTATAATGTCAAATGTAGACTGTTGAAAGGAGCGATTCTTGATTTTTTATTTAAATTTAATTTCCATAAAATAGTATATAATTTTAGCTTTTAATTAAGATATTACACGCTAACTATCACGATCTTTAAGGTAATAGGAATCCAAAAGACCTTGTTTCTAATTTGGGTTAATATTAATTCCCAGATATTTATAACAACGAATTTATTCCATATCACTATTGTCATATCAAAAAGATACAAGGTATTTGATTTCTAGGTTAGAGGATATCTACATAAATGGCTAATATTATATAGATAAAAAAATAGGGTGATCACTCGCCAGTATCACATTTGCCTAACCTACTTTCTTTAAGAAATCTTTTACCATGGCCATACAAATACTAAAAATTGATGATATAGGACAACAATTATTAAAATTAGTTTTTTTAGTAATATTTATTATTTTTAAATATCGAAATTATTCTATTATAAATCTATATTATTTAGCATTTAATCTAAAAAAAACTTTAATATTTTCTATTTTTTTGGATAAGTTATTTTTGAATGGTGTACAAATCTTTTATATGGTAAAACAAAAAGGAAATTTATCTTTTTGATATTATAATTTTTATCTATAATCATAGGAGTAATTAAGTTGCCTCAAGTGAAAGGAAAAGTTTAAAGCTAGTTTTTTACTTATTTCTTTTTCATGATTTTCAATTCACAAGTTAATATTCTTCTTCAATATTAATTTTTACACAAATTTTCTTATAAGTAAAGAAATTCTATTAGTAACAAAAAATTACTTAAGTCATTAATGGTTGTCTTTTAATGGGCTTCCACATGGGAAACTAGATATAATAAACTGTAAATGCCTATGTAGTAGTAAGAGCCCTGAGACAAAAAAAATCCCAAAAATGCTTATTAAAAATATTTACATACCCCCAATTTGACATCCAGTGGAAACTCATGAAAAAACTAGCAAGAATTAGAGGCATCCACTTCAATTAGCATGAAAGCTTCAACACTAGATCCACTTACTCTAGGGCTTGGAGTGATGACCTCTTGAATCTAATTCACTTTGGTACTTATTTCTTTCAACTGCAACATGATATCATATAAAGCTAAGAGAATTTCATCTTTAACATAGTTCTTGGCAAGAAGGACTTCTTAAATGAGAGCCTTCATATCCCATTAGATATCGATAGTGTACATGCATTGAGTTTACTAGCCACAAGTGTTATCCTACTTTTGAATCCCACATAACCACAACATCCATAACTTTAGAGTTTTATAGGAAATTACGTTCACCCATAAAATCCAATCAAAATTTTAACATGATATCATATAGAGCTAGGAGAATTTCATCTTTAACATCATTGTTGTCAAGAAGGAGTTCATAAAGGAGAGCCTTCATATCGTATTAGAGATCGATAGTGTACATGCATCGATTTTACTAGCCACAAGTGTTACCCTAATTTTGAATCCCACATAGCCACAACATCCATAACTTCAAAGTTTTATAGGAAATTATGTTCACCCATCAAATCCAATCAAAATTTTAAGGGCTAAATCTCACTCATTGACTAATTTTCTATGCTTTTCCCCAAAAAAATATTCACTAATTTCCATTTTTCCTAGAACTCGTTTCCCCAAATTCTACAGGATAGAATTATTTATTATTTTACCTTAAAATTCGCCAAAAATATGATATAGACTGTATAAGATCCTTGGAAATTAAAATATTTTCACAAAAATGTAGCCAAACATCTTACTTTTTTCATATGAAGGATTAGTAATAATTTCTAAGGTTTCCATAATTTTTAAAATAAGATTCCATGCTAAAAATTTTCCTTCATCAAATCTAATTCTACTTCATCCAAACGAGCTAAGGAATTGTATTTTTGTAGATGTCAAATGAGATCTCCACCCCATGCTAAGTTGAGCAACCCTTAATAAACTAAAACCACCATTACCCTAGAACAACAACTTTGCTACCAAATTATCTCTAGCACTAAAAAACTAATAAGCCACAACCAACATTACCCTAGAAACGAGCTAAGGAATTGTATCTTTGTAGATGTCAAATGAGATCTCCACCGCATGCTAGGTTGAGCAACCCCTAATAAGCCACAACCACCATTACCCTAGAAACAACAACTTTGCTACCAAATTATCTCTATCACTAAAAAACTAATAAGCCACAACTAACATTACCTTGGAAACAACAACTTTGCTACCAAATTACCTATAGAACTCAAAAACATTGTCCTGAGACTGGAAAAGTACAAAGAAGAACTATGCAAATAATAGAGGAAACAAAACCGAAGATGAGGAGAAAGGAAGAAAACCAAATGTGGAGTCACGAATTAAAAAGGCTAAAGAATGGGTTGGAAGCTCATGGGCAAAGCCCATGTGCCACCGAGAAACACACACAACAAGAAGATAATATAGGGCATGGAGGGGAAGAATATTGAGGAGGTAAACTAGGAACATAGAAAGTAATGAAAAGGCCAAGAAAGAGGATGGAAATATGAAAACATAGATCTCTTTCCATTGAGAAAAAAACCCATAGATGATGAGAAAAAACATAAAGAATAGATGGTCCATGTCGACGTAACCACATTTGAAGATGAACTATTAGCCATGATCTAAGATTGCATGTTGCTATGCTATACCAGAGGGACTAAACACCATGATGGCTATGAGCATTTTGCAAATAGCCTCAATTTGGTTCATGTATAGATCACCTCAAACATATAACCCATTTCTTCAACATTGAGAACCTGTGTCATAGTATAAATTCTCACATGGATAAAAAATAACTACATGTCAACTCATGGTACAAGCCATTGGTACATCAACCTCTCCTTATAAAGAATTTAGTTAAACACATTCTCTCCCCACCATTGAACACGTCCCTAAACCCCTAATACATAAGTAATTGATACAACTTCGCAAAGAAATACTTATCATAATAGTATTATTATTTGAAATATTACCTCTTTCACTCTTTTTAAAACCGAAAACAATAAAGTTATTTTCCATACCGTAAGAAAACATTCCTTAAAAAAAAAGAAATAGATTGTGAATATCAAAAATAATAATAAATATTTTAATATTTAAAAAATTATCTTAATAGATTTCAATGTCTTTGGATTTTCCTACATAATTCCAAACCTATTGTCTTCTATGGTTAAAAAAAACTCTCATCACCAGAGTAAGTTAATTTTCATTGAGACATTAAAGGATTCATAAGAATAAGTTGATTTTGAAGGACAAATTAATGGATTCATCAATATTTCTGTGTTACATTTTCCAATGAAATCGACAGTTTCATCGAGTTCAGCGGCGCTCTTTCCCATTTCTTTGATCATTTTTACGTTAAATTCTCCTTAGGATTTCTCTTTAAGATTTTAAGTTTCTCTTTTTTGGTTTTCGTCGGATACTATTTGACCAAAGTTGAACGAAGATGCTTTGGACCTGATGATCTCTTAAGGAAGGATGCGTTTGGCTTCACTTGGCTTACATGGCAAACAACGAATCAATTGGCTTTCTCTTTAGTTTTGATAGTCAAAATTCTATACAACGTTTTTTGAATTTAAATGCGTTCAAAAGCTTTATTTTATTTTGTGTAAGTTTTTTTAAATAATATTCCTTAATTTTAAGATTTTGATACCACGTTTTTTAGAATTTAAAAGCGTTCAAAAGCTTTATTTTATTTTGTGTAAGTTT
The DNA here is from genome assembly GCA_031772625.1 of Pinus tabuliformis. Taxonomy (NCBI): domain Eukaryota; kingdom Viridiplantae; phylum Streptophyta; class Pinopsida; order Pinales; family Pinaceae; genus Pinus; species Pinus tabuliformis. The sequence continues at coordinate 569,559,126 of CM062809.1, read as the reverse complement.
TTTTAAATAATATTCTTTATTTTAAGATTTTGATAAAAAAAAAAAAAAATTACGAATGTGATAGTTTGTAATAATTTAATGTATATTTTATATTTTGTAAATTATTTTGCATGGTTTATTAGGTGTACAATTAGATAATTTGGTTTTTTAATTAAAAGTTATATTTAAAAATGTCATAAAGCTTAGTTGTAAATCAAGATATAATTTCACATAAATTAGTGTTATTATAAAAGAAATTAAAATTATTTTTTTAGTTTTTTTAATTGAAATAATTATTTTATTATATTTTTTTACATATAATTGACACATTATATTATAGGATATATATGACTCTCAAAGTGGGGAGGGGAGGATTTGGCTGTTCAATTTCCAAGGACTTTTTCCTTTGCTGCACTAGTTTTCTTTTTACCTTAGTCGACGTGTTCAGAATGTCTTGATTCCACATTATTTGAGTTTAATGATAGAGCATCCTTTTGGTGTACAAGAAACATAGTGAAATGATGGAATTTGTATTTCACTTCCAAAAAATAGTCATTGTTTCAAAATATATAAGAGACTCATTACATTTGCATTATAGGTTTCATCTGGTTGTTCTAATTTATATAAATTGGAATTAATGGTCAATAAATTTATGTTAATATAAGAGACTTATCACATTTGTAATATAAGTTTTATGGGCTTATTCTAATTTATATAAATCCAATTTATAGAAATCCAATGGAAAAATTTGTGGTGAAATCTTGATTTCTGTTACTTAAACTAGTTTTTTGACAGCATATATGGATTTAGCACTCTGTAAAATCCATGGGACACTTTGATTATGCAAAGTTCACACACCGATTTCAATTAATTCCTAGGGAATTTTAGACAAATTAACTAGTTAATGCATTACTTTGAGATAAATAAATTCAAATAATATAACTAACTTGGAGATAAATCCTAATACTTGATTTGTGTATACCATTATGAAAATTTTTGCATATTCTATGGAAATTAACTCTCTACTCTCCATCTGATAATTAAATTACAATTTTGAAAAACTATTTTAAAATAAATACACATATTTTGAAAAAAAAAAACAATTATAACATAAATATATATAAATAATTACATTAAAATTTTGAAAAAACTATTTTAAAATAAATACCCATCTAATAATTTGAAAAAAAACAATTATAAAATAAATATATAAATTAAAAATAAATTAATTAATATTTAATGATCAACGTTTCCATCCCTATAAAATTAAAATTTTGAAAACATATAAAAATAAAATAAATATATATATAACCCCATAATGATTTCCTTTATCCCTATTAAATTTGTTATAACCGCAATCTAAAAATTTTGTAAAATTAATTGCCTTTACTTACTTTTATATATGTATATATATACTCATTTGCGTTTAAAATGCACCCATATATTTGTATTAAATTTACTCTATCCGCAATCTGAAATTTCCATGCAGTCGAGTGTCGTCACCACGGCCATATGTAGACACATATTTTAATTTTTATACATATTACATATACATATTAAAATACGGTCAAGTATTGCTTTATGAGAATTTGGATATAAATATATCATGTTGTATATAATTATTTTAGATTTATTTTAATTCAAAATTGGCTTAACCATTCAAAATTCGAATTCGCTTTTTATCTATGCTATTAAAACTTAAATGTTTGCTTTATGGAAAATTTTGATATAAATAAGTAATGTTGTATACAATTACTTTAATTTAAAATTGGTTTAAAAATTAAATGACATAAATTTTATAAAAGATATCATCTTAAACCATGTTTCAAAAAATATTATTAAATTTATAAAAATAAGACATAGTTTTATTCATCTCAGTGTTAAATAAACTAGTATTTGCATCATATGTTGCAAAGAAACGCCATAAGGTAATGGTATAAGAAACAATAATATAGAAGAAATAAGTCAACATTTTATGTAATTTTGTTTCTTTACTAGTGTTTCTTTTTTATCATAAATTAGGTTCTATTGTCTAATAAATCATCTTCATTGATTTTTACACTTCATTGATAAAGTACAAAATCAAAGTCCTAGCAAAGTTGAGATTTATACCTTATTATCTTAAACTTGTGGTTATGTTGTTGATGATTCAAGCCATTTTAACAAAAACAAAGTTGAGATTTATAACTTGTTATCTTAAACTTGTGGTTATGTTGTTGATGATTCAAGCCATTTCAACAAAAACAATTTGAGTGGAATGTAAACTCCCATTTAGAATAATCTCCGGTCTAAGTTCCTATATATCCATTAAGTAAATCCTATATCAAAAGTATGCACTTCAATGGTTACAGATTACAAAATTGTTTCAAATAAAAGGAGAAAATACAAATACGGACTTACAAAAGTTCCTGACTTTCTGATTGTGGAAGGATAATTGAAGCATACTTCATTGCAACCCAGGGGGCAGATTTTTCAAGAAGAAGAAAAAAAAAGTGGGGGATGGGGGTTCCTAGACCCCACACACTCTTTAATTGCAGAACAAAGTTTGGCATCACCAACTCTTGCCTACCATATTCATCAATAGGCGCATCATAGTCGTAATGGTGGTAACGTATGGACCTCAGCTTGTCTGGCCAAATACATAGGAATTTTTGTTAATACAAAAAACAGATGATTTAGAGAATCATGAATAAAGAATGATTTAGGCCCTTTCAACCTAGTGCAGGGTCAATATATAAGAAGGAAACTCTTCCCTGAAAGCATGGATCTCTCCATTGTTGCATATATGTTTTACTCTTCCCTGTGATGGCATGGGGTTTCCAAAGGCTTTCCTAAGCCTTACACGGAAGGATTTTTATGGTACGATGGACACTGGGCAATATTTGGTGTTGCAGGGAAACCCCGGTCAAGAAGCTAGCTTTTTGGATCTTCGGGGAGACCAGGAAATCCATATTGCTTTTCATAGAGGATCATCCCGCCAGATTGCAGTGAAACACCACCAATCGCTTCGAGTGATTTCTTCGACCAGCTTGCAAGGAACTCTGGTTTCCGCTTCAAATTTCCGTCTTTACATTATATTCACATTTACATGATATATAGATGAGAAAACCTTGCATATTTTGTCTTTATTGGTTTGGAATCATGGTTTTAAATCTTAAAAATAGCTTTTTTTATTAAAAATTAATTATTTCATGTATTTTTTAAAGACGGGGTCATTTAGACCTAACTAGTCCTGGTTTGACTGGTTCCAGTTTGAAACCTGATTTATTAAGTGGACCGGTCCAGTCACTAGTTCCGGTTCTTAAAAATATGGTTGAGAAGGATTTCAATTACTGCTTGTGGTTTAAGGAATCATGGAAATGGGACATACCACATAAACTCAAATGCTTTTGTTGGTTGGCACTACACAACCACATCCTTACTTGGAAGAATCTTCAACAAAGGGGCTTTATTGGTCCAAATATTTGTCTGATGTGCAAGTGGGGGAATGAAGATGTTGATCATTTGTTGCTTCAATGTGCATTTGTTATGTCAGTCTCGGAGGGGGTTCTGGATGCTTTATGTATTGTTCTGGATGCTTTTACATTATTTAGTCAATCTGGAGGAGTTGGAATGCACTAATTTGTTAACAGAAAGTTGTTGTGCAGGAAGTTATCATTAAGTCTGGTGCCTATGTTGCGGAAATTAGGCCGACTAAAAAATTCAGATTCCTAGGTATCTGGAAGGACTTTCCAATGGGTTTTTTTAATGGGGCATGCTTGCACAGAAAATGTGATTCTGGTGCAGTCATTCTATTGGAGTCGGACAACTTTTACCATTTATGTTGGGAGGGAGGTCATGGGACCAACAATAGAGCTGAAATTATCACTTTATGGGGTGTCCTCATAGAAGCGAAATGGCTGTGACTAGAGAGCTTATTTGGAGAAGCTAAGGGCATAATTGATTGGGTCAAGAATTACATTCTATTGGAGTCGGACAACTATTACCATTTATGTTGGTAGGGAGCTCATGGGACCAACAATAGAGCTGAAATTATCGCTTTATGGGGTGTCCTCATAGGAGTGAAATGGCTGGGACTAGACAACTTATTTGGAGATGCTAAGGGCATAATTGATTGGGTCAAGAATTACACTCTATTTAATCCTCCTATATTATCAAATTGGATGAGGTGGATTCAGCACCTGGTAAGTACTTTCCAACAGATATATTTTGGTCATATATATAGGGAAAAAAACCAAATTGTCGATCTACTTTCAAAGCAAGGCATCACAAATGAACCTGGTAAGATTCATTTCACAACTTTTATTCAAGATGCGATGACAAATGTTGAATGCATTAATTTTACTTAGGAGGCCACTGATGATATGATATGGAAACATAAGAGAAATTATATTATGGGTATTTTGAGGGTTAGGATGTTGGATACACATGTTGTAAATTTGTGTGTTTTTTGGACAATATGATCTGGAAACATAAGAGAAATTATGCTATGGGTATTTTGGGGGTTAAGATGTTGGATGCACATGTTGTAAATTTGTGTGTTTTTTTGGACAATATGTAGTTTAGTTTAATTTGATATAGATGAATATAGGGTAGATCATAGAGAGAAACTCTAAAACAGAAAGGAAATAGACATGAGAGATTTAGGAGACATGAAATTTTTTTATAGACAGATACAAGATCATGTACAAGAAACAGAAAATCTTACCGATAAGAGAAGCTATGCTATGGTTATTTTGGGGGTTAAAATGTTGGATGAACATGCTGTAAATTTGTGTCTTTTGGAAAATATGTAGTTTAATTTGATATGGATGAATATAAGGTAGATCACAAAAAGAATCTCTAAAACAATAGAAAGAAAATAGACATAAGAGATATAAAAAAAATTCTTATAGACAGATACCAGATCATGTACTCTCTTTTTTATTAATAAAAAGAATGAAAAAAATCTGAACACCTCCACCATTACACTGGACATTAATACTGACTCATTTTCTTCACACTCAACCGAAGGGACATCATCTTTCACACCCTTAGAACTACATCATAATTTCTCGTCTTTGCTCTATCGCATAATTGCCAGCACTGGTTGCTTGACCTTTTCCATCTGTTGTTTCAATGATTTTCCGCAAAACATTTGCCCACGGAACTACAAGAAAAGACACCCCAAAGTGAATTTGTGCAGGCCATCTTTGCAGGACTGAAAGGCATCGGTGTAATTTCGACATTGCTATTCTTGATTGAATGATCTTCATCTTTTGCCGAATCGGTAACATTATTGTCAAAGTTTTTCTCTATACAAAGCCTGGGAAACGAGTTGGATGGAGCCGAAACCTTCAGCTCAGGAACCACATGGGATTGGGGGGGTGTCATTGAATGATGGGCTAACTATATCAAGGCTATTGGAATTGGTTGCCGGAATTAATGATGACGATTTGGGACTTGCAGAGGGCTCTAAGGTACCGCTCAAAGGAAATAATTTAGCGTCGTGTGCATTCAATTCAATTATATCCTCATCCTGGTAGTCATTCATATTTTCTCGCTGTAGAGAACCCTCAAAGACTTCAATCGATTCTCTATTTAAATGAGAGAGATTCTAACTGAAACAACCCTCAATTTCTTTGGGGGATGCTGATGAGTACCACTTTGTGTTTATATACACTGTAACCCTGTGGGGTTCTTGAATAGCTTCTACAACTATATATCTCCTGTGTAGCAGTGGCAAGCTTATTCACATGTAGCATTTGCTGGCAATGACCACTGAGATCATCGATGGATAACTCTGCTAAAACTGATTCCAGTAACATCATTTTCAAATCAAATACTGCTTGATAATCTCAGATATGGAATTTGAATAAAATGGTGGGTGGTAGTGGAATCATGTATTTATGGTGTGCACAGGAAACTGCAACTGCAAACATTGAATATGTGTAGAGAAAAGTAGGGTTTCCCCTTTTTCTATCAACAGGTAGGGTTTGTTGAGAAGAGAAAATGTGTTGAGTGGCGTTGCACTAAGCGGGATTGTTGGGATTCAACGTTGATTGCGCAGTTGTTGCATACACGACCATGAAATTTATGTAAGCAAAGGAATTGGGAAATGCAGTGGGGTTTTAGAGATATGTGATGTCTGTAAGTATAAACTCTTTGAACAACAGTAACAAAATGCAGAAATTCCATCTAAAAAGAATAAGTAGAAACTTGAAATTCTGGCTAGAATATAGAGTAAACCTTGTTGGACTACGTTTTTGGGTTGACTCTCCAATTGCGATACAACCCTAGCATTCACAGGCTGCTATAGAAAATGTTTGTGGCTCTCGTAAGGACAAACAAGCCAAATATTGGTGAATATTGAAAAGAACCAAATGACGATATGGCCATTCTTGACTACATTTAAAATATAAGACAGTCATAAATTAGAATAGAATCTTATAAAAAAGAATGACCAAAGTAAATGAATGAACTCTAAAACAGAATACCACTTGAGAAACATCAAAAGGCTCAATTCCTGTCCAAAGACAATACCACTAGAGAAAGATCCATAATCACTGCTTAAGCTACTTGAGCTACTGGATGCTAACTGCTGTCGTCTCTTTCTCAATATCAACACTAGGGAAGTTTGTTGGAGGCATCTCATCCCCACCAACATCAACAGATTCATCGCTAGCGTCACAACCTACACATGTACATATGCTTACATGAACAACAGTAACGAAATGCATAAATTCCATCTAAAAAGAATAAATAGAAACTTGAAATTCTGGCTAGAATAAAGAGTAAACCTTGTTGAACTACGTTTGTGGGCTGACTCTCCAATTGTGATACAACCCTAGCATTCACACGCTGCTACAGAAAATGTCAGTGGCTCTCGTAAGGACAAACAAACCAAATATTGGTGAACATTGAAAAGAACCAAATGACGATATGGCCATTCTTGAGTGAATTTAAAATATAAGATAGTCATAACACTATGAGAGCATACCGCAGGATTAGGAAGCCTTGCTGAAGCCTGGGTATTTCTGGTGCCTTCGCCTATCTCTTTGAGGCAATTGAAAACAAGGTTTTGTAGCTCCCATAAATAATCATCATCAAAAGCATCAATATCAACTTCGATTTCCTCCTCATTCTGACTTAGACCAATGTGCTTCCTTAAGAATGTAATTATGGGTACCGCCATCTCATCTAGTTATTGTTCAAGATCCTGACAAAGCTTCTTCATTTCGTTAAATGACATCGAGTGTTTTCATTTTTCAACCTTCGATTTCTGCTGACTTGGTACATCTGAGAGAGGAGAAAAATTTGGAGGTGGCACCTTTGGCTTATTTCTTGTTTCTGTAATTTTGTTACTATGTTGTTACTTCTTGGTTGGAATAAGTTGAACATCCTGAGTTAATTTTCTATAAACTTTATCTCCAGCCAAATCCCCTGTAACCTCCAACGCATAAGGGTAATTAGGAAGCATATTGTATGAAGTCCTAGCTCATGCCTTTTTAGATTTTTTCATGATGGAATTCCTATTGAGGTTGTTCTGAAATTGGTATCTCTCACGAGTTAGTATAAGGAGAGAGGCCATTCAATGTATGAGCCAGGGCTTTCTCTTCCGCCAGAAGAAGGAAACCCTTGCCAAACGTAAAAAACCTTGTATGAGCCAGGACTTTTTCTTCTACCAGAAGAAAGAAACCCTTGCCAAATGTAAAAACCCTTGCCAACCATTCCAAGAGAAAAGTCAAGTACTCCTATGGGCGGAACAGAGCATATGATCGCCCAGTTAATGTTCTTGAAATTACATATGCTTACATGAACAATAGTAACAAAATGCAGAAATTCCATCTAAAAAGAATAAATAGAAACTTGAAATTCTGGCTAGAATAAAGAGTAAACCTTGTTGAACTACGTTTGTGGGTTGACTCTCCAATTGTGATACAACCCTAGCATTCACAGGCTACTACAGAAAATGTCAATTTCTCTCGTAAGGACAAACAAACCAAATATTGGTGAACATTGAAAAGAACCAAATGATGATATGGCCATTCTTGACTACATTTAACATATAAGACAGTCATAGCACTAGGACAACATACCGCAGGATTAGAAATCCTTGCTGAAGCCTGGGTATTTCTGGTGCCTTTGCCTATCTCTTCGAGGCAATTGAAAACAAGGTTTTGTAGCTCCCATAAATAATCATCATCAAAAGCATCAATATCAACTTTGATTTCCTCCTCATTCTGACTTAGACCAATGTGCTTCCTTAAGAATGTAATTATGGGTACCGCCATCTCATCTGGTAATTGTTCAAGATCCTGACAAAGCTTCTTCTTTTCGTTAAATGACATCGGGTGTTTGCATTTACCATGTAGTCATAGAACAGCAAGTTGCCATGTGGCGAAAGAGAGTACCCACGCAAACTGACAAGATTCCGATGTTTGATACTTCCAACAGTCTCTAACTCAGTTTCGAATTCCCGCAAGCTTTGTGGATAGTGTGTGTATAGTCTTTTAATAGCAACTGGCTTACAGTTCTTAAGATCACATTTGTAAACTGTGCTTGTAGCACCATTGCCAATTATAAATTTCTCATTCAAATTTTCGGTCATTCTCATTATATCATCATACATGTATAGGGCCATATCCATGTGCAATATTACAAGCCTTGGAGAACCTGGTCAGGACATGCAAGAATCTTTTAACAAGAGGCATAGATATTGATGGTAAGATGATAGCTTTACTCTGAGAAATAACAAATTTGAAATGAGGCATAATACCTTGACCCGTTTTTCTTGATGACCCTTTAGTGAATGGTTTATGTTGATTTGAAAGGTAGACAGTGATGGTGATTACACACACTAATATCAGTGAACCCAATGAGATGCAAACAATAGCTGTTTTTGACACAAAAGCTGTCCATTTACACAATCAATAGATAACACTATCAATATAATCTAAAGGATATTTAATACAAATCTATGGAATATGATTTGTAATATCTAGTTCTGTTTTCACCTTTTGGTTGCCTAGCAGATATCCCACAAAGTGATCCAATCCAATAACCACAGAGACCTGGATTTCCAAAAAAACTGAGGCAAAAATCGTTCCCATCAGATAAAATGTACAGACTTGACAATATCAAGAAGAAAACTAAATTTGATCTAGAAATAAAATGTGTTCATTATATCTACACCTTTCTGGGGTAAACCTTGTAAAGTTCTATGTGACAGGAATATTCCCAGACAAATTGTTGTAGGAGAGGTTTCTGTAAAACAAATTGATCGTTTCTAGTATGAATAACTACGAGTTGATATACGAGGATTATTTCCTAATTTCACGATGAAATGAACAAAAAATAGCACCAATTCAGGAAAATTCTTACATAGTAGTAAGGCTAAAGTAGTTGGTCAACTGCCATGGCATCTCCCCTGATAAACTGTTGGTATTCAGTATCTTGTATATTATCCATTTACAAATTTATTTTCAGAATAATTGTGAAGGTATTAATAAATTATAATTTAGGGATCACTCCAAGGAACTTACAGTGAGACCAAATTCTGTGGTTGTCCAAGTTCTGAAGGAATAGGACCCGATAATTGGTTGGCAGAAAGGTCCTTGCATTGAAAAAATACCGCACTATGTTACTGTTTTGATGAAGTGGCTAGGGCACACCAGAAAGAGATGTAGAAAGAAGTAGAAAATAGAACTAGTTCACAAGCTACACAAATCAAATACTAAGGACTTACATATCCCCGATACTTCTCAAGTTTCCCAAGTCTGCAGGGAGAAACCCACTCAGTTTATTTCCACTCAAGTTCCTTGAATTCATAATCCAATAGAAATCATGGGATTAATATAACTCTCACCAATTAAGCTTTTCATAATCTAATGGGGTTAAAAATAAATATAACTTTCACACATAAAACTTGTAGCTTAATAATTCAAAAACTTTTCTACATACAAGACTTACAATTTTAATAGATGTTCCATGTTCCCAATAGATCTCGGGATAGGTCCAGATATATTATTGTTAGAAATGTCCCTAAAAATTCACATCACATCATAGGGCAATAAAAATGTAAGGACTACCCTTGCAGCTATTATGTTTTTAGATATAGTTCTAAAAGGGAACCTTAGAAGCCTTAACCAAGACATTAGAATAACTAAAACTCAATCTGTCTAAATTTATAATATACCCCAGCTCTACAGGAATTGTTCCCGTGATATTGTTGGAGGACAGATTTCAGTAAAAGAAGCAACGTTATCCGTTAGTCATATTGAATATGCTTAATGCAATTCAATAGCTCATTATGTTATAGGTCAATTTAGAATATGGCCCAGGATTACTTACAGATAAGTTAGCTTGTTAAGTTTTTGAAATTCCAAAGGAATAGTTTCATTCAAACGGTTGCCATGCACATTGCTACAGGACAAAGGACAATGAAGGCACAGCGTTAATATTGTTAGCCAGTGGGAAATTATGCTCCGCAAATTTATCACTTGGCTTGAAAATTATATCACTTACAAGAAAATGAGAGCAACACATGAACTAATATTCTCTGGGATTGGACCTTCAAGTTGATTTCTGGCAAGATTTATGTCTCAAAAAAAATACAACCTTGGAATGTTAAATACTTACAACAAGAATCCAAAAGATATCATAGATTAATGTTTAGTGTATGGGAGGTTTCAAGATATTTCTATCATATTTATCTCCACTTTCCAGAAAAAGGTGTGGACACAAACTTACAATTCGAACAACTGTTCCAAATTCCCCAGCTCGGGTGGAATTTAACCAGTCAGCTGATTGTCATTTAGCTACCTGCATATGCATACAACTGTTGAATATCAAAGAGCTATTTCTTATCATGCACGTCCAGTTTCCATTTCTTACATATCAATCATCACAAAATATGTGATTGGAATCTCTTACAGGTATCCCAGCGTTGTCATGTTCACCAATTTGGCGGAATAGATCCTGTGAGATTATTACTGTGTAAATATCCGAGTAGTGCAAAAGAAAGAACAACAGAATCGACTTCTTGAAAATTGAACATAAAGTAAACTTATAGTCAAAAAGTAATGGACTTTCACAAACCTAGATGGGAACAATTCGAGCATTAACTATGCAAGCAACTCACAGTTTATCAGTGTAAGTCAAGTTGCCTAGAATTGGAGGAATTGTTCCAGTAAGATGATTATCACTCAAATCCCTGTAATCAATATTAAATGTATCAATACACTAAAGCTTACACCATAATTACATAATCAAGTTTTTGGAAAATGTCACAAAAAATTTATCAATGAATGAAGGAATATTGATTGATTCTGCATAAGAAATATATTGACAATATCCAAAATCATTATGGATTCTTATTGATCTAGGCTTCCACGCAATTAAATGTAAGAGATTATAATTTAATCTGATTACAGGAAAATTTTGGACAAGTTGAGATCCAGAAAACACTGTACTTACAGAACAGTAAGAGCCTGCATGAGACCAATTACTTCAGGTATCCTTCCGGTCAGCTTGTTTCCTTATAACGACCTAGGATAACCACTTTAAAATTAGAGTAGGACAACTAAAGAAACCCGATTAATGATGTCGTTTGAATATTGCATACCATGCAATGAATTGCATTACTTAGAAAACCTGCATAATCTCATATCCCTGCCTATTCAACACAAAATTCCTGATACTAGAACACAGTTCAGTCCTGGAAATATCTCCACTTACAGAGTAGCCACTTGTAGAAACCCAATATTGAAGGGTATCTCTCCGGTAAGTTGATTGTATGATAAGTCCCTGATAAGAATACCAACCCCAATTCAACAAGTAATTAAGATCACGAGTCTTGCATCAAACCATACATTTACACCTGTTTGTTCATTTAAAATCCAGTTAGGAAAATCAGATGACATACAAAACTGCATAGCTTGTACAGTTGCCAATATTCTCAGGAATGGTCCCTGACAAGTTGTTGCCTCGCACATCACTGCATAACAGAGATCAAAGTAGTTGATTAGAAACATTTAAGCTACCACGAAGAATCCTTTAGTTAAAATTCGTTAATGCATTGAAAACGCTGCATCGAGATACATAAATTTAAAGATAAATGCTCTGTGACCGCCGAATCCTGCTTCTTCTTTTCGTTAAATGACATCGGGTGTTTGCATTTTTCAACCTTCGGTTTCTGCTGACTTGGTACATCTGAGAGAGGAGCAGAATTTGGAGGTTGCACCTTTGGCTTATTTCTTGTTTCTGTAATTTTGTTACTATGTTGTTACTTCTTTGTTGGAATAAGTTGAACATCCTGAGTTAATTTTCTATAAACTTCTTCTCCAGCCAAATCCCCTGTAACCTCCAACGCATAAGGGTAATTAGGAAGCATATTGTATGAAGTCCTAGTTCATACCTTTTTAGATTTTTTCATGATGGAATTCCTGTTGAGGTTGTTTTGAAATTGGTATCGCTTATGAGTTAGTATAAGGAGAGAGGCCATTCAATGTATGAGGCAAGGCTTTCTCTTCTGCCAGAAGAAAGAAACCCTTGCCAAACATAAAAACATATGAGCCAGGTCTTTCCCTTCTTCCAGAAGAAAGAAACCCTTTCCAAACATAAAACCCTTGCCAATCGTTCCAAGAGCAAAGGCAAGTACTCCTATGGGCAGAACAGAGTGTATGAGCGCCCAGTTAATGTTCTTGAAATCAAGGGGTGTTTCTTGATATTGGTGGCTCCGCGGGCCAAGCCGAGGTGCCTCCTCGGGTCTTTTACCTAAAGCCATTTTATCAGATCCTGGGTTGTGTTGCATTTCTCGGCCTCGACCCGCCATCTCTCCACCCGACCTGTGCTGCTCATATCGGCAACCCATTTTATTAGGTTAACTTTGCACTATCAATATGTTTAACACAGGCGGTTATTATATGAAACTGTATCAATCTGATGGTACACCTTTCCCCAATCGTCTAACACTTGATCGGACAGTGTAGACCGATGAAGAGTCGCAGATAGGGGAGTTGATTTCAGAGGGAACGCCTTACGACGTAATTATTTTTTTAACTTAAATATTATAATTTAAGTTTTATGACTTATTAATTTAATTTAGGTGAAACAATTACATTTTAACTTTAAGAGTGATTGATATCTAAAGGGCAATATATGATGGTATATGGTTTCGGTCCTTCTCGCGGGAAGCACACGAAGCAGGAGAATAACCAGGGTTTTGATCGATCACAGAGGTAGTCCTCCATGAGAGGATGCACAAGAGGGAGCTCCACTCCCTCCTACAAGCAGGCTGTGGTTAGCAGGGGAAAAAAAACCAATGGAAAATGACAGAGAGCCTTCAGAAGGAAAAGATAGAAGCAATGAAGAAGAGCAGGAGGGAACTAAGTCAAGGGAGAACAATGATGCATTGGAAAATGTGGAAGAAATCAAGGAACAAAGCACTAAAGACAAAGCACACATGGGACCGTGCAAACCCAAAGCGGCGGTAACTCCCAGAGTCATTTTAAATGATCCAACGCTGCAAGCACACATGGATCACATGCAAACATATGCAATCATTTGTAAATTCATGGGGTTGTGGTCCACTAAAAAAGCATTACAAAAGTGGATTAAATACCACTAGAAACCAAAAGGCAGCATTAACCTACATCTTGGGTCCAAGGGATTTTTCATTGTAGTTTTTGCAAACATTGAAGATAAGGACAGAGTGTTTGAAGGAGGGCCATACTTTTATGCTGCAGCAGGCCTCTATATGCGACCTTGGATTATGGCTTTGTTCCGAAACATGAAACTTTTACTTCAGTCCTAGTCTGGGTAAGACTCTACTCTCTACCTCTCGATTACTGGTAAACGAAATCTCTATCAGCCATAGGAAATAAGTTAGGGCATTTTCTCAAAGTTTCTGAGGCTACTAGAAGGGGAAAGTATACTTCCTTCGCTAGAATATGTGTGGAGATGGATCTTTCTGGAGCGTTGCCAGATGAGGTTATTCTGGAAGTGTTTGATGAGGAATGGATACAAACGGTAGATTATGAACATATTCCATTTAGATGTTGCAAATGTCACAAGCATGGACATCTAGTTAGAGACTGCCCTCTCAGTAAGACAGAGAACAAAAACAAAGCTGATGTAATGAAGGATCCAGAAAGCTTCTTCAAGGTGGAACACAAAGGAAAAGGGGGCAAAAGAGGACTAAGAACATGCAAAGATACAGGGTAGCAAGTTAACCAGAACATGTTCCAAGTCCTCGAAGCATACGAAGGTCCTACGAATACTGATAAAGCAAAAGAAGGAAACCTAGTGGAGGAGGAGAAAGAAGAAGAAAGTGAGCAAAAACAAGAAAATGACAAACTGAAAGAATTTATGATTAGTAATGCTGAACAGGCGATGGATCTTGAAATGACCCAAAGTGAGATGGATATGGAGGACCATGAACTCCAGGAAATTCTTGAGAAAGAGAACCTAGATTTAAAAGGTTTCTTGAATCAAGGAACCAAAGAAGGACTAGACTCATTACCTATAGAAGAGTTCAATAGGATTCAACACCTGTTTTTATGGAAGACCCAAACTAAAGGGTTGGATAGACTAAAACACAAAGAAAGACAAGGCAATGAAGGAGTGAAAATGACGAAAAATACGGCAGGACTAGCACTCAAAATCCCAGGAAAGAAGAGGGGCAGAAAAAAGCAGAATAAGTTGTTGATGGAATGTGGAAAGCTAATGATAGATTCAGGTAAGATGAAAGACCTATCGAGTTATTCCTTTACTAATCTTTAATTATGAAGTTCACTTCTTTTAACATCAGAGGTCTAGGTAGTAAAAGGAAACAAAGGTTACTGAGTAATAGAATGAAACAAGCATGTCCGGATGTGATTTTCATTTAGGAGACCAAGTGTTCCATTCATAAGATAAGAGATATCCATAGTAAATGGCTCAATAAATTTGAGTTTCTGGAAGTCAAAGCAGAGAATATAACAAGAGGTATTCTCACTCTGTGGAATCCACAAAAGATCGACTTAATAGATGCGGTGGCATCTAAGGATTATTTATCTATAGTAATTCAACCAATAGGAGTTAAGGAAACCTACTTGGTTACAAATGTCTATGGCCCACAGAGAATGGATGAAAAACTTAGGCTTCTAAACTCTCTAAAGAATCTCAGAAATAGACATGTAGGAATACCCCGGAACTTAGGGGGTGATTTCAACATGATTAAATCACTCACGGAAAAAAGGGGGAACTAGAGTTCTAGGCAAAGACTTTGTGGCTTTTCAAACCTTTATTGATAAGATGAAGCTGGTGGAGATTGAAATGCATAATGGAATCTTCACATGGAACAATAAAAGAGGAGGAGAGTCTCAAGTAGCTTCCAAATTAGAAAGATTCATAACCTTAGAGGATCTTATGCTCAATGACAAGGAAATGGTAACAAGAGTGCTACCCTTTGGTGGTTCAGATCACTGGCTGATACAACTGGAGGTTCAGGGCATTGGTAACCCTAGGAACAAACCTTTTAGATTTGAGAATATCTGGCTTTCCCACCCAGATTTCATCAGCAACATAACCATGTGGTGGGCAGAGGATATAAACATTCAAGGTACCAGAATTCTCCTCCTACAGAAAAGATTAAAACACATCAAGCTCTGGCTTAAAGACTGGAAGAAGACTGAATTTGACAATATCTTTGAAGAGAAAAAAATGATTGAAGGCAGACTATAGGAACTTAACCAAGCCCTTATCAAAGAAGGCCATGACAAAGCACGACATGATCAAGCCACCAAATATCAGCAACAATGGGAGAATATATGCAGTCAAGAGGAAATATTTTGGAGACAAAAATCTAGAGTCCAATGGCTAAAAGAAGGTGAACACAATACCAGATTTTTTCACAAATCCACCATGGCAAACAGAGCACATAATAGAATTTCTTTGATTAAGGATAAAAGAGGAAAAAATCTCAATTCTCATGAAGAAATAGAAGCAGTTCTAGTCCAACACTTTAGAAACATAGCACTGGAAACCTAGTATGAAAGAGAACACTACATCGAGGACTTTAGTAAGCACATATCCAGGATAGTTTCCAGAGAGGATAATGTTAACCTTTATAGGCTTGTGACTGAAGAGGAGGTAAGTGGGGTTCTCAAAGAAATGTAGAATGGTAAGGCACCAGGCTTGGATGGTTTCAATGTTGACTTCTTCAAAGCTTGCTGGAATATTGTCAAACAGGACATTCTGCAAATAGTGGAATATTCCAGGAGGCACAAAACCATTTTGAAAGCTTTGAATTCCTCCTTTATAGCCCTTATCCCTAAACAGGAGCTGGCTCAAACCCCTGATAGATTCAGACCTATAGCTCTATGCAATGTAGTTTACAAGATAATATCAAAGGTGGTTGCAAATAGGCTCAAACCCCTCTTACCTTCACTAGTTTCGGGGGAACAATCTGGATATGTGGAAGGAAGGGAAATTCTTAATAACATCATCCAAGCTCATGAAGTGGTGCACTCTCTTACTAGTAAGAGAAAATCTGGAATAATCATGCAACTGGATATAGCCAAAGCTTATGATAAACTGAATTGGAACTATATCAGGAAGGTTCTTATTGCTTTCAGGCTTGACCACAATTGGGTAAGATGGATCCTGGCTTTGATTACTTCGTCTAGTTTTTCAATTCTAGTCAATGGCTCTCCTTCGGATACTTTTACCCCTTCCAAGGGCCTTAGGCATGGTGACCCTCTCTCTCCATTTCTCTCCATACTCATGATGGAAGGACTAGACATGGCTCTCAAGTATGCAAAAGTAGTTGGTAACATCAGGGGTATACAAATCTTTGACAATGGACAAGCCTTAACTCATCAACAATTTGTGGATGTTACCATGTTGCAGGGAATACCCACAGTCAAAGAAGCTCTTGCTTACAAATAAATCCTCAATGAATTTGCCATGGCCTCTGGGTTGGAAGTTAATCTTTCCAAATCTAAGATTTTTTTCTTCAAAACTAATATTGCTATTCAGAGGAACATATCCAGAATTTTGGGCTTCCAAAGAGACTCTCTCCCCTCGAAATACCTGGGGGTTCCATTAACAACAAAACCGCTTCACAAGAGTAATTGGGATTTGATGATTAGTAAGCTACAAGACAAGACCAGGAAATGGACAATGAGATCATTAAACTTGGTTGGCAGGTTGGTCCTCACAAAGGCTGTGCTTCAATCAATCCCAATCTTTATGCTTTCAGTTATCCTTGCCCCAAAGGAATTCTGCATCAAATGAGAAACATTCAAAGAGACTTTCTATGGGAAAGGGGGAAGAAAAGAAGAAATGGGCCTTAGTTGCCTGGGAAAAATTATGCAAAACCAAAAACCACGGGGGTCTTGGATTGGATGATCTTGAGATTCTTTGTAAGGTTCTAGGGGCAAAACTATGGTGGCGATGGATAAAGGAACCAGAATCACAATGGGCTATCACTTCGAAAGAAAAATATGCAAGTTCTTGGCTAGATAATAATCGCATAAGGATGGATTTGAATATAAGAGGATCTCATATTTGGAACAAAGCCTGGGACAACAGAAGCTTAATTCAAGACCATAGCTTCTGGGAAATTAGAGAGGGATACTTAGCCTTATTCTGGGAGGATAGATGGCAACAAGAACCTATTCTATTGCAGGAGGACCTCAAAGCAGAGACAGATACCATGGAGCTCACCCAGGTAAAGGATTTTTGGGATCAAACTAATAGTTCAGGGAAATGGAGAAGATGGAGAAAACTTGACCTCTGAAATGACAGTCATCTAAAAACTAAGGCCGAAAGACTAATGAAAATGTTGGAGCAAAGGAAAATTCTAGTGTCAAGTGGGCATGACCAGCTGAGATGGGGCAACAAAAATGAGGGGAACTTCAATCTCAAAGAAGCTAAACTCATACTCCTTGAACGTGATCCCCATGCTCCTAACAAGATTTGGAAAAACCTTTGGAAGCATCAGGGTTGGATGAAAATTAAACTTTTTTCTGTGGCTAGTTCTGCAAAGGAAAATCCTGACCTGGGATAATATTAGGAATAGGGGATTCCCAGGGCCTTCTAGATGCCAACTCTGTGAGGCTCAAGAGGAGACCATGGAACACCTTCTCAAAAATTGCATTTTCACCTCCAGTTTATGGGATTCTTTTGCAGCTATCTTCCAACAATCCAACAAAGATATGGGATGTCTTTTCAATACTCTCACCAAAAGGAGAAAGAACTTTTCGGATAATGAAGTTCTTGGTTCTGCATGGGCTCTTACACCAAGCTTCATAATTTGGAATGTTTGGAAAGAAAGGAACAATAGGATCTTCAAGAATGTTAAGAAGTCTTCTCAGAATATTTATGATCTGATCCTAAAATAGATTAAGGAAATGGTTAGTACTACCATTTGAAATCTTCCCTTGAATCCCCCTTCTGCCACAGATTGGAGGATTCTCTGCCGACTAGATTTGCAGGGACTTGTTCCTCAGGGCTTAGTCAGGAAAGTTTCTATTATGGATCCTTTGCTAGACTGCTAGCATCCTCCCTCTAAGAGCTTTCTCAAATTCAACATGGATGGGGTTTCCAAAGGTAAGTCGGGCAAGGCAGGCCTTGGAGGGGTGTTAAGGGATGACAGGGGAGATATTTTATTTATCTTTCGTGGCCACTTGGGAAAGGCCACCAACAACATGGCATAGTTAATGGCCATGGAACAATGTCTTGAGTTCCTGGATCAGTAAAATCGTCAAAATACAATCATTGAAGCTGACTCCGAGCTAGTCATCAACTTAGTGAAAAGAATAAGCTGGGGAACAAAACCGGAAAACGCCTCTTCAAACTGGAGGCTAATTCAAGCCTTCCAACAGATTAATAGTCATCTACAGAGCCTGAGAATAGTTATTTTTGCACATGTGCGTGGAAAGGCCAACAAACTAGCAAATCTGCTAGCCAATCAAGGAGTGATCTGCACAAATAATAGGACAGTGACGAATTGGCGAGAGTTCCCTAGAAACAGACTAAAGGCAGTGCGACAAAACCAAGCAAATGAAGACAATACAGTGTTCCTTAAGAGAGCCATGGAGACGGGTACAATTAACCAACAGGTGCTTGTTCAGAGGCAGGCTCACAATGGGGTCTTTTGAAAATTGTATGGAAAGGTTAACTGGAGATTCCCAGATTAATTGGTGCACTGAAATTTCTAGTTGCCCCGACGAGGACAAAAGAGCTTCAAGGGTTGTAGGAAGGAAGGCACAGAATGCTTCATGCATCTGGTCAAGGAGGGTTGACGATGCGAACAATCGAGAGTAGATTAAACTTGAAGACCGCGAAACCAAAGATTTTCCTTTCCGGACATTCTCACCACGACCTGAGCGGTTTTTCGTTGATCGCGACCCTCACAAGTGGGAAGCGATATTTTCTTTTCGGGAGCGATCCCACTCGGTGAGCTCCACGTGGCGGTGAGGTCGGGAGGAAAACCACCCTTATCGCATGCTAACTTCCATGAAAGTAGGTAGGTGCGATATCTACCTCCACCGTTGGATCTCACAAGGCGTTTCAATGGATCAGATCGCTTGGGCAGGTTTGCAGACCCGTCTGGTTAATGGTGAGCAGCTTTTCATCGCAGGATTGGTCTAAGCCATTAGATCAATCAGAAAAGTTCAACGGTCGAGATTAAAGAGGAAGGCTAGGTCTGGCGGGAAAATAGTTCCCCGGGGGACAAGGGGCTCATCGTGCAGGCAACCAAACCTAAGTTTGAGAATTTGGGTGGATTTATTGACTTTACTTGCAAACAAACATATGTTCTTTTCGGATTCGAATCCAAACTCATATATTTTTCTTTTGAGAAATGTAGAGTTTGAATATAGGGGTAGAGTATAGCTTTTATGAGGTTTCTCTTCACTCACAGAGCATGGGAGTTTTGATGTATTCTATGTACTTTATTTTTTGATTAATGAATTAGAAGGTCCGACTCTTGCATTAGCAAAAAAAAGATTGATATCTAAAGGGAAACCACATAATATTAACAATATTCTAAAATCTATGTTATTTTAAATTTATTATAGTTAGTTTAATATTAAAATTTATAAAAACAATCAAGACATAATATAGAAAAGAAAACAAATTACATATCATGATAAAAATAGTGAGTATATTAAGGGTTAAGCTAGCAGGTGTACCATATGTTACAAAGGAAACTTCGTAAGGTAGTAGCACAAGAAACAATAGCATACAAAAAGAAACAATAACTTAGAAAATCCATCGACTAGATTAGATATTGTGATGAATGAATAAAAACAATGTTAATTGAATGTTTTAGAACAATATGAAGCATAACTTTGTTGAACTAACTTCTCAAGAAAAAAACACTCGAACAAAATAAGATTTGTTAGCTACTCACTAGTCAACTTTTGACTTGTAAAATATCACAAATACAAGTAGATGAAAAATTATGTATCAAAAAATAAATAAAAAACTCCCAATTTAAAATTTTCTTATGAGCAAATGTTTTTTTATCCTTTTCCTAATGCAAATCAACATTCCCCATATTTCTTCTGTAAAATATATTTCAGAAAAACACAAGACATAAGAAATATACAAGAAAAGATTATAAAATGGTAAAATACATTCCCAGAATAGTAGCTTTTTATTGTTTATAGTTTCAAAATAACCCCCAACAAAAAAAATCAATTAAAAAAAAAAAAATCATTTCAAAACTATTCAATAAGATAAATTTAAAAATATTTTAAAAATTAATATTTGTTTTCAATATTCAAAAAAACTAATATTATAAGACCTTTCATACCAGTTGTTCAAAGGAAAACTAATGATTTGAAACTAGATCGGAACAATACGAAAGCTCCTGAAGTATATAATTAAATTTGGCGTTAAAAATACGAAAAAAACGATTATTCGAACTTGTCCCTGTTTTGCCTTTAAATACAATACTATATAAATTCAATAGAAAGAAATCGGGCAGCTTTTCCATGGTTCTCAGGAATCAAGACTATTAAAGATTTGAAGAATAATAGTTGAAAAGATTTTACCCAAAGACGGACGGGCCTTTTAGCTGCCCAACTGTTCACCGAAACTATGAAAGTACAGGCGTCCTTCTGAACCTTCACATCAATATCGAATAATAGAAAAGATGAGAGTATTCTAAAGAGGAAAGCAATGGAAATTTCATGAAAAGCAATTCTGCAATGGCCTCAGTAGAAAAATTTTGAAATTTTTTTTTTTGGAAATCTGAGAAGTTTAAAGATTTTAAATAACCTAGAGTTTTTTTTTTAAATTTATTTTTATTATAAAAATAACATTTAAATACTCCTTACTCTAAATCTTTTTGAAAAAAAAATGCCTAAATTGAATCTATGTTTGGCCATACTAACTTCTAACCAAATTAAGGCCTCCGTAGACACCCCTAAAAGAAGTAAAAAAGTCCCCACATTATAAGTAGAAAAAAATTCAAAAAGCGCAAACCAAGAACGCTGCTCCACAGTCCACTTCTTGGTGAAGAATACTCTCTTGGGCATTGAAGCAATGTCTTGTCACCTACTTTGACCATTTTTAGCTGTCCACAGCCTGTACTGCAATGTCCACTTTGAATGAAGCAGCAGAAGCGGCGATTAACGACTTTACATTCCTTAATTTATCGTTTTTCTTTACGTTCCTTAATATTAATGGACGATTATAATAATTTATATTATATTAATATCTAAAAATATCAAATTGAAGAATTGAATCATGGTATGAATATAATATAAATTGGAGAATTGAATCATGGTATCAATATAATATAAATCATCGTATCAATATTCTAATTATATTTAGAAATTATGTTATAAATTTTAGGTAGTAGTTTTAGGCATGACATTGTATTGCGTAAAATTTGTATTTATATTTTCAAATTTTATTTTAATCAAACATTCAAAAATTAATTTTTTTTTTTTTAATAATATTGGAAAATATATATTTTTTTTCTTTCAAAATTATACATTCTAATTGGTGTTGGTTAATACTAAACTAAGAGATATTAATAAGAAAATTAATTTCTATTGTCTTTTTTTTGGCAGGGATTAATAATGGTGGATGCAACTAAAGTAACACTAATGTTATAAGTATCAAAAAAGATAGTTGGCCTGCTAGATTGGAAACTAGACTAGTTATAGTAAAAGATGATTTCATTGACCACACATTTAACTAGGCAAGCCATGAGGTTTTTCTATCTTTAGTATCGCTTATACAGATCTACAAATTTAACTTTGGTACCACTTCTAACTATGAATTTACAGCTTAATCTTCATTTGTCTATCATTTTGTCAACATATTCTGAAGCTATAAACCCAACTAGCACATTATAGCTATTATATGGCCTAAGTAGCCATACGACTAAACAAAGAAAAAAATGGATAGAGTCATAATCATCTAACACCAGGCATTGGTGTTTCTTCTGCCACACATGTTTCAATTGCAGGTGTTGCTCCATCTGTTGGAGGTGTTGTCGTTGCCACCCTTGCTCTTTGAGTTTCCTGTTGACAACCGCCTACTTTTGTAGTCTCCCTTGCACGATGTCTCCTTAGACAGGCCGAATCTCCTTCTTCTTCCACAACGAGATATCTAAGTTGTGGATATATTTCACGTAGATGGAAAACATCTTATTCATGTCTATAATCGTATCGTCTTGCAATCACTTTATATTCACCACCCTTTTTAGGGTCTCTTCTATAGATCTTAATCTTTGTTCAATCACCTTCAATTGGAGTTGGTTCTCTATTTTCCCC
Organism: Pinus tabuliformis; assembly: GCA_031772625.1. Taxonomy (NCBI): domain Eukaryota; kingdom Viridiplantae; phylum Streptophyta; class Pinopsida; order Pinales; family Pinaceae; genus Pinus; species Pinus tabuliformis. The sequence goes on along the minus strand of CM062809.1, from coordinate 569,536,384 downwards.
CTAGTTCTATCCTCAACTGCCTCTTCCTGCAACTTCGCCACTAAGGTTTTCACATGCCACATCGTGTCCAATGTTTTATGATACACCATCATCCATGTTGGGGATTATTTTGGTGTCTATAATATAGTATATCTATTATTTAATTCGGCCATCCAAGAGAACCCTTCACAGATGCCTAACCTCATTCTCCTAGATTTCCATGATTTCTTTCCCTTTTTTCGGGACAGTTGCTTGATAACTTATTGCAGCCTCCCTTTCCACATCCTCCATCGTTGTTCTCTTAACAGTCGTTGATCCTTGAGCCTCCATGAGAAGCCTTCCCCTTGGCCTACCACCAGCATTGCATCCCTTAGCCATTGCAATGTTGGAAGCCTTAATTGTCAAAATAATAGACTCCCACTCGTAGTAACATCCCATTCTAGCATTCAGCCTTATCTCTATACAACCTACGTGTTGTCCAACCTCTTGTTATAAAGGAAACACCCAGAAAATGTCATGTTGCCCCATCCTTTGAATGCCTTCCTCATTTATTTTCAGTAACTTCATCATTCCAATGATGTTACAATATAATAATATGAGTCTAGGGGCATGTTCCTTCTCATTTTCCCTTCATTTGGTCTATGCAAAATCATTATTACCATGGTCCTATTCCAATACGCCCACCCTCTAGGCTTTGTACTTCTCCACTTCTAGTGCCACCCTTCCTAATTAATACAGCATTTTGACGGTTGATCATTTGAAACCAAATTCATTTCCCTCCCATCATTAGTCGTCAGTTCTTTTGTAAGTTGTAAATACGTACCCCGTCTCGTCTTCGTAAGAGTCGCTATCTGTCTTACCACAATAAACATTATTGATTCATATCTCCAGGCGAGTCTCTAAAATGATCCGGGCCCAGCCCATGTCTATCTCCCCACCTTCGTAACATGGAGTAATCTCGCTTCGTGATTGTTCAACAATCTTCCTTTAGTTGACCCTCTAACAGGTTCTCCCACGCAACAATCGATCTGGAACTCTCTACCCTACATCTTCCACCCTGTCCGCTGACGCGTTAGCCAAGCAACGAACTAAGGTGAACTCCACTATTTTCAGCCCCTCCCCGTGTCTCTGTATTCATTGGATTAATTGGTAGAGGCTTCAATTCCCTCTAGCACCTACCTTACCTAAGTTTCATTTGGATGCCTCGTCAATGTTAGATATATATATATATATATATATAAGATCATCAAACTTTCTCAGACACTCACAGCTACAAAATTCAAATCCCCCTAGGCAGAGGAACTAATAATTTCTCTGAATTATGCACTGCCAAACACCTCATTCACTTTGCCATTCAAAAACAATGTAGACATCTTCAGCTGTTTGGAGATTCCAAAATAGTTTGCAATTGGCTGACTGATTCATCACATTGTCATGCATTTACATTGAGGCACATTTTAGATGAGGCAAAGTGTTTGACTGCTTCCTTTGAATCTTTTGCTTGTCGTCACATCTACAGGGAACAAAACACCATCGCTGATCATCTCTCCAAAGAGGCAGCGCACAGGCAAGGAGACAATTGGCTGATACAGGAGGAAATCGAAGGGTCTTTCTATCAACATTATCATCGACCCTTTGATGATCAGATGGAAAATGGGCACTAAAGCCCAATTACAGATCTACTTTTTGTCTTTTTGTTGAATATGACTATGGATCTACACTATATTTAGTTTTTGTACAACACTTTATTTTGACATAACTGTTATATATGGCTCTCTGCGTAGAGCGAAAGACTCCTATATTTGAACTCTGATAGTATACAGTTATTAGACTGCTCCCTGCGAGGAGACAACTGCTTAAATTTTGTTTATACAGCACTGCAGACTGAATATGTTGGGCAGATCTGCCAATACTCGAATGCTTCGGCATATACAATTTGTAATTTCTTAATCTTAATAGAAATTATGACTTTTTCCCAAGGGAAAAAAAAAAGATCATCAAACTTTATCTTGTACATTGTATTCATTGTAAAAGGAGGGCTTCCCATTGAGGCCTACTGTAAATATTTGTTTGTTATCATTTGTATGGTGCAAGTTTCATAATATTTTATTTAAATGTGTTATACCAACTACACATTGATTATAAAAAGGAGACATGTCTCCCTTATGGTACATTTTAAAAATAACCTTTCAACACAATAAACAAAAGGGGGCAATTTTTTGATACCACGCAGTTCTTCAGGGTTTGCTACTTAATGGAAACAAGTTTGATTCATAAGATGAGTTGATCCAGATTGGATCATGATATTATTTATCATCTATCTTTATGCTTTTAGAGTGGAAAAAATGGAGGAATCATATTACACAATCATTTTTACCAGTGGATGCCATTTTAGAAAACTGGGGTTTGAAACTATTCAAAGTCAGTTTTAGACATTAAATGACAATTTTCCAAGTTCAAAAACTCTCGCATATGCCTATCCCCTACTTTTCTTCTATAAAAATAGATATTTCCAACACTTCAAGAATAATTGATGTATGCATGCAAAACTTATATTTCACACATATTGAAGTACCATGCTGACCACTATGGTCTAAATGTATACCATGTTAACCTCCTTTAATCATTCACAATGAAGAAAGCTCTAGAAAGTTCAAACTTTTAACTCTAATCGAAAATTGAAAGAGTAAATTTTTACTGTAATTAACTATTATGCTATGCCAGATTTTATTCTATACTAATATTTTGTTTCATAGTTAGGTGAAGTAAGAGTGAGAAATTAGAAAGAAAGACCTAATGAATTAAGATTCTATAACAGCTTTATATACCACAAGTCTTAGGTAACTCCATCTGGAGCACCTATTATTTGTACTTGCACATTTCGATATCACAAAAAAAGAAAAGAAAACGAGATCATCACGCTACAGTCCAGATTAGGATTTAACCTTAAAATTTGGTTCTCGATAACCTTTGATTAGGTGGGATAAGATTTGGTTCTCGGTACCTTTGATTAGGTGGGATAACACGTATTACTTGTACTTGCACATTTCGACAGTCCAGATAAGGGTTTAACCTTAAACTTTGGTTCTCGGCACCTTTGATTAGGTGGGATAACGCCTATTATTTGTACTTGCACATTTCGATATCAGAGAAAAAGAAAAGAAAATGACATTATCACGCTACAGTCCAGATTAGGGTTTAACCTTAAGATTTGGTTCTCGGTAACCTCTGATTAGGTGGGACATGCATTGATTATATCAGTTCGATGGATCTCATATCGGTGGAGATATTTATATAGAGGAAGGATCCATCACCACAATCAAGATGTCTCTCCGGATCCATGCTCTAGCTATTCCTTACCCCTTGGAGTCCCATAGCTTTTCTATGGCCGATCTCTGTATCAAGTTGGCCTCCAGGGGTTTGGTTATCACCTTTGTTTCCACTGAGGGATCATCTGATTCACAAGCATACATCAACAATGTTGTTCAAACAACTGGTTTAGACGTTCGCTGTGCAGAGATTTCAGATAACTTGGCCATGGATTTTGATAGGTCTTTGTACAACGAAAGATTTTTACAGTTTACTTTCAACACAATGATGCAGCCATTGGACGAAGTAATCGAGAGGCTGAACACACAGGAGGACAATCAAATTTCCTGCATCATTGCAGATTCGTTTCTGCCATGGACGGTGCTCATTGCCAAGAAATTAAACGTTCCTCTCATGTCGTTGTGGACTCAGTCAGCTGCATCGTATATAATATATTATCATTCAGATATGCTCATTTCCAAAGGCCATTTCCCCTCTAAAACCCACGGTAAGACTCAATCCTAAATACTTTGATTAGACTGCCATTAAACCCCATTTCTTTTGTTTATAATTACTTTTTAGATACGGTTTAGATTGATATGATTTTATATTGTATTGTTTGAAAAGAAACCAGGATCAATTTACGGTAAATATAAATTGTTTTGAATCCTAAATCTAATAAGTCCTTAGTGGCATCAAAAGAAACAAAGCTTTGATTGGTTATATACATAAAACTGGGAACCAAATTCCTAGTTCAAATGGATTTATATTAATAGATTTAAGATTTTTATGATAGGGGTTGATAGATTGTAAGTTTTCGATTAATCATATCATTTTGTTGTTAGTTATGTTTAGAATATCTAAGTTTTAGGAAAATTTCAGTGTTTATTTTGTTAGAAAACTCGAGGTTTCCAATTTTAACTAGATTTATCTTCGAATCTATATTAATCTCAAAATCCGTGGGAACCTATGAATCTATATTCATTTTAAACTCTGTGGAAACCTATATTAATTTATTGCTATGGTTGATTTTCTCTTTTGTAAAATTGAAGTTCGTTTTATCAATTTAATTTTTCTATTTATCAGTAAGGACGGTGAGATAAACTCTGAAACAAATCTATTTTTACAAGTTATTACAAAACTAATCAGTCAGGTTTTTGAGGGCACTTTTCATGATATTGATCCAAGGGTTTACTCACTTTTTTCTTTTTCCAAGCTTTATTCAGTTTATTGTGATTTCTTTTTCTATACAGTGAAAGCTTTTCCTTTTATTTAAATTCAATTTTTCATTTTATCAGCTGCACCCTTTTTCATTTCATTTACAATTCTAGATGCAATAAATACTGTGAGACAGACTGAAACAATCTATTTTGGAATAGTAAGCGGTCAGATTTTTTGCCACTGTTAAAATATTGATTGATCCAAGGGTTTAGTCACTTTTCTTTTAAGCTCTTTTCTGTTTATAGTGAATTCTTTTTCTGTACAATTGAAGCAGATGATAACTGCATCGATTACATTCCGGGAGTCCCAGCGATGAGTCCAACTGATCTCCCATCTTTTCTCCAGGCAACAGAGATGTCAGACTTGATGCTCCATATTATATTTTTGTCTTTCCAATGCGTTCGGGAAGCAGACTGGGTCCTCACAAATTCAGTCTATGAACTGGAAAGAGAAGAAATACAATATTCGATGCAGACTACTACGCCTCTCTGCTCTGTGGGTCCGCTGTTGCCATCTGGGTATTTTGATAGCCATGAAGCTCTGGACTCCGATTTGGAAAGGTGGTTGGATTCGAAACCGCGACACTCAGTCATCTACGTTTCGTTAGGTGAACGTGCCCGTGTTTCCGAAAGCCAAATCGAAGAAATAGCCGTCGGCTTGCTTGAAAGTAGAATTCCTTTCTTCTGGGCACTGCCTCCTGAGACTCTCAATTCTGATGCGTCGTTATCAGAGATTTTGCCTGCTGGTTTTCTGGATCAGATCAAAGGTAAGGGTGTCGTCGCTTCTAACTGGTCTCGTCATCATCATCTGGCATTGCTATCGCATCGTTCCGTCGGGGGGTTCTTCACGCCCTGTGACTGGAATTCGATCTTGCAAGGTCTCTGCAATGGCGTTCCGCTGTTGGGCTTTCCGCTTCATGCCGATCAGTACACCAACTGCAAGCTCGTATCGGACGAGATGGGAATCGCCATGAAGGTACGGCATTCCGGAATCCAAGGAGAAACAATTGGGCGCAAAGAAATTGCGAGGAACGTGGAAGCCTTGATGCGGGGAGGAGAAGGTAAGAAGGTTAGGAAGAATATGAAGCGATTCAAGCGGGTAGCTACGAAGGCAACCATTGAAGGCGGATCCTCTGCTGGAAACTTGGACAATTTTGTGGAGGAATTGGTTGACAAAATTATGCTCGGCTAGTGTGAAATAGGCTATAGATGTATTCAGGGGCTGATGCTAAAATGTGGTATGTGGTTGACTGTGTTTCAGAAAATGTAACCTTTCTTGCGATAAAGTTTTTATGTAAAATGTGGTATGTGGTTGACCGTGTTTCAGAAAATGTAACCTTTCTTGCGATAAAGTTTTTATGTAAATTTGGATATTAAGATTTTGCGATATCATTACTTTTGATGTAACCTTTGTCTGAATAATGTTTTGATATAAATTTGGCCCCTAAAGTTTCTGAGATCGTGTCATTAGCACGCATCGTTTGTTAAATTTTTCTTTCTCAAATTTTTCTTTCTATTGTGAAATGAAGCATTCTGCAGATTGTATATTTAGATTATTTATATATTCTGTAGATATATATTAAATGTAGAGCTGTATGAAATCGCATATTGAATATTTATATATGTTTATATATAAACTAAATGGAAAAGCGGAATCAAATGAATACATCATACTCTATAAATTTTATTTTTAATTTTTCTCTTTAAAATGAATATTAAATATTAAAATATTTTAATTGTACTTTTCTAAATTTTTTAACTTTTTAAATGTTATACATTAATTTATTATATATAATTTTGAATAAATAATTATATAGGTATACTTTTGTGATAATAATAAAAAAAATTATCAAATAAATTAATATATATATATATATATATAATTTAAAAATACATATTAAAAAATTAAAAATTATATATATATATATATATATATATATATATATATATATTAAATTATAAAAAAATATTATTTTAAATAATTAAAATTAAATTATAAAATACCTTAAATATAAATGTATCTTGAAGCGTTGAAGGTTAATCGGGGATAAATACAACAATCATTATATAACTAAATATATTTAGATTCTTATCTATGATTTTCAAAATTTAATAAATTATTTACTCTATAACTTTCGAAGTTTAAAAGTAAGGTTAATTACATAAAAATAAAACCACCATTTTCATATATGGTTAAATTTAAGTAACCTAAAACTCATTTTTAAAGCATAAATTTTATACCTAAATTTCTTGGTGTGTGGTATGATATGAGGATATTTTTGGAAATTGGTACAAGTATTTAAATTGTACAGGATTCAGATGTTTTTATGGATTGGTTTAATGGAAGAGTTGACTTAAGAATCTTTTATATAGAATTCAGACAAAGGAAAATCTCTCAGCTACAAAGGCAATATGATAATGTACAAGTTCTTTATATATATAAGGAAAATAATGCCATGGAGATATGTATCCAAAGAACCTTTGCTATTACATGTTGGGTTACTTTCCATCTTACAAGTGTCTAATGGTATTGTGTTGTGAATTTTATCCTTGAATTTGTTTGATCTTATTCAAATATGATTTAGTTAAGTTTTAAGATACATGTAACATTTATAATATATTTAAATTTTACTATATTTTTTATTTTATATAGAAAAAAATGAAAAAATATAACAATATTAATTATATATAATACATGATGAATCATTTATATATGAAAATGTTTATAAACATTTTTTTTAATTATCTTAATTCATTTTTAGAAAACAAAATTATTTATTTTTAATAAAAAATATTTTAGAATTATAAATATTTTAAAAATATAATCAAATTTATATGGAGTCATCTACCAAGGTAAAGGAATTGTCTAGACAGCCATAAGTGGTTGGAATCCAGGCAAAAAAATTTCAAAATATCAAATAATTCAAAAATTCACGTTTTTTATAGTGGAAATGGATTCAACGCCATAAAAAACTTCCAAAGCACCTAAAATTATGAAGTTTGACAGCTTTTATTTGCTTTTACAAAAATCCCTGCTACATTTTTTCAAAATATGGCCAAAATTTCTATATTAAAAAATAAAAAATAAATTAAACTACAACCATTTATATTATTAAAATAAAAATTCATATTATTAAAACAAAAAGAATTTTTATTAATTATAGAGTAGATTCGGGAATTGAACAAACCCTAAAACATCGCGTGAGAAAATAATATATGACGTATTTGTGACCAGCAGAATTAAAAATACTTTTTCTTGAGAATGTGTTTTAAATGTTATGAGAGTTAGCAAATTCAATTTTCATTCTTTTCAATAATAAAAATGTAGGACATAAACATTTTAAGTAGTTTTTTTTTTTATATTTATATATTTGTTTTTGTCACACTCTTGTTCTCAATACACATAAAAAAAAAAATTAATGTATAACTTATATAAGGAATCTACTATACAACATGATTTGTTCACTATACATGACCACATGTTTGACTACATAACGTATAGAACCATACTTTATGCCATGTTTTGTACAACTAGTTGGCCTAATGTCTTGTCATCGCTATAACCTTGTATACGTATGTTATGTTATATTGTTTTATGTTGTCATATGGTTTAAGACAGGTATTTGACTATGGTGGCTCCCAGCCGTTATTCTACCCTAATCTGCAATAAGTATTAATGCGGCGCAGGGTTTGGTGGTCCGGCCGCAGCCCATGCAGGTGCCAACTCACCCGTCGCCTTAATACCTTCGATCCACACCACGGCAGGTGGCATGGCTTGTCCCTTCGGCCATGTGACACCTCGATTACAGTTTTCTCGGCGTTCCCGCTTTGCTTTCCCGCCTTGCATGGACGGTCACGATTGCTCTCTTGGATCGAAGGGTTGGAATGTTTTCAAGGGTTTAAGTCATCACATAAACTCATTTGGGCCGGCTCAGGGTTTATTTGTTCCTTTGGCTCTTCCGGCTCCGCTTCTGTGTTTATTCTCTGGTTCGATACCACCGGCATTTTGTTTGTAACCTGCTACCGCTCCGAAGGCCGTGAGGTGCACATCAATACGCCCTTACAGGTATTGACCCTTAACTTTTGAATTTACAGAAAGCGTTACAGTTCACTGTTAAATGTCATGAATCTTATGGACTTGTTTCTGTTTTGTTGACAGGGCGTGTAGCTAGGTTATTCAACCCCCTCTGCCGGTGCCAAGGTGGCTAAACTCGAAGGTTTAACCCTTATCGGCGGCCACGGTAAGTTCTCAACTCTTATTTTCCCTGCTCTGCATATGAGAGCTCGGAGTTCATGATTTTGAGCGGATTATATCATGGTTTGGTGCAGACCGCTGTTCGAATGAGGGTTTCCTTGCTTCGATGCCGAGGTATTCTCCACAGAGAACCCTCACGATTGCATTCAGTTTTTCTTGTTGTCTGGTTGAGTCCATGACCCGCCCTGTTAAGTTATCATCCACGGCGGAGTTTCTGAGTGCTATAGCATGCATTTACGGTTTCATTTTGTTTGTATTACTGCCCTTGCGGCATACTTGGACTTTGGTTTGATATATCTGATATAAATCATAAGGCATCGGGTCTGGCCGTAATGCACAGACCTGGACTAACGGATTCAGGTCCTGTTTGAGGTTTTCCGTTTTAATGTATGTACAGTTATTGCCTCTTCACGATTCACCACCCGGGTGTTATTTTTTTGTAATTTATAGATGGAACTGTTACTCTGTCTATGTTCCCAGGGCAACTTATGCTTGCGTATTTTATGAATATACTCTGTGTATTTAACAGTTATCAGAACAGTGCATGGTGGTTTGTTTTGTTACCATTGGTTTCGCTCATCTCAACGACGGCAGGCTCATAGATTTACTCAGGTTATGCTTATTGTTTCGAGTCATTCGTTCTGGTGTTTGCTATGCGGCTCTCGTCTTTGCTAAACTTGTACAGGATGCCCTCGGTTAGTTATGATAATAATATCATGCATCTTCTTTTCTTATGAAATGCCGTAATATATATATGTCAAGAGTTGTTTCCCTTTTAAGTAACATGTACAGGGTTCCTGTAAAGAGGTTTCGATTTCCTTTACTGCTCTTTAACGCACTGTTTTCTTTACTTAATGTATCAGCGAACATTTGTAGTTTAATAACACTGATGTACTGGGATGAAATGTGGTTCTCGCTCTATGTTTACACAGTTTTACAAAATAAATTCCCTTGTCTGGAATAACTTATTTGTTTCTTTACATGACAACAGTCATTATTATGATAGCTGTGAGTTTATTTTCCTTCCGTCGACGAGTTAAAATCCGACCACAGTCGGCGCTCTTTACTCAGACTCAGAGCGTTCCAAACTCGTTCTGTCGACACATTAAAATAACTGCTTGTTTATATTCAAGAGTTCTGCACTGTTTATTCCATTATTCGTTGTTCTGATGTTAACACAGCGCCTCCGTCTCCTTGACGAGGATGTGTCATGATGATGATTATTTAATAGCCGGTTTCTGGGTAACTTCCCTTCTTATTCGATAACCAGTCTTTTAGTTTAACTACACCTATTGTAGCTTTATTTACCACACGAACTTAAGCAATATAACAGTGTTTAGGAGAATGAAACCCTACTGTAGATTCACTGTATATAATAACAGTATCTAGGAGAATGAAACATAATCCTTATTTACCTACTGTAAATTCACTGTATATTTATATTCAATCAGGGACTCTGCAACTTGAAACTGTACCTGGTTCACCCGAGTCAGGAATAGGTTCTCAAGCAAGTCACCTGTACTTTGTTTTTGCTCTTCCACCCAGCCATGAGATCCATCTCTCAGACGGAATTCTCCCCCCGAGCCATCTTGCAGGCCTCAAGCCCTCAACAAGATTTGTGCACTTTGTGCCTAGTTATCTGGTCCTTACCAGACTTAACCAGTTTCCTTTTGTTTTTTTTTTTTTTCCTTTTTCCTCTTCTTGGAAAAGGTCTCTTCTGTCTGTCCACACAGCACAGAACTTCCTCCCTACAGCCAGGACTTTTCCTGTTTTGGGAGGGTAGTTTCCATCAGTTATTATAACTGATCTCTTTCTTTAAATCCACCTCCTAGAGGCTGCCAGCATTTCAAGAAAATATTTAAATTACTTTAATCAAATATTTTGTCACAGTTTTGTTTTTAAAACATAAAACAACAACTGTCTTACTGTCTTTTACCACAGTAAAATTTCACATTTACATTGTCTGGGGTCATTACATCTCCCCCTCCTGTGATTGGACATCATCCCGATGTCTGTCTCCCTTAAACAAATTCGGGTAAGCTTCTCTAAGGAGTTCCTCATCCTCCCAAGTGGCCTCTTCAGGCCCATAATGCTGCCACTGCACCTTAGCTTGGAAAATAACCCGTTTCCGCAGCCGCACTTCTCTCCGGTCGAGAATGGTCAGTGGTTCGACCAGAACCTCGCCTTCCGGCTCGACCTGCAATCAGCAACAGATTTAGTTATTTTCTTGTTTAAGAACAAAGCTTATCTAGCATGATCAGATTAATTCTTACCCGAACATTCTGCCATTGAATCACATGTTTAGGATCGTAGACGTATTGTTTTAATACGGAAAAGTGAAAAACATTGTGGATCTTAATATGGCTTGGTAGGGCGAGTTGATAAGCTACTAGCCCCACTCTTGCCAAGATTTGAAAGGGTCCAAAATAGCGAGGTGCTAGTTTGGCACACCCGCTCCACTGCAAGGTACTTCTTCTGGGTTGAATTCTTACAAACACATGGTCCCCAACTTGGAATTCTTTGAACCTTCTCTTTCAATCAGCAAAACTTCTCTGTCTGTCCTAAGCGGCTTTTAAGTTGGTACGCACTTTTTTTACCGTGTCTTCCATTTCCTTAAGCATTTCAGGACCGATTCGTAACCTGTCCTCAGGTCCACCCCAACTTGAGGGTGTGCGGCACTTCCGTCCATACAGGACCTCAAAAGGACTCAGATGTGTTGAGGAATGATATCCATTGTTATAAGCGAATTCGACCAAGTGGAGGTATTCCTCCCATTGAGTTGGTTTCATCATAACACATGCTCTCAGCATGTCCTCCACTACCTGATTCACTCGTTCCATTTGGCCATCGGTCTGGGGATGATAAGCTATGCTAAAGTTCAGCAAACAATGTCCTCCAAAAGGTTGATGTGAACTTAAAATCACGATCAGAGATTATTACCTTCGGAAGTCCATGCAACTTGAACACATTTTGCATGAAAATATGAGCAATTTGCACGGCCTTATACGTGGATTGCACATGTATCAAGTGTGTTGCCTTACTTAACTTATCCACTACCACCATAATAGAATCATTATTTTTCTTCATTCGAGGCAATCCGGTTATAAAGTCCATGGAGACAGTCTCCCATTTCCATTCCGGAATGGGTAAGGGTTGTAGCAGCCCTGCTGGATGCAAATGCTCCGCCTTAATCTGTTGACATTCTAGACATCGCGCTAGATACTTAGCTACCTCGTTCTTCATTTTTGGCCAGTAATATTCTTTTTGAAGTGCGGTAACCATTTTCTGGTACCCTGGGTGCCCGGTGTAATGGCTGATATGAAATTCGTCCAGAATCAGCTTCTTAAGACTATCTTCATTGGGTACATACAACTTTTTATTAAAATACAGCATTCCGGCATCATCTAGCTCATACCCCTGTTGTATTTCCTTACCAGAAAGTTGTTGTACTTGCTGTTTAATTTGCTGGTAAACAACATCTTGATCAGCCGCTGTTTTTATCCTTTCAAGTAGGGTACTCTGCCATTTACTAACCGAAATCTTGCACACGCATTGTACCTTTCGACTCAATGCATCAGCTACTCGGTTCTCCTTTCCCTTTAAATGCTTAATTTCAAAATCAAACCCGCTTAAGAAGTCGGCCCAACGAGCTTGTCTCGTATTTAAGGTGGGTTGGCTGAAATAGTTTGTTAAGCTGTGGTGGTCTGTTAACAACAGAAATTTTCTTCCCAGAAGGTAGTGTCGCCACATTTTCAGTGCATGAATAACAGCTGCCAGCTCCAAGTCGTAAGCAGAATATTTCTGCTCATGTTCCTTTAGCTTCCTTGATTCGTATGCAATCACTCTTCCTTCTTGCATCAGCACTCCTCCCACACCTTCTTTACTTGCGTCAGTACAGACCACGTAATCCTTATTAGGATCAACTATACTCAATATGGGCGCGGTGGTGAGTAAATGCTTGAGCTGTTCAAAGCTCTTCTGACATTCTGAGGTCCACTTAAATACCTTTCCCTTCTTTTGTAAGGAGGTGATAGGGTATGCTACCCTTGAAAAGCCTTCCACAAATCTTCTATAATAACCCGCTAGCCCCATAAAGGACCTAATATCTGTCACGTCCTTTGGTATGGGCCACTCCATTATAGTTCTGATTTTTTCAGGGTCTACTGCAATTCCTTCCTTTGTGATTACATGGCCTAAGTATTGTATCTCCTCCTTGAAGAAATCACACTTACTAAACTTTGCATATAATTGATGTTCTCGCAAAGTTTGCAACACCAATCTAAGGTGTTCCTCATGCTCCTTTCTTGATCGGGAGTAAATCAGAATGTCGTCTATGAATATCAACACAAATTTATCTAAGAACCTGTGAAATACGCTGTTCATCAAACACATGAAGGTAGCAGGTGCATTGGTCAGACCAAAAGGTAGCACCACGAACTCATAATGCCCATACCGCGTTCTGAATGTTGTCTTAGCGATATCCTCTTCTTTAATTCTGATCTGATGATAACCAGATCGCAGATCGATCTTAGAGAATACCGTTGCCCCCTTCACTTGATCAAAAAGTTCGTCTATCCTAGGCAAAGGATATTTATTTTTAATCGTGAGCTTATTCCGCTGACGATGCACATCCGAAAGGTTCCATCTTTCTTTTTGACAAATAACACTGGGGCTCCCCAGGGTGATACACTGGGACGGATGTAATTTTTATCTAACAGCTCCTGCAGTTGCATTTTTAATTCTGTTAGTTCTGGTACACTCATACGGTATGGTGCCCGTGACACGGGTGCTGCCCCCGGAATCAGTTCAATGGTGAAGTCCACATCTCTTTTAGGTGGTAATCCCGGTACTTCCTCGGGAAAAACATCTGCAAATTCTTGTACCACCGGAATGTTACCCAGCGTAGCAGTTTTTTCTTTCTGATTTGCGTAACCCACCTGAATAGCGTAAATTTGACATTTCTTTCTGATGCATTTAGCTAACTGAGATGCTGTAATGGGTCGAATCTGTACGGGATGCTTGATTCCTTGTAATTCCTGCTGTTCTCCACGGTCATCCTTATAGTAAATGGTTTTTGTCTTGCAGTTCACTAAGGACCAGTGTTTTTCCAGCCAATCCATCCCGATCAGGATGTCATATGAACCCAAAGGTAGTATGTTTAAGTCTGCCACTATTGGCTGCCCTGCTATAGTTAGAGAGCAGTTATTTATCTTGGCCAAGACCCGTCTCTTGGCTCCTGTAGCTAACTGGACCAACCACGGATTCCTGAATTTTTCAGATTGTAACTTACACTGTTCTACAATCTTTGGGCTAACATAACTTAAAGTAGCTCCTGGATCAATAAGAACAGCTATAGAAAGGTTTGAAATTTTACCTTCAAATTCAACCATAGTCGGCTGGTATTCCGCTTGGCGGTCCTCCAAAGCTGCATTAATTCTGGGTACATTACGTGCCACGTCCCCAACGGTCGAAGCTTCATGAATTTGGGATATCTGGTCTGTCCCCTTTCGCTGTGGGCAGTTTTTAACATAGTGAGGTCCTCCACAGCCCCAGCATTGAACTGGAGGTCTGGTCATCCCTTCACCTTCTGGCCTAACAGGCTGCTCACTTACTCTAGATTCACTTATTGGCCTAGCTCGGGGTGCACTCTTTGCTACAGATCTACTGTTTAATCCTTTGCCAGCTCCCTTACTTCCATTGCTGCGACCTCCCTTGCTGCTTCCAACCATCCGACTACTCCTTTTTTCATTCCACCTTTTATTGGAAGTATCCCCCTTCTGCTTATTCTGCTGGTAGCAGATCCTTGCTTTACGAATAGCCTCATCCATGGTCCTAGGATTGTCAAACTCAATCCTCTCTCTTATATACGAAGGTAAGCTGCTCACAAACCTTTGTACCTTGGCCTTTTCCTCTTTGATATAAGGTACATAACGTAACAGAGAGGTAAAGCGATTAATGAACTCGTCCATGGTCTGTTGTCCCAGTCTTAAATCATGGAATTCCCTTGCCTTTTCATCGTAGAAGCGCTCAGTCAGGTACCTTTCTTTGAAGTATTTCTGGAACTTCTCCCATGTAATGGTCCGTTCGCTTACCCCCTTGACAATCTTGATTTCCTCCCACCACAAGGTTGCCTTACCTTGTAACTGGAAGATAGCTAGTCTCGCCTTCAAGTTATGATCATACTCATACAACTGAAAATATTTATTCATATTTATTAACCATGCTTCAGCTGCTTCCTCCTGTTCGCCATCGAAATGTGGGGGTTTAATTTTTCGAAATTCTCCCTGCAGCTCCATTCTCTGACGTTTTGAGGTTTGCTGCTCTGGTACATTGTCAGAGTGATCCTCTTTGCCTTCAGAATTTTCAGGTTCAATCTGATAGTCTTGTTCTTCTGTCATCCTCTGTTGTTCCGCGCTGGGGTTAGATAGAGGTGGATTTTGCCTGTCCGACAAACTCTTCAGAATTCTTTCTTGTTCCACCGTCAAACGCGCGTTGTCTTCTCGCAAACGTGCCATCTCATTTTTCAACTCCTGAACAGTTTCCAGTATTGCAAGATTGGTACTTCGTGTTTCCTCACCCAACTGTACCCACAGCTCTGGGTTTTCTCGAGGGTTACTGTCGGTTCCTTGCATTTCGTTTCCTTTCTCTGGCTTAACTGTTAGCTGTTATAATTCTGTATCTCACCCCTAAATAGACAGAACAACAGTTAAGTAAATTATTAACTTTCATATGTATGCATGGTGTATGCTTCTGCACAGTGAAACATGTCATGCTTGAGGCCACAGTGTTGAAACTGGGCTCTGATACCAATTTGTCACACCCTTGTTCACAATACACATAAAAAAAAAATGTATAACTTATATAAGGAATCTACTATACAACATGATTTATTCACTACACATGACCACATGTCTGACTACATAACGTATAGAACCATACTTTATGCCATGTTTTGAACAACTAGCTGGCCTAATGTCTTGTCATCGCTATAACCTTGTGTACGTATGTTATGTTATATTGTTTTATGCTGTCATATGGTTTAAGACAGGCATTTGACTATGGTGGCTCCCAGCCGTTAGTCTACTCTAATCTGCAATAAGTATTAATGCGGCGCGGGGTTTGGTGGTCCGGCCGCAGCCCATGCAGGTGCCAACTCACCCGTCGCCTTAATACCTTCGATCCACACCACGGCAGGTGGCATGGCTTGTCCCTTCGGCCATGTGACACCTCGATTACAGTTTTCTCGGCGTTCCCGCTTTGCTTTCCCGCCTTGCATGGACGGTCACGATTGCTCTCTTGGATCGAAGGGTTGGAATGTTTTCAAGGGTTTAAGTCATCACATAAACTCATTTGGGCCGGCTCAGGGTTTATTTGTTCCTTTGGCTCTTCCGGCTCCGCTTCTGTGTTTATTCTCTGGTTCGATACCACCGGCGTTTTGTTTGTAACCTGCTACCGCTCCGAAGGCCGTGAGGTGCACATCAATACGCCCTTACAGGTATTGACCCTTAACTCTTGAATCTACAGAAAGCGTTACAGTTCGCTGTTAAATGTCATGAATCTTATGGACTTGTTTCTGTTTTGTTGACAGGGCGTGCAGCTGGGTTATTCAACCCCCTCTGCCGGTGCCAAGGTGGCTAAACTCGAAGGTTTAACCCTTATCGGCGGCCACGGTAAGTTCTCAACTCTTATTTGCCCTGCTCTGCATACGAGAGCTCGGAGTTCATGATTTTGAGCGGATTATATTATGGTTTGGTGCAGACCGCTGTTCGAACGAGGGTTTCCTTGCTTCGATGCCGAGGTATTTCTCCACAGAGAACCCTCAGTATTTCTTGTTGTCTGGTTGAGTTCTGTGACCCGCCCTGTTAAATTATCATCCACGGCGGAGTTTTCTGAGTGCTACAGCATGCATTTACGGTTTCATTTTGTTTATATTACTGCCCTTGCGGCATGCTTGGACTTTGGTTTGGTATTTCTGATATAAATTATAAGGCATCGGGTCTGGCCGTAATGCACAGACCTGGACTACCAGATTCAGGTTCTGCTCAAGGTTTTCCGTTATTAATGTATGCACAGTTATTACCCCTTCACGATTTCACCACCCGGGTGTTATGTTTTTGTAATTTATATACGGAACTGTTACTCTGTCTATGTTTCCAGGGCAACTAATGCTTTGCGTATTCTATGAATGTTCTCTGCGTATTTAACAGTTCTCAGAACAGTGTATGGTAGTTTGTTTTGTTACCATTGGTTTCGCTCGTCTTAACGACGGCAGGCTCATGGATTTGCTCAGGTTATGCTTACTGTTTCGAGTCATCCGTCTGGCATTTGCTATGCAATTCTCGTCTTGCTAAACTCATACAGGATGCCCTCGGTTAGATAGGATAACCATATCATGCATCTTCTTTTCTTTATGAAATGCCGTAATATATATATATGTCAAGAGTTGTTTCCCTTTTAAGTAACATGTACAGGGTTCCTGTAAAGAGGTTTCGATTTCCTTTACTGCTCTTTAACGCACTGTTTTCTTTACTTAATGTATCAGTGAACATTTGTAGTTTAATAACACTGATGCACTGGAATGAAATGTGGTTCTCGCTCTATGTTTACACAATTTTACAAAATAAATTCTCCTTGTCTGGAATAACTTATTTGTTTCTTTACATATCAACAGTCATTATTATGATAGTTGTGAGTTTATTTCCTTCCGTCGACGAGTTAAAATCCGACCACAGTCGGCGCTCTTTACTCTGTTGGGTATACGACCAAAGTCCCACATTGACTAGAGGTGGGGAGGATCATGGATATATAAGGATGGACAAATATCTCCATTGGTATGAGGCCTTTTGGGGTAAGTCCAAAAGCAAATCCATGAGGGCTTAGGCCCAAAGTGGACAATATCATACCATTGTGGAGATATGTGGTGTCCAGAGTCCTAACAAGTGGTATCAGAGCCATGCCCCGAAGTTAGCCAAGTGGATGAATCCTCGGAATACCGAACGAAGGTGGTGGGCCCCAGTAATATCACGATGGGATCCGTGGATGAGCTCGGTTATACAGGCATTGTGCTCCGGATTCTTCATGGACGTGTCCTGGTCCCAACACGGTGAAGAGGAGTTGACCTGGGATAGAGCAAGCTCTCGAGGCAGGTGGTGCTCCATGTAAGGCGTGTGCTTCCAACGCATTGGAGCGAAGAATCCTGGTTGGTAGAGAGTGGACGGATGGATAATCGTTTGAGGGGAGGCTCGATGGTCCTTTGTTCGAGGGGAGGATTGTTGGGTATACGACCAAAGTCCCACATTGACTAGAGGTGGGGAGGATCATGGATATATAAGGATGGAAAAATATCTCCATTGGTATGAGGCCTTTTGGGGTAAGTCCAAAAGCAAATCCATGAGGGCTTAGGCCCAAAGTGGACAATATCATACCATTATGGAGATATGTGGTGTCCAGAGTCCTAACATACTCAGACTCAGAGCGTTCCAAACTCGTTCTGTCGACACATTAAAATAACTGCTTGTTTATATTCAAGAGTTCTGCACTGTTTATTCCATTATTTGTTGTTCTGATATTAACACAGCGCCTCCATCTCTCTGACGAGGTTGTGTCATGATGATTATTATTTAATAGCCGGTTTCTGGGTAACTTCGCTTCTTATTCTATAACCAGTCTTTTAATTTAACTACACCTATTGTAGCTTTATTTACCACACGAACTTAAGCAATATAAAAGTGTTTAGGAGAATGAAACCCTACTATAGATTCACTGTATATAATAACAGTATCTAGGAGAATGAAACATAATCCTTATTTACCTACTGTAAATTTCACTGTATATTTATATTCAATCAGGGACTCTGCAACTTGAAACCGTACCTGGTTCACCCGAGTCAGGAATAGGTTCTCAAGCAAGTCACCTGTACTTTGTTTCTGCTCTTCCACCCAGCCATGAGATCCATCTCTCAGACGGAATTCTCCCCCCGAGCCATCTTGCAGGCCTCAAGCCCTCAACAAGATTTGTGCACTTTGTGCTTGGTTATCTGGTCCTTACCAGACTTAACCAGTTTCCTTTTCTTTTTTTTTTTTTTCCTTTTTCCTCTTCTTGGAAAAGGTCTCCTCTGTCTGTCCACACAGCACAGAACTTCCTCCCTACAGCCAGGACTTTTCCTATTTTGGGAGGGTAGTTTCCATCAGTTATTATAACTGATCTCTTTCTTTAAATCCACCTCCTAGAGGCTGCCAGCATTTCAAGAAAATATTTAAATTACTTTTAATAAAATAGTTTGTCACCGTTTTGTTTTTAAAACATAAAACAACAACTGTCTTATTGTCTTTTACCACAGTAAAATTCCACATTTACATTGTCTGGGGTCTTTACAGTTTTTATAATGTCAAATGTAGACCGTTGAAAGAAGAGATTCTTAATTTTTTATTTAAATTTAATTTCCCATAAAATAGTATATAATTTGAGCTTTTAATTAAGATATTACACGCTAACTATCACGATCTTTAAGGTAATAGGAATCCAAAAAAGACCTTGTTTTTAATTTGGGTTAATATTAATTCCCAGATATTTATAACAACGAATTTCTTCCATATCCCCTATTGTCATATCAAAAAGATACCAGGTATTTGATTTCTAGGTTAGAGGATATCTACATAAATGGGTAATATTATTTAGATAAAAAAATAGGGTGATCACTCGCCAATATCACGTTTGCCTAACCTACTTTCTTTAAGAAATCTTCTACCATGGCCATAGAAATACTAAAAATTGATGATATAGGAAAACGATTATTAAAATTAGGTTTTTTTTAATAATATTTATTATTTTTAAATATCGAAATTATTCTATTATAAATCTCTATTACTTTATCATTTAATCTAAAAAACTTTAATATTTTCTATTTGTTTGGATAAGTTATTTTGGAATGGTGTACAAATCCTTTATATGGTAAAACAAAAAGGAAATTTATCATTTTGATATTATAATTTTTATCTATAACCATAATAGTAATTAAGTTGCCTTAAGTGAAAGGAAAAGTTTGAAGCTAGTTTTTTACTTACTTCTTTTTTCTTTTCAATTCACAAGTTATTATTCTTATCCAATAATAATTTTTACACAAATTTTCTTATAAGTTAAGAAATTCTATTAGTAACAAAAAATTACTCAAGTCATTAATGGTTGTCTTTTAATGGGCTTCCACATGGGAAACTAGATATAATAAACTGTAAATGCTTATGGTAGTAGTAAGAGCCCTGAGACAAAACAAAAAACCCAAAAATGCTCATTAAAAATATTTACATACACCCAAATTGACATCCAATGGAAACTCATGAAAAAACTAGCAAGAATTGGAGGCATCCACCTCAATTAGCATGAAAGCTTCAACACTAGATCCACTTACTCTAGGGCTTGGAGTGAAGACCTCTTCAATCTAATTCACTTTGGTACTTATTTCTTTCAAGTGCAACATGATATCATATAAAGCTAGGAGAATTTCGTCTTTAACATAGTTCTTGACAAGAAGGACTTCATAAATGAGAGCCTTCATATCCAATTAGAGATCAATAGCATACATGCATTGAGTTTACTAGCCATAAGTGTTATCCTACTTTTGAATCCCACATAACCACAACATCCATAACTTTAGAGTTTTATAGGAAATTAGGTTCACCCATAAAATCCAATCAAAATTTTAACATGATATCATATAGAGCTAGGAGAATTTCATCTTTAACATCATTGTTGTGAGGAAGGACTTCATAAAGGAGAGCCTTCATACCGTATTAGAGATTGATAGTGTACATGCATTGATTTTATTAGCCACAAGTGTTACCCTACTTTTGAATCCCACATAACCACAATATCCATAACTTCAGAGTTTTATAGGAAATTATGTTCACCCATGAAATCCAATTAAAATTTTAATGGCTAAATTTCACTCATTAACTAATTTTCTATGCTTTTCCCGAAAAAAAATATTCACTAATTTCCATTTTTCCTAGAACTCGTTTCCCCAAATTCTACAGGATAAAATTATTTATTATTTTACCTTAAAATGCGCCAAAAATATGATGTAGACTGTATAAGATCCTTGGAAATTCAAATTTTTTCACAAAAATGTAGCCAAACATCTTACATTTTTCATATGAAGGATTAGTAATATTTTCTAAGGTTTCCATAATTTTCAAAATAAGATTCCGTGCTGAAAATTTTCCTTCATCAAATCTAATTCTACTTCATCCAAACGAGCTAAGGAATTGTATCTTTGTATATGTCAAATGAGATCTCCACCCCATGCTAGGTTGAGCAACCCCTAATAAGCCAAAACCACCATTGCCGTACAAACAACAACTTTGCTACCAAATTATCTCTAGCACTAAAAAACTAATAAGCGACAACCAGCATTACCCTGGAAACGAGCTAAGAAATTGTATCTTTGTAGATGTCAAATGAGATCTCCACCCCATGCCAGGTTGAGCAACCCCTAATAAGCCACAACCACCATTACCCTAGAAACAACAACTTTGCTACCAAATTATCTCTAGAACTAAAAAACTAATAAGCCACAACTAACATTACCTTGGAAACAACAACTTTGCTACCAAATAATCTCTAGAACTCAAAAACATTGTCCTGAGACTGGAAAAGTACAAAGAAGAACTATGCAAATAATAGAGGAAACAAAAGCAAAGATGAGGAGAAAGGAAGAAAAACAAATGTGGATTCACGAATTAAAAAGGATAAAGAACAGGTTGGAAGCTCATGAGCAAAGCCCATGTGCCACCAAGAAACACGCACACAACAAGAAGATAACATAGGGCATGGAGGGGAAGAAGATTGAGGAGGTAAACTAGGAACATAGAAAGTAATGAAAAGACCAAGAAAGAGGATGGAAATATGAAAACATAGATCTCTTTCCATTGAGAAATAAACCCACAGATGATGAGAAAAAACATAAAGAATAGATGGTCCATGTCGACGTAACCACATTTGAAGACGAACTATTAGCCACGCTCTAAGATTGCATGTTGCTATGCTATAGCCGAGGGACTAAACACCATGATGGCTATGAGCATTTTGCAAATAGCCTCAATTTGGTTCATGTATAGATCACCTCAAACATATAACTCATTTCTTCAACATTGAGAACCCGTGTCATAGAATAAATTCCCACGTGGATAAAAAATAACTATATGTCAACTTATGGTACAAGTCATTCATACATCAACCTCTCCTTATAAAGCATTTAGTTAAGTATATTCTCTCCCCACCATTGAACATGTCCCTAAATCCCTAATACATAAGTAATTGATACAACTTCGCAAAGAAATACTTATCATTTAGTTAAGTATATTCTCTCCCCACCATTGAACATGTCCCTAAATCCCTAATACATAAGTAATTGATACAACTTCGCAAAGAAATACTTATCATAATAGTATTATTATTTGAAATATTACCTCTTTCACTATTTTTAAAACTAAAAACAATAGAGTTATTTTCCAAAGTGTAAAAAAACATTCCTTGAAAAAAAAAATTATGAATATAAAAAATAATAATAAATATTTTAATATTTAAAAATTTATCTTAATAGATTCCAATGTCTTTGGATTTTCCTACATAATTCCAAACCTATTGTCTTCTATAGTTAAAAGAAACTCTCATCACCAGAGTAAGTTAATTTTCATTGAGACATTAAAGGATTGATAAGAATAAGTTGATTTTGAAGGACAAATTAATGGATTCATCAATATTTCTATGTTACTTTTTCCAATGAAATCCACAGTTTCATCGAGTTCAGCGGCGCTCTTTCCCATTTCTTTGATCATTTTTACGTTAAATGCTCCTTAAGATTTCTCTATAAGATTTTAAGTTTCTCTTTTTTGGTTTTCGTCTGATACTATTTGACCAAAGTTGACCGAAGATGCTTTGGACCTGATGATCTCTTAAGGAAGGATGCGTTTGGCTTCACTTGGCTTACATGGCAAACAACGAATCAATTGGCTTTCTCTTTAGTTTTGATAGTCAAAATTCTATTCAACGTTTTTTGAATTTAAATGCGTTCAAAAGCTTTATTTTATTTTGTGTAAGTTTTTTTAAATAATATTCCTTAATTTTAAGATTTTGATACCACGTTTTTTAGAATTTAAAAGCGTTCAAAAGCTTTATTTTATTTTGTGTAAGTTTTCTTAAATAATATTCTTTATTTTAAGATGTTGATAAAAAAAATTATGAATGTGATAGTTTGTAATAATTTAATGTATATTTAATATTTTGTAAATTATTTTGCAGGGTTTATTAGGTGTACAATAGATAATTTGGTTTTATAATTAAAAGTTGTATTTAAAAATGTCTTAAGCTTAGTTGTAAATCAAGATATAATTAAATTAGTGTTATTATAAATGAAATTAAAATTATTTTTTTAGTTTTTCTAATTGAAATAATTATTTTATTATATTTTTTTACATATAATTGACACATTATATTATAGGATATATATGACTCTCAAAGTGGGGAGGGGAGGATTTGGCTATTCAGTTTCCAAGGACTTTTTCCTTTGCTGCACTAGTTTTCTTTTTACCTTAGTCAACGTGTTCAGAATGTCTTGATTCCACATTATTGGAGTTTAGTGATAGAGCATCCTTTTGGTGTACAAGAAACATAGTGCAATGATGGAATTTGCATTTCACTTCCAAAAAATAGTTATTGTTTCAAAATATATAAGAGACTCATCACATTTGTATTATAAGTTTCATCTGTTTATTCTAATTTATATAAATTGGAATTAATGGTCAATAAATTTATGTTAATATAAGAGACTTATCACATTTGTAATATAGGTTTTATGGGCTTATTCTAATTTATATAAATCCAATTTTATAGAAATCCAATGGAAAAATTTGTGGTGAAATCTTGATTTCTCTTACTTAAACTAGTTTTTTGACAGCATATATGGATTTAGCACTCTTTAGAATCCATGGGGCACTTTCATTATGCAAAGTTCACGCATCAATTTCAATTAATTCCTAGGGAATTTTAGACAAATTAACTAATTAATGCATTAGTTTGAGATAAATAAATTCAAATAATATAACTAACTTGGAGATAAATCCTAATACTTGATTTGTGTATAACATTAGAAATATTTTAGCATATTCTATGGAGATTAAATCTCTACTATCCATCTGATAATTAAATTAAAATTTTGAAAAAACTATTTTAAAATAAATACACATATCTAATAATTTGGAAAAAAACAATTATAAAATAAATATATAAATTAAAAATAAATTAATTAATATTTATATAATGATCAACTTTTCCGTCCTTATAAAATTAAAATTTTAAAAACATATAAAAACATATAAAAATAAAATAATGATATATATAACCCCATAATCATTTCCTTTATCCCTACTAAATTTGTTATAACCGCAATCTAAAAATTTTGTAAAATTAATTGCTTTTCTTACTCTTTTATATATATATATATATATATATATATATATATATATATATATATATATATATATATATATATACTGATTTGCCTTTAAAATGCACCCATATAATTGTATTAAATTTACTCTATCGAGTGTCGTCACCACGGCCATATGTAGACACATATTTTAATTTTTATACATATTACTTATACATATTAAAATACGGTCAAGTTTTGCTTTATGAGAATTTGGATATAAATATATAATGTTGTATATAATTATTTTAGATTTATTTTAATTCCAAATTGGCTTAACCATTCTAAATTCGAATTCGCTTTCTATCTATGCTAGTAGAACTTAAATGTTTGCTTTATGGAAAATTTTGATATAAATAAGTAATGTTGTATACAATTACTTTAATTTAAAATTGGTTTAAAAATTAAATGACATAAATTTTATAAAAGATATCATCTTAAATCATGTTTCAAAAAATATTATTAAATTTATAAAAATAAGATATAGTTTTATTCATCTGAGTGTTAAATAAATTAGCATTTACACCATATGTTGCAAAGAAAACGTCGCAAGGAAATGGTATAAGAAACAATAATATAGAAGAAATAAGTCAACATTTTATGTAATTTTGTTTCTTTACTAGTGTTTCTTTTTTATCATAAACTGGGTTCTATTGTCTAACAAATCATCTTCATTGATTTTTACACTTCATTGATAAAGTACAGAATCAGAGTCCTAGCAAAGTTGAGATTTATACCTTATTATCTTAAACTTGTGGTTATGTTGTTGATGATTCAAGCCATTTTAACAAAGCAAAGTTGAGATTCATAACTTGTTATCTTAAACTTGTGGTTATGTTGTTGATGATTCAAGCCATTTCAACAAAAACAATTTGAGTGGAATGTAAACTCCCATTTAGAATAATCTCCGGTCTAAGTTCCTATATATCCATTAAGTCAATCCTATATCAAAGTATGCACTTCAATGGTTACGGAGTACAAAATTGTTTCAAATAAAAGGAGAAAATACAAATACGGACTTACAAAAGTTCCTAACTTTCTGATTGTGGAAGGATAATTGAAGCATACTTTATTGCAACCCAAGGGGCAGATTTTTCAAGAAGAAGAAAAAGAAAAGTGGGGGATGGGGGTTCCTAGACCCCACACACTCTTTAATTGCAGGACAAAGTTTGGCATCACCAACTCTTGCCTACCATATTCATCAATAGGCACATCATAGTCATAATGGTGGTAATGTATGGACCTCAGCTTGTCTGGCCAAATACATAGGAATTTTTTATTAATACCAAAAAACAGATGATTTAGAGAATCAAGAATAAAGAATGATTTAGGCCCTTCCAACCTAGTTCGGGGTCAATATATAAGAAGGAAACTCTTCCCTAAAAGCATGGATCTCTCCATTGTTGCATATATGTTTTACTCTTCCCTGTGATGGCATGGGGTTTCCAAAGGCTTTCCTGAGCCTTACACGGAAGGCTTTTTATGGTACGATGGACATTGGGCAATATTTGGTGTTGCAGGGAAACCCCGGTCAAGAAGCTGGCTTGTTGGATCTTCAGGGAGACCAGGAAATCCATATTGCTTTTCACAGAGGATCATCCCGCCAGACTGCAGTGAACCACCACCAATCGCTTCGAGTGATTTCTTCGACCAGCCTGCAAGGAACTCTGGTTTCTGCTTCAAATTTTCGTCTTTACATTATATTCACGTTTACATGGTATATAGATGAGAAAACCTTGCATATTTTGTCTTTATTGGTTTGGAATCATGGTTTTAAATCTTAAAAATAGCTTTTTTTATTAAAAACTAATTATTTCATGTATTTTTTAAAGACGGGTTCATTTAGACCTGACTAGTCCTGGTTTGACCGGTTCCAGTTTGAAACCTGATTTATTAAGTGGACTGGTCCAGTCACTAGTTCCGGTTTTTAAAAATATGGTTGAGAAGGATTTCAATTACTGCTTGTGGTTTAAGGAATCGTGGAAATGGGACATACCACAGAAACTCAAATGCTTTTGTTGGTTGGCACTACACAACCGCATCCTTACTTGGAAGAATCTTCAACAAAGGGGCTTTATTGGTCCAGGTATTTGTCTGATGTGCAAGCGGGGGAATGAAGATGTTGATCATTTGTTGCTTCAATGTGCATTTGTTATGGCAGTCTGGGAGGGGGTTCTGGATGCTTTATGTATTGTTCTGGATGCTTTTACATTATTTAGTCAATCTGGAGGAGTTGGAATGCACTAATTTGTTAACAGAAAGTTGCAATTGTGCAGGAAGTTATCATTAAGTCTGGTGCCTATGTTGCAGAAATAAGGCCGACTAAAAAATTCAGATTCCTAGGTATCTGGAAGGACTTTCCAGTGGGGTTTTTTGATGGGGCATGCTTGCACAGAAAATGTGATTATGGTGCAGTCATTCTATTGGAGTCGGACAACTTTTACCATTTATGTTGGGAGGGAGGTCATGGGACCAACAATAGAGTTGAAATTATCGCTTTATGGGGTGTACTCATAGAAGCGAAATGGCTGGGACTAGAGAGCTTATTTGGAGAAGCTAAGGGCATAATTGATTGGGTCAAGAATTACATTCTATTGGAGTCGGACAACTATTACCATTTATGTTGGTAGGGAGGTCATGGGACCAACAATAGAGCTGAAATTATTGCTTTATGGGGTGTCCTCATAGGAGTGAAATGGCTGGGACTAGAGAGCTTATTTGGAGATGCTAAGGGCATAATTGATTAGGTCAAGAATTACACTCTGTTTAATCCTCCTATTTTATCAAATTGGATGAGGCGGATTCAGGACCTGGTAAGTACTTTCCAACAGATAGATTTTGGTCATATATACAGGGAACAAAACCAGATTGTCGATCTACTTTCAAAGCAAGGCATCACAAAGGAACCTGGTAAGATTCATTTTGCAACTTTTATTCAAGATGTAATGACAAATGTTGAATGCATTAATTTTACTTAGGAGGCCACTGATGATATGATATGGAAACATAAGAGAAATTATGCTATGGGTATTTTGAGGGTTAAGATGTTGGATACACATGTTGTAAATTTGTGTGTTTTTTGGACAATATGATCTGGAAACATAAGAGAAATTATGCTATGGGTATTTTGGGGGTTAAGATGTTGGATACACATGTTGTAAATTTGTGTGTTTTTTTGGACAATACGCAGTTTAGTTTAATTTGATATAGATGAATATAGGGTAGATCGCTGAGAGTAACTCTAAAACAGAAAGGAAATAGACATAAGAGATTTAGGAGACATGAATTTTTTTTATAGACAGAGGCAAGATCATGTACAAGAAACAGAAAATCTTACCTATAAGAGAAGCTATGCTATGGGTATTTTGGGGGCTAAAATGTTGGATACACATGTTGTAAATTTGTGTCTTTTGGACAATATGTAGTTTAATTTGATATGGATGAATATAAGGTAGATCACAGAAAGAATCTCTAAAACAGTAGAAAGAAAATAGACATAAGAGATATAAAAAAAATCTTATAGATAGATACCAGATCATGTACTCTATTTTTTATTAATAAAAAGAATGAAAAAAATCTGCAACACCTCCACGATTACACTGGACATTAATATAGACTCATTTTCTTCACACTCAACCGAAGGGACATCATCTTTCACACCCTGAGAACTACAACATAATTTCTCGTCTTTTCTCTGTCGCATAATTGCCGGCACTGGTTGCTTGACCTTTTCCATCTGTTGTTTCAATGATTTGCCGCAAAACATTTGCCCAGGGAACTACAAGAAAATACACCCCAAAGTGAATTTGTGCAGGCCATCTTTGCAGGACTGAAAGGCGTCGGTGTAATTTCGACATTGCTATTCTTGATTGAATGATCTTCATCTTCTGCCGAATCGGTAACATTATTGTCAGAGTTTTTCTCTATACAAAGCCCGGGAAATGAGTTGGATGGAGCCGAAACCTTCAGCTCAGGAACCACATGGGATTGGGGGGTGTCATTGAATGATGGGCTAACTAGATCAAGGCTATTGGAATTGGTTGCCGGAATTAATGATGACGATTTGGGACTTGCAGAGGGCTCTAAGGTACCACTCATAGGAAAGAATTCAGCATCGTGTGCATTCAATTCAATTATATCCTCATCCTAGTAGTCATTCATATTTTCTCACTGCAGAGAACCCTCAAAGACTTCAATCGATTCTCTGTTTAAATGAGAGAGATTCCAACTGAAATAGCCCCCAATTTCTTTGGGGGATACTGATGAGTAGCACTCTGTGTTTATATACACTATAACCCTGTGGTGTTTTTGAATAGCTTCTATGACTATATATCTCCTATGTAGCAGTGGCAAGCATATTCACATGCAGCATTTGTTGGCAATGATCACTGAGATCATCGATGGATAACTCTGCTAAAACTGATTCCAGTAACATGATTTTTAAATCAAATACTGCTTGATAATCTCAGATATGGCATTTGAATAAAATGGTGGGTGGCAGTGGAATCGTGTATTTATGGTGTGCACAGGAAACTGCAACTGCAAACATTGAATATGTGTAGAGAAAAGTAGGGTTTCGCCTTTTTCTATCAACAGGTAGGGTTTGTTGAGAAGAGAAAATGTGTTGAGTGGCATTGCACTAAGCGGGATTGTTGGGATTCAACATTGATTGTGCAGTTGTTGCATACACGACCATGAAATTTATGTAAGCAAAGGAATTGGGAAATGCAGTGGGGTTTTAGAGATATGTGATGTCTGTAAGTATAAACTCTTTGAACAACAGTAACAAAATGCAGAAATTCCATCTAAAAAGAATAAGTAGAAACTTGAAATTCTAGCTAGAACACAGAGTAAACCTTGCCGAACTACGTTTTTGGGTTGACTCTCCAATTGCGATACAAGCCTAACATTCACAGGCTGCTATAGAAAATGATTGTGGCTCTCGTAAGGACAAATAAGCCAAATATTGGTGAATATTGAAAAGGACCAAATGACGATATGACCATTCTTGGCTACATTTAAAATATAAGACAGTCATAAATTAGAATAGAATCTTATAAAAATGAATGACCAAACTAAATGAATGAACTCTAAAACAGAATACCACTTGAGAAACATCAAAAGGCTCAATTCTTCTCCAAAGACAATGCCACTAGAGAAAGATCCATAATCACTGCTTAAGCTACTTGAGCTACTGGATGCTAACTGTTGTCGTCTCTTTCATAATATCAACACTAGAGAAGTTTGTTGGAGGCATCTCATCCCCACCAACATCAACAGATTCATCGCCAGCGTCACAACCTACACATGTACATATGCTTACATGAACAACAGTAACGAAATGCATAAATTCCATCTAAAAAGAATAAATAGAAACTTGAAATTCTGGCTAGAATAAAGAGTAAACCTTGTTGAACTACGTTTGTGGGCTGACTCTCCAATTGTGATACAACCCTAGCATTCACTCGCTGCTACAGAAAATTCCAGTGGCTCTCCTAAGGAAAAACAAAGCAAATATTGGTGAACATTGAAAAGAACCAAATGACGATATGGCCATTCTTGAGTGCATTTAAAATATAAGACAGTCATAACACTATGACAGCATACCGCAGGATTAGGAAGCCTTGCTGAAGCCTGGGTATTTCTGGTGCCTTCGCCTATCTCTTTGAGGCAATTGAAAACAAGGTTCTATAGCTCCCATAAATAATCATCATCAAAAGCATCAATATCAACTTCGATTTCCTCCTCATTTTGACTTAGACCAATGTGCTTCCTTAAGAATGTAATTATGGGTACCGCCATCTCATATGGTTATTGTTCAACATCCTGGCAAAGCTTCTTCTTTTTGTTAAATGACATCGGGTGTTTGCATTTTTCAACCTTCGGTTTCTGCTGACTTGGTACATCTGAGAGAGGAGAAAAATTTGGAGGTTGCACCTTTGGATTATTTCTTGTTTCTGTAATTTTGTTACTATGTTGTTACTTCTTGGTTGGAATAAGTTGAACATCCTGAGTTAATTTTCTATAAACTTTATCTCCAGCCAAATCTCCTGTAACCTCCAACGCATAAGGGTAATCAGGAAGCATATTGTATGAAGTCCTAGCTCATACCTCTTTATATTTTTTCATGATGGAATTCCTGTTGAGGTTGTTCTGAAATTGGTATCTCTCACGAGTTAGTATAAGGAGAGAGGCCATTCAATGTATGAGCCAGGGCTTTCTCTTCCGCCAGAAGAAAGAAACCCTTGCCAAACGTAAAAACCCTTGTATGAGCTAGGGCTTTTTCTTCTGCCGGAAGAAAGAAACCCTTGCCAAATGTAAAAACCCTTGCCAACCATTCCAAGAGCAAAGGCAAGTACTCCTATGGGTGGAACAGAGCATATGAGCGCCCAGTTAATGTTCTTGAAATTACATATGCTTACATGAACAACAGTAACGAAATGCAGAAATTCCATCTAAAAATAATAAATAGAAACTTGAAATTCTGGCTAGAATAAAGAGTAAACCTTGTTGAACTATGTTTGTGGGCTGACTCTCCAATTGTGATACAACCCTAGCATTCACAGGCTGCTATAGAAAATGTCAATGGATCTCGTAAGGACAAACAAACCAAATATTGGTGAACATTGAAAAGAACCAAATGATGGTATGGCCATTCTTGACTACATTTAACATATAATACAGTCATAGCACTAGGATAGCATACCGCTGGATTAGAAAGCCTCGCGGAAGCCTGGGTATTTCTAGTTCCTTCGCCTATCTCTTCGAGGCAATTGAAAACAAGGTTCTGTAGCTCCCATAAATAATCATCATCAAAAGCATCAATCTCAACTTCGATTTCCTCCTCATTCTGACTTAGACCAATGTGCTTCCTTAAGAATGTAATTATGGGTACCGCCATCTCATCTAGTAATTGTTCAAGATCTTGACAAAGCTTCTTCTTTTCGTTAGATGATATTGGGTGTTTGCATTTACCATGTAGTCATAGAACAACAAGTTGCCGTGTGGCGAAAGAGATTACCCACCTAAACTGACAAGATTCCGATGTTTGATACTTCCAACAGTCTCTAACTCAGTTTCGAATTCCCGTAAGCTTTGTGGATAGTGTGTGTATAGTCTTTTAATAGCAACTGGCATACAGTTCTTAAGATCACATCTGTAAACTGTGCTTGTAGCACCATTGCCAGTTATAAATTTCTCATTCAAATTTTTGGCCATTCTCATTATATCATCATACATGTATAGGGCCATATCCATGTGTAATATTACAAGCCTTGGAGAACCTGGTCAGGACATGCAAGAATCTTTTAACAAGAGGCATAGATATTGATGGTAAGATGATAGCTTTACTCTGAGAAATAACAAATTTGAAATGAGGCATAATACCTTGACCCGTTTTGCTTGATGACCCTTTAGTGAATGGTTTATGTTGATTTGAAAGGTAGACAGTGATGTTGATTACACACACTAATATTAGTGAACCCAATGAGATGCAAACAATAGCTGTTGTTGACACAGAAGCTGTCCATTTACACAATCAATAGATAACACTATCAAGATAATCTAAAGGATATTTAATACAGATCTATGGAATCTGATTTGTAATATCTAGTTCTGTTTTCACCTTTTGGTTGTCTGGCAGATATCCCACAAAGTGATCCAATCTAATAACCACAGAGACCTGGATTTCCAAAAAAACTAAGGCAAAAATCGTTCCCATCAGATAAAATGTACAGACTTGACAATATCAAGAAGAAAACTAAATTTGATCTAGAAATAAAATGTGTTCATTATATCTACACCTTTTTGGGGTAAACCTTGTAAAGTTCTATGTGACCGAATATTCCCAGACAAATTGTTGTAGGAGAGGTTTCTGTAAAACAAATTGATCGTTTCTAGTATGAATAACTACAAGTTGATATACGAGGATTATTTCCTCTGTAATTTCACGATGAAATGAACAAAAAATAGCACAATTCAGGCAAATTCTTACAAAGTAGTAAGGCTAAAGAAGTTGGTCAACTGCCATGGCATCTCCCCTGATAAACTTTTGTTATTCAGAATCCTGTATATTATCCATTTACAGAGTTATTTTCAGAATAATTGTGAAGGTATTAATAAATTATAATTTAGGGATCACTCCAAGGAACTTATAGTGATACCAAATTTTGTAGTTGTCCAAGTTTTGAAGGAATAGTACCCGATAATTGGTTGGCAGAAAGGTCCTTGCATTGAAAAAATACTGCACTATGTTACTGTTTTGATGAAGTGGCTAGGGCACACCAGAAAGAGATGTAGAAAGAACTAGAAAATAGAACTAGTTCACAAGCTACACAAATCAAATACTAAGGACTTACATATCCCCGATACTTATCAAGTTTCCCAAGTCTGTAGGGAGAAACCCACTCAGTTTATTTCCACTCAAGTTCCTTGAATTCATAATCCAATAGAAATCATGGGATTAATATAACTCTCACCCATTAAGCTTTTCATAATCCAATGGGGTTAAAAATAAATATAACTTTCACACATAAAACTTGTAGCGTAATAATTCAAAAACTTTTCTACATACACGACTTACAATTTTAATAGATGTTCCATGTTCCGAATAGATCTCGGGATAGGTCCAGATATATTATTGTTAGAAATGTCCCTAAAAAATAACATCACATCATAGGGCAATAAAAAAGTAAGGACTACCCTTGCAGCTATTATGTTTTTAGATATAGTTCTAAAAGGGAACCTTAGAAGCCTTAACCAAGACATTAGAATAACTAAAACTCACAATCTTTCTAAATTTATAATATGCCCCAGCTCTACAGGAATTGTTTCCGTGATATTGTTGGATGACAGATTTCTGTAAAAGCAGCAACGTTATCCGTTAGTCATATTGAATATGCTTAATGCAATTCAATGGCTGATTATGTTATAGGTCAATTTAGAATATGGCCCCGGATTACTTACAGATAAGTTATCCTGTTAAGTTTTTTAAATTCCAAAGGAATAGTTCCATTCAAACGGTTGCCATGCACATTGCTACAGGACAAAGGACAATGAAGGCACAACGTTAATATTGTTAGCCAGTGGGAAATTATGCTCCGCAAATTCATCACTTGGCTTGAAAATTATATCACTTACAAGAAAACGAGAGCAACACATGAACTAATATTCTATGGGATCGGACATTCAAGTTGATTTCTGGCAAGATTTCTATCTCAAAAAAAATACAACCTTGGAATGTTAAATACTTACAGCAAGAATCCAAAAGATATCATAGATTAATGTTTAGTGTATGGGAGGTTTCAAGATATTTCTATCATTTTTATCTGCACTTTCTAGAAAAAGGTTTGGACACAAACTTACAATTCGAACAGCTGTTCCAAATTCCCCAGCTCAAGTGGAATTTTCCCAGTCAGCTGATTTTCATTTAGCTACCTTCATATGCATACAACCGTTGACTATCAAAGAGCTATTTCTTATCATGCACGCCCAGATTCCATTTCTTACATATCAATCATCACAAAATATGTGATTGGAATCTCTTACAGGTATCCCAGCTTTGTCATGTTCCCCAATTCTGGCGGAATAGATCCCGTGAGATTATTACAGTGTAAATATCTAAGTAGTGCAAAAGAAAGAACAACAAAATCAGCTTCTTGAAAATTGAACATAAAGGAAACTTATAGTCAAAAAGTAATGGACTTTCACAAACCTAGATGGGAACAATTCGAGCATTAACTATGCAAGCAACTCATAGTTTATCAGTGTAAGTCAAGTTGCCTAGAATCAGAGGAATTGTTCCAGTAAGATGATTATCACTCAAATCCCTGTAATAAATATTAAATGTATCAGTACACTAAAGCTTACACCATAATTACATAATCAAGTTTTTGGCAAACGTCACAAAACATTTATCAATGAATGAAGGAATATTGATTGATTCTGCATAAGAAATATATTGACAATATCCAAAATCATTATGGATTCTTATTGATCTATGCTTCCACGCTATTAAATGTGAAAGATTATAATTTAATCCGATTACGGGAAAATTTTGGACAAGTTGAGATCTAGAAAACACTGTACTTACAGAACAATAAGAGCCTACATAAGACGAATTACTTCAGGTATCCTTCCGGTCAGCTTGTTTCCTTATAATGACCTAGGATAACCACTTTAAAATTAGGGTAGGACAACTAAAGCAACCAGATTAATGATGTCGCTTGAATAGTGCATACCATGCAATGAATTGCATTACTTAGACAACCTGCATAATCTCATATCCCTGCCTATTCAACACAAAATTCCTGATACTAGAACACATTTCAGTCCTGGAAATATCTCCACTTACAGAGTAGCCACTTGTAGAAACCTAATATTGAAGGGGATCTCTCCGGTAAGTTGATTGTATGATAAGTCCCTGATAAGAATACTAGCCCCAATTCAGCAAGCAATTGAGATCACAAGTCTTGCATCAAACCATACATTTACACCCGTTTGTTCATTTAAAATACAGTTAGGAAAATCAGAAAACATACAAAACTGCATAGCTTGTACAGTTGCCAATATTCTCAGGAATGGTCCCTGACAAGTTGTTGCCATGCACATCACTGCATAACAGAGATCAAAGTAGTTGATTAGAAACATTTAAGCTACCACGAAGAATCCTTTAGTTAAAATTCGATAATGCATCGAAAACGCTGCATCGAGATACATAAATTTAAATATAAATGTTGTGTGACCGTCGAATCCTGCTTCTTCTTTTCGTTAAATGACATCGGGTGTTTGCATTTTTCAACCTTCGATTTCTGCTGACGTGGTACATCTGAGAGAGGATCAGAATTTGGAGGTTGCACCTTTGGCTTATTTCTTGTTTCTGTAATTTTGTTACTATGTTGTTACTTCTTTGTTGGAATAAGTTGAACATCCTGAGTTAATTTTCTATAAACTTCTTCTCCAGCCAAATCCGCTGTAACCTCCAATGCATAAGGGTAATCAGGAAGCATATTGTATGAGGTCCTAGCTCATACCTTCTTAGATTTTTTCATGATGGAATTCCTATTGAGGTTTTTTTGAAATTGGTATCGCTCATGAGTTAGTATAAGGAGAGAGACCATTCAATGTATGAGGCAGGGCTTTCTCTTCTGCTAGAAGAAAGAAACCCTTACCAAACATAAAAACCCTTGTATGAGCCAGGTCCTTCCCTTCTGCCAGAAGAAAGAAACCCTTGCCAAACATAAAACCCTTTCCAATCGTTCCAAGAGCAAAGTCAAGTACTCCTATGGGCAGAACAGAGTGTATGAGCACCCAGTTAATGTTCTTGAAATCAAAGGGTGTTTCTTGATATTGGTGGCTCCGCGGGCCAAGCCGAGGTGCCTCCTCGGGTCTTTTACCTGAAGCCATTTTATCAGATCCTGGGTTGTGTTCGATTGCTCGGCCTTGACTCGCCATCTCTCTGCCCGACCTGCGCTGCTCATATCGGCAACCCATTTTTTTAGGTTATCTTTGCACTATCAATTTGTTTAACACAGGCAGTTATTATATGAAACTGTATCAATCCGATGGTACACCTATCCCCAATCATCTAACACTTGATCAGATGGTGTAGACCGATGAAGAGTGGCAGATAGGGGAGTTGATTTCAGAGGGAACGCCTTACGATGTAATTATTTTTTTAACTTAAATATTATAATTTAAGTTTTATGACTTATTAATTTAATTTAGGTGAAACAATTACATTTTAACTTTAAGAGTGATTGATATCTAAAGGGTGATATATGATGGTATATGGTTTTGGTCCTTCTCGCGGGAAGCACACGAAGCAAGAAAATAACCAGGGTTTTGATCGGTCACAGAGGTAGTCCTCCATGAAAGGACGCATAGGATGGAGCTCCACTCCCTCCTACAAGCAGGCTGTGGTTAGCAGGGGAAAAAAACCAATGGAAAATGATAGAGAGCCTTCAGAAGGAAAATATAGAAGCAATGAAGAAGAGCAGGAGGGAACTAAGTCAAGGGAGAACAATGATGCATTGGAAAATGTGGAAGAAATCAAGGAACAAAGCACTAAAGACAAAGCACACATGGGACCATGCAAACCCAAAGCGGCGATAACTCTCAGAGTCATTTTAAATGATCCAGCGTTGCAAGTGCACAGGGATCACATGCAAACATATGCAATCATTTGTAAATTCATGGGGTTGCGGTCCACTGAAAAAGCATTACGAAAGTGGATTAAATACCACTAGAAACCAAAAGGCAGCATTAACCTACATCTTGGGTCCAAGGGATTTTTCACTGTACTTTTTGCAAACATTGAAGATAAGGACAAAGTGTTTGAAGGAGGGCCATACTTTTATGCTGCAGTAGGCCTCTATATGCGACCTTGGATTATGACTTTGTTCCGGAACGTGAAACTTTTACTTCAGTCCTAGTCTGGGTAAGACTCTACTCTCTACCTCTTGATTACTGGTAAACGAAATCTCTATCAGCCATAGGAAATAATTTAAGGCATTTTGTCAAAGCTTTCTGAGGCTACTAGAAGGGGAAAGTATACTTCCTTCGCTAGAATATGTGTGGAGATGGATCTTTCTGGAGCGTATCCAGATGAGGTTATTCTGGAAGTGTTCTATGAGGAATGGATACAAACAGTAGATTATGAACATATTCCATTTAGATGTTGCAAATGTCACGAGCATGGACATCTAGTCAGGGACTGCCCTCTCAGTAAGATAGAGAACAAAAACAAAGCTAATATAATGAAGGATCCAGAAAGCTTCTTCAAGGTGGAACACAAAGGAAAAGGGGGCAAAAGAGGACTAAGAACATGCAAAGATACAAGGCATCAAGTTAACCAGAACATGTTCCAAGTCCTCGAAGCATACGAAGGTCCTACAGATACTGATAAAGCAAAAGAAGGAAACCCAGTGGAGGAGGAGAAAGAAGAAGAAAGTGAGCAAAAACAAGAAAATGACAAACTGAAAGAATTTATGATTAGTAATGCTGAACAGGCGATGGATCTTGAAATGACCCAAAGTGAGATGGATATGGAGGACCATGAACTCCAGGAAATTCTTGAGAAAGAGAACCTAGATTTAAAAGGTTTCTTGAATCAAGGAACCAAAGAAGGACTAGACTCATTACCTATAGAAGAGTTCAATAGGATTCAACACCTGTTTTTATGGAAGACCCAAACTAAAGGGTTGGATAGACTAAAACACAAATAAAGACAAGGCAACGAAAGAGTGAAAATGATGAAAAATACGACAGGACTAGCACTCAGAATCCCAGGAAAGAAGAGGGGCAGAAAAAAGCAGAATGAGTTGTTGATGGAATGTGGAAAGCTAATGATAGATTCAGGTAAGATGAAAGACCTATCCAGTTATTCCTTTACTAATCTTTAATTATGAAGTTCACTTCTTGTAATATCAGAGGTCTAGGTAGTAAAAGGAAACAAAGGTTACTGAGTAATAGAATGAAACAAGCATCTCCGGATGTGATTTTCATTTAGGAAACCAAGTGTTCCATTCAAAAGATAAGAGATATCCATAGTAAATGGCTCAATAAATTTGAGTTTTTGAAAGTCAAAGCAAAGAATATAGCAGGAGGTATTCTCACTCTGTGGAATCCACAAAAGATCGACTTAATAGATGCAGTGGCATCTAGGGATTATTTATCTGTTGTAATTCAACCAATAGGAGTTAAGGAAACCTACCTGGTTACAAATGTCTATGGCCCACAGAGAGTGCATGACAAACTTAGGCTTCTAAACTCTCTGGAGACTCTCAAAAATAGACATGTAGGAATACCCTAGATCTTAGGGGGTGATTTCAACATGATTAAATCACTCACAGAAAAAAGGGGGAACTAGAGTTCTAGGCGAAGACTTTATGGCATTTCAAACCTTTATTGATAAGATGAAGCTGGTGGATATTGAAATGCATAACAGAATCTTCACATGGAACAATAAAAGAGGAGCAGAGTCTCAAGTAGCTTCCAAATTAGACAGATTCATAACCTCAGAGGATCTTATGCTCAAGGACAAGGAAATGGTAGCAAGAGTGCTACCCTTTGGTGGTTCAAATCACTGGCTGATACAACTGGAGGTTCAGGGCATTGGTAACCCCAGGAACAAACCCTTTAGATTTGAGAATATTTGGCTTTCCCACCCAGATTTCATCAACAACATAACCATGTGGTGGGCAGAGGATATAAACATTCAGGGTACCAGAATGTTCCTCGTACAGAAAAGATTAAAACACATCAAGCTCTGGCTTAAAGACTGGAAGAAGACTGAATTTGGCAATAACTTTGAAGAGAAAAAAGTGATTGAAGGCAGACTACAGGAACTTAGCCAAGACCTTATCAAAAAAGGCCATGACAAAGCACGACATGATCAAGCCACCAAATATCAGCAACAATGGGAGAATATATGCAATCAAGAGGAAATATTTTGGAGACAAAAATCTAGAGTCCAATGGCTAAAAGAAGGTGAATGCAATACCAGATTTTTTCACAAATCCACCATGTGAAACAGAGAACATAATAGAATTTCTTTGATTAAGGATAAAAGAGGAAAAAATCTCAATTCTCATGAATAAATAGAGGCAGTTCCAGTCCAACACTTTAGAAACATAGCACAGGAAACTTGTTATGAAAGAGAACACTACATCGAGGACTTTACTAAGCACGTACCCAGGATAGTTTCCAGAGAGGATAATGTTAACCTTTACAGGCCTGTGACCGAAGATGAGGTAAGTGGGGTTCTCAAAGAAATACAGAATGGTAAGGCACCAGGACTGGATGGTTTCAATGTTGACTTCTTCAAAGCTTGCTGGAATATTGTCAAACAGGACATTCTGCAAGTAGTGGAATATTCCAGGAGGCACAAAACCATTTTGAAAGCTTTGAATTCCTCCTTTATAGCCCTTATCCCTAAACAGGATCTGGCTCAAACCCCTGATAGATTCAGACCTATAGCTCTATGCAATGCAGTTTACAAGATAATATCAAAGGTGGTTGCAAATAGGCTCAAACCCCTCTTACCTTCACTAGTTTCGGGGGAACAATCTGGATATGTGGAAGGAAGGAAAATTCTTAATAACATCATCCAAGCTCATGAAGTGGTGCACTCTCTTACCAGTAAGAGAAAATCTGGAATGATCATGCAACTGGATATAGCCAAAGCTTATGATAAACTGAATTGGAACTATATCAGGAAGGTTCTTATTGCTTTCAGGCTTGACCACAATTGGGTAAGATGGATCCTGGCTTTGATTACTTCTTCTAGTTTTTCAATTCTAGTCAATGGCTCTCCTTCAGAGACTTTTACCCCTTCCAAGGGCCTTAGGCAGGGTGACCCTCTCTCTCCCTTTCTCTTCATACTCATGATGGAAGGACTAGGGAGGGCTCTCAAGTATGCAAAAGTAGTTGGTAACATCAAGGGTATACAAATCTTCGACAATGGACAAGCCTTAACTCATCAACAATTTGTGGATGTTACCATGTTGCAGGGAATACCCACAGTGAAAGAAGCTCTTGGTTACAAACAAATCCTCAATGAATTTGCCATGGCCTCTGGGTTGAAAGTTAATCTTTCCAAATCTAAGATTTTTTTCTTCAATACTAATATTATTATTCAGAGGAACATATCTAGAATTCTGGGCTTCCAAAGAGACTCTCTCCCCTTGAAATACCTGGGGGTTCCATTAACTGCAAAACCGCTTCACAAGAGTAATTGGGATCCGATGATTAGTAAGCTGCAAGACAAGACCAGGAAATGGACAATGAGATCATTAAACTTGGTTGGCAGGTTGGTCCTCACAAAGGCCGTGCTTCAATGAATCCCAATCTTTATTCTTTCAGCTATCCCTGCCCCAAAGGAATTCTGCATCAAATGAGAAACATTCAAAGAGACTTTCTATGGGCAAGGGGGAAGAAAAGAAGAAATGGGCCTTAGTTGCCTGGGAAAAAATATGCAAAACCAAAAACCACGGGGGTGTTGGATTGGATGATCCTGAGATTATTTGTAATGTTCTAGGGGCAAAACTATGGTGGCGATGGATAAAGGAACCAGAAGCACAATGGGCTATCACTTCGAAAGAAAAATATGCAAGTTCTTGGCTATATAATGATCGCATAAGGATGGATGGGAATATAAGAGGATCTCATATTTGGAACAAAGCCTGGGATAACAGAAGCTTAATTCAAGACCATAGCTTCTGGGAAATTAGAGAGGGAGACTTAGCCTTATTCTGGGAGGATAGATGGCAACAAGAACCTATTCTGTTACAGGAGGACCTGGCGGACCTCAAAGCAGAGACAGATACCATGGAGCTCACCTAGGTAAAGGATTTTTGGGATCAAACAAATAGTTCAGGGAAATGGAGAAGATGGAGAAAACTTGACCTCTGAAATGACAGTCATCTAAAAACTAAGGCCGAAAGACTAATGAAAATGTTGGAGCAAAGGAAAATTCTAGTTTCGAGGGGGCATGACCAGCTGAGATGGGGCAACAACAATGAGGGGAAATTCAATCTCAAAGAAGCTAAACTCATACTCATTGAACGTGATCCCCATGCTCCTAATAGGATTTGGAAAAACCTTTGAAAGCATCAGGGTTGGATGAAAATTAAACTTTTTCTGTGGCTAGTTCTGCAAAGGAAAATCCTGACCTGGGATAATATTAGGAAAAGGGGATTCCCAGGGCCTTCTAGATGCCAACTCTGTGAGGCTCAAGAGGAGACCATGGAACACCTACTCAAAATTTCATTTTCACCTCTAGTTTATGGGATTCTTTTGCAGCTATCTTCCAACAATCCGACAGAGATATGGGATGTCTTTTCAATACTCTCACCAAATGGAGAAAGAACTTTTCGGATAATGAAGTTCTTAGTTCTGCATGGGCTCTTACACCAAGCTTCATAATTTGGAATGTTTGGAAAGAAAGGAACAATAGGATCTTCAAGAATGTTAAGAAGTCTTCTCAAAATATTTATGATCTGATCCTAAAATAGATTAAGGAAATGGTTAGTACTACCATTTGAAATCTTCCCTTGAATCCCCCTTCTGCCACAGATTGGAGGATTCTCTTCCAGCTAGATTTGCAAGGACTTGTTCCTCAGGGCTTAGTCAGGAAAGTTTCTATTGTGGATCTTGAGCTAGACTTCTGGCATCCTCCGTCTAAGAGATTTCTCAAATTCAACATGGATGGGGCTTCCAAAGGTAAGCTGGGCAAGGCAGGCCTTGGAGGGGTGTTAAGGGACGACAGGGGATATATTTTATTTATCTTTCGTGGCCACTTGGGAAAGGCCACTAACAACACGGCATAGTTAATGGCCATGGAACAATGTCTTGAGTTCCTGGTTCAGGAAAATCGTCAAAATACAATCATTTAAGTTGACTCCGAGCTGGTCATCAACTCAGTCAAAAGAATAAGCTGGGGAACAAAACCTGAAAACGCCTCTTCAAACTGGAGGCTAATTCAAGCCTTCCAACAGATTAACAGTCATCTACAGAGCCTGAGAATAGTTAGTTTTGCACATGTGCATAGAAAGGCCAACAAAATACTAGATCTGCTAGCCAATCAAGGAGTGATCTGCACAAATAATAGGGCAGTGACAAATTGGCGAGAGTTCCCTAGAAACAGACTAAAGACGGCGCGGCAAAACCAAGCAAATGAAGACAATACAGTGTTCCTTAAGAGAGCCATGGAGACGGGTACAATTAACCAGCAGGTGTTTGTTCAGAGGAAGGCTCACACTGGGGTCTTTTGAAAACGGTATGGAAAGTTTAACTGGAGATTCCCAGATTAATTGGTGCACTGAAATTTCTAGTTGCCCTGACGAGGACAAAAGAGCTTCAAGGGTTGTAGGAAGGAAGGCGCAGAATGCTTCACGCATCTGGTCAAGGAGGGTTGACGATGCGAACAATCGAGAGTAGATGAAACTTGAAGACCGCGAAACCAAAGATTTTCCTTTCCGGCCATTCTCAGCATGACTTGAGCGGTTTTTCGTTGATCGTGGCCCTCACAAGTGGGAAGTGATATTTTCTTTTCGGGAGTGATCCCACTCGGTGAGCTCCACGTGGCGGTGAGGTTGGGAGGAATACCACCCTTATCACATGCTAACTTCCATGAAAGTAGGCGGGTGCGATATCTACCTCCACCGTTGGATCTCAAAAGGCGTTTCAATGGATCAGATCGCTTGGGTAGGTTTGCAGACCCGTGTGGTTAATGGTGAGCAGTTTTTTATCGCGGGATTGGTCTAAGCCATTAGATCAATCGGAAAAGTTCAACGGTCGAGATTAAAGAGGAAGGCTAGGTCTGGCGGGAAAATAGTTCCCCAAGGGACAAGGGGCTCATTGTGTAGGCAACCGAACCTAAGTTTGAGAATTCGGGTGGATTTATTGACTTTACTTGCAAACAAACATATGTTCTTTTGGATTCGAATCCAAACTCATATATTTTTCTTTTGAGAAATGTAGAGTTTGAATATAGGGGTAGAGTATAGCTTTTATGAGGTTTCTCTTCACTCAGAGACCATGGGAGTTTTGATGTATTCTATGTACTTTAGTTTTTGATTGATGAATTAGAAGGTCCGACTCTTGCATTAGCAAAAAAAAGATTGATATCTAAAGGGCAACCACATAATATTAGCAATATTCTAAAATCTATGTTATTTTAAATTTATTATAGCTAGTTTAATATTAAAATTTATAAAAACAATCAAGACATAATATAGAAAAGAAAACAAATTACATATCATGATAAAAATAGTGAGTGTATTAAGGGTTAAGCTAGCAAGTGTACCATATGTTACAAAGGAAACTTCGTAAGGTAGTAGTGTTGACACCTAATCCGAAACGGATGGGTGAACTGGACAGTCATCTAGAAGATGAACTGATCCATCATATGTATGTATATAAATAATGTGTTAGCTAATGAAAAAAATAAATCAGTTTTGTCTCTCGTTCAATGTGGAGTTA
Source organism: Pinus tabuliformis (assembly GCA_031772625.1). Lineage (NCBI taxonomy): Eukaryota > Viridiplantae > Streptophyta > Pinopsida > Pinales > Pinaceae > Pinus > Pinus tabuliformis. The sequence continues at coordinate 569,493,159 of CM062809.1, read as the reverse complement.
CCCTGGCCTGACATGGTATCAGAGCTCAGGTCCCAAAATAGGTTGTAACTCCTGCCCTGAGCACTGTGCTGCTCTGTCCTGCGCCACTCTGTCCTGTCTGTCCTGCGCTGCTCTGTCTCTGCCTGGCGCAGAAAGAATCAATGCCTGGCCATGCCTGAACGTTTCATTCTCTGCGCATTCGGTCATGGCAGCCATGTCTGCGGTCTCTAAAATACCCACCACCGTTTTTTTCAAATCTCATTAAGTGTTGCTGCAAGACCTGTGGATTCCCGTGGCGAATGTGGCTGTGGAGAATCATTTATGACATAGTCACAGATATTAAACTGCTCTTGAATAACATCACATTGTTTTCAGAAGCTGCCCTCGAGAGAGGGAAATAAAAGGTTCCTTTCATCAAGCGATTCTTTGATGGGATTTAACGTCTTTTCGTAAACCAATTCAGGCAGAACTTTGACATGTATAGCTATATTTAAAGAAGAAATTGTGTTCACAATCGTGAAAGGGGAGATTGTGTTGTGTTATATGATATGCGTTGAATGTCTTTTAAGATCGTGACCTGGTGCATGTGTTTGAACTGTATGTGACTTCAAAGACCCTGTATGGTGCGTTTGAGATTTTGCTGTCCGTTGGTGCGTTTGAGATTTTGAGATTTTTTGAGATAAACTGTCTATTCTCCTTCTGCAAAAGGAGAATTCGTTGCCCAGGTGCGCTGTCGGTTATCGTGTGAAGTTGAAGAGCCTCCGTAAAGAGTGAAGGAAAGCCTGTGGGTTAATCCTGGGACGTCGGTGCAGCGTGGAACATCGTGGAATTGGTGTGAGGTTTGCATAAGAGTATCTGCAGTCTTTGCTGTGTGAGGAGCCGAATCCATCGTCGCTGTCAGTTGGAGGATAAACTGCCAATTTTGTCGTTGTTGCCTTTAACCTTTTGTCCGCTGCATTATAGAATTATGTATTGAAACCGTGCCATAGAATTACATATTGAGGTTTTGTATTGACAAATTGTATTGAAACCGTGCCATAGAATTACATATTGACACCGATGCCGAGGTTTTGTATTGACAAATTGTATTGAAACGGATGCCATAGAATTATGTATTGAGACTGATGCCTGAGGTTTATATAAACGGTAATGAAGACTGCGTTTTTATTGTAATGAAGACTGCGTTTTTATGACTGCGTTCTATTAATGAAGACTGCGTTTTTTATGGTATTGAAGACTGCGCTCATTGATTCCTCTGAAGCCTGAAGCGTTGATACGTTTCTGGTGACTGCGCTTTTGGTATTGAAGACTGAAGACTGCTTGTGCTTGAATGACATGGTTAAGAATCTTCATGGTGTGAAGGATGGATGGTCTTGGATGGCTCGATTTTTAAGTGCACTCCCGCAGCTGCTTTAGATATATTTTTGAAGATAGCTGGTTTCCGTCTCTATCAAGCATATCCTAGACCTTTCACATTGGATGAAGTTTTTTCGGTATTTATAGTTTTCCATTGTATTCAAAATACTGGCAAGCTTCAGTTATTGAAATTGTATTGTAAGCAGTCTTCAAAAAATGACTGGTTGCTTGATTCAGGAGCAACCTGTCATATGACTCATAGGAAAGATTTTTTTGAAGATTTCACTGATAATGTTGATGGAGCAGTATACTTTGCAGATCAGTCAAAAATCAAGCCATCAGGGCTTGGCACAGTCAGGCTTAAACTGCCTGGTCTTCCAGACTTTCTTCTGGATCATGTTCTATATCCCCCACAGCTCAAGAGAAACTTGTTGTCCCTGGTTCACATCCGCCAGCAAGGTCACTCCATTCATATGTTTGATGGAAAGCTTGAGGTAAGAAAGGCATCTGACCATTCACTTGTCATGAGGGGTATAGAAGAAGAAAGACTTCTTAAACTGCAAGGAACCTCTGCTCATGCACAACATTTTTCATATATTTCTCATCATGATGAAGGTACACTTCCATCAAGTTTATTATGGCATGCTAGATTTGGACATTTAAACTATGATAGTCTCCGCTTGTTGAAGAAAAATGGTGTTGCTGGTTTGCCTACAATTCCTAGAAAACATAAACAATGTGATGCTTGCATTCTAGGAAAGCATAGCAAACAGTCTTTTCATGATTCACATTCAAGAGCACATAGGAAGCTTGAACTTATTCATTCAGATTTATTGGTCCAATGCCTGTTCCTTCTGCAAATGGAAATAAGTATATCATGACATTTATTGATGATTACACCAGAATGTGTTGGGTTTACTTACTGAAGAACAAATCTGATGCTTTTCAAACATTCAAGAATTTTCATAAATGGATTGAAAATGATGCACAATCTCATATTGGGTCTATTCGCACTGATAATGGAAAAGAATATACATCAAATGAATTTGAACACTATCTTCGCCAACATGGGATTAAACATCAAACAACTATGCCTTATAATCCTCAACAGAATGGTGTAGCTGAAAGAATGAACAGAACAATTTTGAATATGGTACGATCCATGCTTTTCTTCAAAAATGTAAAGACAATGTTTTGGGTTGATGCTGTTCTATGTGCTGCATATATAAAGAATAGATGTCCATCTAGTGCTATAAGAAACAAGACTCCTTATGAATTGTGGTATGGACATGTTCCTTCGGTAAAACATCTCAGGATATTTGGTTCCACATGTTATGCTTTAATACCAAAGGTACATAGAAACAAACTTGGTGCTAGAAGTCGTAAGTGTATCTTCCTGGGGTATTCAAACACATCTAAAGCATACCGCCTTTATGATGAAGTAAATAAAAAGTTTGTTTTATCTAGAGATGTCATTTTTCTTGAATCATCCAAATCTGACAGTGTTGTTGAGCGGCAACTTGATCGCTTGGATAGATTCACAAAACCGAAATCATTTCAAGAGTTTGATAATCAGATTCCACATCTTGAAGGGGGGATTCCTATACTAGATCAACATGTGGAATCTTCTTCTGAAGAACAATCTCCCCTACATGACACTCCAACAACGGATGATGCTTTAAGTGATGTAATTGATAGAATTGGGAGACTCAATCTTGATTCAGACCCAACTCAATCAACAGAATAGCCTGGACCATCTCAGAAAGGTCCCCCAAAGTGGCTGACAAAGACACTTGAAAGTGTTCATCCTGATGAAATTGGAAAAACAGGAACCAAAAATACAAATCGACAAGATGGAGGTGATGTAGATAACTCTAATTCACCTATTGATATGGATGTTACTTATGATTGTGAATTGAACTTGTCTACAGATTTTGAACCAACTTCCTTCAAAGAAGCTGCTTCTCATGATGAATGGAAAGAAGCGATGCAGAAGGAGTATGATGCCCTCATAAAGAATGGCACTTGGAAGCTGGTTGATCCTCCATTTGGAACCAAACCAATTGGCTGCAAGTGGGTCTACAAGAACAAGTACAAAGCTGATGGCTCACTTGACAAGCATAAAGATAGGCTTGTGGCAAAAGGTTTTGCACAGAAGGAAGGGGTTGATTATGAGGAAACTTTTGCTCCCACAGCAAAATGGGCCACCATCCGGACACTCTTTGCACTAGCTGCTCAGAACGGTTGGAAGGTCCATCAAATGGATGTAAAAGCCGCATTCTTGAATGGAGATCTAAAAGAGAATGTTTTTATGTCCCAGCCTGAAGGATTTGCTGTGAAAGGACATGAACACAAAGTATGCAAACTTGTGAAGTCCTTGTATGGCCTCAAACAAGCACCACGAGCCTGGTATGAAAAACTAATTGAGCATCTTCTGAAACTCAACTTCAAACATTTCGATCTTGATGATGCAACTTTATTTGTCAAGAGAGTTGGCAAAACAGTTGTATATCTTGTGGTATATGTAGATGACCTTTTAATGACAGGGAACAATGAAAGCTATATTGCATCCATAAAGAAAGAATTAGGAAATTTTTTTGAAATGACTGATTTGGGCTATGTTCATTACTATCTTGGCATTGAAGTAACCCAACATCCAAAGTCCATATTTCTTTCTCAAAAGAAATACATTGGAGATTTGTTAAACAGATTTGGCATGACAGAGTGCAATCCCCTTTCTACTCCAATGGAACAAAACTTGAAGCTCACATCTATTGAAGGAAAGGAATTTGAGGATGCAACAAAGTATAGACAGCTTGTAGGAAGTCTCATCTACCTCACTACTACCAGACCAGACATTTCATTTGCTGTTGGAATCCTCTCCGGGTTTATGCAAAATCCTTGTGAGGGACATTGATCTGCTACAAAAAGAGTTCTAAGGTACTTGAAGGGAACTCAAGACCTTGGAATCAAGTATACACAGGTGGACGACTTCAACTTGATTGGATACTCTGATTCAGACTTCGATGGAGACAAAGAAACTGGGGTATCTACTTCAGGATATGCTATGAGTCTTGGATCAGGAGCTGTCTCCTAGAGATCACGCAAACAATCAGTACCAGCAGATTCCACAACAGAAGCAGAATATGTGGCAGCAGCTGAAGCAACGAAAGAAATTGTGTGGCTCAGGAAAATTCTTGAAGATTTGCAGGTAAAACAAATACAATCAACTCCACTCATGATTGATAACACATCTGCAATAAAGTTAGCCAAGAACCCAAAGTTCCATGATCGTACTAAGCACATCAATACTAAATATCATCTGATCCGACATCATGTTGAGGCCAAAACAATCCATCTCCGTCATTGTTCCACAAACGAGCAAATTGCAGACATCTTCACCAAAGCGCTTGGAAGAGAAAAGCTTGAAAGATTCAGAATGATGCTTGGACTCACCAACATCCCTTCAGATTAAGGGGGGGAATGTTGACACCTAATCCGAAACGGATGGTGAACTGAACAGTCATCTAGAAGATGAACTGATCCATCATATGTATGTATATAAATAATGTGTTAGCTAATGAAAAAAATCAATCAGTTTTGTCTCTCGTTCAATGTGGAGTTACCCTGGCCTGACAAGTAGCACAAGAAGCAATAGCATAGAAAAAGAAACAATAACATAGAAAATCCATCGACTAGATTAGATATTGTGATGAATGAACAAAAACAATGTTAATTGAATGTTTTAGAACAATATGAAGCATAATTTTGTTGAACTAAATTCTCAAAAAAAAAACACTCGAGCAAAATAAGATTTGTTAGGTACTCACTAATCAGTCTTTGACTTGTAAAATATCACAAATACAATTTATAAATAGATGAAAAATTATGTATCAAAAAATAAATAAAAAGCTCCCAATTTAAAATTTTCTTATGACGAAATGTTTATTGATCCTTTTCCTAATGCAAATCAACATTCCCTATATTTCTTCAGTAAAATATATTTCAGAAAAACACAAGACATAAGAAATATACAAGAAAAGATTATAAAATGGTAAAATATATTCCCAAAATAGTAGCTTTTTATTGTTTATAGTTTCAAAATAACCCCCCACAAAAAAAATCAATTAAAAAAAAAATCATTTCAAAACTATTCAATAAGATAAATTTAAAAATATTTTAAGAATTAATATTTGATTTCAATATTCAAAAAAACTAATATTATAACACCTTCATACCAGTTGTTCAAAGGAAAAATAATGATTTGAAAGTAGATCGGAACAGATACGAAAGCTCCTGAAGTATATAATTAAATTTGGCGTTAAAAATATGAAAAAAACGATTATTCGAACCTGTCCCTGTTTTGCCTTTAAATACAATACTATATATATTCAATAGAAAGAAATCGGGCAGCTTTTCCATGGTTCTCAGGAATCAAAACTATTAAAGATTTGAAGAATAGTAGTTGAAAAGATTTTACCCAAAGATGGACGGGCCTTTTAGCCGCCCAACTGTCCACCGAAACTATGAAAGTACAGGCGTCCTTCTGAACCTTCACATCAATATCGAATAATAGAAAAGATGAGAGTATTCTAAAGAGGAAAGCAATGGAAATTTCATGAAAAACCAATTCTGCAACGGCCTCAGTAGAAAATGTCAGTAGAAAAATTTTGAAATTTTTTTTGGAAATCTAAGAAGTTTCAAGATTTTAAATAACCCAGAGTTTTTTTTTTAAATTTATTTTTATTATAAAAATAAAATTTAAATACTCCTTACTCTAAATCTTTTTGAAAAAAAAAATGCCTAAATTGAATCTATGTTTGGCCATACTAACTTCTAACCAAATTAAGGCCTCCGTAGACACCCCTAAAAGAAGTAAAAAAGTCCCCACATTATAAGTAGAAAAAAAGTTCAAAAAGCGCAAACCAAGAACGCTGCTCCACAGTCCACTTCTTGGTGAAGAATACTCTCTTGGGCATTGAAGCAATGTCTTGTCACCTACTTTGACCATTTTTAGCTGTCCACAGCCTGTACTGCAATGTCCACTTTGAATGAAGCAGCAGAAGCGGCGATTAACGACTTTACATTCCTTAATTTATCGTTTTTCTTTACGTTCCTTAATATTAATGGACGATTATAATAATTTATATTACATTAATATCTAAAAATATCAAATTGAAGAATTGAATCATGGTATGAATATAATATAAATTGGAGAATTGAATCATGGTATCAATATAATATAAATCATCCTATCAATATTCTAATTATATTGAGAAATTATATATTCTAATTGGTGTTGGTTAATACTAAATTAAGAGATATTAATAAGAAAATTAATTTCTATTGTCTTTTTGGTAGGGATTAATAATGGTGGATGCAACTAAAGTAACACTAATGTTATAAGTATCAAAAAAGATAGTTGGCCCGCTAGATTGGAAACTAGACCAGTTATAGTAAAAGATGATTTCATTGACCACACATTTAACTAGGCAAGCCATGAGGTTTTTCTATCTGTAGTATCGCTTATACAGATCTACAAATTTAACTTTGGTACCACTTCTAACTATGAATTTACAGCTTAATCTTCATTTTTCTATCATTTTGTCAACATATTCTGAAGCTATAAACCCAACTAGCACATTATAGCTATTATATGGCCTAAGTAGCCATACGACTAAACAAAGAAAAAAATGGATAGAGTCATAATAATCTAACACCAGGCATTGGTGTTTCTTCTGCCACACCTGTTTCAATTGCAGGTGTTGCTCCATCCGTTGGAGGTGTTGTTGTTGCCACCCTTGCTCTTTGAGTTTCCTGTTGACAACCGCCTACTTTTGTAGTCTCCCTTGCACAATGTTTCCTTAGACAGGCCGGATCTCCTTCTTCTTCCCCAATGACATATCTAAGTTGTGGATATATTTCACGTAGATGGAAAACATCTTATTCATGTCTATAATCCTATCGTCTTGCAATCACTCTATATTCACCACCCTTTTTAGGGTCTCTTCTATAGATCTTAATCTTTGTTCAATCACCTTCAATTGGAGTTGGTTCTCTATTTTCCCCCTAGTTCTATCCTCAACTGCCTCTTCTTGCAGCTTCGCCACTAAGGTTTTCACATGCCACATCGTGTCCAATGTTTTATGATACACCATCATCCGTGTTGGGGATTTTTTTGGTGTCTATAATATAGTATATCTATTCTTTAATTCGGCCATCCAAGAGAACCCTTCACAGATGCCTAACCTCATTCTCCTAAATTTCCACGATTTCTTTCCCTTTTTTCGGGACAGTTGCTTGATAACTTATTGCAGCCTCCCTTGTCACATCCTCCATCCTTGTTCTCTTAACAGTCGTTGATCCTTGAGCCTCCATGAGAAGCCTTCCCCTTGGCCTACCACCAGCATTGCATCCCTTAGCCATTGCAATGTTGGAAGCCTTAATTGTCAAAATAATAGACTCCCACTCATAGTAACATCCCATTCTAGTATTCAACCTTATCTCTATACAACCTACGTGTCGTCCAACGTCTTCTTATAAAGAAAACACCTAGAAAATGTCATGTTGCCCCATCCTTTGAATGCCTTCCTCATTTATTTTCAGTAACTTCAACATTCCAATGATGTTACAATATAATAATATGAGTCTAGGGGCATGTTCCTTCTCATTTTCCCTTCATTTGGTCTATTCAAAATCATTATTACCATGGTCCTATTCCAATACGCCCACCCTCTAGGCTTTGTACTTCTCCACTTCTAGTGCCACCCTTCCTAATTAATATAGCATTTTGACGGTTGATCATTTGAAACCAAATTCATTTCCCTCCCATCATTAGTCTTCAGTGCTTTTGTAAGTTGTAAACACGTACCCCGTCTCGTCTTCCTAAGAGTCGCTATCTGTCTTACCACAATAAACATTATTGATTCATATCTCCAGGTGATTCTCTAAAATGATCCCGGCCCAGCCCATGTCTATCTCCCCACCTTCGTAACATGGAGTAATCTCGCTTCGTGATTGTTCAACAATCTTCCTTTATTTGACCCTCTAACAGGTTCTCCCACGCCACAATTGATCTGGAACTCTCTACCCTACATCTTCCACCCTGTCCACTGACGCGTTAGCCAAGCAACGAACTAAGGTGAACTCGACTATTTTCAGCCCCTCCCTGTGTCTCTGTATTCGTTGGATTAATTGGTAGAGGCTTCAATTCCCTCTAGCACCTACCTTACCTAGGTTTCATTTGGATGCCCCGTCAATGTTATATATATATATATATATATATATATATATATATATATATATATATAAAAGATCATCAAACTTTATCTTGTACATTGTATTCATTGTAAAAGGAGGGCTTCCCCTTGAGGCCTACTGTAAATATTTGTTTGTTATCATTTGTATGGTGCAAGTTTCATAATATTTTATTTAAATGTGGTATACCAACTACACATTGATTATAAAAAGGAGACATGTCTCCCTTATGGTACATTTTAAAAATAACCTTTCAACATAATAAACAAAAGGGGGCATTTTTTTGATACCACACAATTCTTCAGGGTTTGCTACTTAATGGAAACAAGTTTGATTCATAAGATGAGTTGATCCAGATTGGATCATGATATTATTTATCATCTATCTTTATGCTTTTAGAGTGGAAAAAATGGAGGAATCATATTACACAATCATTTTTAATAGTGGATGCCATTCTAGAAAACTGGGGTTTGAAACTATTCAAAGTCAGTTTTAGACATTAAATGACAATTTTCGAAGTTCAAAAACTCTGGCATATGCCTATCCCCTACTTTTCTTCTATAAGAATAGATATTTCCAACACTTCAAGAATAATTGATGTATGCATACAAAAATTATGTTTCACACATATTGAAGTACCATGGTGACTACTATGGTCTAAATGTATACCATGTTAACCTCCTTTATTCATTCATATAGGACTAGTTATATGTGGACAATAAAGAAAGCTCTAGAAAATTCAAACTTTTAACTCTAATCGAAAATTGAGAGAGTAAATTTTTACTGTAATTAACTATTATGCTATGCCAGATTTTATTTTATACTAATATTTTGTTTCATAGTTAGGTGAAGTAAGAGTGAGAAATTAGAAAGAAAGACCTAATAAATTAAGATTCTATAACAGCATTATATACCACAAGTCTTAGGTAACTCCATCTGGAGCACCTATTATTTGTACTTGCACATTTCGATATCACAAAAAAAGAAAAGAAAACGAGATCATCACGCTATAGTCCAGATTAGGATTTAACCTTAAAATTTGGTTCTCGGTAACCTTTGATTAGGTGGGATAACACGTATTACTTGTACTTGCACATTTCGACAGTCCAGATAAGGGTTTAACCTTAAACTTTGGTTGACAGTCCAGATAAGGGTTTAACCTTAAACTTTGGTTCTCGGCACCTTTGATTAGGTGGGATAACACCTATTATTTGTACTTGCAAATTTCGATATCAGAGAAAAAGAAAAGAAAACGACATTATCACGCTACAGTCCAGATTAGGGTTTAACCTTAAGATTTGGTTCTCGGTAACCTTTGATTAGGTGGGATAACATGCATTGATTATATCAGTTCGATGGATCTCATATCGGTGGAGATATTTATATAGAGGAAGGAGAAGCGTAGCGTATACACCACAATCAAGATGTCTCTCCGGATCCATGCTCTAGCTATTCCTTACCCCTTGGAGTCCCATAGCTTTTCTATGGCCGATCTCTGTATCAAGTTGGCCTCCAGGGGTTTGGTTATCACCTTTGTTTCCACTGAGGGATCATCTGATTCACAAGCATACATCAACAATGTTGTTCAAACAACTGGTTTAGACGTTCGCTGTGCAGAGATTTCAGATAACTTGGCCATGGATTTTGATAGGTCTTTGTACAACGAAAGATTTTTACAGTTTACTTTCAACACAATGATGCAGCCAGTGGACGAAGTAATCGAGAGGCTGAACACACAGGAGGACAATCAAATTTCCTGCATCATTGCAGATTCGTTTCTGCCATGGACGGTGCTCATTGCCAAGAAATTCAACGTTCCTCTCATCTCGTTGTGGACTCAGTCCGCTGCATCTTATATAATATATTATCACTCAGATATGCTCATTTCCAAAGGCCATTTCCCCTCTAAAACCCACGGTAAGACTCAATCCTAAATACTTTCATTAGACTGCCATTAAACCCCATTTCTTTTGTTTCTAATTACTTTTTAGATATGGTTTAGATTGATATGATTTTATATTGTATTGTTTGAAAAAGAAACTAGGATCAATTTACGGTAAATATAAATTGTTTTGAATCCTAAATCTAATAAGTCCTTAGTGGCATCAAAAGAAACAAAGCTTTGATTGGTTATATACATAAAACTGGGAACCAAATTCCAAGTTTAAATGGATTTATATTAATAGATTTAAGATTTTTATGATAAGGGTTGATAGGTTGTATGTTTTCGATTAATCATATCATTTTGTTGTTAGTTATGTTTAGAATATGTAAGTTTTCGGAAAATTTCAGTGGTTATTTTGTTAGAAAATTTGAGGTTTCCAAATTTAACTAGATTTATCTTCGAATCTATATTAATTTCAAAATCTGTGGGAACCTGTGAATCAATATTCATTTTAAACTCTGTGGAAACCTATATTAATTTATTGCTATGGTTGATTTTCTCTTTTGTAAAATTGAACTTCAATTTTTCGTTTTATCAATTTAATTTTTCTATTTATCAGTAAGGACGGTGAGATAAACTCTGAAACAAGTCTATTTTTACAAGTTATTATAAAACTAATCAGTCAGGTTTTTGAGGGCACTTTTCATGATATTGATCCAAGGGTTTACTCACTTTTTTCTTTTTCCAAGCTTTATTCAGTTTACTGTGATTCCTTTTTCTATACAGTGAAAGCTTTTCCTTTTATTTAAATTCAATTTTTCAGTTTATCAGCTGCACCCTTTTTCATTTCATTTACAAGTCTAGATGCAATAAATACTGTGAGGCAGACTGAAACAATCTATTTTGGAATAGTAAGCGGTCAGATTTTTTGCCACTGTTAAAATATTGATGGAGCCAAGGGTTTAGTCACTTTTATTTTCAGCTTTTTTCCGTTTATGGTGAATTCTTTTTCTGTACAGTTGAAGCAGATGATAACTGCATCGATTACATTCCGGGAGTCCCAGCGATGAGTCCAACTGATCTCCCATCTTTTCTCCAGGCAACAGAGATGTCAGACTTGATGCTACATATTATATTTTTGTCTTTCCAATGCGTTCGCGAAGCAGACTGGGTCCTCACAAATTCAGTCTATGAACTGGAAAGAGAAGAAATACAATATTCGATGCAGACTACTACGCCTCTCTGCTCTGTGGGTCCGCTGTTGCCATCTGGGTATTTTGATAGCCATGAAGCTCTGGACTCCGATATGGAAAGGTGGTTGGATTCGAAACCGCGACACTCAGTCATCTACGTTTGGTTAGGTGAACGTGCGCGTGTTTCCGAAAGCCAAATCGAAGAAATAGCCGTCGGCTTGCTTGAAAGTAGAATTCCCTTCTTCTGGGCACTGCCTCCTGAGACTCTCAATTCTGATGCGTCGTTATCAGAGATTTTGCCAGCTGGTTTTCTTGATCAGATCAAAGATAAGGGTGTCGTCGCTTCTAACTGGTCTCGTCATCATCATCTGGCATTGCTATCGCATCGTTCCGTCGGGGGGTTCTTCACGCCCTGTGACTGGAATTCGATCTTGCAAGGTCTCTGCAATGGCGTTCCGCTGTTGGGCTTTCCGCTTCATGCCGATCAGTACACCAACTGCAAGCTCGTATCGGACGAGATGGGAATCGCCATGAAGGTACGGCATTCCGGAATCCAAGGAGAAACAATTGGGCGCAAAGAAATTGCGAGGAACGTGGAAGCCTTGATGCGGGGAGGAGAAGGTAAGAAGGTTAGGAAGAATATGAAGCGATTCAAGCGTGTAGCTACGAAGGCAGCCATTGAAGGCGGATCCTCTGCTGGAAACTTGGACAATTTTGTGGAGGAATTGGTTGACAAAATTATGCTCGCCTAGTGTGAAATAGGATATAGAGTGAAATAGGCTAGAGATGTATGCAGGGGCTGATGCTAAAATGTGGTATGTGGTTGACTGTGTTTCAGAAAATGTAACCTTTCTTGCGATAAAGTTTTTATGTAAAATGTGGTATGTAGTTGACCGTGTTTCAGAAAATGTAAGCTTTCTTGCGATATCGTTACTTTTGATCTAACCTTTGTCTGAATAATGTTTTGATATAACATTGGCCCCTAAAGTTTCTGAGATCGTGTCATTAGCACGCATCATTTGTTAATTTTTTCTCTCTATTGGGCAAATTTCTCTTTCTTTAGATTACTTATATATTCTGTAGATATATATATTAAATGTAGAGCTGTATCAAATCGCATATTGAATATTTATATATGTTTATATATAAACTAAATGGAAAAGCGGAATCAAATGAATACATCATATTTTTAATTTTTCTCTTTAAAATAAATATTAAATATTAAAATATTTTAATTGTACTTTTCTAAATTTTTAACTTTTTAAATGTTATACATTAATTTATTATATATAATTTTGAATAAATAATTATATATGTATACTTTTTGTGATAATATCAAAAAAATAAATTTATCAAATAAATTAAAATATATATATATATATTATAATTTAAAAATACATATTAAAAAATTAAAATATATATATTAAATTATAAAAACTATTATTTTAAATAATTAAAATTAAATTATAAAATACCTTAATTATAAATGTATCTTGAAGCGTTGAAGGTTTAATCGGGGATAAATAAAACAATCATTATATAACTAAATATATATATATATTCTTATCTATGATCTTCACAATTTAATAAATTATTTACTCTATAATTTTCGAAGTTTAAAAATAAAGTTAATTACATAAAAAGAAAACCACCACCATTTTTATATATGGTTAAATTTAAGTAACATAAAACTAATTTTTAAAGCATAAATTTTATACCTAAATTTCTTGGCGTGTGGTATGATATCAGGATTTTTTTGGGAAATTGGTAGAAGTATTTAAATTGTACAAGGATTCAGCTGTTTTTATGGACAGGTTTAATGGAAGAGTTGACTTAAGGATCTTTTATATAAAATTTAGGGAAAGGAAAATCTCTCAGGCCCAAAGGCAATAGGATGATGTACAAGTTCTTTATATATATAAGGAAAATAATGCCATAGAGATATGTAGACAAAGAACCTTTGCTATTACATGTTGGGTTACTTTCCATCTTACAAGTGTATTGTGTTTTGAATTTTATCCTTGAATTCTTTTGATCTTATTCAAATATGATTTAGTTAAGTTTTAAGATACATTTAACATCTATAACATATTTAAATTTTACTATATTTTTTATTTTATATAGAATATAAAAAATATGTTTTTTTTTTTTTTTTAAATGAAAAAATATAACAATATTATTTAATAATATATAATATATGATGAATCATTTATATATGAAAATGTTTATAAACATTTTTTCTAATTATCTTAATTCATTTTTAGAAAAAAAAAAAAAGATTATTTATTTTTAATAAAAAATATTTTAGAATTATAAATATTTTAAAAATATAATCAAATTTATATGGAGTCATTTAAGGAGGTAAAGGAATTGCCTGGACAGCAAAAAGTGGTTGGAATCCAGGCAATTTTTTTTTAAATATCAAATAATTCAAAAAATCACGTTTTTTTATAGTGGAAATGGATTCAACGCCATAAAAAACTTCCAAGACACCTAAAATTATGAAGTTTGACAACTTTTATTTGCATCTACAAAAATCCCTGCCACATTTTTTCAAAATATCGCCAAAATTTCTATATTAAAAAATAAAAAATAAAAAAATTAAATTAAACTACAACCGTTTATATTATTAAAATAAAAAGAATTTTTACTAATTATATAGTAGATTTGGGAATTGAACAAACCCTAAAACATCGCGTGAGAAAATAATATATGACGTATTTGTGACCAGCAGAATTAAAAATACTTTTTCTTGAAAATGTGTTTGAAATGTTATGAGAGTTAGCAAATTCAATTTTCATTCTTTTCAATAATAAAAATGTAGGACATAAACATTTTAAGTAGATTTTTTCAAATGTAGACCGTTGAAAGAAGCGATTCTTAATTTTTTATTTAAATTTAATTTCCATAAAATAGTATATAATTTGAGCTTTTAATTAAGATATTACACGCTAACTATCACGATCTTTAAGGTAATTGGAATCCAAAAAAGACCTTGTTTTTAATTTGGGATAATATTAATTCCCAGATATTTATAACAACGAATTTCTTCCATATCGCTATTGTCATATCAAAAAGATACCAGGTATTTGATTTCTAGGTTAGAGGATATCTACATAAATGGGTAATATCATTTAGATAAAAAAAATAGGGTGATCACTCGCCAATATCACGTTTGCCTAACCTACTTTCTTTAAGAAATCTTCTACCATGACCGTAGAAATACTAAAAATTGATGATATAGGACAACAATTATTAGAATTAGTTTTTTTTTTAATAATATTTATTATTTTTAAATATCGAAATTATTCTGTTATAAATCTTTATTATTTTAGAATTTAATCTAAATTTTTTTTAATATTTTCTATTTTCTTGGATAAGTTATTTCTGAATGGTGTACAAATCTATTATATGGTAAAACAAAATGGAAATTAACCTTTTTGATATTATAATTTTTATCTATAATCATAGGAGTAATTAAGTTGCCTTAAGTGAAAGGAAAAGTTTGAAGCTAGTTTTTTACTTACTTCTTTTTCGTGATTTTCAATTCACAAGTTAATATTCTTCTCCAATATTAATTTTTACACAAATTTTCTTATAAGTTAAGAAATTCTATTAGTAACAAAAAATTACTTAAATCATTACTGGTTGTCTTTTAATGGGCTTCCACATGGGAAACTAGATATAATAAACTGTAAATGCCTATGGTAGTAGTAAGAGCCCTCAGACAAAACAAAAATCCCAAAAATGCTTATTAAAAATATTTACATACACCCAAATTGACATCCAATGGAAACTCATGAAAAAACTAGCAAGAATTGGAGGCATCCACCTCAATTAGCATGAAAGCTTCAACACTAGATCCACTTACTCTAGGGCTTGGAGTGATGACCTCTTCAATCTAATTCACTTTGGTACTTATTTCTTTCAACTACAAGATGATATCATATAAAGCTAGGAGAATTTCGTCTTTAACATAGTTCTTGTCAAGAAGGACTTCATAAACGAGAGCCTTCATATCCAATTAGAGATCGATAGTGTACATGCATTGAGTTTACTAGGCACAAGTGTTATCCTACTTTTGAATCCCACATAACCACAACATCCATAACTTCAGAGTTTTATAGGAAATTAGGTTCACCCATAAAATCCAATCAAAATTTTAACATGATATCATATAGAGCTAGGAGAATTTGATCTTTAACATCATTGTTGTCAGGAAGGACTTCATAAAGGAGAGCCTTCATACCGTATTAGAGATCCATAGTGTACATGCATTGATTTTACTAGCCACAAGTGTTACCCTACTTTTGAATCCCACATAGCCGCAACATCCATAACTTCAGAGTTTTATAGGAAATTATGTTCACCCATCAAATCCAATTAAAATTTTAATGGCTAAATCTCACTCATTGACTAATTTTCTATGCTTTTCCCCAAAAAAATATTCACTAATTTCAATTTTCCTAGAACTCGTTTCCCCAAATTCTACAAGATAAAATTATTTATTATTTTACCTTAAAATGCACCAAAAATATGATATAGACTGTATAAGATCCTTGGAAATTCAAATATTTTCACAAAAATTTAGCCAAACATCTTACATTTTTAATATGAAGGATTAGTAATATTTTCTAAGGTTTCCATAATTTTCAAAATAAGATTCCATGCTGAAAATTTTCTTTCATCAAATCTAATTCTACTTCATCCAAATGAGCTAAGGAATTGTATCTTTGTAGATGTCAAATGAGATCTCCACCCCATGCTAGGTTGAGCAACCCCTAATAAGCCAAAACCACCATTACCCTACAAACAACAACTTTGCTACCAAATTATCTCTAGCACTAAAAGACTAATAAGCGACAACCAACATTACCCTGGAAACGAGCTAAGAAATTATATCTTTGTAGATGTCAAATGAGATCTCCACCCCATACTAGGTTGAGCAACCCCTAATAAGCCACAACCACCATTACCCTAGAAACAACAACTTTGCTACCAAATTATCTCTAGAACTCAAAAACATTGTCCTGAGACTGGAAAAGTACAAAGAAGAACTATGCAAATAATAGAGGAAACAAAACCAAAGATGAGGAGAGAGGAAGAAAACCAAACGTGGATTCACGAATTGAAAAGGCTAAAGAACATGTTGGAAGCTCATGAGCAAAGCCCATGTGCCACCGAGAAACACACACACAACAAGAAGATAACATAGGGCATGGAGGGGAAGAAGATTGAGGAGGTAAACTAGGAACATAGAAAGTAATGAAAAGACCAAGAAAGAGGATGGAAATATGAAAACATAGATCTCTTTCCATTGAGAAATAAACCCACAGATGATGAGAAAAGACATAAAGAATATATGGTCCATGTCGACGTAACCACATTTGAAGACGAACTTTTAGCCACGCTCTGAGATTGCATGTTGCTATGCTACACCCGAGGGACTAAACACCATGATGGCTATGAGCATTTTGCAAATAGCCTCAATTTGGTTCATGTATATATCAACTCAAACATATAACCCATTTCTTCAACATTGAGAACCCGTGTCATAGTATAAATTCTCAAGTGGATAAAAAATAACTACATGTCAACTCATGGTACAAGCCATTGGTATATCACCTCTCCTTATAAAGCATTTAGTTAAGTACATTCTCTCCCCACCATTGAACACGTCCCTAAACCCCTAATACATAAGTAATTGATACAACTTGGCAAAGAAATACTTATAATAATAATATTATTCTTTGAAATATTACCTCTTTCACTATCTTTAAAACTAAAAGCAGTAAAGTTATTTTCCAAACGGTAAGAAAACTTTCCTTAAAAAAAAATAGATTGTGAATATCAAAAATAATAATAAATATTTTAATATTTCAAAATTTATCTTAATAGCTTTCAATGTCTTTGGATTTTCCTACATAATTCCAAACTTATTGTCTTCTATAGTTAAAAAAAATTCTCATCATAAGAGTAAGTTAATTTTCATTGAGACATTAAAGGATTCATAAGAATAACTTGATTTTGAATGACAAATTAATGGATTCATCAATACTTTTATGTTACATTTTCCAATGAAATGGACAGTTTCATCGAGTTCAGCGGCGCTCTTTCCCATTTCTTTGATCATTTTTACGTTAAATTCTCCTTAGGATTTCTCTATAAGATTTTAAGTTTCTCTTTTTTGGTTTTCGTCTGATACTATTTGACCAAACTTGACCAAAGATGCTTTGGACCTGATGATCTCTCAAGGAAGGATGCGTTTGGCTTCGCTTGGCTTACATGGCAACCAACGAATCAATTGGCTTTCTCTTTAGTTTTGCTAGTCAAAATTCTATACAACGTTTTTTGAATTTAAATGCGTTCAAAAGCTTTATTTTATTTTGTGTAAGTTTTTTTAAATAATATTACTTAATTTTAGGATTTTGATACAACGTTTTTTTGAATTTAAATGCGTTCAAAAGCTTTATTTTATTTTATGTAAGTTCTTTTAAATAATGTTCCTTAATTTTAAGATTTTGATAAAAAAAAAAAAAATTATGAATGTGATAGTTTGTAATAATTTAATGTATATTTAATATTTTGTGAATTATTTTACATGGTTTATTAGGTGTACAATTAGATAATTTGGTTTTTTAATTAAAAGTTATATTTAAAAACTATTTGTTTATATGTCATAAAGTTTAGTTGTATATCAAGATATAGTTTCACATAAATCAGTGTTATTATAAACAAAATTAAATTATTTTTTTAGTTTTTTTAATTGAAATAATTATTTTATTATATTTTTATATATTATTGACACATATATATATATATATATATATATATATATATATATATATAGATATAGATATATGAATATATGACTTTCAAAGTTGGGAGGCGAGGATTTGGCTATTCAATTTCCTTGAACTTTTTCCTTTGCTGCACTAGTTTTCTTTTTACCTTAGTGGACATGTTCAGAATGTCTTGATTCCACATTATTTGAGTTTAGAGATAAAGCATCCTTTTGGTGTACAAGAAACATAGTGTAATGATGGAATTTGCATTTCACTTCTAAAAAATAGTCATTGTTTCAAAATATATAAGAGACTCATCACATTGGCATTATAGGTTTCATCCGTTTATTCTAATTTATATAAAAAGTCAATAAATTTATGTTAATATAAGAGACTTATCACATTTGTAATATAGGTTTTATGGACTTATTCTAATTTATATAAATCCAATTTTATAGGAATTCAGTGGAAAAATTTGTGGTGAAATCTTGATTTCTATTATTTAAACTAGTTTTTTGACAGCATATATGGATTTAGCACTCTGTAAAATCCATGGGGCACTTTGATTATGCAAAGTTCATGAATCAAACATGTGATTTCAATTAATTCCTAGGGAATTTTAGACAAATTAACTAGTTAATGCATTAATTTGAAATAAATAAATTCAAATAATACAGCTAACTTGGAGATAAATCCCAATACTTGATTTGTGCATACTATTATGAATATTTTGGCATATTCTATGGAGGTTAAATCCCTACTGTCCACCTGATAATTAAATTAAAATTTAAAAAAGACTATTTTAAAATAAATACACATATCTAATAATTAAAAATAAACAATTATAAAATAAATATATAAATTAATCCAAGTTTCCATCCTCATAAAATTAAAATTTTGAAAACATATAATTATATATATATATATATATATATATATATATATATAGATTTCTCCCTATTAAATTGGTTATAACCTTAATCTAAAATTTTTGTAAAATTAATTGCCTTTTCCTACTTTTTATATATATATATATATATATACTCATTTGCCTTTAAAATGCACCCATATATTCGTATTAAATTTACTCTATCCGCAATCTGAAAATTTCCATGCAGTCGAGTGTCGTCACCACGGCCATATGTAGACACATTTTAATTTTTATACATATTACATATACATATTAAAATACGGTCAAGTTTTGCTTTATGAGAATTTGGATATAAATATATAATGTTGTATATAATTATTTTAGATTTATTTTAATTCAAAATTAGTTTAACCATTCAAAATTCGAATTCGCTTTTATCTATGCTAGTAAGACTTAAATGTTTGCTTTATGGAAAATTTTGATATAAATAAGTAATGTCGTATACAATTACTTTAATTTAAAATTGGTTTAAAAATTAAATAACATATATTTTATAAAAATACCATCTTAAACCATGTTTCAAAAAATATTATTAAATTTATAAAAATAAAACACAGTTTTATTCATCTGAGTGTTAAATAAATTATTTTTTTGAACTTAAATATTATAATTTAAAACTTATTAACTTAATTTAGGTGAAACAATTACATTTTAACTTTAAGAGTGATTGATATCTAAAGGGAAATCACATAATATTAGCGATATTCTAAAATCTATGTTAATTTAAATTTATTATAGTTAGTTTAATATTAAAATTTATAAAAACAATCAAGACATAATATAGAAAAGAAAACAAATTATATATCATGATAAAAATAGTGAGGATATTAAGGGTTAAGATAGCAAGTGTACCATATGTTACAAAGGAAACTTCGTAAGGTAATAGTACAAGAAACACTAGCATAGAAAAAGAAACAATAATATAGAAAATCCATTAACTAGATTAGATATTGTGATGAATAAATAAAAACAATGTTAATTGAATGTTTTAGAACAGTATGGAGCATAACTTTGTTGAACTAAATTCTCAAAAAGAAAAAAATCTCCAACAAAATAAGACTTGTTACCTACTCACTAGTCAGTGTTTGACCTGTAAGATATCACAAATACAATTTATAAGTAAATGAAAAATTATGTATCAAAAAATAAATAAAAAACTCTCAATTTAAAATTTTCTTATGACCGATCCCTTTCCTAATGCAAATCAACATTCCCATCTTTCTTCCATAAAATATATTTGAGAAAAACACAAGACATATGAAATATACGAAAAAATATTATAAAATAGTAAAATACATTCCCAAAATAGTAGCTTTTTATTGTTTATAGTTTCAAAATAACCCCCAACAAAAACAATTTAAAAAAAAAATCATTTGAAAACTACTCAATAAAATAAATTTAAAAATATTTGAAAAATTAATATTTGTTTTCAATATTAAAAAAAACTAATATTACAAGACCTTCATACCAGTTGTTCAAATGAAAATTAATGATTTGAAAGTAGATCGGAACAGATACGAAAGCTCCGGAAGTATATAATTAAATTGGGCGTTCAAAATATGAAAAAAACGATTATTCAAACCTGTCCCTGTTTTGCCTTTAAATACAATACTATATAAATTCAATAGAAAGAAATCGGGCAGCTTTTCCATGGTTCTCAGGAATCAAGACTATTAAAGATTTGAAGAATAGTAGTTGAAAAGATTTTACCAAATTAAGGCCTCCGTAGACACCCCTAAAAGAAGTTAAAAAGTCCCCAGAAAAAAAGTTCAAAAAGCGCAATACTTTCTTGGGCATTGAAGCAATGTCTTGTCACCTACTTTGATCATTTTTAGCTGTCCACAGCCTGTACTGCAATGTCCACTTTGAATGAAGCAGCAGAAGCGGCGATTAACGACTTTACATTCCTTAATTTATCGTTTTTCTTTACGTTCCTTAATATTAATGGACGATTATAATAATTTATATTATATTAATATCTAAATATATCAAATTCAAGAATTGAATCATGGTATGAATATAATATAAATTGGAGAATTGAATCATGGTATCAATATAATATAAATCATGGTATCAATATTCTAATTATATTTAGAGATTATGTTATAAATTTTACGAAGTAGTTTTTGGCATTGTATTATGTAAAATTTGTATTTATATTTTCAAATTTTATTCTAATCAAATGTTCCAAAATTAGTTTTTTTTTTTTAATAATATTGGAAAATAGATGTTTTTTTTTTCAAAATTATACATTATAATTGGTGTTGGTTAATACTAAACTAAGAGATATTAATAAGAAAACTAATTTCTATTGTCTTTCTTTTGGTAGGGATTAATAATGGTGGATGCAACTAAAGTAACACTAATGTTAAAGTATAAAAAAAAGTAGTTGGCCTGCTAGATTGGAAACTAGACCAGTGATAGTAAAAGATGATTTCCTTGACCACACATTTAACCAGGCAAGCCATGAGGTTTTTCTATCTCTAGCATCGCTTATACAGATCTACAAATTTAACTTTGGTACCACTTCTAACTATGAATTTACAGCTTAATCTTCGATTGTCTATCATTTTGTCAACATATTCTGAAGCTTTAAACCCAACTAGCACATTATAGCTATTATATGACCTAAATAGTCATACAACTAAACAAAGAAAAAAATGGATAGAGTCATAATCATTTGACACCAGGCATTGGTGTTTCTTCCGCCACACCTGTTTCAATTGCAGGTGTTGCTCCGTCCGTTGGAGGTGTTGTCATTGCCACCCTTTCTCTTTGAGTTTCCTGTTGATGACCGCCTACTCTTGTAGTCTCCCTTGCATGATGTTTCCTTAGACAGGTTGGATCTCCTTCTTCTTCCCCAGCGAGATATCTAAGTGGTGGATATATTTCACGTAGATGGAAAACATCTTATTCATGTCTATAATCCTATCGTCATGCAATCGCTCTATGTTCACCACCCTTTTTAGGGTCTCTTCGATAGATCTTAATCTTTGTTCAGTCACCTTCAACTGGAGTTGGTTCTCTATTTCCCCCTAGTTCTATCCTCAACTACCTCTTCCTGTAGCTTCGCCACTAAGGTTTTCACATGCCACACCGTGTCCAATGTTTTATGATACACCATCATCCATGTTGGGGATTTTTTTGGTGTCTATAATATAGTATATCTATTCTTCAATTTGGCCATCCAGGAGAACCCTTCATAGATGCCTAATCTGATTCTCCTATATTTCCACGATTTCTTTCCCTTTTTCCGAGACAGTTGCTTGATAACTTATTGGAGCCTCCCTTGCCACATCCTCCATCCTTGTTCTCTTAACAGTTGTTGATCCCTTAGCCATTGCAATGTTGGAAGCCTTAATTGTCAAAATAACAGGCTCCCACTCGTAGTAACACCCCATTCTAGCATTCAACCTTATCTCTATAAAATCAATGTGTCATCCAACCTCTTCTTATAAAGGAAACACCCAGAAAATGTCATGTCGCCCCATCCTTTGAATGCCTTCCTCATTTATTTTCAGTAACTTCAACATTCCAATGATGTTACAATACAATAATATGAGTCTGGGGGCATCTTCCTTCTCATTTTCCCTTCCTTTGGTTTATGCAAAATCATTTTTACCATGGTCCTATTCTAGTACGCCCCCCCCTCTAGGCTTCGTACTTCTCCACTTCTAGTGCCACCCTTCCTAATTAATGCAACATTTTGACGACTGATCATTTGAAACCAAATTCATTTCCCTCCCATCATCAGTCGTCAGTTCTCTTGTAAGTTGTAAACACGTACCCTGTCTCATCTTCCTAAGAGTCGCTATCTGTCTTACCACAATAAACCTTATTGATTCATATCTACAGTTGAGTCTCTAAAATGATCCGAACCCACCCCATGTCTATCTCCCCACCTTCGTAACATGGAGTAATCTTGCTTCGTGATTGTTCAACAATCTTCCTTTAGTTGACCCTCTGATAGGTTCTCCCACGCCACCTTAGTAATCGATCTGGAACTCTCTACCCTACATATTCCACCCTGTCCGCCGACGCGTTAGCCAAGCGATGAACTAAGATGAACTCCATTATTTTCAACCCCTCCATGTGTCTCCATATCTGTTGAATTAATTGGAAGAGACTTCAATTCTTCATGACATTTCTTAGTTGTGTGCAACATTGTAGGTCACATGTTGCTCTGATAGCTAGCACAAAGCCACCTTT
The DNA here is from genome assembly GCA_031772625.1 of Pinus tabuliformis. Taxonomy (NCBI): domain Eukaryota; kingdom Viridiplantae; phylum Streptophyta; class Pinopsida; order Pinales; family Pinaceae; genus Pinus; species Pinus tabuliformis. The sequence goes on along the minus strand of CM062809.1, from coordinate 569,469,564 downwards.
GACTACCACATTCACCATTCCTTCATGGCGCAACATTTCCAGCCCATGGTCTAGGGCCTAAACTTTTCTTGTATTGTTTGAATCCTATACCATATTGATGAAATATAGTCTTTGAATTTTACCTATCTAGTTTTGAATGATCCCTCCAACGCCTACCTTACCTAGGTTTCGTTTGGATGCCCTGTCAAAGTTCAGTTCAAGGAAACCTTCCGTGGGAGCCATCTACACTACACAACCTAACTATAGATGGCTCTCTCTCGGTCTATGGTTCAGGCTGCTCAAGTAATCCATGGAATTTTTTTTTAGAAATCTCACTTATTGAGGGGAGGCTTGTTCCTATGTAGTTTGAATGCCTCTTCCAATAATTATCCCCTTAAGATGATGAAGAAATTTCCTTCATGATGTTTGAAACTAGGTGCTTCTTGTCATGGAATATGTGACGATACTCCTTCCAGACTAAATGAAGGATGAATCCTCGAATTAAATTTGAAGTCATATTCACCACTTTATTTTTAGTATACTACAATAGCCATTTTTTTATGGTTTCTTGTATACTTTCCTTGTTTCGTTCAGTTTGTCTAAAGATGAGGGTCAACCACTCCCATAGGGATTTAGTATAGATGGACATGTTCAAAAGGTGATAAAGGATTTCTTTTGAATTCTCATAGATATAACATGAAGATGCACATATAATTCCTCACTTTACTAAATTTTTCGAGGTCAAAACCTTCCCATGCGAAATCAATGACATAAAAATTTTAATTTTCGGCCAGTGTGGAACCAACCTGACTTTTCTCCATGATGGGTCACTAGATTCGTTATGTAATACTTTGAGTTATACCTTACCTTCCTTAAGTTTGAACTCTCACCCCTCTTTTTGTCCCCATCTAAGTCGGTCCTGGTCATTTTTTCACTAGGATTTGTATTTTGCTCAATTCCTATGTGATATTTTGGATTGTCAAATCACTCAGGGTTTTCTATTGAAAGATTTTTAGGTTACATTGTCTCCATTTGTTATTATCAAATCCTTGTGCCCATAATTGGTGGAATTACTTGTACCCATATTGGATAGTTGGAGGGGTTTCCATTCATGTCTATTTAATTTCAGTTGTTGTTGCTAAACATCTTCCCATAATATGGCTTCCTTTCCATTTCTTATTTCCCAAAAGTAATGTCATTGTATGATGTCTCTATTATTCCAAGCCAAATTCCATATAGTCGATCCCTGGATTGAAACCAAGAGCCTAACCAGGTCTTTTGTTTGGAAATTAGGGGCATATTTGCTCTCCACAAGTTCTCCCATGGAGTCTCCCCTCTTGTTAACCATCTCCACCACAATTTGGTTCCATTGCTTTGTTTGTTATCTTTGAATCTTGGAGCCCTGGGCCTCCTACATCTTTTGGTTTATAGACAGTGTTCCAAGCCAACAACACCCATTTTTGTTTTTCCTTTTCACCACAAGAAGTTCTATGGAATTCCCTAATTATTTGGAGCACTCCCTTAGGCGCAGAGATGATGCATAGCATGTATCCTAGGTGTAGGTTTTAACTTTGTACAGAAATTACCTGCATACGAATCTAAAACACAGAAAATAAACAATGCGAGAGCATAACACATAAAACACATATACACATGGATTTTCCCCTGGATCGCAAAACCGCGACTACCAAATTGATTTTTCATTATGTTCCTTTCAATTTTGTAATACATATTTATACATGTCGAAGCATCCAATACCATGGACCAAAAACCATCACGTCCAAAACCGTGTGCAAAAAATCATGCAAAAAACCATAGGTTGGTCTGCCTAAACTAATATATGGTCCAAAAACAAAATTTTCCGGGGTGCTACCCGGACCCCATAGAGTGGGGTTACCTACACCCCTCAAACCCCCTATGAACCCCTCACTACGGAATTGGTGCAATGAAGGGGGGACTTTGCCCCCCCTCTAACCCCTCAGTTAACTATGTGGGCTAGTTGTGGAAAGAATATAACACAACCCAACATTCTCCCACTTGTTGTTTTCTTTCCACAGGGGGCCACAAGAGAGCTTAGTCATTTATCCAGCTTTGCAATGCCCATTGTTTCTCTACACCAAGAGAACTTCTCAGAGCTCACATACTTTGTCAATGCATCTACAGTATTCTTGAAATTGTCCACCTTTACTAGCAACACCATTTTGTCTTCTATCATATCCCTCACAAAGTGATACTAAAAATCAATGTGCTTTGTCTTTGAATGATATGCATGGTTCTTTGCCAAGAAAATTCACTTTGGATGCCACAGTCTATCCTTACAGCTCCATGTACTAACCCCATACTTGAACACAATCTCTGCAACCAAACTGCTTCCTTGCTTGCATGAGTGGCTACCATGTATTCTGTCTCTGTAGTTGATAGTGCAACTACATATTGTTTCTTACTCATCCAACTAACTACACCTTCAAATAGGTTAAACACATACCAACTTGTAGATCTTCTTTGATCTAGATCTGTAGCTCAGTCTGCATCAACAAAGCCATGAATATCCAACACTCTGTCGAATCCTAGTCTTCCTTGGTAGCACAAACCATAATCACTAGTGCCACAAAAATACATGAAAACTCGCTTCACTGTTGTCGAGTGCTCCTTCCCTGGTTTTGACATAAACCTGCTCAATACTCACACTTCATGTGCAATGTCTGGTCTAGCATAGACCATTGCATACATCAGGCTACTGACTGCACTTGCATATGGAACACGGGACATGTCCTCTTCCTCTTCTTGTGTCTTGGGACACTATTCAGCAGATAACTTCACACCTATAGGAATAGGAACCTTCACAGGTTTACTATCATGCATATTAAACCTTTGCAGTATTGTCTCGACATACTTCCTCTAGTTTAACCAGAGCTTCCTCTTTGCCTGATATCTTTTAATTTTCATAACCAAAATATAGTGTAGCACAAGATCTTTCATGTCAAATTTGGAGGATAATTGGGTCTTCAAATCCTAAATAATTTTTTTGTCATTTCCAACCAGCAACATATCATCCACATACGAACCCAGCTAAATAACACGGTCACCAATTAATTTAAAATACACACAATGATTTCCTTTGCTTCTGGTGAAGCCAAGTCCCCGTATAAATGTATCAAAATTCTGATACCACATCCTTGGTGACCATTTTAACCCATACAGAGAATTCTTTAACTTGCATACCAGTTCTTTCTTACCCTTCACCGCAAAGCCTTCAGGTTGCTTCATGTAGATTTCCTCTTCTAGATTGCCATGAAGAAATTTTGTCTTCACATCCATCTATTCTACCTCAAAATAAAAAGCAGCAACAACAAAAAAAAGTAATCTAATAGAAGTTACCTTGGCAACGGGAGAAAAAATATCACCAAAATCAATTCTTGACATGTGGGAATAACCTTTTGTTACCAACCGAGCTTTGTATTTCTCCACCTTTCCTTCTGCATTTGTCTTCTTCTTGAGCACCCACTTCCTTCCAATGGATTTCCTTCCAACTGGGAACTCCACCAAATCCCAAGCCTCATTTTTGTACAAAGATGCCATTTCATCAGCCATGACCTCTTTCTAGAGTTTTCCATCCTCTGGATCTACTGCTTCCTTCACAGTTCTAGCATCATCATCAGTAATAGATAAAGAAACATTTGAATAGAAAGCAGATGGACTATACCTTTCTGGTTGTCTTCTTTCTTGAACTAATCTTCTCAAACCTGGAGTTTGTGGCTCTTCAGCTTCTGATTCCTCCTCTACTGTAGAGTCTGATTCTTCCTCCTTTAGCTCAAACTCTAACTTCTCAGGTTCCTTTGGTTGGACTTCATGTTTAATAACATCTTTCACCTCTCTGAACATCACACCTTGGTTGTACACAACCTTCCTTGTTACTGGGTTCCAAAGCTTATAACCCTTTAAACCATCCTTATACCCAAGAAAGATGCACTTTTCAGAATTACTATCCAATTTGGTTCGTTTCTCCTTTGGAACATGTACATATGCATCACATCCAAATACTATCAGATGTGAAAGAGAGGGTTTCTTACCAGTCCATACCTCTTGTGGAGTCTTATCCTCTAACGCTGATGAAGGTGATCTGTTGACCAGGTAACATGCTGTCTCCACTACCTCTGCCCATAATTCTTGTCCTAACCTGACACCACTGAGCATGCTTCTTGCCCTTTCCATCAACATCTTGTTCATTCTTTCTACAACTCCATTTTGCTGCGGTTTATATGGAGTAGTCTTCTGTTATGCTATACCACACTTCTTACAGAATTCTTCAGATTCCTTACTGCAAAACTCTCCACCGTTACCGGTCAAAGAATTCAGATTTCTTCTTAAGGAAATATATCCATGTATTCCTTGAGAAGTCATCTATAAATGATACATAGTACACAGACTTACCCAGTGATGGAACCTTCACATGTCTAAGCACATCATTGTGCACAAGCTCTAATATTTGTTTCGCCCTCTTACCACCAGAGGGGAAACTCACCCAATTCTGCTTCCCATATACACAATTTTAACAGAAATAAAAATCCAAAGAGCTATTACTAATACCTTCTACCATAACATTACCAAGAAGTATTCAAAGGTCCTTCTCTCCAATATGTCCAAGCCTTTGATGCCACAGCATGGTCTTCTCTCCAGAGATCACTAGATTTTCTGCTCCACTTTTAGGAACCAAAGAATGGTTGCAACCATCAACAATAGTGCTACCTTGCAGCTTGCATAGAGTTCTAATTCGAAATCCCCGCATCAATACCAGTGCCCCCTGAACCATCTTGTGGGTATCCTCCTCGAGCACTATTTTTACACCTGCATCATCCAACTTGCTTACAGAAATTAGATTTCTAGATAATGCAGGAATATGCAGAACACCCGGAAGTGTTCTAATCCTTCCACCTTGCAACTTCAACTTTAATTTTTCGTGACCAACGATTCTAGCCTTCCCGTCATCCCCCAAGAAGACATCACCACCATCATATTTCTCATACTCATAAAACCAATCTCTATGGGGAGTGAAGTGAAAGGATGCACTTGAGTCAATCAACCATGCCTCATGATCTACATGTGTACTTGAAGAAGCCAAGTACACATCCCCACCTTCATCTGAGGTGGTCTTCGCCACTGCAGAAGGATCATCATCAGATCCCTTTCCTTTATCAAGAGCTTTATATTTACAGTCCCTTTTGTAGTACCTTCATTTCCGCATTTCTAGCACACCACCTTTATAGGTTTTCCTGGAGATTTAGATCTCCCTCTAGATTTATATCTCCCACTCGATGACTTATTTTTGTTTCTGTTTTGAGACCGTCCTCGTACATACAAGGCATCACCATTCTGGCTCTACATATTTTTCCGTCTCATCTCCTCCATCAGCAAGGATGAGACTATTTCATCAAACTACAAGGCAGTTGTATTGCTACCTATTACAGTAACTAGACTATCCCACGAATCTGGTAGAGAACACAACAAACTGATGCACTTATCTTCATCTAAAATTTTAATATCAATAGATAATAACTAACTTATCACAGTATTAAATGCGTTCAGATGCTCTGTCACCAAGTCTCCATCTTTCATCCTCAAGTTATAAATCTTTTTTTGCAAGAACAAATTATTCACCAGAGACTTAGTTGGGAAAAAGTCCCTAACTTGTCCCATAAAGCCTTGGTCGTAGCTTCCCCTGATACATTCGGCAATACTGAATCTGAGACACACAATCATATTGTGCTCTTTTCCTTCCAATCTAACTTCTTCCATTCTTCATCAGACACTCCTACTGGTTTAGTATCTGGATCTACCACGATCGACTAATCTTTATCCACCAATAGATCCTCCATCTTGAGTTTCCACAACTCAAAACTCTGACCATTAAATTTCTTGATCTCTATCTTTCCACTACTCGCCATCTTCTTTCACCACCAGAATCGATCTCGGAGATCTCCCACTGAACAGGGTCTACCACAGGCTCGAGTGAAACCCCTCAGCAACAAAGGCGTCCCCTTGAAGCCAAATCAACTCCAATACCAAATGTAGGTTTTAACCCCATACATAAATTACTTGCATATGAATTCTAAAACACAGAAAATAAACAATGCAAGAGCATAACACATAAAACACATATACACAAAGATTTTCCCCTGGATCCTAAAACCGAGACTTCCAGCTTGATTTTTCATTATTTTCCTTTCAATGTTACAATACATATTTATACATGCTGAAGCATCCAATACCATGGACTGAAAACTGTCGCGTCCAAAACCATGGACAGAAAACCATCGCGTCCAAAGGCATGTGTGAAAAATCATGCACAAAACCATAGGTAGGTCCACCCAACCTAATATAGGGTCTGAAAACAAAATTTTCCAAGGCTCTGCCCTGGACCCCATAGAGTGGGGTTAGCTACACCCCTCAAACCCCCTATGACCCCCCCACTACGCAATTGATGCAACGAAGGGGGGCTCCGCCCCTCCTCTAACCCCCCGGTTAACTATGTGGGCTAGTCATGGAAAGAATATAACACAACCCAACACTGCGATATTCTAAAGAATTTCCTTTACTAGTACTAGCCGAGCTACCAAGTTTAAGGCTCTCAGCATCCATTGTTTAACCTTGTCTTCAAGGCTAGAGATTACTTTCTCCAAATTGGATTTCTTCTACCTTTTCACTATTATGGGGACCCCTAGGCACTTTGATTGGAGGAATTTACATTGGAACCCTTAAATAACTGTTAAGTTTCTCTAGATAGCAATGTGGGTGCTAAATAAATAAATCATGGACTTAGACTAGTTTAATTCCATACCTAAAGCAACCATGAAGGTGTCTACAATGACTTTGAATGATGGAGCCTCCATTACCATAGGAATGCCATGCATCATGGTATCATCCACAAACTTTTGATGTGTTGTTTCTTTACCTTCCCCATGCAACTTAAGGCCCTTTATGTCTCTTTCTCTGTTGGTCACTCCAATCGCCGTCCCTAGGCATTCATCATTAAGGTAAACATGAAGATAGACAATGGGTCTTGTTGCTGAATTCCTTTAGATGAAAAGAAAGGTTTTCTTGGGGCTCCATTAATCATGATTGAAAATTTGGGTGATGGGACCAGTGCCATAATCCATTTGATCCAGTGTTCATCAAAACCAAACTCTTCTAAAACGATTACATATATTCCCAAGTAATCTTATCATAAGCCTTAGACAAATATAGTTGCATGATCATACCTGCCTTTTCTGGGTCTTCAACAAATGTGTTATTTCATGCACAAGAATAGCATTATCCATAATATGTCTCCTCTCAACAAAACATAATTATTCATCTGAGATTAGACTTTGAGGAATTATTTTCATCCTGTTGGTAGTTGCTTTGGATATCTTATTGTATAGAACATTACATAGGGCTATCATCCTGAAATTATCTATGGTGTTGGCCATTTCTTCCATAGCAATAAGGACTATAAAAGTAGAATTCAAGGATTTGAGAATCATTTCTGACTCTTGAGAATCTTCCACCACCTCATAGATATCATGTCTAACTACTTCCTAGCAGGCTTTGAAGAAATAAACAATAAATACATCCTGTCTAGTGGATTTTCCATTAGCAATTTCATTCACAGTGAGGGACACTCCATCTATGGTCACTGACTTGTTCAAATTCTTGTTGTGTTCTTCCATGATAAACTTAGGGATATACCTCACAATAGTTTCGATATTCTCTCTTCTATCCACTTGGGGTTCTTCTACTATTTTTTGGAAGTAACGAGAAAAAACATTCTCAATATCCTGATGTGCTTCGTAGGCTTCCCCCTCTCATCCTTAATTCTAAGGATTCGATTCAAATTCCTATGTTCTATCATTAATCAATGAAATAACTTAGCGTTTCTCTCACCACAATTAAGCCATAACACTTAGGATTTATATCTTCATAGAATTTCCTCTTGTTTACATTTGTCCTCCCACTCCTTCGATAACTCCATCTCCTCTCCTTTGCTTTCCTCTGAGTAGCCTTGTGTGATCAACTTATGTTGTAGTGTTTCCATTTTTTATTCCAATTCCTTTTTTTCTTGTAATATGTTCCTGAATTCTATCTTATTCCTTTGTTTTAATTTTGACTTGATATGTTTTAACATAGACCTTAAGGGGTATATTTTGGAGCCACTGACTCAAATATGTTCCTTCCACCATCTTTAGATATTCTCCATAAAGTCGGGGTGGTCTAACCAGAAGCTTTCAAATCTAAATGGCCTATTTTTTGGCATAACTAACATCTCAATCATTAATATCATGGGCTAGCGGTATAATCCTCCATAGGGAAGGATATTTGCTGGTGCATCTACCTCTCTCATCAGTAAATCCTCTGAAATTAAAAACCTTTCAAGTCTCGACACAACTTGATGCTGCCATCCCTGCTTGTTACTCCATGCGAGGCAACCATTAACAGTTTCCATATCAATGACGTTTCCCACCTCTATGAATTCCTTGAATGCTTCAACATCTCGATCTGCTCTTCTTTGCCACCCTTTTTTTCTAATGGAGAAGTTATCATATTGAAGTCTCCCACCAAAACCCAAGGGATATGCCCTTTCCTAATTTTTATCTTACTTGGATCAGGAAGGAGTTTGATGTTCTCTTCTATTCTTTGACGCCCATACAAATTTGTAAACACCATTGTTCCTAGAGTCCCTATAACCTGCATTTCTACCGATATGTATGAACTTGTTCCTTTTAAATCAAGTAATATCAAATATTGGGGGTTCCAACCAATCATGAATCCCCCTACAGAGCCCTATGATTCAAACTCCACTATATCATACCTTCTCCCTAATTTCCTAATTAATTCCTTGATTTTCTCAGCAGAGCAATTAGATTCTTGAAAGAAAATAAAATCAAGTTGTTCCATTTTAATCTTCTTCATATGCAGATGTTGTTTCCAAAGACTACTAATTCCTATTATATTCCATGTTAAAACTTTCATTATTTAACTGCGGTTAAGGGTGGGCGAGCTTAACGCTCTCACCTTACCTAAACTTATTAGGATGGCTTCCAACTCCTTAAGGGTGATGCTGTTTGACTTCCTCCCCATTTTTTGTCCTATGTTGTGGCACCAAAACCATTTGAGAACCTGTTTCTTTCACTCCCAACTCGACTATTTATGTGTGTGATATTTTCTGGCCCCTTATTTTTGTCTCTTCTCTCATAATGTAAAGATAATGGATTCTATCCATTTGATCACAGGGATAGTTTCCAGTCCCTATATTCTCTCTTGCTCCACCATATCTTGGAGGTCGATAACTTCTTATTCTATTATTTCCTACATTTCTCGGTCATCTATTGCTACCTCCTTTTGGGTCATTTTCGCATCACCCTCAAAATCCTTTGATATATATAGGATGTCACCCTATTTCCATTCTCTTTGGTTAGCTGCAATGTCTCTTCTTCTTTCCTTTCACCTTTTCCCCCATTTTCCTCTTCCTCAACCCTCTGACCCTCTGGATTTTCTTTGGATAAGATTTTAAAGTTGTTTCTTTGAGCTTTTCTCCCTCCCTACTTTCTTTGTTGTTGCCTTCTAGTAGCTCTACCCCTTGGGTTGGGTCTAACAAACCCATCTACATCATTACGATCTGCTTATTTTCCCTATTCCTCCACTTTATTTAACAAGAATTCCCTTATCAGGTGTCCATGTTCATGGAATCTTCTACATCTGAAAGAAATCTTCTCATAGTCCATAGTTTGTAGCCAAAATTCATCCCAGAACTCTAATTTGACTAGATCAGGCAGTGCCCTAGAAGCATCCATTTCCACATATATTATTGCATACGATGTATATCTTCCTTGTAGCATTTCTTCTGATATTTTAGTAAATTTTCCTAGTGTTTCTTATATCATCTTTAAAGTTGAAGGTAGCCAATAATCTAGGGGTAGAGAGTACATATGGACCCACATTGGGAATTGGTAAAGGTTTCCTTCTCGGGGTGAAACTCTCCATCCATGGCTGCATGCATAAACTAACTGATGCAAAAAAATTGGGATGGCCATCAAAGATTCGGTCTCTATCTTCCATATTGGCGAAGACCACCATGAATAAACCTTTAGACCCTAGATGTAGCTTTATCTCCCCTCTCAATTTCCAATGATGTTTGATCCAGGCACATAAGGATTTTTTTTGTGGGCCAAAGGCCCATAAACTTACATATGACAACATATGACTTCATACGATCTCCGAAGGGCTTGAGTCTCAGGATCAATGATCAATGGAATCAGTATCATTGTTGTTTTTGGTTTACATGACCCTGTGGAGCCTTTTGATTTTTGTTGTTTCTGCTGATTTGCTTTCTTTCTTATCAGAACTCTCTCTTCATCTCTCATTTATATGTTCCCACCTACCTCATTCGTACCTTGGACATTCTTCGACCTAACATATCCCTAAACATTGAAACCTACCTTGATCCCCTTCCCCTTTTTTGTTACCACATTTTGATAGAAGGGAGCTCCACTGCCTCCCTTTTTGAACACCATCATCATCAAACCATAGGCTTCTCTCATTAGAAATCCTCAGAGGATAAGATTTCCTTTTAACTCCCTTTGAAAAGTTATTTGATCAATTATTCTATAAATTATGGTTAATTATAATATAGGTTTACTTAAAATATTTTGATATATAAAAATAAAATATTAATTATAAATTCGTGTATGTAATACATTTTTGGTCAATTTTTCCTTAATTTCTTAAAAGATTTATTGGAATCATAAGCATGAACTATGAAATATGTGTAACTTATATAATTAAAATTTTATTTTAAATAAATAAAACCCAAGATAGAAAAAAAAAACCGTGTAGCTAGAAAAGAGTTTAAACATAGAATAGTTAGATTGATCTAGACCCTAGTTTTTGTTATTTAAATTATGTTTCAAAATGAATTAATGGACTCAACATCATGGAAAACCTCTAGTACAGTTAATTTTTTTTAGTCAATTTTTCTTGAAATCCTATGGAAGGATAGGTTTGAACTATGAAATGTCCATAATCAAAGTATTCTATAGGTTTTCCATGCTATTAAATTCATTTATGCATTCATATTTTAAATAACAGAAAATAACAATTTTTCCAATAGTTATATAGTTAGGCAAAAAAAAAACAAAATGTAGAATATTTAGATTGCTCCTAAAGCAATAATGGAGTCTAAATCTTCTACATTTGATATTTTTGGTTCACTTTTTCCCAAAAAATTGCATGGATTTATGGGATCTATAAATTGAGTTGTTGAAATTATGAATTTAATTTGTGAAATATTCATAATCTAAATATTCAAAAACTTTTCACAATATTAAATCTGTTTATATGTTCAAAATGTTTTATTTTTATTTTTTTAAGTCAAAATTTTGCATTAGTTCAAAAGAAGATTATATTGAGGTATGCTAGGGTTTTTCCTTCTTCCATCCTCACCCTTACCAGATTTGTTGACCAGAAGAAGAGAACAAAACCATAAAACTAGTAAATCAATCTGACAAGAAAACTAGAAGTTGATAGCCCAATAGCACCAAAACGTCCCAAGTAGTAGAATAAAACCATATATCATCTGGAGTCTGATGAATTAATGGGTGTTAGATTGTCTCGGCCAATGCCCGATGACAATTGTGGACTGAAGGAGCAACATACATGCTTCTCCATGTGGACCAACCATCCCTCCAGGCGATCTAACATCTCATAAATTTATCCTTATCCCCTCTGTCAGGTATCCATTCAATCTTGCATGTGCCAGTAGTTCCCTTGCAAGTCATTCTTGAAGCCAATAATTATGTGATGATCATCATGGATGTCTCTCATAAGTTGTTTTAGTAGAAGGATAATATATTGGAGACGGGTGTTGAGAGTATGAAAGGGTGGAGGAAGATTAACTCTACATGGAGAATGAGCCTGATTAGGGTCCAACTCCTCCCCCAAGTAGAAAATTTCTGGTATTGGCTCTCCACAATAGCCCTGAGGCCTAACTTCCCATCAAGCACGTCGTCTTTGATTCTCCATGAAAGTGTAGACCAAGGTGTCAATTCAACTAGTAATGAACTAGTGTGCCTTATCAAATAGCTCAATATACAAATCATTACACGATTCAACACACCTAGTGAAATCATCACACATCCCAATTTATGACCACCACACTCATCGTTTACTGCCTTCTAAGCTCTAGCGACCCCTTATTTCATAATGGCCAATGTACTGAGCTATTGCCACCCCCGCAAAGCGACCATATAGGTTTCTGTGCAATATATGAACCTAAGAATGCAAGCCCTCCTCTGTCCTTATGGTTGGGAGAGTAAGGACTTGTAGGGTTGCTCATTGACTCCCAATTGAATAATATATGCAATCTGGACACCCACAGCCAATCACCAATGCCCTACAAACTTAGAAAAAATCCAAAGGAGCCCACTACCTTCTCTAAAACATGCATCCCTAGGCGGAAGCTCTATAAGAGGGTGCAATGCATCCAAATCAACACCCATACCCATTCTCAAAACCACTAGTATATCTATTAGCAACTAGAACCTGTCGTAACGAGCAATATCGCCAATCCCCTACGAGTAATCATTGGTGAGGCCATTGCGACAAAGGTCTCATATTGCATCAAAAGACCACACCACGAGAGTCTGTAATGAAAACTGGAAACTACTGCCTAAGTCTAGCGAAAAATGCATGACCACTTGTAGTCACCAAGAAGCAAGGTATGTCTCCTGAAGAGAGCCACCCTACATCACACACCAAGCCCAATTTCCTGTAACCATCATGCCCATGCCCAAACTAAACAACCACAACCAATTACACCAACCCACACGATTTAAAGGAGACCTTTCTTCTAGAAATTCCTCCTACTGCACATCAGCCACGTTTTACATGATCCCATGCATTAATTCAAATGCCAAGAAGAGTAAAGAGGCTAGATACTTCTACAATTAAACCTTGAGATATTAACACCTTATCAGAAAAGTTTAAAATGTATTTTAAATAAAAGAGAAACTACAATTTACCAAAAAAATATATACTTAAATTTCAAAAAATAAATATAAAATAATCAATATACTCATAAAACAATTACACTTCATTACACACGTGCATACAACTATACATATATTCAAAATAATATATATAGACTATTAAGAAATACCATAAACCATATTTTTATGTAATACCATTAACTTAATATGAACAACCCTAGCCTAGTCATTAATTAATGAGCACCAAGAGTTAGCATATATCAGCATAGATCCATTTTTACTCTAGATCTAGCAAGCCTCGAGAGGGATCAAATATTTTTTCACTCTATGCTAGTTTGCATATCAGGAAATTTGATCCCTATTAGCATATATCAGCATCGATCCATTTTTACTCTAGATCTACTAAGCGTCGAGAGGGATCAAATATTTTTTCACTCTATACTAGTTTGCATTGAAATTTGATCCCTCTTGATGCTTAGTAGATCTAGACTAAAGATGGATCTATGTTGGTTTAATTCCCCCTTTAAATAGGCTACATTCCACATGAATACCATGCGTCAATACCATTGATTCTCAATACCATGGGTCAATACCATGTGCCATATTTATTTTTATTAATATTAATATTAGGATTAATAATGTTTTTTTGCATGGTATTAATAGTAATTTTTCCCGTTTGGCCCATAGGCTTCACATAAATAAAACATCTTTTCTGAGTGTTCGTAAATATAAAGTGAATTATGGAATAAATATAAAAAAATGTTTTATTTATTTACCATACCTCTGGTTTATTTATATTTCTATTAATTTACCATACCTGTTGTATAAATATGGTATTTTGCCCATAGGCTTCACCTAAATAAAACCTCTTTTCGAGTCTTCTTAAATATAAAGAGGTTTACGGCCTAAATATAAAAAGAGGCTTTATTTATTTACCATACTTATTTTTTGAGTGTTCATAAACCTCTTTATAATTTAAATTTATATTGTGTTTATATATAACCACCATAGATCCATCTTAACACTGGATCTATCAAGCGCGGAGAGGGATCAAATCTCTCGAGGTGCAAACCTATCTTTTGAGTGAAAAACTTGAGGAAATGTTTGCACCTCGAGAGATTTGATCCATCTCGGTGCTTGACAGATCTTGTGTTAAGATGGATATAGGTTGGTTTTAGTCATGTGTGATCATACAAAATGAGAAAGTCTGTTAGTAACTTGAATGATGAAAAATGATGAAATAGAAATTTTGAGTGCAAAGTGTCAATGTAACAATTTTGATCAATAGAAAATGTGAATGCTAATAATATAGTCAATTACAAAAAATCTTCATTGCAATCAATCTAAAACTATTTAGAATCATAGACCATTCAAACCCCAAATAATTTTCAATAGTAGTTATTTTCTTTTACGATGTTTGAATGCAAAGTAATTAACAATGTTGAATGACGGAAAATGAGAATAATACCCAATTATAAATATTTTATAGTTTCAAGAATAAAACATTTGGGGTAAGCAAATATTTTATTTAGGATGAAAATTCAAGTATTGTATTTATGGTTGAATAATTTTTATGTTCTTACACTAAGAGAGAGTGTGCATGTTTTGGGGGTGAGAAGGAGAGACAAGGGGAGATAGAGATATAGATGGAGGGAGAGGGAATAGAGAGAGGCAAAGACAAGGATGGAGGAAGAGATACACATATGGAGAGAGAAATGTTAGAGAGAGAGAGACGGGAAGAGAGAGGGAGGGGAAAGGGAGGGAGAGAGAGATAGATAGATATGGAGAGAAATTGTGTATGTTTAGGGGCTGAGATAGAGATATAGATGGAGGAGGTAGAGATGTGCTTACACTGAAATCAATGAACACTATTAATATAATTACTTTTAAATTAATGTATATCATACATCTTGTTGCATCAAATCAAAAATCAACATCTACACTAAATCAACGCATCTAGTGCAAAAATTCAAATAGGATTAGGAATCAACATCTAAATTGGAATCAATGCATCCAGTGCAAGCAATCAAATATGATTAGAAATCAATAGCTACACTGGAACTACTACATCTAATGCAAGCAATCAAATATGAGTAGAAATCAACATCTATGATGAAATCAATGCATATAGTGTGAGTTATTAAATATGATTAGAAATTGACATCTACACTAAAACCAATGCATCTAGTGCAAACGATTAAATAGGATTAAAAATCAATATCTACACTTAAACCAATGAATCCTATGCAAACAATCAAATAAGAGTAGAAATCAACATCGACATTAAAATCATTGAATCTAGTGTAAGGTATTAAATAGAATTATAAATCGAAATTTACACTAAAATCAATGCATATAGTGCATGTGATCAAATAGGATTAGAAATCAACAACTACATTGAAATCAATACATGTATTTTATTGCAAATCTAAAATATTGATCACTTTCTAGATCTAACTTCTATGTATGTATCTGTCTCTGTGAGACTCTTTCTTCTTCCCTCTCTCTCCACCTTACATTATGTGTCTATCTCCCTACCCCTCTCATTCTCTCTCTTCCCCTCCCTCTCTCATCCGTCTCACTTTATTTTCCTCTCCCTAACTTTCTCTTCTTTCCTCTCTACCCCTGACATCTATATTTATACTTCCCTCCATCTCTCCTTATTTGTCTCTCTATCTCAACCCCCTAAACATATTTCATGCTCTCTCACTCTCTCCCCATATCGATCTATCTTTCTATATGTAGATTTTAGCCTGCATAGAAATTACCTGCATACGAATTCTAAAACACATAAAATAAACCATGCGAGAGCACAAAACATAAAACACATATACACAGAGATTTTCCCCTGGATCCCAAACTGGGACTACCAGCTTGATTTTTCATTATGTTCCTTCCAATGTTATAATACATATTTATACATGTCGAAGCATCCTATGCCATGGACCGAAAACCATCGCATCCAAAACCATGGACTGAAAACCATCACGTCCAAAAACATGTGTGAAAAACATGCACAAAACCATAGGTGGGTCTACCCAACCTAACATAGGTTCCAAAACCAAAAATTTTCAGGACGTTGCCCCGGACCCCATAGAGTGGGGCTATGTACACCCCTCAAACCCCCTGTGACCCTCCCGCCACGCAATCGGTGCAATGAAGGGGGGGCTCTGCCCCCCTCTAACCCCCCGGTTAACTATGTTGGCTAGTCATTGAAAGAATATTATAACACAACCCAATGTTCTCCCACTTGTTGTTTTCTTTCCAGAGGAGGCGACAAGAGAGCTTAGTCATTTATCCAACACTACAATGCCCATTGTTTCTCTACACCAAGAGAGCTTCTCAAAGCTCACATATTTTGTCAATGCATCTACAGTATTCTTCAAAGTTTCCACCTTTACCAGCAACACTGTTTTGTCTTCTATCATATCCCTCACAAAGTGATACTGAAAATAAATATGCTTTTCATTTGAATGATATGCAAGGTTCTTTGCAAAGAAAATCACACTTTGGCTGTCACAGTCTATCCTTATAGCTCCCTGTACTAACCCCATGCTTGAACAAAATCTCTGCAACCAAACTGCTTCCTTTCTTGCATGAGTAGCTACCATGTATTCTGCCTCTATAGTTGATAGTGCCACTACAGATTGTTTCTTATTCATCCAACTGACTACACATCCAAATAGGTTAAACACATACCCACTTGTAGATCTTCTATCATCTAGATCTCCAGCTCAGTCTACGTTAAAAAAGCCATGAATATCCAACACTTTGTCTAATCCTAGTCTTCCTTGGTAGCACAAACCATAATAACTAGTGCCACGCAAATTCCGGAAAACCCACTTCACTGTTGTGTAATGTTACTTTCTTGGTTTTGACATAAACCTGCTCAATACTCCCACCACATGTGCAATGTTTGGTCTAGTACAGACCATTGCATACATTAGGCTACCGACTACACTTGCATGTGGAACACAGGACATGTCCTCTTCCTCTTCTTGTGTGTTGGTACACCCTTCAGTAGATAACTTTACACCTACAGGAATAGGAACTTTCACCGGTTTACTATCCTGCATAATAAATCTCTACAATATTGT